>JARTUT010002183.1:0-741350 GCA_030674115.1 Micraspis discolor | reverse complement strand
GAAATGCTTCGATCTGGAGCTACGTTTCGACGTCTATTTAGTGTCTTCTTCAGGCTATAAAGAAATATGATATACGTAATGTTTTGGAACTAAAACTAACAAAAGCAATAAATATACAATATAAATTACAGGATATAAAAAAAACACAATAGTAAGTACTTGATATTGGGATCACATAGAATAAACTTACACTTTTCAATATGCATGTGTTTTATTAATTTCGTCTGTACATAAGATCAAGGCAATGAAATTCCCTATAACTTCTCTTCGAAGTTTAATTTCACAAGATACTAAATATTCATTTAGGAAGTGAGTGTAGCTCTTCAATGTATAATGGATCATACGATTGTCTTTTAAATTACTTTCAAGATTATCAGATATTTAATAGGTTTATTCATGATATTTATTTGTACTTATTAAATTTAGGAATAAGCTGTATTGAAAATTCATTTTTGTAGTTCCAATTGTCGTAAAAAAATACTTTGTGAGTTGAAGGTTATGTTTCATAGAATAAAATGGAGTATAAATTGTCTTAATCGGTTATTAACTGAAAAAAGATAAGATATTCATAAAATTTGAGATGAAATATTCAGTATTGCATATGAAAGAATTACATCTGATCAAATATCTTTTATTTGAATTCCAAAAAATGAAATCTGTTGAAATAAATTTAGAAAAATACATCATGTGATTCGATTTAAAAAACTGAAGAGATATTTTCGTTTAATTCGCCATTAAGAAGAAAATAAGACCTCTTAATTTTCATCGATCCATAGAAAAGGGGAAATTTTTTTATATCATTGAATAGCAAAATTTTCGATGTTGATAATGATTGCGAAAAAGAAAAACTGTGGCAACGTGGAATTATTTCGTTTCAATGATTTTTTCCGGTCAGGGTTAGATCCAGGAAAAAAGCAATTTCCTCAATTTTATTCCAAATTTCAAATCATGGAATTGAATAATTTGAAAATGATGCATTTTAGGAAGATAAAGGTAGAATAATGAATTATCTTGAAATGCTCGAGCATACAGAAAATGCTAGGATGAATTTATTAAGAAAACCGTGAAGGTTTTTCGAAATGGTGCAATAACTTGAACCTTACATGATGAACCAAGTGTGTTCAATCTGAATAATGTGTAATTCGTTTCTACAAAATTGGAATCCATTCGGATTATTCATTAGGAAGATTTAGGCATAAAAAAAATTTTTATTAAATTTAGACACCTCAATAAGGAATTCGGCTCCGTTCAAATGATATGATATGTCATTTGAACGGAGCCGAATTCCAAAAAAAAATGTTTATTTTGGTCTCGAGATATTAGGATTAAAAGAAATTACAAATACTGTTGGTATATTAAAGAATTTTTCGGTAAAACGCATACGAAAATCTAAAGATTCCCTCATTTTTTTCAACCTGGCCTCTACAATAACCAAAAAGAAACGACGATTCAATAAAGGTTATTTCAATGAGGGAGGAATTTGTAGAAATACAGAGAGAATTACAATACAACGTAAGGTGTTTCTTTGTGCGGAGTTCGAATAACGGAGTTTTCTTCAACTTTTTGAACTTACTATTAATTCTGTATCCGCTAGTATTTAATGAGTTGAATAAGCTTTATTCATTGAAGGCCCTAAATGAGAGTGGAATGCACCAACGCCATTACGTATCGGATGATTCCTCTTATCATTATTTTCGGAGAATGCTTAAAACTGTAAAAAAACATCAGCTTAAGCTTGTGGTGAGGCCATGTTCGAAACCTTGTTCGAAATTCTCTACCGAGCTAAAATATTTCTGGAGTCCGAGTTCTTCCGTTTATAAAGGAGAGAAAATAAATTTTTAAAAAATTCAGTGACAAATGCCTAGTTTATTTTATTGGCGCTCTTGTTCACCCGAACAGAGTACCTATCATTTTGCCCGAATGTCTGTAATTTTGGAATATCGAGCCGAAAATGGTCTCAATCGATTGGGTTCGACTCCCCGATGAAGAATCCGTGGCGAAAGTTGAGTCTGTCCGGCCGGCCGTATCCTTCCTAGCATCCAAAAGGAATCAGCTAGAGTTTTCATATTTTCAGAATAGGTAAATTGTCCAAATATCTCGGTTAAGTTCGTTATTGGGCCAAATCCGTCGGACGGTTCAGTAGTTATGAGCATCTGAAATTTTGTTTCCTCAATAACTACTAGAACATCCATCCGATCAACTTAATACTTGAAATATTGTTGAGGGAGGTTACAACAAAACGGCTCGCAAAATTTCGCAGATATCGTCACGCTAGAAAATTTTTAAAAAATTCCCAAAAAGAAATTTTTAATCCTCACTATCTCATAAGATATTTTTCGGATTTGAATAAAAATTCGTGAATATATTGAGGTGATCGATATCTTACTTATCCTCAAATTTCATTGTCGTAGCACTTCTCCATCTAAAGATATGATCATTTTTTTCATTTACTCAAGAGAAAGGAGAAATGACATACGTCCCGATGATTTTCTTTGAACGATGACCATCACAGATCGATATTCTAATGACAAATGCCAGGATCATTAATCAGAGTCAGTTGGCGTAATATTAATAAAAATTTTTCATAACGGGAAATCATAGAGATAGAATTTAATATCGGTGGCTGAAATAATATACGTTGTCAAAATTCAGAAAAGCACTGACGTAAGTTTTTAGGAAAAGGGAATTATAGCTTCGAACAAAACTTGGGGAAAATTATGAGTAGTTATTTTCAATTTGAGATATAGGTTTGTTCATTCATTACGCATTCATATTTGCGTCACATTGTCCCATAGTACGGGAAAAGACTATTGTTCACGTGATCAGAGTGCTTATAGATTTGTTATGGTTTGAATATTTACTCTCGAGTAGCTCAACAAGAGCGACAAAGCAATTTGACCTCACGTCAGTGCTTTCTAAATTTTTAAGTTATATTTTTCATTTTGTGGTTGACAATACTGATATCCTATCCTTTCGAATGTCAAAACGCGCCCATTGCAGGTCAATTGTCAATATTAAACCATGTAGGCTCCTTCGTCGCTGGTTTTTGAATTCCGCATTCGTGTTGGAATAGGTACCCATTCTGCAACTTGTTTTAGAATATACTATTCTGTTTCTGATGCGATTAGGTTTTCTGTGCTGAATTCATTTCTGTTAAAATATTTGTATTAACTCGACTTGTTTTCAAATAATAATAAAAAAAAATAGAAAGCACATAGATACATATACAGACGCCACGATGAAAGAACAAACCTATATCTCAAATTAAAAATAACTCATAGTTTTCTCTAATGTTTGTTCGAAGTTTAAATTCCCTTCTCCTAAAAACCTACGTCAATGCTTCTCTAAATTTTGATAAGGTTTCACCCTAATGAAAAATTTTCATTAATTTTCCTCTTTCCCTAACTGACACTGATTAATAAGTCCGACTCATGTCAATCTAATACGTATCTGTGGTAGCATCGATCAGAGACAGTTTTTACGGCATTTTTTCCTTTCAAATTTCTCTCAAGTAAATGAAAAAATAATCATATATTTAGATGGAAAATAGCTACGACAATGAAATTTGGCAATATGTGAGATATCAGCGTCCATACATACACAAATTATTGTTCTAATACGTCCCATATCTTGTGGGGTATAAAGTATTGGAAAATTTTTCTTTGGGAATTTAAAAAAATTTTCATGCGTGCCGGTTGTTGCGAAATTTTGCAAGCCTATTTGTCTCACATTTTCAAAGCTTTGGAAGTGGAAGATCACCAAGAAAGTACAGAAGAACGTTACTTGATAATGAGAACAATAAAATTAGTGTTTTGACTTATTTCGAAGCGAATAAAAATTAATCTATTCTAGGTCCAACTCATGAAAACAATCTACACAAAAGTTAATTAAAACGAATTTTGACAAAACAAAAAATAATATTTGATTACAAATGTAGCCCTTATCCAGGAACATTTAAAAAAAAATTTCTTGGACCTGTCCCTCAAGATAGAGGAGAATAGGATCTCAATGGACATTTATAGAAAGGATACACAAACGGTTAACACCATCAATAATCTTAAATCACCCAGAGGCTCACAAAAATGCGGCCTTCAAATCATACATTAACAAATTATTACAGTTTCCACTTAGCCAAGAGAATTTTGAAAAAGAGAAGATAATCATTAAATACATTGCACAGGAGAATGGCTATAATCCGAACATAGTGGATAAATTAATCTACAGAGCACTAACTAGAGAACATATACATAACAATAATCAAAAGAAAGAGAACACAACACAGCTCAGATTTTCTTTGCCTTTCTACATTGAAATCAGCTATAAAATTGCAAGAGCATTCAATAGGGAGAACTTGAAAATAGCTTTTAAGGCAGAAAATTGTCTGCATTCCCATATAGTAAATTACAAAGACAAAACTCCAATATTACAGAAAAACGGAGTCTACAAACTGAAATGTAAAACATGTGATGCTTTCTACATTTGAAAAACATATAGGTCACTAGACACCAGAATAAAAGAACATATAAGAACTTATAATGAAAAGAGTGCATTTGGGAACCATTTGAAATCAACTAAACATGAATTAGACAAAAAAGAGGACATACAGTTGTTACATAACGTTGGTAGAGGAAATAAGTTGGGTTTACTTGAAATATATGAAATAAAGATAAATTGTCTGAATAACCAAACTGAAACCAATCTTTCATACAAACCCATTTTTGAAAATTTAATTTGAATCCAAAAAATTGGAAGAAACTTGACTCTATGATTTAAGTAACAAGTCATTTTATTTTTCTGTGACTAACCATAATCTGAGGACATAACCCCAAAAGCAGTACTTCTTTGAGAATTCTAGAAAATTTTTCAGTCGCTTTATTTTGTTTGTGAATGCCATTTTTCGTAGATGTTCAGTGTGAATACTTATTGACAAGTAAGAATAGTTTGTATTTTAATTACTGTAGAGAATTTTATTGAATATTGTAAAATTAATCTTCTAGAACTCCTGATGATGCCTGGATGGCGAAACTACTATAGTGGATTTTACATAAAGAATATATCCAGTGAGTACTAAAAATGACTTATCCCCTTTTAAAACAAAAAATGCATAACTATAAATTTTACAACGTTGATACTTTAGAACCAGGTGACTACATGAAAAGAAGGAATTTGTATAGAAGAATGTTGGAGAAACTAATTAGCCAATGAAAATTTTTTGAAAAAGGTAATTTGGACAGATAAGGCTAAATTCAATAATGATGTTTTATTCAATTGAAGAAATTGCCACATTTGGAAAAGTGAAAATTCTTCTGAAAAAAGAGACACAAGGCCCCAAAAAAGAAGAAAAATACACCATCAATCCAGAAAATCTCAAATAACTCTGGAATTATTGAATTTAGGAGCATAATAATGTGAGAAAACTATAATTTTGACCGCAGAATCCAACACAATTATAAAAAATTTAGAAAGTACTGACGCGAGGTCAAATTGCTTTGGCGCTGTTGTTGAGCTACTTGCGAGTAAATATTCAAACCATAACAAATCTATAAGCACTCTGATCAGGCGAACAATAGTCTTATCCCGTACTATGGGACAATGTGTTGCAAATAATGAACGCCTAATGAATGAACAAACCTATATCTCAAATTAAAAATAACTATTCATAATTTTCCCCAAGTTTTGTTCGAAGCCATAATTCCCTTTTCCTAAAAACTGACGGCAGTGCTTTTCTGACTTTTGACAACGTATATTATTTCAGCCATCGAGATTGAATTCTCTCTCTATGATTTCCCGTTATGAGGAATTTTGATCAATATTACGCCAACTGACACTGATTAATGAGCCCGGCATTTGTCAATCGAATATCGTTCAAAGAAAATCATCGGGACGTATGTCATTTCTCTTTTCTCTTGAGTAAATTAAAAAATTATCATATCTTTAGATGGAAAAGAGCTACGCCAATGAAATTTGAGGATAAGTAAGATATCGATCACCTCAATATATTCACGAATTTTGATTGGAATCCGAAAAATATCTTATGAGATAGTGCGGATTAAAAATTTTATTTTTGGGAATTTTTTAAAAATTTTCTAGCTTGACGATTTCTGCGATAATTTGCGGGCCGTTTTGTTGGAGCCTCCCTCTACAATATTTCAAGTATCAACTTGATCGTATGGATCTTCAGTAGTTATTGAGGAAACAAAATTTCAGATGCTCATAACTACTGAACCACCTGACGGATTTGGCCCAATAACGAACTTGACCGAGATATTTGGACAATTAACCCATTCTGAAAATATGAAAACTATAGCTCAGCTCTTTTGGATGCTAGAGAGGATACAGCCGGCCGAACGGACGGCCGGACAGACTCAACTTTTGCCACGGATTCTTCCTCGGGGAGTCGAACCCAATCGATTGAGACCATTTTCGGCTCGATATTCCAAAATTACAGACATTCGGGCAAAATGATAGGCACTCTGTTCGGGTAAACAAGAGCGCCAAAAATAGGGTTCTAATTTGAAAAACAGAAGTTATGGCCAATTTAAGATCACAATTTTCAACACAAAATTTGAATGACCCTGTGATGATATTTTTGAAATCCAAAAGATGCATGACCTTTTCACATCCTTCCTCTTCGATGTTGTAAAAACGGTTTACGCTTAGGATATTTAAAATAAGAATAATGAGCATATTACTGACTGCACATACTTGGCCTTTTTCCAGTTTTTTTCAGATATTTTGAAAACTATTCGATTTAATACAATGGTTTTAACAGAAATGTATTCACTATTGAATACTCGATCATACCAGGAATGGAAAAATTGAAAAAAAATTTTTTTCGTCGAATTTATTTTCACTCCCTGTATAACCGGAAGTTTTTGGGCTTCGAAAATATTTTAGCTCTGTTGAGAACTTGGAACAATATCATAATCCCAATTTTCAGATTTCAAATATGTCCGGTTTTCCAAAAACGTCTAATAGGCACTCGAACTTGAGACACCCTGTATATTATATGCCTGGATCATACAATCGAGATACAGTTTAGATAAAAATTAATTGAAATACCTTCGTTATACTATGAGAATATGGAAAATAAATTTATGACACAATTATAAATAATCTACAAAGCAACCCAACATAAATATGTATAATGTTTTAGTTTCATGTTAATAACTTCAGCAATAAAGGAGTTATGAAACCTTTTCCTGTGACGTCATTTTCCAATTTTCTCTAATAACTCGAAAACGGTTAAATGGTTGCGGTTTTCACCGAATGAATTCTTCCAAAAATTGAGCTCGAAGATTTGGCATACGGGTTTCTGAGATTCCTTCTCTCAGTAGACAACGAAGTTATGACACCCGGTACATCGAAAATAGTGCGCACAATAATCAGTGTACAAATTTGCGCAAGCTTGAGCGTGTGGTATAGGCTCATCAAGATATATACCTAGTTTCATTTGCTTGGTTTGATCACTATTTTGAACCGTTGAATTTGGATGTGATAACTAGTTTACGTTCGCCTGAATAATCAAGGGCTCCTTTTTTTCACACTGTGAATATAGATAATGAAACATATTCAATAGATGCATGTGTATAAGATACATATAATTATATTCTAATATGTGTATATGAGTTGTAACAAAATGGTGAATGCCTCCAGAGGTTCGGTGAAGCGACTCTTGAAGAACAACTATATTTACTTTCTGTATTCAAAATCCAAAATTTATATTTAACTTGCATATACATGAGGAAATACTTAACACTCTTTCAACAACTTGTCGATTCTTAAACTTCATAAATTTATAAATCAATTGAAGTTTTCATATACTTTCTATGAATTCTAGCAAGAAATAAGAAAATATTTGCTGCTATTGTATTTGTTTCAGAATATACAGGGTGAGTCTTTGACCACTGCGTTAATTTTAACCATAGATTCTTGACGTCAAAAGAAACATTTTCTTCCTATAACATTTTTCCAAATTTGGCCCCGTTCAAAAGACGTAGGGTGTTGAAATTTCATTAAAAAATTGCATTTTCACCTGTAATATTCAAACGACAATATCAATTGAAATGATCTCTTGTAGAAGGTTTTTGATAACACTCGTGCATATTTTGGCATCAATAGATTTATTCCACTTCTTGTGGGTTTCTCACTACTACTCTACAGATTGGTTAAATTACAAGAAAAACAAATATCGCTTGAACTTAAAAGTGCGTATCTCGTATTTCCTGGAATCATTAGTCTTTTTTGCAGATAAAATCATTCCTTATCTTTTCTCCTAAATTGCACCATTCTTGAGATATTTGAAGTTGAAAGAAATTGAATCGATATAATTTTGTCCAAATTTTCTGATTTTCCCAAATCCATCTCTGTACTGAAATGATTCAATAATCAGATTTGTTCAATGTTGCCATATTTTATGTCTTAATAAAATATTTCTAAAAAAGGTTGGGGAAATCTCTCCAGGCTATGGTTCCACCACTAAATACTATAGGTGAAATTAACCACTGAACAATTTTTGTCTTACATTCACCACAAAATCTAAATTGCCATTTGCTGTAGTCATTATTAATGATGTCTAGCACCTTGTTTAATATAAAATCCAGAGTAATATTCAATAATAAATAGAGAAAAACATTTCCATTACTCACATAGGTACTTCGGTATATTTTCATGATGACTGTTGAAATAGGTAATGTGTTTTCTGTCAGAACCTGTTAAATTAAAGACTTGTCTTTATGAAGAGCTGGTTTTTATAGCTTCAGACTTTCAGGGTTCATCAAATTATATCTATTCTAACATAGGAATGCTTCAAATTAAGCTCATATGAGTTTTAAAAACTTCGAACCCAGTCTCCTATATTTGTTTTGCACCTTTATAGAAGTTTTTTCACATCTTTATTTCATATACCGATTCAACCTGGTTCACAAACTTAGAGGATAATAGAATTTGACTTAGTTTCAATATAACAAGAATGATTAGAATAGAATGCATTTTCTGACCATAGTCATTTCATACTGAATTGAATAATTTCAAACTATGGAAATTATCCTTACACTATTTTAACATTTCTTTTTGAAGAAAGATTGTACAAATAACTGTTGACAGTTTCAAACAGAATCACACAAGGAACCACAGAACACTATTTACCCACCACAGAGACATTATAATAACATTTTAATGTGATAATAATTCACTCTAGTTATTCTGAGAAAAATTATAACTGAAGATCAATAATGGTTACAGATATTATCTTTCATTTAAAAAAACATTGCAAATATTAATTTTTCCTCTCCTGGGGTTCGGTAATAAATTAATATTCTATGGTAAGGTATTAAAATTTGACATAATCTATGAATAACCATTATTCAATATTTATGTTTTTGTTTACATAATTAAAACAAACACTCTGAATATAAAAACAAAAAATTTACGCATGTTCAGTAATAAATTATAGTCTGCACAGAATAGATTCATATTAATGATCCAACAAAAAGTTTTTTATTAATCACCTAGTTGGTTTTTCTGAAACAAATTTAGGTGATCAAACTCAATTTCTTCAAGAAAGTATAATTGCACACCTAAATATGGAATACTTGTAATCTATCCAAGTAAACTTTTATTGGGATTCAGTACAGAAAATAATCATCAAGCAAAGTATCATCACTTCAAAATAGATATTCGTAGTGACATCACTCATTGTTGTTGAATATTTCGAAAAAGATTTTCATATTTTTAACAGTATGATATCAAGAGACCTCATAGACCTATTCACTGGTCTCTGTCAAGGAGAATAAATTTCAGAAATATCAGTGTTTGGAAAATCATAGATGATTTTTTCTGGATTTGAGCGAAAAAAAAAGCAATGTGACAACCTCATGCCTTGGAAGTTTTCATAGAAATGATGGTTTTGATGAATTGGATATCTCAAGAAGAAAATTACAAATGTATGATGGTAACATCCAATAGTTGTAAGGTTTTTTTGAAATTTCTCACTAGAAAGGAATGGTTTATAATCTTGAAGTAGAAAGAAATTATAGTAGAACAACAAAACTCTAGTTTATGGTGTTGAATTTTTTTTACCAGATAATTAGTATTTCGTATCTTCCTTCTGAATATGGACCTCATCGGATGAAACATGAGTGTGTGAATCATTTTTCTAGAGGGAAAATAATATTTTAAACAATTCAGATTCAATAGTGGATGCTGTGGAAGGTAATTTTCATTAAAACTAAACTGGATTACAGAGGGGTATTTGCCCAATGTGAAAACTTAAAATGCTTATAACTTTTAACGCAGCTGAATATGGAAAAACCGTAATGGAAAAAGTGATTCTTTTGATCTCAAGAACCTATGGTTAAAATTAACGCAGTGGTCAAAGACTCACCCTGTATACTACAGCAGTTAGTTGAGGCATCTTGTTATTGGGAAGAGACTTTTTGTAATACAGTTATAAATGGAAGCCCTAAACTGGAAGTTTTTACAATACAAAATATGACTGCCATATTATAAAGTACTTTTAACACCGTAAGAGTTCTTGTAAAATATTTTTGCACTACGATAAAACTTTATAAAATATTTCAACTTTTGGATACATTTCCGTTAAACAGAGACGTAATGTTGGAAAAAGTGACGATGGAAAAAATAAAAGAAAAACATGCGTGTATAACATTGTACAGGGTAGATATCTCCTAGAATAAAAGAGATGGAAGAAAACATGCCATGTTTTCAGTTATTTAGTACACCTTCATATTTTTCAAAAATCCTTGTCTCAACTTCTTGATGATTAATAGCAGTTTCATTGGAGCCACATGATACAACAAGATCACTTGAAGCATGTTTATTATACCTTCTGCTTCCTTTATAGACATTAACGAATTATTATCAATAATCACTTAAGATCACCTAAGATATTTTGATAGCATTTTTTCCTTTCCTGTAAAATGCTTCACTTTTTCAAACTTTCTTCTATTTACATAGCGCATTCATAATAATAAAGATCGCGGCATATGACATGAAAGCCTAGGAAAAAAATTACTTCATACATTCCACAAAATAGTCTTATTAAAGTCACGTTAACTCTTATGGTATAATTCGTTCTTCCACACAAGCAATAAAGAAATATCAATATTTCAATTCAATAAAGATCTCCTTCTCGATACTTCAAAAAAATTCCTGGTTTCCAACTTCCTAGAAAATTTTGGACAGTGCTAGATCGTTTGAGAACACGTCAAAGAAGTACCAATAGCATAATTCTCATATTGATTATCAATTGAAATTTTGGCTTGTTTACTCACTGAATATGAGGTTATAATATGGAAATCTGCCTAGCTATAACATTTTTTTCAGTCCTCATTAATGAATCACAATTATTTTGAATGTAAATACTGTTTAACCTTTAAGCTCTTGCTAACATATATATAGTACATCTATATACCTATCTCTTGCAATTACAACACGAAAGCACCACCGTAATTACAGTTTAACTTAATCAATTCGTTCGAGGACATATCAACATCAACTGACGGCCGCCATTTGGTCAGTTCAATTGAACTTTTCGACCTCGAGTTAGACATCTATGTTTTCTACATCTATGACTAAGTATCAAACCAAAATAAGGTATTCTCTGTTCTGCTCTTAATGGTGACGTGTGCCGAAATTGATACACATTTATCCGGGTAGTATGGGAAAGATATAGGTACCTATAAAAATCCTACTCCATTTTAATTCATACTAAGAGGTACTGCTAGCTCTAAGACTATCATTATTGGTATAAGAAAATTTTTGAAGATTTACATTGTTCATTTTCTTTCTAGGTGGAAAAATCGGTGGAGAAAATGGCAACCAAAGAAAAAAAAATATCAGTGGGCAAAAGGCAGCAAACAGCATCCCCTTTCTCGAAAGACAACCGCTCAACACTCGACCAAACAGTTAAAATAGAACCCACAGCAGAAACGCAAAAAGAAACAACACAAAAAATAAATACAAAAGTTCAAAATTTAAGCAGTGGACAGAAGAAGAAAAGAAAGAAACTTGCCATCAGATTAACCACCCGCAAAACAACTAGAAAAGCCCAACAAAAACTCACAAAATCTCTTATCAATACTGCCAAAGTGCTAGGAACGAAAAAGCTGCTCAAAAACGGTAAAGTTGGACAAAAGAAAAGTGATGGAAAGTTCGACGGTGTTCAACATATCATTGAAATAGATAAAAAGCCAAAAAATAAACGAATGGTAGGAAATCCCGCTGCAAAAAGAATTCAAGGTGAAATAGACGATATTGGAATATGTAGTGATAGCAGTGCAAATTCTGTGAAAAACTTAAGAAGAAGTAAAGTCAATATTAAAACAGAAGAAATAGATACAATATCCGAAACAATAGAATGTGTTGTAAGTGGTTTTACCATCAGACCAGAAGATATAAAAAAAGAACCAGACTCTATGTCTGAAAGCAGCAGAAGCGATATCATCAAACCAAAAAGGTTAACAAAGAAGCAAAAAATAAATTTGTTAGAAAAAGAAATCAAAAAAGAAAATATAGAATATACCGTGACGAACATGGGCCATAACGATCAAAAAGTTATAGATATGTTAGATCTTAATGTTTTGAGGGTTGAAAAAAAAATTGCCACCCCTAAACGGAGACATACTATCGAAAATTACCCATTGGGCGTTGAATACTCCAGTAAAAACTGCTATTCTACTTTAACATCCTTTTCTGATATCACTAGAAAGAAGAGGAAGACAAGTAGTATAGGAAATAAAGTGTTAAATCCTTATACCATCAGACCTCCTGCTAGGTTACTCAGGAACGGAAAACAAAGGAAAATGAAAGAACAACTTTCAGATGGTTTAGAAGATAGAAGAAAAAAGAGAAGGCTGTGTTCTGAAACCAGTGAATCGGAAATGGCAAAGCTTTCTGTATATGATTCAGACAGTAATTTCTCAGATTTAGCATCACATACAAGTGCCGATACATCAGTTGATATCGAAGGAGTTGAATTAAGAAAAGAACAAATTATGACCCAAAATATCAAAAGAAGCTTATCATTAGACAATCAATCCTATTGCACCGATTCCAACTCTAACCTATGTGATGACCTGAAAATGCAAGAAAAAAATGATAGTGACAATGTGAAACAGGCAATAATGCTCAACGAGGATGCTTATCCGAGTCCTAGTATTAAAGTGCCCGAAAAACTCCTGATTTTAGATATAATGAAACAAACTTTCAACGAAAAAGTTGAAACGGAAGAGAAAAAACCAATTGTTCCTGATAATGAAACCTTGAAAATTGTTAAAATTGGTGCTGACGAACTGTCACCAATTGTTCCAGATGAAAAAGAATCTGACCAGAAGATGAGCGATATAATCTCAAAAATTGTGGAAACCATGGGAACTGAAGAATTCACTGCCACCATAAATACAACTGAAGAAGGCACAGCTTTAGTCATGCAAAATGGAGATATTCCCTGGAAAGATGCTACTAAACCTGTGGATAATGCTGTATGTCCTCCAGATGATGTGGAAGAACAATTAAGAATGCTCCTTGAAAATGATGTCATGCCTACATTGAACAATGAGTCTTCTGAGACTACTCCAGTGGTCCTGACCAATGAAGAAAATGATGAAGTCGTCGAGGAACAAATCGGAGAGAAAATACAGATTTCTGAAGACGAGTCACCGCCAACCCTTACCTTGGCAGAACAAGAACCAGAGCTGCCAATTATAAAAAACCCTGAAATACTTGAACCAGAAATGTCTCATATCACTGAAGTTGAAGCAGTACCTGGACCTTCATCTGCTGCTGATTATTCACCTCCACTCTTAGAACCAATGCTCAGTTTACCATCGACATCTAAAGCTTCAGATCGCATAGTTTCATTAAATGAGACTGAAGAGGAAGTAGCTAATAAAGAAACTATGTTGAGTGCTCTTGGTCTTCAGAGTAAAAAAGCAGCTGAAGAAGCAAAAGTGAGAGAGAAAGACAAACCGACGACATCATCTGGAATTGAATCTTACACAGGAACTCTCAAGACTGTTATTAAGCTTAATCGTGATAATAAGAAGAAGGCTAAGAATCATCCGTTGAAGATGACCCTTCAGAAGAACAAAACCAAGAATGGGGATGGGGTTTCTGGAACCCAAGATGACTACAAGATAATGAAAGAGGTGAGAGGAAATATATTTTTCTTTAATTTCAGATTGAACATATTTTCCATTTCGTCAGAAAAAGGAAATGTTTGGAGATGACTTGTACATCCATTTGACATTGATTGAACAACTTTGTTGATTACATAATAGGGGCCATCCCAGAGAAACAATTTCGCCATTTTTACTCATAATAACATTCTTTCATTTCAATTGTTATGCTACATCAATACTTTCATCTCAAACATTCAGAGATGAAGTTGTGTGAAATTTTGAAAAAACAAAAAAACAGCGTACCATGTCCAGCACATCCTGTATATCTTTTTTTTTTTATATATTTGTGCTCCGTTTGGATCTTTGAGTTCATGACAATTTATTATTTCCACTCTTTTGGAATATGAAGATATATATACAGGGTGTTCGGCACATGGACCGTCAAATTTTTTTGGGGCGTTGGTAGGGTCATCTGCTACCTTTTCAGTCTTGGAACGTGGGTCCTTAGTATTACGGTTACGGAGGTATGATTTTTGTATTAGGTTTTTCTAAATTACCCAAAATGTACCCTTCGAAGCCCCTTAACTTTTTTTGCGTGTGCTTTTACATGCATTTTTTTTATTGTATTAAGTCTACATGAGTGTGTGTTTAAAAAAAAAACGTATTTATAGTTACAGATAACACCACAAAATTAACACTTGGGCCTTTTATTAAAAAAAAAAATTATGAAAGTATGAAAACATCTCCACTCCTATTGAAATTTAAAAAAAAGTTACAGCTATTACAAACTTTGTTTTATTTTAAAATGTTCTTTGGTTTATAACGTTGCTAACCATATGCTATTTACGTAAGTCAATAAAAAAACTAATACTGCAAATAAGGTTTTAGTCAGAAGAGTGAAGAAAGTCGCACCTTAATAAAAGTACGGATTTCGACACAACACAGCGAGCAAGGAAATTTTACCTGCCAGATTATCACAGATTCTGTGGTTCCTTGTTGTTTTGATTTTGTTTGACACTTTTGACAGTTACTTGTTGTATTCTTCGAAAATGAAATGTGCAAAATATTTCAAGGATAATTTCAGTAATTTCGAATCATTTAATTTAATATGAAATGAGAATGGTCAGAAAACGTGTTTTAATCTTTCTTGTATCTGTTATTGCTTTCAGTACCAATTCTAATGCAAATATTATAACAAAGTCAAATTCTAGTTGTTGACGAGAAATTATTGATGATGGAACAATAATAGATGATGTTTATTGCATAAATAATAATTCTATAAAGTCAAATTCTATTATCTCCTTAGTTTGCAAATGATGTAAAAAAAACACCTATAAATTTACAAAACAAATCCAGGAAACTGGTTTCGAAGTTCTGAAAGCTCATATTAGCTAAATATGATGCACTATGTTAGAATTGATGAAACCTGAAAGTTTAAAGCTATAAAGGATCAAATCTTCATAATGACAAGTCTGGAATTCAACAGGTCTTGACAAAAAATACATTACGAGATTCGTCTTTTATATTTTGAGATTGGACAACCCTAGTGTTGCAATATGCCAACTGACAGCTCTATCGTTAAGCTTGACTTTTTTGAGGTTATACGTAATGAGAACGTTTTGACATACGAGCTCTATTTGTGTTGTTTAGAGTAACTTAAAAAAATTCATCTTACCCAAAAGGTGGAATTAAATCGTAAACATTTTCGTGCTATTATTTTTTACAACTTTTGATTGGATTAATTCAACAACAGTGCATTGATGAACTCAATTCAATTTTTGTCGATGAAGCTCCATCAAGGACCAGTGTATATCGATGGTATGGTGAATTCAACCAAGGTCGTAGTTCACTCCAAGACGAATTTCGTGAAGGGTGTCCATAATTAGTTGTTTTTTCGAGAACTATTGATGCTGTGCGCCAAATGATATTGCAAGATCCTCTGTGACCTATCGTGAGGTTTAGATAACTTTAGGCATTAGTGGGACCAGCATACATTCAATATTGCTTGAAGATTTGATCGTCAGAAAAATTTGTTCGCGTTGGATCCCACACAATTTGTCAATCGCTCAAAAAAAGACTTGTATCGATTGGTCGAAAAAAATACTCCAAAAATACGATCGCGGTGCTTTGAAGCACGTCAATGGCATCGTGACAGTTGATGAATCGTGGATTTCCGCGTATGAGCCCGAAAGTAAACAGCGGTCGACTGTATGGTTGTTCGAGAAGAACCGAATCCAACAAAAGTTGCTCGAGCACGAAGCACAAGCAAATGTTGGCCTGTTTTTCGGAAAAACTCACACAACTGCATTTTTGAGCACTCAAAACATCGATTTGATGAGTCATCCGCCGTATAGTCCTGGATGGACACCGAATGACTTCTTTTTATTCCCGTACGTAAAAAAATAAAATGGGAGGTCAAGGCTAAGAATATTTAAATAATTCTTGTCTCATTGGCTTTACCTCATATCAATTTTCAATTTCATTTTTTAATCGTACACATATATCAACGCATACATAAGATACTCTTCTTTTTCCAAAGGAACGCTTCTTCGTTGCTCGTGTTCGAATTTGATAATCGTGTTGGAATAGAAGCCCATTCTGCAACTTGTTTACTATTACATTGAATTAGATGAGAAGGAGTTGAAATCAACCATACAATCCATGGTAGAAATACACAGGTATGATCTTTTAATTTCTTATTTTCGTCCGTATCCGCCCATCTCATCTGTGACGTCATCGGAGTCGCAAAACAGTAAACAGTACTTGGTTTTGAGGTTAATGTCATGGTAGAAAAATACTTTTCAAACATGATTAATAACAAGGAAGTAGAATAAATTAACGTTGATTAGTAAGAAGAATAGCTTATTACCTTTATTCACAGCCAAAATCCCTAATCTAAGGAAATGCTTCGTTTTGCGACTAAGATGACGTCAGAATATGAGAGAGACTTCGTTTTCTATCTCTCTTCAATGGGCAAGATCATACCTGTGTTTTTCTACCATGATACAACCGTATAAGCAAAATTTTGTTCAATGCATACCCGTCAATGGCTGTTTTTAGTCTTATGATATACAAAAATGAAAAAATTCATCAAATGAACACCCGTCAGTGGCGTTCTATGGGGGCAGGAATATTACACTGTCGACAAATTTTAAAAATTTCAAATTCCTTGTTTAACAAATATTCTTAGTTCTTGGAGCAATTGTGTCATTGTTTTTTACTTATTTCTTAAAATCTTATTTAGGACGGTATCACTTTTGAAATCGGAATGATTTCGCGACATTTAATTTTCTAATTTTGATCATATTTTCCTAGTATTTCGTCATCATCAAAAAAAATTCTATATCGGATGTCCCAAGGTGGGTGTTCTATTAAATTGTTATCGAATCTATAGATGCAAAATTTCAAATCTTGTAGATGAACATTAAGTTACATTAACATTAAGGTTAATTTTTGAAATATATTCAAATCTCCAGATGTATGCAAATTTGGCAACAGCATTGGGCGCGTTCAGCAGAAAGATCGGTAGCGGAAACTGCTACGCTCCCGATGGTAGCGACAGCGGTTTCTGCTGAACGGACCGCTCCTTTTTATGTCAAATGTTCTGTGTGCCAAATGAGTTTAGGTTAGGTCTCTTGTTAGGTTATATACATAGAAATATAAATATAGACTTATTTGGTTATATATTTGATGTTCTGTGGGTTATGTGTGTCAAAAGAAATCTCTCAGAGGCCGAACGTTGTAGTTAAAATTGTTCGTGCTTAGGCTGAATATTTAATCATGGATTCTAATATGCTTTCACTGTTCTTTGAAGAGGATAACATAACGACGAACATTACGAATGAGATTGTCCAATTATTTGCTCAATCTTCGCCTGTATTGGAAGATGTAAACAGAGGAATTGTTCCGAAAAATCAGAATTTTTATGATTTGATGATTTATTAAAAAGAAGTTTAGATCTGTAAGAGTAATAAAACATTTAAAAATAATTAAATGTCGTCCACGTTTCATTAAATTAATTATTTTTCTTTAAACCAAGTCTTCTACACATTAATTAAAATAAAAAACAATTTGTATCTGAAAATAGGGAGAATTTTTCCGTTGAAAAAAAAGATCTCAAGATGACCAAATACACTCTAAGTACGTTTACCATATCATTAAGCGTACAATACTTTCTTGATATATAGCAGAATATGTATAAATAAATTGGAATATTAAAATATTTATTCACTCGCCTTTTTCTAATCGTTCATGAATTTCGGGCGAATCGGTTATTACAAAATTAGTCTTACCGCATGTATAAATTTTGGTAACTTCAATCTTTCTTCGCGCCTTAAATTCAAATAAATGTCAAACTCACAACGTGTTACCGATACTGAGCGGAGAAAGGTTATGCTACAAAAAATGGCGACCGCTCCTCAACCATAGAATATAAAATACCAGGAAGGAGCACACCGGGTTCTCTCTTTGAAAATCTTGTGAACGGAAACGGCCATCTTAGGGAACCAAGTGTGACTCATCTGTTAGTTATTCTCTGTCAACATTCCTGATAAATAACCTAACATTTGTTGTCAAAGTTGTGAAAGAAGTGAATTCAAAATGGTTAGTTGTGTATCTTGTTATTTCATTCATTAATCATCACCATCAATATTTATTTATCCCTTCCTTTTCTGATCAAATATTTTTTTTTTTATTTTAACTGAATTCTAATGATTCCATTGATGAAAATAAAGTATATGCTTCCGCAAAGAATATCATTTTTATAATATTTTACCTACTGGTAGAAGTGAATCTTTTTTCAAAAATGTAATAAGCACATACAAAACCTGTTGACAGGCATTGGTATTGGTTTTATTTTTTCCAGTTCAAAGCATTCTTCTGCATGCTGATAAATATATGCCAAAAAATTGGAAATTAATTTGGTAATTGAACTATTGTTCACTACTTTCTGTAACAATAAATCACCTTAAGGTTTATGCAGCCCAAAAATGAAAATTTCATTAAAAATAACAAGGTATGAACTATCATTTGTTCATTTCAAAAATTAAGTACAAGTTTTACTGATCGCCCTTCCATACTACTTGTATACAAGTTTTATTTTAATTCATATTATTGATTTTTGATCAGAATAAACGACTTCAAAATCGCGTTCTTTTATATGAAACTGTTTTTTTGAACTGAATCAAGTCTTTATATCAACCCATCCTCATATACCTTTTCCATTAAAATGCAGTTTCTACGTACTACGCCACTGCTTACGGAAACAGAAGTCAGCCATATGCGGGAACCATCCCGGTCCCCAATTTCAAATCTTATGCACCTTCCTGTGGTTCTTTATTCTGAGTCCTCAACATGTTCCGCAGGTAGCGTACCGTTCAGCAGAAAAACCATAGAAATGTCACAACCGTTCCGCAACTGTTGGGTCTGCTGAACGCGCCCATTGTTATTTTAAATGGTACACCCCGTGTTTATATTTTTTGTTATAATTCTCTATAAGAAATCAATTTGTTCTATTCCACTTCCCTTTATCTATCTTTGACGGTTTTTGAGTTATAAATTATTTTTCCACATTTCAGATGGAATTTGAGAGTTACGAAAATGACTATGTTTTGCTCAATATTTGAGATTTCTGGTCAAAATGTGGCATGACCTTAGATAAGATAGATAGATAGATTGTACGTTAGATAATAGTTTGATCTGCGATATTGTTCTCTAGAATTAGTTTTCAGTTGAGCAGTAAATACATGTAAAAAAAAATCACCATTTGTAAACTCACGAAATTTAAGAAGCCGTTATTTCTGGCGCTCTTGTTCACCCGAACAGAGTGCCTATCATTTTGCCCGAATGTCTGTAATTTTGGAATATCGAGCCGAAAATGGTCTCGATTGGGTTCGACTCCCTGATGAAGAATTCGTGGCGAAAGTTGAGTCTGTCCGGCCGGCCGGCCGTATCCTCTCTAGCATCCAAAAGGAATCAGCTTTCATATTTTCAGAATAGGTTAATTGTCCAAATATCTCGGTCAAGTTCGTTATTGGACCAAATCCGTCGGATGGTTCAGTAGTTATGAGCATCTGAAATTTTGTTTCCTCAATAACTACTAGATTATCCATCTGATCAAATTGATACTTGAAATATTGTTGAGGGAGGCTGCAACAAAACAGCTACCGAAATTTCGCAGAAATCGTCACGCTAGAAAATTTTTAAAAAATTCGCAAAAAAAAATTTTTCAATTCTAACTATCTCATAAGATATTTTTCGGATTTCAATAAAAATTCGTGAATATATTGGGATGATCGATATCTTACTTATCCTCAAATTTCATTGTTGTAGCTCTTTTCTATCTAAAGATATAATCATTTTTTTAATTTACTCAAGTGAAAAGAGAAATGACATACGTCCCGATGATTTTCTTTGAACGATGGCCATCAATGATCGATATTCGATTGACAAATGCCGGTCTCATTAATCAGTGTCAGTTGGCGTAATATTGATCAAAATTTTTCATAACGGGAAATCATAGAGAGAGAATTCAATCTCGATGGCAGAAATAATATACGTTGTTAAAATTCAGAAAAGCACTGCCGTCAGTTTTTACGAAAAGGGAATTATAGTATATAGTAGTTATTTTTAATTTGAGATATAGGTTTGTTCATTCATTAGGCGTTTATATTTGCATCACATTGTCCCATAGTAAGGGAAAAGACTATTGTTTCCCTGATCAGAGTGCTTATAGATTTGTTATGGTTTGAATATTTACTCGCAAGTAGCTCAACAAGAGCGCCAAAGCAATCTGACCTCACGTCAGTGCTTTCTAAATTTTTTAATTTACTCAAGAGAAAAGAGAAATGACATACGTCCCGATGATTTTCTTTGAACGATGGCCATCACAGATCGATATTCGATTGACAAATGCCGGGCTCATTAATCAGTGTCAGTTGGCGTAATAATAATCAAAATTTTTCATAACAGGAAATCATAGAGATAGAATTCAATCTCGATGGCTGAAATAATATACGTTGTCAAAATTCAGAAAAGCACTGACGTAAGTTTCCTATTTGGATTCTGAGATTCAATATGCTTTATTATTATTTTATTCTTATGTTTCCTCTGTGCACTCTATGCCATCCATGAAGTATAAAATAAATTATTCTGTACTGTGTGATGCCGTAATTAGATCGACACATCCATGAATGCTATCCATATAAAACCATTATTCAACTTCACACGTTAAATGACAAGTATATTGCAGGAGTTTTTGTATACATAACAAACGCAGATAACTTAGAATCCAAACATTATAGGTATAGAGAAGTAGTAAAAAAATTGTGTGTTCTCATTCTGAAAATCAAAGAACATACAAATTTAAAAAAAAAACCGGAGTTTTTTACAATTTTGTGAGTAGGCAAATGGTAGTTATTTACTACTCTGAACTTTTTTACGTGAATATTTTCCTTAATCATTTGAAAGACCACTCCTTTGGGACACCCGATGTACAGATATTTCAGGCCCCTAGTTACTGGATTTACACGAGTGTTCAATGGTTGCTTCAAGCATTTCCTAAATAAAAAATGGAAAATTTTGCACTCACAATCTTTAAATCAATACATTATATTATTTTATGATATATATCCTATTGTTTAATCCTTGTGGAGTAGCTCTATAATTCAACAATAAAACCTTCGCATTCTAATTTTCGCAAGAATTTCAATGAACTTTTGATCCTTGTGTTTGAATATTAACTATTGAATTTTAATCATCAGTTTACACTTTAATGAAAACATTTATGTTTACAGGGCTCCTGGAAAAACAGTGGACAATCATCGGATTCGGCTGGTGCGCACAGAAAATTACATTATTCTAACAGATCTAACCTGGGTAATTATTTGGTTTTGGGTTTTTCTTCCTCTATCATATATGATTCCTAACATCTCCTTCCTATTTTACTTTTTTCGATTATCTGATACTTTTCAATCAAAGTTTGTCAATTTTGTAATGAAACTTCGCCCTTGTTCGATAAGAAAAATAATTAGCTTGAATCCAGCATCGGACCTCATCCACAGTTTTACCGCGTAGCGGACGTATAGAATAGGACGCCTGGCAGGTGCCACGTAACTATTGATCCCAGCTGAGAATTTTGCTCTTTTGAATGATACCCTTCTGAACTCTAGCTGTTGGCTTGTTGAATTATCAGATAATAAGGGAACTCTTGATTATAATACAGACATCATGTGAGATGGTTGAAATTGTTTCTTCAGTAAAAAGTAGGTGTCAATAAAAATCCAATGCTTAATGTTACAGAATTACTGAAAGCGTAGAAAGTCATATTCATACTGTATAGTGATGATATTAAATTCGATATTTACGATAAAACTCATAATGGAAAATGATTGGCGTAATCCACCCACCTTGTATATCGATAACGAAAGGTTTCTTAAAATCACTCCAATCCACCAACACCTTGAATATTAAATCAGTTCTTACTATAATCAATTCCGAGAGAAAGACTTGTCACTGTTGGTTCTCGATTTGGTCCTTCTAGCTGTCAATGAAAATAAATAAGAAATTGACAAAATTGCATCTAAATCTAACTGACAGAATTACATCACCGATTCTCCATAACTTAGCATAGGCAAGATAATGTACTATCCAATAAAAAAATCAAATATAGTGCTGTATGAAATAATAATTGATATAATGATAATATTATTGAGAACCGTGTCAATAGAGGTACACCCTGTATATTTCATAAAGACCTTTGCTAAATATGATTAAACTTTCAAAAATACTATTAACATTCTCCTTTACTACACTAATATTTTAGCATCTTCTACATGTTAAATTAACACCTTTTCTTTAATCTTAAAAGAAATAGAACTTGAACATAAGAGTTTTGAAGCAGTGCTCCTATGAAAATTTCTACACTCAAAATATACTTTAAAAAAACCTTATATCTATTAGTCAATGGTTCTTTTAGAAATATCGAGTACTTTCAATTTCAAATATTTTAACAGATGGCAGCAGCGAACAGACCACAGATGGAGAGTCTGCGAATCAAGAGGGGCCCGTGAAAGCATTGGTGATTCCAGAAAAAGCAAGTTCTTTCAGCATTCATCCTGAGCGATTATGCAAAGACGAGTGTTCCTTTTGCTACGGAAAGTTTGGTCTTTTCGATACTCCCTGTCATATAGCTCAAATCAAGACTATCGAAAGACAGGAGAAAATTTTGGCATGTAAGTTGATTCAATTGGTTTTCTTCTACCTCTAAAAATATATCACATAATGAATTTCTAATCAAAATTACAATCATCACAATAACTGCTGAGATCACCGCCTTCCTCAACATTGATTGACGAACTCTTTCGAATATACCTGGCGTCTGATTTATAACGCCACATGGTCAAAATATCCTATTTCTTAGATCTTGATCATTTTGCATTGGAGTTTTGTAAACTAGCGACTTAAAGTGACCCATAGAAAATAATCCAAAGGATTCAAATCTGGTGATCGTCGAGGGCGGGCTTGTTGTTCTACTCTTCATATCCAATAGTTGTGGTAATTCTCATCCCAAAATTCATGCGCAGCCACACTTATGTGTGGCGGAGCTGCGTCGTGCATCAACCACATCTTTTTGTGGTTTCTAAATCAACTGTTGAATATTCGGGAAGCTCGTGCTCCAAAAACCGTCGAACTCATTTCCATTGGGGAAGAATGCCTGGTCCAATAATTCTTACCCAAATATTGAGAGAAAATTGTACTTGTTAATGATTTTCTACGATAGCGGTCGGATTATGCTCAGTATAGATATGATTATTGTGGAAATTAATGAGATCATTTCTAGAAAACGAAGCTTGATCTGTGAAAAGAATCTGGAAGCCTGGTTTAAGAAATCCGTGGTTCTTACTGGTTTTTTACACAACCAAACGCAAAAATCTGAGGGAGGAAAATTACTAGGTAATACAGCTTGCAAGCGTTGCACATGATAAGGTAAAAGTTGTTGAGAACTTGAAATTTGCCATACAAGTGTGTGTGTGTAATATTCACGACCTATTTTCCGTTTGCGAGTATTATTCAATTATGTTTAACACAACTTCTTCAATCGCATCTGTTCGAAATGTCGCAGGTCTTCCTTACACATCTGTTGCCCTTTTGAAGCTGCCAGTTTGAAAAAGTTTTATAATAAGCGTGAATAATAATAAGAGTTCGGACGTGTGGCACCGCCGGTTGAGGATATCGCGCCTGGTACATTTGTCTTCCAGCTAGTTGCAGCCATTTCATAGATAAAATTAATTTCTGCGTTCGTATTTGGTTTATTTTAGACAAAACACGACAAATTTATTACTTGAACATCAAAGTGATGGGAAGACTAGGTGTTCTTAGTCAAGAATGACATACAGTGCGCCACAAAAAAGTTATGGTTAATTTAATTCAGGAACAACAAACCTCACATAGGCGCCCTAACATTTAGCAAGAAACTAAGTTCTAATTGAGTTTCACGTCATCAATATCCCAGGATCCCGAATATCGTCCAATTTCAAAGTTAATTACGAAAAATATAAGCGAAGAAGAAACAAAAAAATAATTTTTTAGTATCTTAGAAACTAAGCCGTCGTGGACCTATGTTCATATAAACTTTTATCTTGAACTAAGTCAGAGATTCACCGCTTAAAGTCTGTACAAAAACTTATTTGACCCCTGTATATAAAAATAATTGCTGTTCGTTAGTCCCGCTTAAACTCGAGAACGGCAAAACCGTTTCAGCTAATTTTAGTCTTGATATATTTGTTGAAGTTCAGGGAAGGTTTGAATGGTGATAACAGAAAGTTTTCAAGGAAAGTTCAGAAAATGTTGAAAAATGGCTATTGCTATCTTTACAAAATGGCGAACGCGTCGGGCTCATGACATCTCAATCCGCAGTTGCTTCATTTTGTCTAGTAAATGTATAGAATTCGATGAATATGAAGAAATTGGGAGGGAAATTTCAATTTACAACAAATACCGACACTATAAAGACAATTATTTTTGTGATTTGTGCTTGACAGAGATCTTGTTACAAAATGAGGTAGCTCTATCGTGTGCTTCATCTGCAATAGCTGATACTTTGATAGAAGGCAGACTAATTGTACATTTTACTTTGAAATTATCATGCAAAACAATGAAATTTGCAACTTCGTCAAAAATAGCTATGTCGAATATTCTTCAGATATACAAATTAATGTGTGTATGAACAATGGCACTAAAGGTCACTGGACTCACTTGTCAAGACTCCGAAGAGATCACCTAACAGCTAAAACATTTTTTATGGAGACATAATCTTGATTTAATGTGATTTTTGTCGAGTTATTCATCAAATGTTGCTGAAGAACTAAACGAATTCCTGAAACAATCTACAAGTATGATACCCTGTATATCCTAAGTTTCAGCTTTATAGTGTAATTCATCCCCGAATACTTGCTTGATAAGTCAATTCAGAAAAAAACGAAAGTAGAAAATTGAAGAACACCGTGCTGGGAATAATCGTTTAGATCATTTTGAACACCAAGTTGTTTACTATGAAATGCCGAGAAATCAAAACCGCTTGATTAATTGTAGCGAAATTTTGACAGATGTCGTTTAAGGGATGGCACTAAAAGATGTTATACAGATTTTTCACCTACAGTTCACACTCGACTAGTGATTTTTATTTATTTTCCAATTTGAAAAGAGGGAAAGGAAATTTTCTGACCCCAAAGAGGTAAACGTTGCCATGTCGACTCATTGTGAGCCGAAAAAAATATATAAATTCAAATTGAATTAAATAAATGTATGCACTTTGAGGGTGATTATATTGAAAAGGAAAAATAGATTTATTGTTTCATTTTAGTTGAAATCATGTCATTTGACCAATTTTTTTTACCTCCATTTGTAGATGATTGTAATATTGGATGGTCTATGTTAGAATTGTTTTACTGATTTTTGTTGCAGTTATTTTCATCATTATATTAATTAGTTATTTAATATTTCATTATGGTACATAAGTAGGATCCGTCAGATAGAACGCAAGTTTTTCAACAACATACTAGAAATACATGCATTTTTTCAGTAAATGAAAATTCAATATCTGAAAACTATGCCGATCAAATGACTCCCCTTTTGTGTCAAAATGCTGCCTCTTCCGGGAAATGACTCCATTGGGTCGCGTCGGTCAGCATCCTTCTGGAATTGAGTTATTCCTCTTCTTAATTAATGCATAAGTCTCAAAAATGATTTACAATAAGCATTCTTCGGCCTAACGTACACCAAACTGGAACTTTAGAAGAATGCATAAGTGTTCCATGAAAATGTTACGGTTCAGTTGAAACCAATATAAAAAATTTTGTTCATTAATAAATCCAATTGAATGGAAATGTAGTTCATCACTCATAAACAAATTAATGTTAATTAATTAAATTGAAAATTTGTGTTAATTTTCAACCATTGAGCGAAATTAACACATTTTACATAATCCCCTGCCAACAATTATTGACAAATTTGGATTTTGTAAGAATGGGACACTAATAGTGGGTTTCATAAAGATTGCTGATCAAAGCATTCACAGAACACTTATTGCTTCAAAGGTTATGTCAGATTGACCAATGCAATGCCGAATTCATGAATTTCAGGCATAGCATCGCTCAATCAACCACTTGATTAACCGATGAACATTTTTGAAAATCACAATAATTTTTTCTTCGAAATACGTCGTACTAATCACTCGTGGATCTTTAGGAAAGGGGATCATGGAATTATTGGAGCTTTGCAGTGTATAATTTCTTACTTTGTTAAATTTTTCGAGGATTCTGACAGTACTTTTTCGCCTTGGCAATTTTTTTTATTCATCATTTAATTCTTGTATTCATAGTGGCAACATGGCCAATTGTGATAATATTGTCGAGTCAAACGCTGAGCTGAATAACCTGAAAAAAAAAGACACAATGATTTCTATTATAATTAACAAGAAAGTTCCTGATAATATTGCAGTGTCTAGTAAACTGAAATTGCATACAGAACAAAGTAATAACATCAATGATGCGAAAATTCTTGCTGAGTCTCATAATCAGCCTGCGTCTAACAAAGAATCAGAGTCTTTATAAAGTCAAGGGTGACTTAGAGTTGTCAAAATTTCAAAGTAATTGTCTTCAGAAATTAAATAGAAATTTAGAAGAAATGGTGAGTGAAGAAAATATTTTAATTCCTTTTCTGTAAAACAATAATTTGGTTAGTGTTAACCGAAATGTAAACAATGCAATAGAATAGAACAAAAGCAGCGTTGCCTGAAAAATTTGAAGGTGAATTCGAAATCAAACAAACCTAAAACAAGAACTTTGTCATTAATGTGGTAGAAAATCGTACCGTTTTTCACCCAGCAGTCAGTAACGTACCCTATAAGATCGAGGGCCCAACATTAATATTGGGTTCAAATGAAATGACTGGTGAGTCCAGTAATGCTTTCTTGGCAGCTTTTAGAAGCGCATGGTTTAATGTGTGAAAAGTAAAAAATGATGTTAAGGACTCACAAATAGAATCATATTTGAAACGGGGACTTTATTGTCAAGCAGCTAACAATCCACCCAGAGGCAACTAGTAGTTCTTTCAAGGTGGGGGTAGATTTGACCTTATTGCCGCAATTGATGGAAGCTTCTGTGTGGCCGAGTGGTGTGGTTGTGAAAAGATTCAAGTTTTTTCGTGACAGAAAAATGGAATCGCAATAACGATCAGTCAACAACGATTTTAAAAATTGGTCATGTAAATGTCCAGTGCCTATTAAGCAAAATATTGTATTCGAATCGTTCATCAAATCCATGGATTTAGACTCTGTATGTGTCATGGAACACTGGTGTAATAGAAATAATGTGGGTCTTGCCGGCGGTCTTGGGTATACCAGTAGGCACATTATGTTAGAAAGGAACTAAGTGGGGAGATTCGCTGAATCTAAGCATACTATCAAAACAATTGACTGCAGCTCCTGGCCAGTTGATATTGACTTTGATTGTAGTGCAGTAAGATTCAATATTAATATTGTGTGTTGTTTAATATGGATATATTAAATATATAATTATATATATATATATTATATGTCACCTAGTGGCAATTTCAGTAATTTTTTGGACAAACCGTAGGAGTTTCTGGCTTTTTGTAGTAGATCATGTCAACGTCTGCGGAGATTTTATTATGAAATATTTGAAGACCAATCAAAGCTTTAATTGAATTGTTTGGTCGCCTTGGTTTCAAGTTAACTTCTACAGTCCCAAATAGAATATATTTTGATAGAAATAATATTAAATGTGTGGAAAAACTAGATTATATGGTCACGGATGTGCACCAAGTCGATGCATTCGTCACACAATCAAACCTTGGAGACCACTTGGCACAAATAGGCAAATTCACAATCGCTAATCTCAACAAGAATATCAATATAAGTAACAAGAAATTGATCCCAAATCTCAAAATGATAAATGCTGTTATTACAAAAAATACATTTGAGGATGTATTCCGGGTAACAGGGACTAACAATAAATATATCGAATTTTTAAACTCGTTAGATATTTCAATTAAAAATAATTGTGACATACGGGAAAGTATCCCATAAACAAATCGTGGGTGACCAATGAAATCAAGTCGCGTGGACGGGAACTGAAAAACCTCTTCTGGTTGGCAATGAACATTTTTCATGCGGCATCTATCGATTATATATCTCAGAAAAGAACATATTACAAAAACTCAGTTTCAGATACTAATTGTGCCTATATTGCTGCCGGTGGTGATAAACGAAAAAAATTTGGAATTCAGTGACCCTGGATTCAAGTAGACAGAAAACATTCCACATTAATTATGCTAATAGAGCTATATCTAATGCTGCCAAGGTTTCTAATTCTTTTGGGCACTACTATTCAACCAAGCTAATCATGCCCTTACAAATAGATACGGAAATGGATTATCTAATTCTTGTGCACTCCCAAAAAAAAGTATCGCTGATAGATTTGACCTATGTGTTTGTGACAGTGAAGTAGACAACGTGATTAAAAAAATGAAAAGTAATAATAGTTCTGGATTTTGATGGTCTTTCAATTGGCTTGTTCAAAGTTCTTCGTGAACATTAGTTGGAGGTTCTCACTAATTTTGTAAACATGATTTTTGAAACGCGTCTTTCATGATGACCTCAAGTTAGCAGAAGTGATCCCAATTTTAAAAAAATAGGAACCGGAGGTCATAGAGAATCACAGACCGGTTGCATTGTTCAGCACAGTTAGTAAAATTGTTGAACCTTTGCTGTACAATAAAATTGTATCGTTTCTCGAGTGGAATGATGTGCTGGCGGGAGCACAACACGATTTTTACCGAGGCAGATCGACAGAGACCGCAGGGATCTTCTTCGGCCTGTCAAAGGCTTTCGACTGCCTTAACTTGAAATTTCTATCGAAAAACATCATATTTTGGGATCAGGGGAAGGACTCTACGATTGATCGAATCTTTCTTGAGTGAGAGAAAAATACGTGTTAAACTTTGTGATGCGGTCTCCCAGGAGTATGAAATAGATGTTGGGGTTCCTCGGGAGTCCGTGTTTAGTCCACTGCGTTCTTCATTTTTGTAATAGATCTTCCAGACTATATTAAAGTTGGGACAGTGATCATGTATGCTGATGACACAAGTGATTTTGCCCGGTCTCTTGTGGAGCTTGAGCGCAAACTGAAGAGGGTTCGAGGAGAGTTTGAGAAGTGGTGTGTAAAAAAACACATTATGTTGAATTTAGACAAAACGATATGTGTTAGCTTTCGATCTGGTTCAAATAGAGATACTGTCAATATGCGAAATGTCTCGATTTTGAAGACAGCATATTGGTGATATGGTTATCTGGAGGAATGATATAGACCATATATGTAAAAAAAAGTAGCTCAGGGTATTATGCGATCAATAAACTGAAAAAAGGCTTGATACTCATCACTGTTTATTCTTCACTAAGCTTACAATATCGTACTATGGGGTGATGGTGTTGGTAGGACAAGGGTATTTATTGGTCGAAAACGAATTCTACTTAATTTATCTTCACTGAGTTGCGTAATACTTTTATTCAGAATATTTCCATGGAATTTTTCACGCCACTGAGATCCACACGATTCAGCGCACGAAGGAATAAAATTCAGAATTCCTAGTTCCGATTCCTCCATTATTTTATATAACTCATCCAACACAACCAAAAGTAACGGTAAAATAGTAAATTGTAATATTATATCATTATATTCCTAGTCCTAAGGTGAGAAATATCATCTGCTCTTTCATCATTTCTAGTTCTAAATTCCAATCCACTAGTCCGACTCCGAAGTGGTCGCGAATGAGTTTGGGCCACTTCGGACTCCGACTAATACCTGGAACTGATATTTGTACTAGTTATTATCTAGGCCGGATCAGGTCGGAATTGATCCATGAAATTGTTGAAATCAGTCATCTCTACCATATCCAACTAAAAATACACCTTTTTCTCTTGCCACCATGGTACTACTCCTCCCGCTATACTACCTTTTGAAAATCATTTGTTCTTTTAACGGACCCTGTAAAAATTCAACATGCTCGAGTGTTATTTGGTTGCCAATAAACAATCAAAAGATGCGTCAGTTTGCAAAATAAAGTTTCTTTATACAGTTTCAAAAAACTTCTATCATTAGCAATGGCTCTAAATTAGTCTAACTTAGACCATTTGCCCATGATCATTGGTCAGAATTGATCATAAACCACCACCAATTATTTACTTGAATCATGCAAAACAAAATTTTTAATTTTCAGTGGAGAAGAATTTGACAAAAGATTCATGTCTCTGCGATGCCTGTTATCGACATATAGACAGGAGAGCCAACACCCCCTCCTACACAAATAAATCTGTTAAAAGAGGAACTCTCATCGCGCCAGGGCCGAAGAAGAACCACTGTCATGTGCTTGGTTGCAAAAATGTTTCCGCCAACATATTGCGCAGAAAGTGGATAATAAAGATGAGGCAGCAGGTTATGCAAACAGTAAGTCCATCGAATTTTTTTCTATTGAATTGTTACAAAATGTCAAGTTTCTATTGAATATATTCAAATTGATATCACAAATGTATTCTGCTTCTGAATTTGACTGAACAAATTAGTATTGGTCGTTATATTGGAAAAATAGTTTTGTCAGGTATTGCACATCAGTGGTTGTGCTATATTTGTTCTACAAAGCGATTTTTGAAATATATTGAACTCCAGGTTGGCAGCGCTGTTTTCATTTATTGGCGTTGTTACGAGGATGTATCAGAAGAAACGGGACTGGTGCAATATATATCAACGAAACATTTATTTGAATAAATTCAACAAATATCCTCCAAAATACTCTCAATTATTTTTAATACGCCTATCGCTTTATCCACTTATCATAAACTTCTGGAAAAAAAATTTTAAAAACCTGGTTAGTATACTCATCACAGCATTGTTGAGCTCTAAATCCGACTCAAATAATCTACCTCTCAATTCTTTTTTTTTTTTTACTTCAGATTGTTATGTGTAAATCTGAAAACAAATCAAATTCAACCAGTCTCGCAACTTAGCTCTAAGTGAAGGATGGGTGAGTTTCTTATAAATAGGGACCCCAGATAGTTTTAAACTAACTTCTGAAATTGTGACTTTCACTTGTAATTCAAAAACTATAATAACAAAATTTAAATTATTGTTGAATAAAAGTAGCTTGAAAATCGGATCTTCGATATTTATTCAAAAGTTTACATAAAAATATAATATTTACCAAGAAACTGACACTTTCAAATGAGGGAATGAAGGCCAGTATTCATTTACAACCAAGATTCTACAATTGATGAAAATAATGTTGTCAAATAATAAACTAATGATTTCAAATCTAATAATTTCTTACTGAATGTACAAAACTGGTCGGTTCAATATTTTCGATAGATGGTTCAGTAATTATAATAATTATGAGGGTTCTTAAGGTTTCGTAATGTAATGAATGTCGTGAAAATGAATTAAATAAAATTGTACTCATCCAGTGTGAAAATCCTGCCTGGAGAGCTCTTGAAGTCACACTCAAAGGACGGTTTCTCAAATACAGAAGATGGTTTCAAATTCTGGAAGTCGATGGGTGTTCCAGAATGCCAAAAAGTAGTGATTGTAGTCAAATTTTCCAAAATGGTACAATGAATGTTGTTGCAATTCTTGCTTCTACCTCCAGTCACTGCTCTTGATCTTATTACCATGTTCGTTGATTGGTTCCCAAAATAAATGAATGTACTCGTAAAGTTGTATATTATGAATAACCTAGGATGGTGGTCGGTTGTTTTGAATCTTTTATAGTGAAGTAAATCTCGTATAAAACGGAAATTCTGTCTGACTTCCAAAAATCCAATGATAAATCAACAGAAATATGATTAAATAAATGTCCAAAATAACCAAATATAATCGTGTGAATATTATTTCACAAATTTGAACGTATAATTTCAAAAATTTGTAATCGAGATCTCGGACTCATGTGGCGCACGGAAGTAAAGATAACATTTCTTTATTCAATTGACTGAAGATGTTTTATTAATTGCCTACCTTCGATTAATTCAGGCGTATTCAATTACCGCAAAAATTTAAAATTATTAAACATTACCAGATAACAAATGGAAGTCACTTGAAGCAAGGTCAGTAGAGTTTGAGGGGATGAACCATAATTTCAACCCCTTATTCTTCAATTGTTCTTTGGCAAATCGTTGGTCTATGTGCCGGAGCATTGTCATGAATCTGAGTCCAGCCAAAGTTCTAATGAAGTGGCCTTATTTTCTTTAATTTTACCTCTAAGGTCCTTGAAGTACATTAGAATAGTACTCCCCTGTTACTGTATGTCCTCTAAGTACAATGTGATCATAAATATCGCCAAATTTATGAAAAAAAAATCATATGCATCACTTAATCAACGTTTTTTCAGTTTTGGCCTTTTGCGGTCTTGGGCTGCTTTAATGCTAATCTTTGCTCCACTTTCATTTATCAATGAGTACGCAAAACTCTGACAATTCAATAATTAATTTGTAACAAACGTAGAAGTTGAATCAGAGCCTTCTTAAGGGGTAGTACATTAAATGTAAGGCTTTCATGTCTAATTTTTTGGGTTAAAAAATTTTATCTCTGAAAGAAGGTATAGCATCAGTCTAGTTATATACTCATATATCCTTGTACAATAGCGAAGATGCACAGTTGGTTGGTTTCAATCTGGTTTTCAAACTCTGTGCTTTGGTATGTTTTGAAATGTTGATGTTTTGCGTCTTAGGAACACTAAAAATATTATCGAAGGGTCTAATGAAATATCATCTATGAAATATCTGAGCGAGTAACTTGCTGACTGGTTAGTTAGACTTGGTCATCGTTTCAACATGAATACTTTGAGTTGAAAATTACATGAATATTCCCATCACAAAAATACCACATCCGGAATGAAGAAGATGAGATGTGTGTTGGAGGCATGTAATTAAATCACCACGTACTGATAATTAAATACAGTGATGTGTTTGACACGAAAAAATCAAATGTAGAACACATATTGTGAAACTCTCCATGGTCGATTATTGCGAAATTTCTTAAGCATATTTGCAAATTCAAATATCTTCCGAGTCACAAGTTACAACTTGATCCGATTTTTATTCTAGGAAATATAGAGGATACCAAATTTCAGATGCTATTAACTCCTGAACCATTGGACGGATTAGGCCCAATAAGAACTTAACTGAGATATTGAGATAGTTCTGAAAATATGAAAACTCTAGCTTAACTCTTAGGAAGATATATAGTATTTAAATTTGACCCTGTACTCTTAATCAGTAAGTTGAACCCAATAGATTGAGACTATTTTCGGATCGGCATTCGAAAATTAGAGACATTTGGACAAAATGATAGCACGCTGTTCTACTAGAAGAAGCAAGCAAAATGATGTCTGATAGATTTGTGATTTTAATTACTACTCTACATGCTTTGAACCACTTCAGCTCATATTCCGGAGTAAATCACAAAAGTGAAGCTGAACAATAACAAAATTTATGAAGAAAACTCTCCACATAAAAGACAAAGTACAAAAAATGTTAGATTCTTCAATTGTGACTATTTTGTGTTAGTAACTCCTCCTTTTTCTAACCGTATTGACATAGTTAACCTTTTATTATTTTATATTGTATCGATGACCTTCATAATTTAATTAGTTTATACTACCTTCTGACCATTGTGAACTTTTATCTGCTATCAGATATCTATGTTGTTTTACATTTTTTGTTGGATTTTGTACCTTGTCTTTCATTGTGGAAAGTTTTGAATTTTCCTCATAAATTTTGTTATTTTCAGTTTCACTTTTGTGATTTGCTCCTGAGGATGGCTCCAAACATGTAGATGAGTAATTAAATTCTCACATGTATTTATATCTGATTAGTGTTCTTATTTTGTAATATGGATTGTACATATATTAAGACATTCAACTCTGAAGACAGGAAGACTACTCAGGACTCTCACTTAAAGAGTTTTTGTTTTAACCCTTGCTGCAACATATTTATGTGAAAGTGGGTTTCCATACCTGGCCATCATAAAAACTATACAGGAATCGGCTTGTGAGCCAGTCGGAATTAAGGCTGAAGTCGACCAACTTAATTTCTGAAATTGACATAATTTGCGATAGAAAAAAAGCTCATCACTTCCATCAATATTAATAAGAAACAATTTTTTTTCGCGCTTGTACTAGCTCAAAAACTAGTAGAAGGGCGAGATATCATTTTGCCCAAATGTCCTTAATTTTCAAATATCCAGCCAAAAATGGTCTCAATCCATTGAGTTTGACTTCCTAATTAAGAATCTGGGGACAAACTTGAGTTTGTCCAGCTGTATACTCTCCTTCATCGGAAAGAGATGAGATGGAGTTTTCATATTTTCAGAGTAGTTTAATTGTCAAGTTCGTTATTGGGTCAAATTTGTCGAATGTTCAGCCAGTATGAGCATCTGAAATTAGGTTTCCTCAATAACTCCTATAATATCTATCCCACTTGAAAATCGTCCAAATAACTTAAAGAGTTAGGAATCTGCCGAATTTTGTAAAAATCTACAGGCTAGATCATTTGTAGAAAATTCCGAATTTTTTTTTGGAAATATTTGAAGTATTTGCTGGACCTCAGCAAAAAATTTTGCAATTATAGTTATATACAGGGTGTAACTAAATAAGTGTAAATTATTTAAGGAGGTGGTTCCTCATCGAAAAAAAGATAGGATCTTTCATATAAAGAAACTTCATTTGAGCATCCCTTGTTAAAATACAGCCCCTCAAAGGGAGTACATAAAATTTTTATAACAATTTTTTTCACAAACACCAAAAAGAGTTACAATATTGAAATTAACCTAACGTTTCCTATTAGCAAAAAGACACTTATCCAGTTATTTATTTGGTTTACCCCAAGGTTGTAAGGATAAGAAATGCAACCCATAAGTTTATTTCGAATGTAACTTTTTGTCTTATTATTTGTTTACCATTTAAAAATTTATTTCCGGTAGCCTGTTTCATTCTAAACAAAAAATGTCTCATGAGTTTTTTGCCAAAAATAAACCAGTTCGCAGCAAAAAGTTATTTTACGAACAACTACAGAGATAGGTACATCGTCATAAATGCGAACTGGATTTATTATTATTCTGTAGATAGTACCTGCATTAAACGACTAAATGATAAAAAACAAAACTAATTTATTAATAACAAAACAAAAAAATAAAAAATTGTTATACAAATTTTATGTACTCCTTTTGAGGGGCTGTATCTTACCAAGGGATGCTCCAATGAAGTTTCTTTATATGAAAGATCCTATCTTTTTTTCGATGAGGAATCACCTCCTTAAATATTTTACACTTATTTAGTTACAGGATCAGGAAAAAAAAAATTTAGTTATTTAGTTACACCCTGTTACACCTATAATTGATATATTGCATATTCTAAAATCTCATCTTCTTAGTGTTAAACCACGACAAGTTGAAAAAGTTTATTTTGGCTCTCCAAATACACTTTCTAGCTGGAAATAATTGTCCTACTTAGATCTGAAAAGCGGATACTAGCAAGCTGAACTGTATCTCAAAGAAATCAGCTTTCACCATTGGGAGCCCAAGTGACAGTGATACCATTTGACTTTACAATGTACCTCCATTTTTCTACTCACTTTGAATTACTCTTTGACGGTGAATAAAAGGAAGAAGGGAGATATAAACATTCAGAATGACAGAAGCCCTTACTTAAATTGTTAAGGCAAGTCTTTTAACAAAGTTCCATGCTAACAGATTTCGAGATTATTCAAATATCTTCAAACAAATTAAGGGAATAGAAGCACAGAACATTTTTGGCTTAATGATAAAATTCTTCAGGGTATTGTCAGTAGAATTGCTACTGTACATTGATGTCAATGTTCTACAACTGTCTTCTGAATGGAGCACTCAAGTTAATAAAATATAACCCCCATTCCGAAGAAGGGAGATAAAAAACTATTTCCGTACTATGAAGAAACCAGCCTCCTTTGTGAACACCAACATGTTGTCGGTCAACAACAGTGCGGCAATGAATGTGATGTGCTCATTTCTCTCAGATGGACAAGTTTTATCGATCAGATTACTATCAAATTGTAAAAAGATGAAGTGTGGTGTGACGCAAACTGGGGACACTACTCTTCCTTATATTTATAAATAATCTTGATATATCAAAAACTGATGTAACTAAATATTTGATAACCTTGTGTTAGTCGACTTCCTTCTCTCTGAAAGCTATAGATTTGAAGAACTTGTTGAAGTTGTTAATGTAGTCTGAAGCTTACCCTGTATGTATTCAATAAAATGAGGCGTTTTATATAGAAGCATCAGTGCTTTTTATTCAAATAATAAGGAACCACACTAATTAATTTCAGGTCAATATTGATCTCAACAATCTGGGGCTACACTCAATCCCCATATGTCAGGAACATTATGCAGCTTTAGAACATCTGATGGTCTGTTCTATGTGCAAAAGACGGCTGGCGAAGAACCATATCCATTATCTTGGATCAGAAGTTGACGATCTCAATAGTGCTCTTGTTGAAGAACATATACCTCTGAAACTTGGCGATAAACCAGTTGTTTGTAAATTATGTAGATGCTTCGCAACAATCATCTTGAAAAATACTGAAGACAGAACTGACAATTCAAAAAATTTCTTTGTGGAATACAGAAAGAGGTAAGTGTTTTTATTTTGTTCCATTAATTCTAATTTTCGCAGACATTCAAGAATACCCATATTCAAATAAAGAATCTATCATTTGGCAAGATTCATACACAGGGTGTTTCATGGTGGACTGGAATGATACTTACAATCATAACTAGCATAATAATTTTTGCCTAATAGCATAGAACCGATTTTCAAAGCATAGTCAGGGTGATTAATATCATTTTTTAGCGGTATAACCTTGAAACTAAAATTATTTTTGGACAATAATCATCATCCCTTATTCATCATCATTTATTTAAATACTCCAATACAAATAACCCTGTTAGGATGTAGAGCTAGTCAATATAAAAAATGTAAAATAGAAACAAAGGGTACAAACATATACAATCACAAACAAGTTGTCCCCAAACAATCTATGTTAAAAACATTAAAGAATCAAGTGTTTTAAAATTCATTCAATGAATAGTACGGTCTGTCCTTCATGTAGTTGAAAAGTACTCTCTTTATCATTTTCTGAGGCAGCTGTTTGATCTCATCAGGTATTTTATTATAAATCTTCACCAGGGTATGTGAAGAGTTTCTCTGAAGGTATGAGAATCTCAATGAGGACACGTTCAGATGTTCTTTGGCTCTGGTGGCATATTTGTGCTTTTTTCCAATTCATGAAAGAATGGAGGATTGTTGGCAACAAAAAGGGCTCCTTCATATATATATATATAATGAGACCACTGTTAAAATACCATGATCCACAAAGTGGCAGCTCTCGAGTCTATCTTCTATCTTCTGCAGCAACAGAATTCTGTCGATTTCGCTTGAGTTGCCCCAGATTACGATCCCATATCTAATCCTGCTATGTACATATGCATGGTATGCTGTCAATGCTGTTTCGGGGCTCACTAGACGAGATAGATTTCCCAGTGCGTATCCGAACCTAGCCAAATTCTTACACAGGCTGTCTATATGAGATGTCCAATCCAGACGGTAGTCTACTTCAACACCCAGGAAACGTACGGAGTTTGTGGTGGTCAGTGATCTATCGGCACCATAATAGGATCGCTGGTGAAATTCTGTGGTAAATTCAAATTTTATTAATTGTGTCTTCTCAGGGTTTAGCATTAGTTTGTTTCTGCCGAACCAGTTATTTAGATTAACTAATGCGTCGAATATTTTTACTGGTATGTCATTGGGATTCCTTGACACCACCAAGGACGTATCATCCGCGAAGACTGTAAGTTGGTGTACTATTTGAGCAAGATCATTTGTGTATATAATGTACAACAGCGGCCCAAGAATTGTCCCCTGCGGAACTCCCTTCTTAATGTGCAATTCTTCAGAGTCGATCAGATTTCCTGTGGTTTTGTCAAACTCTACAACAGTTTGTTTTCTATTTGACAGGTAGGACTCCATTAAGTTGAGTGGGAGTCCCCGGATTCCCAGTCTTATTCAGCTTCTCCAAAAGAATAGCGTGGTTCACATTATCAAAAGCCTTCGTAAGGTCAGCACACAAAAGCAGGGTATATTTTCCTTTATTCAGCGAATCTACTATCTTGGAGATTACTCGTAGAGTGCTTGCACCGTTGTTTTTCCTTTTCGGAAGCCATATTGATGTTCATATATTAGATTAAAGTACTCAAGAAAATTTATTATACGATTGTAGAGTTCTTTTTTCCAACGTTTTAAGGCAAAAATTCAGCTTTTAGAAGGCCGACAATATTAGAAAATTTTTCAATTCGCTCTAATGAGTGTCAAATTGACAGAACTTCAAAAACTTTATCAAATTTGTACTTATTTTTGGTTTCAAGACTTCTTTGAGCTACCTCGAACAATTGGCCTTCAAACATCCAGCAACTCAATTGATGGTTCAGTTATGGTAGTGAAAGCAATATTCATTCTTTGATTTTTCTTGTGTAGGCTTCTCTGTTTTGGATATGATAGATGAATCGTTCCATTTTATCATATGATTTTCATCCATACCATGTTGGGCCAACTTGAATCTATCAGTGTCTGCTACTTGTAAAAGCTTCTGATGTTCTTTTATTCTCACTTTCAAGGGGAGTTTTATTTCTCCGATATAGAATCTTCCGCATTCGCATGGTATCTCATATATACAATTCTTCGGTCTTTGACTTTCATTAGCACTCTTGTCTTTGGTTAGATCAGCCCCGATAGTATCTTGTGTCTTGGATGATGTCGTATTTATTTTCAATTCTTCTCATTTTTTCTGATAAACCTTTCACATAGGGAATAACACTTTTTTTGGTTTGTCTCATATCTGGTGGTGTTGTATCATTATGGGGTTTAAAGAGATTTTGTGTTATTTGTTTTGTTCTTTCCAATACTTTTTTGGAGTAGCTATTACTTCTGAGTGTTTTTGTGATCTTATGTATTCGCTCATTTTAATCTTGTTGGGTAGAGCATAAATTTGTTGCTCTATCATATAAACATTTTGTCACTCCCAATTTAGTATTCAGTTGATGGGATGTAATTAAATTGTAGATATTGACTTGTGATTGTTGGTTTTTTTTTTTTTACACACTGGTTCTTGGGATTCCATTCTGCTTATGAACAAGTACATCTAATAACGGAAGTTGTCTATTATTCTTGATTTCCATTGTGAATAAATTCTTGTTGATAAAAATGTCTTCAAATTGGAAGTATGTTATTTTGATGCAATATGGAAAGCATTTCCATTATTGAATTAGAGAAAATTTTAGCTCCTTAGAAGTTTAGTGAACTATATCATAATGTCAATTTTCAGATTCCAAACGATCCAGTTCTCCATAAACATCTAATTTGACACTTAAACTCAAAATACCCAGTATAATGTTTAGTGAAAACCTACAGAAAGTTTCGCGAACTTCATTTTATTATAGCCAAAAAACTAAATCTTCATTTTAATACCATATATACATGAAATTCATTTTGAGTTCAGGCTCAATTAATGAAATTAGGTCGAATAAGATAAGTGGGGATATTTGTTAGGATCTTCAAGCATACCTACTAAATGTCACTCACAGAATGCCGGAAATGAAATTACTTCCTGCCGGGATCGGCCTGGAAGTTCTCCCCGAGACGTATCCATCAAGCCTACCTGAAAATTATATGACTTACAAAGTAGATTTCTAGCAAAAATTATTTAAATTTTAAAAGTATGTTTGTCGAAAACAAACATGGTATAAACGTCTCTGTGTGAAGGAACTGCTTCATAAAAAATTCACTTTGGAACTGTGATTTGAAAAAGAAATTTTTCTCATAACTCTTAAACTACTGGGCCAATCCTTCCTCAAACGTACCCCGTAAATGTCAGCTCTAGGTCATTCTGTTCGGACCAAATCGTGCTCACGGACGGACGGACAGAATCGATTTCCACCTCGGATTCTTTATCGTTTCATTGCTTCTTTTACCTTATCTATCTCTGTTCTTTTTGTATCGCTCTGTTCCAGAGACAGGGACAAGAACCGTAGCACAGGAACTTCTGGCTTCACGTCAATGTTTTTTTTTACATTTTTATTGATTTTAATTATAAAGCAGAACATACTTGAAAGTGTAGTGTATTAAATTTTTTATTCATTCCATCATTTCAGATTATTACATTTCAATAACATTGTTCCGATGGACAGAGCTGCAGCGGAAGAACCTATCGTTGTACCCACTAGAGAAAAAAATGACAAAGAATCGAACAAAAAGAAACCTAAGATTTTGAAGAACAGTAATGAAGATGATTCAAAACCAGGATCTCCAGAAGAAATGAGTTCATCGCAATCATGGCAGGCAACCAAAGAACAGAATGGTTCCATTAATTCAAGATCAAATTCTCCATTGGATTATCTTGTAGATTATCATAATTTGATACCATCCATCGCTATGGAATGTGAAGAAAATGAACCAGAAAAAGATAAAAGTAACAAAGGAGAACAATCAATGAAAACAGTTAGTTTGGAATCTCTCAAGAACTCATTTGATATAACTGTTAAAAACTGCAATAATGATATGGTTCAAAAATTAGGTTCAAACCCATCTCTTTCTGTTAGACAGTTGTTTCCAGGTGAAGAAGAATTAGGTTTGCAGGGTGTTATTGACTTCAACAATGTAAAAGAAAGAACTCCTGAAGGTTGGGAGAAATGCAACATGACTGTTCAATATGACAAATCAACTAAAAAGCTTTGGCAAGAGCTTCAGAAGCCATATGGCAATCCTAGCAGTTTTTTGAGGCACCTCCTCTTGCTTGAAAAGTATTTTAGAAATGGAGATTTAGAGGTGAAAACTAATGCCAGCCAGCAATCGGTAAATTACAGTGAAAGCGTTCAGAATAGATTGAGAGCTTATGATAATATTCCCAGTGGTGCCTCAAGGTCATTCAGTATTATAGATTTGGAATCTCCACCCTCTAATAATATGCATAAGAGTAGCAGTGGAATCATCACAAGCAACAAAGATAAACCAATACAAACCTCCATACCTGGAATGCCAATAATGACAACCCCAAATGTGACAGTTACAAGTGTTCGCCCACCTGTTACTATAACCCAACTTAGTAACCCTTTGTTACCTATAACTAAAACCAAACCTCCGCCTCCTCCGGGATTGATTTCTTTGCTTCCAGGCACAAATAGACCAATAGCACCATTACTGACCAAACAACCGCAGTCTCAAAAAATTAAGTTTCCTATAACAAAGAATTGGAGACCTACTCTTATTCCGATAGATCCTTCCAAGCCTTCAGAGAAGAAGACTGGTTTAGTCCAAGTCATATCTGGTGGTAAACCATTTCATATCACCTTAGAAGACTATAAGAAAATGTGTGCTATCAAGAGAAGTTTTGAGATGAAGCAAAAACGCCAAGTTGACTCACCAAAAAAGAATACCCCAGTTTTGTCTTTGGGAACAACCTTATTGAAAAGCAGTAAGAGTTTGATAATTACAAAAGGACCTAGAACAGAAACTAAGCAAGAACAAGAACCTTCTTGCGAAAATATTCTGGAAAAACTGGATCAGCAAGTTGAAAATATTGAGTCGAAGTTCAATGAGAACAAGTCTCTACTCAACATGCCTAGAATACCCAAATCACTTACAGTGATACCTCAAACCATTAAAAAATCTTCTAGACCTGTAAGCCCAGTTCTTTTGATTACTACAAAGCCGAAATCATGATGGATTCCATTGTCAACTATTAAGTGCCTAACTTCAACTTGTCAACAAGGTTCTTGGGGGTTAACGCCAGGAGCATTACTTGCAAGTTGTTCCAATAATAAAAACTACATTCTCCTATATTGACTGTGTAGTTGTAAACTAAAAACAATTCTTGCTTCTACCAAAGCAAAATTATTTACAAAATGAGGCTGTGGTTATCTTTGAAAGATTAAAATTATTTATATCGTGAAGTGTTATTGAAGAGTATCTTGACCTGCATCATATGTATTTTCTGGCATATCCCTGAATTAGACAGTAACTTTTTTTGTATTAGAATGTTTTGAGTAAATTTAGAAAGCCCCATCCTTCATAAATTTGAAATCAAAATTCCTCAATATACCTAATCGATTTTACTCACAAATAGAATGAACAAGTCTTCAAGTGGTAAAATGTCCTCTACCATATGGGATATGGATGAAAATAATAATATTTTGGTTTTGGAATGAACGTTTTCACTTATTTTTCAATAATTATCAATTCCGCTTTGAATCTTGTTGTTTTGGATCACCACTAATTATAGGAAAAAAATGCTCAACATTTGGTGAAACGAAAGAAGAAATATTGGTTAGGACCATATTCCTTTAAGTAAATGAGTTTAGTTTTGGTAAGGCAGCTGGCGCCTGTCTCCAATTTTTATATAAAATTATTGTTTTGAAATGAGTTTCCTGACATGATTTGATTTGCTGCATATTCTAAGAGGAAGCCTAGAATGCCCAGTTATGCATTTCAGTTTGTTTATGGTTATTTTAGATTAAACAGTGGTGCTGATGTTTATTGGAAGAGTTCTAATTACATTAATCATTGAATGTATTGATATCGAGAATTCTTATAATTTAAACATTTGCAAATTTCAGGACTTAATTGCTTGTATGTAATTGATCTTTTACAAAGGTGCTTGAGATGTGAGATAATTTCTGATTATTATTCAAAAGTGATTGAATGTTCATATTTCAAAAGTTACATGTATATGTATTTAAATTTATAATCTGTGATTTTTAACATATTGAAAAATTCTCCTGGGGTTCTCCTCTGCGAAACACTTGTACAAGTTAACCATGAAACATTTGTTTCTGTTATATATTGTTTAATGAACCTGTTGAAATCATAAATTGATTATTTGAAAAAAGATTGTTGAGTCTATTGGAAAAAATAAAGGAGATATTTTTTATAAAATTCCCTTGAAAAGAATTGTAAATATATTAGTTATTACAAATAAGAAATGTAAATTGTACAATAATGGATCATTTAGTGTAATATTTATAGAGCATAACTACTTTCTGTTTTTTGTGTTTAAAGCAATAATTGCTTATTAGATTCTATAATTTTTTTATAATATATAATTTTCATGGTGTAATTTGAATACTGATTTATCAGATATCGAAATTTATTAAATGTACTGATTTATTATAAAAAAGACTGTCTATTTTCCCAATATAGTTGAATTTTTGCACTATTCCTGCATTTTATTTATTTATTGGAGTTCAGATTCCACCATACGAATGTTTATTAATCCAAACAATCGAAATTACTTTGCTTTTTGTCATCAAAATTTGCAAATTTCATTTTTAGTTAATCATATCAAATACACATGGTGATTACTATTTAGAAGATAATTTTTTCACACAAATTGATTTCAAATTTTAGTGATGAATTGTCTGAAGAGAGTATACATTTTGATACCCATTGGTACCAGTGTCTTTCAATTGATATAAGTATCTTTAAAATACAAAGTAGTTCAATATTATATATCAAAATTTTCAGTGTGAAGTGTTTTACATCCATATAATATGTAAATAATTTTATCTATTTCAGTGTCGTAATGAGTTTATTACAGTACTGAAAACAGTGCTATAATGAACTCATTACAGCATTGTTTTTAGTTATATTTTTCGATTTGTGGTTGACAACACTGACATCCTATCCTTTCGAATGTCAACACGCGTCCATTACATGTCAACTGTCAATATTAAACCATGTAGATATTTGAACGCACTATTCAAATTCTATTATCTGTCAATTTTTGTATTAGTCACACCAACTGCGAAAATAAAATACAAAAGGCACTAGTAGGTATAATCTGAATATTTCATTGAATTCTAATAAATTTCTCACAATTCTTGTTCGAAATAGAGAAAATATCGTCTAATACTCGTTGCAGAAGGCAATTCTAACACGAATGCGAAATTCGAAAACGACCAACGAAGGAGCGAGTTTTTGAACGCATGAATAGGTGCCCATTCTGCAACTTGTATTAGAATACACTATTTTACATCATTTGGTTCTAATTAGTTGATTTATTAAATAAATCATAATGAACATTTTCATTATCTGATAAAATGTTTGATATACTACTCGCCCAAAGATAGAAAATAATGTTGAATTAACATTAAATGCGTGATTGTATTGCAAGTACAGGTTGGAACTATAATATTTATTTGCATTATGAAAACAACCCGATTTTGCTCTTTAACGAAATCAGTCAACCCATTCAACTGTATTAAATTTCTAGCACAAAAGAAGAAATTGCAAGGTAAGGAATTTTTGGTAAGATACCCACAGGTCAAGTAGAGATCTGCGATCTAACTGCTTGGTAGAAATCTCAAGCTAAAGCCCAGATCAGAATAACTTTCTGGAGCATCAAGATTAGAATGATTAGACTAAGTTTTTCATCGGGCGTACTCTCTACAAACAGAAGTATTAAATTTCTTCAGAAGAGAAATTTCCGTTGGTATAAACTTTTTTTTTTGTTGAATCCTTTCTTTAGATTGTGCATCATGAACTTCCAATACAAATGCATTGAAAAAATTATGTAACTACACTCTGACAAAAAGAAGTATCAAGAATTTGAATTGCTCGTGTTGGGAACTTTTGAGTATTTGAAGTACGTTGGTAAAACCGACCGGACTATGTCAAACATGAGCACGGTCTGTCAGCTAGTTTGTTTTCAACAGCTGTTGAAACCAATCGACCAGTGATGGTCTCTGAAATGTTACAATGAAAAAAAAATCTTGAACAAAGTTTTTGTCTCAAATGTGTTCCGAACGAAATTTCGTTTGCTGACTCGTGAATGATGAAACAGTCTTATGGGACTTTTATTAAAACCCTAAGTGTACAAACGGTTCAGCCTTTAAAAACAGTCGGGACATCTTCGAAGATTTGCATCGTTCAAGACGACCGTCGACCTCTTGAACCAACGATAATGTCGAAAAAATCAAGGAATTTATACTCGAAAATTGTCTTGCCAGTGTTGGAAAGATAGCTCGTGGTTTCAGCATCTTTCGTTATATTCGCGGTGTAGTTTATCACGAATTCATTCCGCAAGATCAAACGGTCAATAAGGACTTCTATTTAACTGTTTTGAGACGTTTGCGTGAAAATATTTGCCGAAAACGGCTAGATTTGAGGCAAAACAATTTGTGGATTTTGCATGAGGCTAACGATTATTAACAATTCAAATTTTCGAATCTATATCAATGTACTACACTTGGAATAGTACCACATTTAGTGTGTCAACATGGGTAAAGTATCTTCTTGAGCAGACTTGCTTGATACATATGAAAAATACTGACTTAGAGGTTGTACTTAGTTGTGAGAATTTTAATGTTCGTCTATTAGAGTGTCCACTTACTTTTTCTGCCTTTCTCAACATGTGAATTGTTTGTGCTCATCAAAAATGGATAAAATGATAGCTAATCCAACTGTCTTGATAGATCAAATTGCATTAGCAGACAATTGTAGAATTTCAAAAAATCCACGTTTTCTCTGTAACTCTTACAACTTGCCCTGTAGTTTAGACGGGAAACAGATCTGTTCCCAATTTCCATACAATGAAAACTACCATTTCCTATGTAATAATTGAAAAATAACAATTCACAGATATAAAGCTCTTGTCCCATCTCAGTATGCTATTACGAGTAGATGGCATTAACCATTTCCGGAGTATTATAACAGTTTTGTGTTCTTAGCAACCTTTTTCCTGAGTTATCGAGTCAATGATGGCTAACATAATCAAGTTGTGGCTCTTGCAGAGGATCGACTTTAACATATCTTGCCCACATAATCTTTAGGTATTGCCTCGACTCTAATGCCATATATTTTTTATTAATTGGAGCAATAAATGTGGTGAGACTATAGAAATAAAAACTTTCAATCCAATTCAACTTGATGAAAAGAAAAAAATAATTCATTTCAATAGTTTATTTGTACAAATCAAGTTATTTAATAGGTTTCATTTGCCAGAGACCATCATTCAAATAATGGAAATTCTCAACTCCTATGCCTTTATTTACTTTGGCTCTATAAAAAACAACAGAATGTAATATTAATATGCTCCAAATTTATTATTGCCAAACTTACATATCTTCTGTTGATAAAGTTGTTTTTCCAATAGCTAAAGCATGTTCCTTACCTTCTGCCATAATTGCCTATTATAAACAAAAAAAAAGATCATTAGGGATTCATAAAGAACCAATAAAATATTTACCACAACCGTATCTTTAGGAACTTCAGTCATCCTTGCTCCGGGTGATGTCAAACCAGGACACATTATGTTAGCTCCACTAAGAACAAATTTTATTGCACCTTTATCAACTTGTTGCATAGGCAAAAAGAAGGGAACTGAAAAAAAACTATTACTCCTTGAAAACCCTTTTGTTTACCTGACAAACCAACATTTGTGATAAAGTTTCAATGTGGGCATCCATTGCCCTTCTCGATGCCTGAAGAATAATAACTCTCCGGCTGAATTGATAATAATTTCTACATGATCGTGGCTAGAAATAATTGCTCATGTAAGTTTTCGGAAAGGAGAATGTTTACAACCTCACATACCATTTAACTATACGTAATGAGTCTTTCTTCGGCAGAATTGCGTCAATATATTCTTCAAGATCCTTGTAACATTCCACTAACTTAGATCTTATGCCTTTTTGCACTGAAGATTTGAGTTGCAGCATGCCAGAGACACTTTCCTTTTCATCAAATCTGAAATTCGACATGAATTTTTAAGTAAGTAATTGTAATTAAACTGCATTAGCATTCTTACTTCTTGAACATTTTGAATGCCTAAAAAAAAAACCTAGTTTACAGTCTTCAGTTTTCAATTCACCAAAAGTTAGGTTAATTAATGAAAATAATTCTTAGAATATAGAAGAAAACGCATAGAAATATTGATTGAAGGGTAGAAATGGAATCAGTTCAATTCATCGACTCATGTAATCTCTGTTCTACCTCGATGAATAGTGTTTTGTCCAGTCTGGAGGAAACAAAAACAAAGGAAAAGTACTTTCAGCCTACATTCTACATTAGAGGCAGTGCTCGGTCTGGTCTGAAGAGAATCAAATCAGTTTGTTTTTCTCCAAGTTGTCTGGAAGCTTTCATGGAGTTCACATATTTCAGTTGAAATATGTTTTTGTTTTTTCACCATGGTAGACAAGGGAATTTTAATCGATTAGTGAGTGAGCGAGTAGTTTTGTGAGACCAGAGGGAGAAACAATATCACAATCGCGATTTAAGGACAAAACTATGGGAGGAAGTAAGAAAAAAACTGAAAATTGAAGGTAAGTAGCAATTCATATTTGTCGTTCATTTTAGAATAGGATACAATTCGGTGTTCACTTTTACAATATGTGTCGATTTTAAAATGAGAAAAACTGCAGAACCAACATTAAAATGCTTAAACCAATTCATCATATAAGGCTTTGACAATATGGGTTTCGAGAAAAGGGGGGCTCTGAAAATTACGTTACATTCTCTTTGATGTTTTTATTTTTTTTGTTTTATTTTAACTCATTCCAATCTTAACTGAATATTCTGAGAACTGCATGTTACGATAGGAAGAAGAAGAAATTAAGGAAGTTCATACAATAGCGAAAGTCAACCCATCTTTTCTATAGAATTGAGATTCTCGATTGAGATTTTTTCCGAATGCATTCTATCAATCGAGTTTTTGAATATTGATTCGTTTTTCCTACAGTTAAAATAAAAACCTTAGGAAAAAGCGCTATATCCATGAAGCTCAGTTTTATATATATATATGTTAGGCCCGAAGACCGAAAACGCTCAGTGGCCGGAAAAAACGGTCACATCGCGTTCTGGTTGTCTTCGAACGCACAGAACGCGTTTTGGTTGTTTTTAAACGCTCGCAACGCGTTCTGGTAATTGTTAAACAGCCGGAACGCGTTTGTCTAACGGCAATTGGTTCAAATGTAAGACCCTGTAGTTTTTTACATTTTTAGAATAATAAAAATAAGTTGTGTCCGAACATGTTTAGTACTTGTGGTCTAGCATTTCTTTATGAGCACATACAAAACTATTGTATATTTGTCGACCCTGTACCTATTGGAATCAACATGTGATACATTTTTGGAATCAGCTCAGCTAGAGTAATCCGGAAATGGAGACAAAATAATTCAATTTAAAAAAAATGACGGTGATGTCATTACTCGAAAATAATTCACGCTGTATATTAGATTATTATTTTAAAATAAGGTAAATTAAAATAAAAATCGATGTGTTTCAGGATTATTTCTTAAAATGATCTGATTGGCTAAAAATGAATTTGTTCCATACTTAACGGATACAATTTAAATGTACTATGTAATTCGAAATTTCATTCAAACAGTTATTGTAAGAATAAGTAACGTACCTGTGTAAAGTACACAAAAGTTCGGAAAAACTCGTCGTTTGTATTTAATTGTAGTTTTCAATAATTGAATTGTTTCTGATAAAGTAATTAAAAGAGTTATAAATTCGAGTTTGTTTTGTTCTCCACAATAAGTTGGATTTGTAGAAAATAAATTGAAATTTATGTGTTCAAAAAAGAACTTTTCGCTTTTTCATTCATGCATTTATATATTATATGTTCGACAATATAAGTTTATTAGTATAACTTTCTTCCTAGAACTGAAAAACAATTATAAGAAATTTAATATTCGGCAAGAAAAACCGAACCCATCTTTGGTATCCAATTGTAGTTGTCAATAATTGAATTGTATTTCAATTTTCAACTTTGTTTTATGAGGAACAATATAAATTTTATCCTACGCAGGTAGAAAGCGCTAAATAATACAAGTCGAACATTAAGAACGCGTTGTGAGCGTTGAACAATTGACAAAACGCGTTCTGGCTGTTTAACAATTACCAGAAGGCGTTGCGAGCGTTTAAAAACAGCCAAAACGCGTTCTGTGCGTTCAAAGGCAGCCAGAACGCGATGTGGCCGTTTTTTCCGTCCACTGAGCGTTTTCGGTCTTCGGGCCTAACATATATATATATATACATATTTATTAATTAAATTTTAATTTTTTTCTGATTTTTTTAAAATTTTTTCTAGAAGATGAAGCCCGTAGGCACTGGGAGCGAATGAGAGATATGTTCAGGAAAAAAAAAATCAAGTAATCAAAAGGTGTTACCAGATCAGCAGCAAAACCTAAATGGACATATTTTGACGCATTAAGCTTCTTGAATCCTATGATAAAGTCAAGTCACATCAGGCAACCTCCCCGTATGTGATACAACCAGCTCTCATCACTCGAAGGAACATGACGAACCGTTTGATGAAAATGATTTTAGCTCCATTGAACCCATAGACGAAGGAAATGTCAGCCAACTTAAAGATCCTTCTGGCGTTAGTATCAACCCATAAGGTGGCAAATAGCAGCGCCCAGGTTTAAAAAGAAAGCAAGCTCCATCGATTCAATAGGAGGCTCTTGACTTAGGAAGTCGCAAAGTTCACTTGATGGAAGCACGATTTGCGACCCCACCAGTAAATACAGCATTGGAAGATGATGATCTTTCTTTTTTTAAAAATTTGTTGCCCTCGATGAATAAGTTTTCAGACATCAAATTTCGATCAACCATCCTAATCTGCGTTATTGCTAAACTTGAAGCTGCACAAGAAACCAATAGGTCATGTCCATCAACACCTGGGGCTCCACGATGTCCCTCAGGATCAATTTACGACTTATGGTTCACCCTCAGAAACATCCAGCTCGAGCTCTTGGAACTCCTACACTAATTATATATATAAATATTTTTTGTATTTTTTTACCATCAGGCGTAAAAACAAACAACGCAGTCTCCTCGAGCCAATGCTCTGTCAAACATACTTACTACATCTGCATTCTATTCTCTAACCCTCCTAAACAATGCCCTGGAAGTTGTCAGCCAGACCATTTGGGAGTCTATGTCGAAGGTAAGATCGATGGGCGGTCGGCTTAAATTGGTGGTCGACACCCGGCCCGCCGTAAGCGGGCTTGCAAGGTGTGCCCGTCACAAGGGCGCCAGGGGGGCGCCAAATCCAGTGAAATTGAAATTTTTTGGAGGGTACAAACAACGTGGTAAGCGGGGGGAGGGAGTAGAAAAAAAAAATTTATAAAGCACTGACGTGAGGTCAGTTGGCTTAGGCGCTCTTGTAAACCACTTACAATTATTTAAATTTTGAAAAATCATATCTCCAGAACTATTAGCTTGTCGAAGTCGAGAGTGGTATTTTTGTATACGTCTGATAAAACTGCACCATAAAAAATTTTTTATTTGAACAGTGTCATTTGAAAAAAAATTTTTTTTTTGTTACTCCGAACCTATTCGGCTGATTTGACCGAATAACGAACTTAGCCGAGATATTTATACCTCAAACCTATTTTGAAAGTTTCAACTCTCTAACTTCATCCGTTCGAGAGTTATCGTGTTCACGGAACGGACGGACGGACGGACAGAATATATTTTGACCACGGATTATTCATCAGTAGGTCCAAACAAAACGATTGATACCACTTTTGCCCAAAAATTCGAAAGTCACAGACATTTGGGCAAATTGATAAGCACTCTGTTCAGGTGAACAAGAGCGCCAAAAAGGGGGGGCGGTCTAACTTCAACTGCTTTAAAATTTTGCCAACTGTCATAGAAACATAGGAATTTTGCCACATGCGATCGAAACTTTGCCAACTGCTGTGAAATTTCTCCAACTCCGTTCAACATTGGGGGCAGCAAGGTCTCCCCATCCCCCTTAGAGAGACTTTTTCTCTGAAGGATCTGGAGACTAGGCGGCCAACATCGATAATTTCCGTATATCCACGGAATTTAGTGACTTCACTGCAGTGTTTCTTTCAGGTATATTTCCGGGAGGGGCACTGCAACCCCCCGAAGTTCCGCAGGTTGTGTGTGTTTCTATAGGCGGTTTGCGTAAATCTGAAAAGAGACATCTGGTGGCGACTTTCGGCATATTTGTTGTGAAAGAATTGTCAATAGATCAGTAATAACATTAGATTTCCTAGAACTTTGCAGTTGTTTTGGAAAGTATTTTTGTGAGTTTACCCAGAAGAAGGATGGATATTGAGAGATCATTTGGATTTTTGAAAATAAATTTTGGTCATTTCTCCAAAGGAAATGAAGAAAAAGGACTAGCTTTGAAGAAATCTGGTCATGTTTACAACATTATAGGGCGGACTGGTTTCATTACTTCCAAAGTAACGAGACAAACTTCGATAAATTTGCTACCTTACAATGTTGAAATAACCGTAAGCACACTTCTCGACTATGCCAAAATATGAAAATTTTCGTTTTTGTACTTGTTCTTCCAAAAGAGAAGAAAAAATTGTTTGGCAACTCGATTAATATAGTTGAAATAAAACTTCTAGTGACACAAATGATAAGCCAAGTTTAATTTTCATCAAAAAAAGTAACAATCTCTTTTCAACATTGAGTTTACAATTTCCATGGCCGCTGTAAGCTAAAATTGAATCTATCGAAGACAATACCAGCAATACACTTCAACTCTTCATCACATTTTAAAGATTTAATACCATGGAAGCCCATACATTTGATAGGTTCATCGATGCCAACACATTTGTCGTTTTTACTAACAAATAATTTGGTCTTATCGGCAATATTACATAGAATTGCCACGGTAGACATTTCCTCCGCACTATTTCCCATGAAATTACTCTCAAATAAAAATATATCATCATCTGAATCTTATGGATCAGTTTGACATGAAAATTCCTTCTGGCCTCTTTCCACTTGCACTGAATTACCCATTTCAATTAAAGATTCAACAATAGATCCTTCCTTTGACTCATCCTTTCTTCTTGATCTTGCTGTTTTTCTTTCAAATCTCTCCACCCCCATAGTGGAATTATCCACTTTTTTATACATCTGAAATAAGTAGAATGAGATAGGACATAGATAACTGAAACTGAACTAACCTTTGGAAAAATCGTTGGGTTATAAGACGGGCAATCAGGTATATTATTTTGGCATTTCCTACGAAATGAGCACTACATATCTTCTGGAATTTTGTCGTTTGCCATTGCTTGGAAGTACCATCATTACTAAAGTTTTGAATGAATGAAATTATGATAACATCTCCAATCAATCAGATATCCTTACCAAACTCTTCTAATTCTATTAATCCATATCTGCTTCCGTTCTTTCTCAAACCATTTATTAGGAAAATAATAAAATTTAATAGAATTGTCTGTGTTATAATATGCATTGTTGCAACCAACTACACAACACTGAATACGTGAATTTCATGAAGAAGATTGTACTCCTAGGCCTTCAGCATTCATTTTCGATATTGAGGTTTGTAAATCAACAATTGCATAAACTCTTAAGTACGCTTCCACCACAAAAGAATCAGAAATTATGCCCCAAATCAATATGTAAAACACAGGGAAATGACAGCGAATTTGAATTCTTCCACAACAAAAATGTCGAATTCCGCCACCGAGGTCGCCACATACAAATATGCAAACCGCCTATATGATTTTCAATTTTATAAATAGAAATAACAATATTATATATATATATATATATACACCTAACAATAATTCAATAGGTTTTTTATTTTTTCCCACCATAATGAGGGAACTCTTTCTCGAGGTGAGTATTTACGGGGTGGGGTTACGGGAGGTAAATCTGAAGGAGGACTGTAATTGGAGAAGAATGCACAGTGACGTATGTGACAGGCGGTAGTCCAGATGAGCAGAAGAACGTTCCCAAGAAGACTAAGGTTTCAAAAATTGGTCGAAATCCGGACATCCTCCTGCAACAACTTAGAACCAGAATACATAATGAAATAGAGGAAACTAATTATTGAATACAGACGAATGTTGTAAAGCATCCATTTTATATCAGAAGCTCAGAACCTATTCGCCAACACCCGCGAAGACTTCCCATTGCCAAGACAGACGAGGCCAAGAAAATTATCAAGGACATGCATGATGGAGGCATAACTCTCAGACAGTCCTTGGCCATCACCTATAGGACTGGTCAAAAAGAAGGTGAAGTGGTTCTCAACCGTAGACCTGAAGAGTGGGTACTGGCAGGTTGAATTTGATCCCAAAGATAACGAAAAGACTGCTTTCACTATTGGAACTGGATTCTGGTAGTTCGATTTGATGCCATTCGGCCTTTGCAACGCACCTGCAACTTTCGAGCATTCTGCAAGGGTTGTCCTGGAAGACATGTCTGGTGTACTTGGACGATGTTATTGTTTTTGGCCGTACATTCCATTAAAATCTGGGAAACTTGAGGGACGTCTTTGAAGGGCTGCTCATTGCAAACCTGAAGCTGAGTCCGAAAAAGTATCTCATGCTCAAGAAGGAAGTAAAGTACTTGGGACATGTAGTAGCTCAAGCTGGAGTGAGTACTGATCCAGATAATAAGATCCATGCCGTACGCAAATGGCCAACACCCAAGGATTTGAACTTCTTTGCTCAATCTTAGGCACTTCTGGTAATGCTAAACAATAAAGAGATCTGACCTTCTTTGTTGTTTTGGAAATCACCACAGCTCTGCTCTAATCGTGGAGGTAGACTTCGTAAAGTAAGATGCAGGCACTTTGGATAAAGCTTCTCAAACTTCCACTGATGAATTGTATTTTGGCGATATGTAATTGCGTCACAGGTTCACAATTCACAACCTTTTTCTTTTACGTAGAGAATTTCAACTGAGTAATTTACATACACAATGAACTAGGGTAGCTAACTGACCCGGAAACAGATTATTTTGAGAGATTTTAAGAGGAACTTGTAGTTCTGAGTGCCGTTATAGACTGATGGAAGTAAATTGGTAAAGGAGAACTTACTTGGTAGTTAAACGAGAAGTGTACAGAGAGAATGTTCTTGAATAATTGAGAATAGTAGGACGTGTCAAAAGGTAGTACAGGTAGCTAAGCTTAGGGATTCCCAAAATTCCGTCCGATAGAAAGTCCTTTGTTGCGAGAATATCGCAACATACTCCCGCCTGTTGAAGTTTTCTAGCTTCAACAAGAATCGTGCCAATAAAAAACAATAAAAGAGAAAAAATAAAAGGAGAGAAGAAAGCAATCAACTAACGAGTAAAGCAAGAGAATCACAGTTCATAGGAAACGATACGGGTTGTCCAATAGGAGAAGTGAGTCTAATTTTCAGATTCTTCTGATATGGGAAGGGGACACAATTTAGAAATGCTTCTAATGAAGATTCCATCTGCCGTTTTCAGCTTTACTACTCTCATTTTTTATCCCTTCCTGGGAAAACTTCCAATACCTTAGCTAAAGGCCATTTTAGTGTTGGGGTATCCTCATCCTTCAAAAGAACCAAGGATCCTATTTTCAGATCAGGAATAGAACGATACCATTTTGGACGGTTCTGTTTATACTGTGCATAGTATTGGGGATCTTTTAAAAATCTTTTTTCTAGGCTGCCAAACCTTTTTCGAGCTATGGCGAAGGACTCTCCAAGTTTCAGATTTTCCTTTGGAGATTTGAACGGTTTTAATGGTTGAAACCTGCCGTCCATTGAGACCTTGGTTGTATTGATGATTGATGTTTCTGCAGCTTCATCAACTGGAGATAGAGGGATAGCCTTGGAAAAATCTTCTAGCTTCCAGGATCTAGAGACTTGCTGCTCAAGTTCAAACTCCTCATATTTTCGAGACAGCAGGGAAATGCTGCTGTGTTCATTTCGAGCTACACTCAAGAAAGATTTCGGAGGTTGTGTCTGTTGCTGAGATGGAAATGAACCTCCAACAACCCATCCCAAATGGGTGTTGATAAGAGTAGGTAGATTTTTACCAAGAGAAAAACTGCCTTGGGAAAGTAATTCATAATATAGACCGGCACCGATGAGCATGTCGATATCTGAAGGTGTAGCGAAATCGGGATCCGCTAGTCTCAATTGACTAGGGATGTTCCACTGAGAAACATTCAATTTGAATTGTGGAAGTTGGCATGTTATAATCGAAAGAATAGCACATTTTAATTTGAACTTTTGATATGGAGGAACATTTGAAAAGATAGTGAGATCTATCATTTTTGTAGAACGATTATTGCTCAATCCTATTCCTGAAACTATAGTAGAGTGGTTGTAAGGCACATAATCTAGTTTCTTGACTAAGTTTTCCTTTATAAAGGAAGTTTGAGATCCGTTGTCGAGAATGGCTCTGGCCTTGATTGTGCCCTTGGGACACAATGTAAACATTAGCTGTGGCCAGAAGAACATAATTATATTTTGTGGAAATACCAGAGAATGCCTGAGAACCTTTGGGAACACTATATTCGACTTCCTGCCTGGATTGTGATTCATGTTGGGCTTGAGATCCGGAATTTGAGGATAGAGGAAGTCTTGGTCGCGAGTTGAAATGCGAATTATTTGGGCTAGAGCTGCGAGAAGAAACCTCAGCATGATGTCCCGCATAAGAAGAATTTTGTGTATTGTGAAACTGTGAGTTTTGATTGGGATGAAGCAAAGAATTATGTTTTTTGGAGCACACCATGCAAAGTCTTTTAGAACTATATTGGGTTACTTGATGACCGTTACCTAGACAATTGAAGCAGAGTTTTTTAGAATTTACGAAATGTTTCTTTTCAATAAGAGATTTGCCTTTAAACTTGTTGCAAGAATAAATGTTGTGAGATAGGTCATTGCAGAAAGAGCATTTCTGTGAATTTGATGAACCATGAATGTTAGCTATATGAATAGAAGTTTTACTGTGAGATCTCCAATTTTTATTGATCACGGGTACCTCAGAATTATTCAAACTTTCAAAAACTAAACTTCTTTTTTCTAAAAATTCAAAAAACTGATTTGAAGATGGTAGTTGTTCACTATTCCTCTCAGTTTCAAACGCTCCTCTGGTATTGACGTCAGTCTTTTTGCTAAAAATATAAATGAGAAAGAATTCTAGCAATTCTGCCTCAGAATAACCCAGATTATGCAAAGAGTCCCAATTTCTTTTACAATTGGTTACAAATTCTCTTAAGTTTACAGCATTACATTTGGTCATTGGAGTGGTCTCTAACAAGGAAATGAAATGAGTGTTGATCACTGTCAACTTGTTCTCATACCTTTTTTTCAAAATACTCAAAGCAACTTCGAAATTCTTATCAATTACAGATAAACCTTCTATAAGTCATCTCGCAACGACATCTTTAAATATATAAACTTCTGAATTTCAGAAAGAGAGGTATTTGATAAAATCATGGCATCAAATAATTGAAGAAAAGAAGTCCATTCAGAGGAATCGCCCTTAAACGGTTTAATATTAATCTGTGGTAAGCTAATATTACAATGTCCTTGAGGAATAGAAGTTCTAATATTAGAGGTTGACAATTGTTCAATTTGGAGTTCAATTTTTCCAATGGTATGGAATTTCATTTCTACTTCCTCACGATTTTCATCATCACAATTTTCGTAATTTGGCAAAAGTTCAATAGAATCCTGAACTTCGTCATAACCTTTGAAAGCAGCCTCGAGTGATTCGAGGTATCTTTTTAAAACCTTAGGATTTGATTCTGATCTAGAGTTTTGATCAAACCAATTGATAGTCCTGGTTATTTTTGCTTTGAATGTTGAGCGTTTAGACTTAAGGTTAGTATAAGATTCGTTTTCTATTTCAAATAGAGCTTAATTAAAATGTTCTATATATAAAAAATGGAGAAACTTAACAAAGTAGAAAAAAGAAAGAACAGAATCACAGAATGTGTGAACACATAAAATTCACAATCTTGCAAACTCTACCAAAGTCGAATTCTTGGATCCGGCTCGAAGGACCAATTTGTGCGGGTACAAAATTAGAAATAATAATAATCACCCACTTAATGAGAGAGAAGCGTACTTCCTGAGGCGCTGGTTATACTATAACAGTAGATCCAAAATTTATCTTTGGTAGAAAAGATGTTTGCAAGGTGAATAAAAACAAGTTTGTAGTTATAATAGAATTATGTATTCACAGATAAGAATAGTTACACAATGTTCGGCACTTGAGTTTACACTTACAGAAAGAGTTTTTAGGTGTCTATAATAACCAAGGATTTGAACTTCTTTGCTCAATCTTGGGCACTTCTGGTAATGCTAAGCAATAAAGAGATCTGACCTTATTTGTTGTTATGGAAATCACCACAGCTCAATTCTTTGCTCAATCTTGGGCACTTCTGGTAATGCTAAACAATAAAGAGATCTGACCTTATTTGTTGTTATGGAAATCACCACAGCTCTGCTTTAATCGTCGAGGTAGACTTCGTAAAGTAAGATGCACGCACTTTGGATAAAGCTTCTCAAACGTCCACTGATGAATTGTGCTTTGGCGATATGTAATTGCGTCACAGGTTCACAATTCACATACACAATGAACTAGGGTAGCTAACTCACCCGAAAACAGATTATTTTGAGAGATTTTAAGAGGAACTTGTAGTTCTGAGTGCCGTTATAGACTGGTGAAAGTAAATTGGTAAAGGAGAACTTACTTGGTAGTTAAACGAGAAGTGTACAGAGAGAATGTTCTTGAATAATTGAGAATGCTTAGGGATTCCCAAAATTCCGTCCGATAGAAAGGGTTCTAGGAAGTAACGGCAGCTGCCCTAAATTCCAAGAACTGTCCTTTGTTGCGAGAATATCGCAACATACTCTTATTCTCAGTACTCATTATTCAATCTCACTTCGCCTGCTGTCATTGATTTAAAACATACAGACAACTCTACGTGAAGAGTATAACCTGCCTTGTTTCCGAAATCAGTTTTACGTTTCAAAATTAACCCACTAGCTCTTCGATTCATCCTGTTTCTTCCATTAACTAGAATGTAATCTATCTGAAGCACAATATTATATGCAACCCAATGTCTTCACTTTAAACTGTTACCTTCCTTCTGCCATACCACCATAATTTACCATTCGAGTGGCTCTACGAAAAATATTAAACAGCCTGATTTACTATTGCTTTCTGTTATTGATCTTCACATTTCGGACAAAACTGTAAGTACTAAAGACGTTTTATTATTATTCTTAGATTTTCTTATATATTTCCGCAATCACTTAACGGTTGGGTATTACGTAAGAGCTCAATTCTTCACCACCACTTAAATAACTATACTTTATATAAACAACAGGTTGATTCTTTCATATTCTTCACAGCGAATATTTTTGCATAACACTGTTTAATAGCGTGGAAAGAAAATTCTCAGAACAAGACCTTAAAAGCTCCTGACTTCACGTCAGTGCTTTTTTACATTTTTCTTCCATTTCTACCAGGTTAAGAGTGGTGATTATCCATCGAAATCTGCTCACTCTATGTGTAAGTTATATACTATGTGTACTATGTATAGGTTATTTACTAGGTATTTTACTTTTGGAAGTTGAATGCCGCAAATTGTTTTTGTATCGTACAATACTTCTTCCTCTATTATAGAACTCATATCGCACTGAATACTGCATTTTACTAAAACAATGGCATTGTGAAAATTCATCTTCATTTCTTTGGTTGCCTATCATCTGTACTCAGTGTGCTCCTCTCTCCTATCCCTATCGATCCGATCCATAGTCCATAGGATCACGATATGGAGAACCTTCATTACAGCAGCAGGAGTTGCGCATAAAATCGCGCAGGAGCGAGTTCAGCAGGACGGACAAGCGAACCGAGAGCGCTCCGCGAAACAAATCGTTAACAAAATCTCGTTCGCTCTCTCCGAGACAAGTTAAGTGCAGTGCAGAAAAACAAAAACGATAACGTGGTCTGTGTGGAGTGAACCGCGAGTTCGTGCGTAAACAATCGCGTGGCCATCGTGATCTTCGGAACTGATACCAATCGTGTAATTTTCAATTTGTGTGCCATGAGTAAAAAATGACGTCGACTACTACCATTCGAAAATCATACGGAAACAGGAAGTTGTATTCTCTGTATCCGGACGATTATCCTTTGAAGAATTCGAAATTGAAGATCAGTCCCACTAGTCAGAATAGCCCGAAGAAGAGTGAGGACATTAATAAGCTTGTTAAGTATATTGAGGACAATGTAGTTGGAAAATCTAGTGCTTTCCTAGGACCCTTCGGGAGACGTAAAGGTAACATAAGAAAATTTTCACCTACCTTGATGGAAACGGTGATTTCATAGAACTTTGTCTTAATATTAATAAGTAGGTTCATTGATCCTTAAAAAAATCGGAACCATTTGATGGCACTTTTTATTTGATAATTATTGTAAGAAATATTTTTCTCCTCTTATAAAAATACATGAACCTGTCAGATTGGAAGTATTAGGGAGTTGTCAGCTGATTTGTTAGACTCCTTGTTCTAATTTTAGGTGATCATTTCAACTGACGTACCTGTAGTATTCTTGAATAAGGATAATATCCATATTCATTTTTTATTATCTAGATATCAAAGTATGAATATAAAAGAATTCCATGATAGTGTTGATTTCAAAATAATTCTAGCTTGAACTACCAATTAATACATAAAATTTTACATAATAATACGAAAAAGCAAAATAAAATCTCAGGAATAACATGAATATGAATTGTTTCTATTCGATGATTGAATCAGATGATGTCAGTTCGTAGAAATACTTGCTGTGGATATAATATACATAGCTATATATTTTTGCTTGTTTTCGTTTCGCCCATAAACCTGTTATTTTCGAATATGGGGCCGAAAACAGTTTCAAACGATAGAGCTCGACTCTGTATTAAATATCCATGGTCAAAAATGAGTATGTCCGGCAAGTATAGCCCACCTGACGTCTATGCAACAATCTTCGACATGGCAAAATTGTAAATATGTTAGCAGTTATGGAGTTTATGAGTATCTGAGTATTTGATATTTTAATAACTCAAAGAATATCCATCTGATTGATTTGAAATCTGGTAATCACCAGACAAAAAATTTTTAATGATATTCCGAAAATTCGTAGTAAAACAAATTGTGCCTTCATAGAGATAGTTGATATCTTGGTAAATTTCATCTTCGTAGTGTAAACTCACGAGAAGATCCAGGAGTTTGTTTATATGATGAAGTCATAGAAGTTCATAGAATAAACTTAAGAATGCAAATTCCTTTTTCATGAACTTCTACGAATGATAAATGGTTCAAATCGGAAGCTGATAAATTGTAGTTGTGAATATCCATTGCTTTTCTCGATAAAGCAATCCTGTCTTCTGGGAAAAAATTATAAAATTAATTTTTTTAAATGCCTCTGACAAATGTTTATTATCTATCTATTTTCACATTCAATGAATGATTCTTTAGGAAAAAATTAATGATGTTTCATTAAATGTAAGTTTCATGCTTAAAAAGAATTAGGTGATTGAAATAAAACTGAAGAAACTGTTAGTTTTGTTATTGTTAATTCAAGATATTTGTTCGTTTATTTTTTCACATTATTCATCTCCGGTGATTTTGTATCGCACAGTTTCTGAGTCCGGTAAAGATTTCAGAACACTGTCTTTATTCACAGTTGAAGTTGAATTTTACCTGTCGAGTGTTATCTCCAATTATGAAACACATCGAATACGTTCAGAAAATTATAATATTAATTATAACAATATAATATTTGTTTTTTTTTCGCTCGAATGTATATCTAGATGTTTCGAAATGCTTTATAGTTTTTCGATTTTGATGACAAAAATATTTATAATACTCCAGTACCATTATCAAAACTAATGAAGCTGAATGAACAGGAAATACGTAGAATTTCATAGGTAAATTAAATTGGCCATAATTATGCCGAATGCTTTATATAAATATACAGGTTGATTGCATAAGCAGTTCAGTTGTTCAGTGTACATAGTGGACAAAATGACGACTGGTGGTTTGAATGATATTATAAGGATATTTGTTTTTGAGATACAGGGCGATTCATAAAAATTTGGACAATAACAACCATACTCTCAAACTGTTCTTCTTTCCAACGTTTCAAAAGATATTTTCTGTCGTTTTCAAGGCAAAAATTCGCTATTAAAAAAACCGGCAAGATCAAATAATTTTTTCAGTTTTCATAAATTAGTGTAGTATTGACAGAACTACGGAAACTGGATAAAATTGACAAATATTCCTACGAGTGAGAGATAGACCTTTGTATAAGTGTGTATTTCTTTAAAGAAATCAAAGCTATAGTATTTTGCCGAAATGCCACGCTTTCACAAAATATCAGCTGATTTGTTAGACTCCTTGTTCTAATTTTAGGTGATCATTTCAACTGACGTACCTGTAGTATTCTTGAATAAGGATAATATCCATATTCATTTTTATTATCTAGATATCAAAGTATGAATATAAAAAGAATTCCATGATAGTGTTGATTTCAAAATAATTCTAGCTTGAACTACCAATTAATACATAAAATTTTACATAATAATACGAAAAAGCAAAATAAAATCTCAGGAATAACATGAATATGAATTGTTTCTATTCAATGATTGAATCAGATGATGTTAGTTCGTAGAAATACTTGCTGTGGATATAATATACATAGCTATATATTTTTGCTTGTTTTCGTTTCGCCCATAAACCTGTTATTTTCGAATATGGGGCCGAAAACAGTTTCAAACGATAGAGCTCGACTCTGTATTAAATATCCATGGTCAAAAATGAGTATGTCCGGCAAGTATAGCCCACCTGACGTCTATGCAACAATCTTCGACATGGCAAAATTGAAAATATATTAGCAGTTATGGAGTTTATGAGTATCTGAGTATTTGATATTTTAATAACTCATAGAATATCCATCTGATTGATTTGAAATTTGGTAATCACCAGACAAAAATTTTTTAATGATATTCCGAAAATTCTTAGTAAAACAAATTGTGCCTTCATGGAGATAGTTGATATCTTGGTAAATTTCATCTTCGTAGTGTAAACTCACGAGAAGATCCAGGAGTTTGTTTATATGATGAAGTCATAGAAGTTCATAGAATAAACTTAAGAATGCAAATTCCTTTTTCATGAACTTCTACGAATGATAAATGGTTCAAATCGGAAGCTGATAAATTGTAGTTGTGAATATCCATTGCTTTTCTCGATAAAGCAATCCTATCTTCTGGGAAAAAATTATAAAATTAATTTTTTTAAATGCCTCTTACGAATGTTTATTATCTATCTATTTTCACATTCAATGAATGATTCTTTAGGAAAAAATTAATGATGTTTCATTAAATGTAAGTTTCATGCTTAAAAGAATTAGGTGATTGAAATAAAACTGAAGAAACTGTTAGTTTTGTTATTGTTAATTCAAGATATTTGTTCGTTTATTTTTTCACATTATTCATCTCCGGTGATTTTGTATCGCACAGTTTCTGAGTCCGGTAAAGATTTCAGAACACTGTCTTTATTCACAGTTGAAGTTGAATTTTACCTGTCGAGTGTTATCTCCAATTATGAAACACATCGAATACGTTCAGAAAATTATAATATTAATTATAACAATATAATATTTGTTTTTTTTTCGCTCGAATGTATATCTAGATGTTTCGAAATGCTTTATAGTTTTTCGATTTTGATGACAAAAATATTTATAATACTCCAGTACCATTATCAAAACTAATGAAGCTGAATGAACAGGAAATACGTAGAATTTCATAGGTAAATTAAATTGGCCATAATTATGCCAGAATGCTTTATATAAATATACAGGTTGATTGCATAAGCAGTTCAGTTGTTCAGTGTACATAGTGGACAAAATGACGACTGGTGGTTTGAATGATATTATAAGGATATTTGTTTTTGAGATACAGGGCGATTCATAAAAATTTGGACAATAACAACCATACTCTCAAACTGTTCTTCTTTCCAACGTTTCAAAAGATATTTTCTGTCGTTTTCAAGGCAAAAATTCGCTATTAAAAAAACCGGCAAGATCAAATAATTTTTTCAGTTTTCATAAATTAGTGTAGTATTGACAGAACTACGGAAACTGGATAAAATTGACAAATATTCCTACGAGTGAGAGATAGACCTTTGTATAAGTGTGTATTTCTTTAAAGAAATCAAAGCTATAGTATTTTGCCGAAATGCCACGCTTTCACAAAATAAGCGCAGAAAAACTTTCTCAAAATGATCCGCAGAGACTTGGAAAAATAAAAAATTTGCACTCTGCATTTTTTCCATAAATCGATTTGTTTGAGCAGTGGATATTTGTCGTAGCACTGAAGGATTGAAATTTACGACCGTTTCTAAAAACGTTCGGCAACCTTGTGTTTTTTGAGCGCCAGAACAGTGTAGGAGAAACCATGTTATCGTAATAAATCGCTACATTATTCTTGAATAATAAAACTATAACACGTGTGGAAAAGATGATAGGACGAGTTCTATTTAAATTAATCTGTTTGGCTGACATCAGATGAATTTTCTCGAACTGAAGTAAACCAATAGGATCATTGGATTTTATGCAGGATGATCGTCCAGACAAGGTCTGAAAAAATTTCCACAATATCAATCTTATCGAAAGTAAACAACATTCGAAGGCCAGGCACTTAGATAAACAGCGCAAAAAATTCAAGATCATTTAGGATAAATAAACATACATTTTATGTTAGACCGCATCGATAATTTTTGATAAATATGAAAAATTGGTCTAATTAGATAACGCCAGACTAAAGTGATATGAAATTAAATATTTTGTTCTCTCTGTAGGAAATGATCCATTTGAATGCTAAAAATACCTATTTCAACTATGTGTTCACTATTCTATAAATCTATGAAGTCTATAAAATGTTCCTGTTGTCCTGATTCAAAACTACGTTACTAAAAATTCAGAAAAGCACTGACATGAGGTCAGGAGCTTTTGTACCCTTGTTCTAGAGTAATCTCCCATACTCTGGAACAATGTGATACAAATACGATCGTCACGAATAATGAACCAACCCATATCTCGAACTGAAAACAACTACTCATAGTATTCTTTAAGCTTTCTACCAAGCTCAAATTCCCTTCTCCTTAAAGCCCACGTCATTGCTTTTCTAACTTTTGACAATGTGCATTATTTCACTGTAAATTAACCATTTAGATTAATTGATTTTTAAATTTTGATAACGTACTCTATTCCATCTTAGTAATTTTCTCCCTACTGAAAGTCCGATACCATTCGAATACGTATCTATGATAGCATCGAGCATTGACATTTCTGACGTACATTAAAATTATGATATCTTCTGGTGAAAGTATACTACAACACGGTTGTCATTGCAGCAACGCTTTTCAGCAACGGATTTCGAAAGCTGGTTTATATTTACGATTGCGTGTCATTTGTAATCGGTTGAATGAAATGACCTGATTTTTTTCGGGAAGTATTATATCTTTTGTACTTCATTAGTAGGGGAACCACCTACATAAAAAAGACCCCCCAACAACCCCCCACAAAACCTCCAACATCAAAAAATAATTTATTTCGCGTTATAATTATGTCAGGTCATTCAATATAATCTACTGAATCCAGCACATATACTAAAATAATTTGTGACCCCCCGCTTACCACCGCATAGCCCCCTCGAATTCAAAAATTCGGCGAACAGTGAAACTGCGCATTGCTGGCGATTTTTCGATGAAAATAGTATATTTGTAAAATGTCGAATATAATCTATAGGATGAAATAATTTGTGACCCCCTGTAATCCCCCTAAAGCACGACAGAAAAAATCCCCCAAAGCTGACGATGGCAAAAACTAGATGGAAACGGCCGTTGCTGGATATTTTTTTGCAAAATGAGTCTACCTTAACTTATTAAATAAGCCCCATATAATGAAATAATTTGTGACCCCGCGCTTCAATCAGAATTGCCCCCCTGTAGAATTAAAAAATTTCAAATTCCGTAGTACGAGGAACTGTGCGTTGCTGGCGATTTTTTAATGGAAATGGCATCTGTATATCGTTGAATACCATCTATATGTTGAAATAATTTGTGAACCCCTGCCTACCCCGGAATAGCCCTCTCGAATTCAAAAATTCGGCGGACACTGAAACTGCGCATTGCTGGCGATTTGTCGATGAAAATAGTATCATAGGACCAAGGATTGACCCCTGAGGGACCCCACAGATCAAATTCAAAAACGAAGATGATCTTTCATCAACCACAACTGCTTGTGATCGCAACCCAATATAATCAGCAAGCAGATCAATTGCCCCCTGAGAAAGTCCAACAAAATGGAGAATAGCAACAAGAAGCTGATGATTTATTGAATCAAAAGCCTTCGAGAAATCTAGCAAGGTCAAAATAGTGAGCTTTCCCTGATCGATAGACGAAGTTTTGCAAACCTATTAGTTACAACCCCATTCAAACATCTTTCAAGTTACAAATTGATTGGATGGATATTCCAGAAGTTATCGAGGAAACTAAATTTCAAATGTTCATAACAGCTAAACCATTCGACGGATTTGGCCTAATGAGGAACTTTACTTGATGTATGGACAATCAACTTTTTCTGAAAAATATGAGAACTTATCTCATTTCTTTTGGAAGATACAGAGTATACGGCCTGCCGGCCACGAATTTTTCATCAAGAAATCGAACCCAATCGATTAATACCTTTTTCTTCTCGATATTCGAAAATTACAGACATTTGGGAAAAACGAAAGCACTTTTTTCTGCTAGAACGAGCGCGCGAAAACAGGAAAGTTTTTGACCATAATTTGTAGTTGATACCTCAGATTTCTGCATAGAGAAGTAGCCAAGGTGTGTTTTTGATAAAATTCCGTTCGGTATACTTGGCGTAACTAGTTTCATATTTCCTATATTTTGCCGTTATCTCATAAATGATGTTCCTAAGGTATGAAGTCATCTGAAGTAGCTCTACCAAATTTCACTTTCTATTACAGTATACAGGCTGCTGCATTTAAAAAATGTATCTCTGCTCTATATCTTCGTGTTAGAACACCATGTACATATGAAAGTAGTTTTAAATAGTACACTCTACATATTATTACGGTAAATATTTTCAAAATATCTTACGGCAAAATGAGCTCCGCATTTGTGCCGTGATCGTATAAGTTATCACATCAGGAACACAAAAAATGAGGGACAAAGGTAAGGGAAATTTGGTAGAACTATTTTTGTGAAAACCGAAATAGATGTACATTCAAAGTACGATAACCCAAGAAATGAGTGTGAATAGACAGCTTGTCTATTGGTCTCCACACTACTTAATTTAGCACGATGATATCATAATAAGGTCATTACGAAAGATATTATTCTGAAAAACATCTAACTAGATAACGACTCATGTAATTATCTAGTCTCTGACGGGAGTCTGAAAATTCCACAAAATAAATCACAATAAACAACATTGCAACCTTGACTGACTGAAACTCCATGTATTATTTAATTGGCGCCGTGCTTTTACTGGAACACATCTGGAATTTTTATCAATAGATTGAGGTACTGACGGTTGACCAGTGCCTTTAAAAATGGTAAAAAACGAAAAAAAAAAAAAAAAAAAAATATAGTAGGGCGAGAAGATAACAGAAAATAAAAAGAAAAATAATTTACGGGTGATCTGAGTTCGGGAAGTGGAAGGAGGGAGTTTTTAAGGGTAGAAAACGGTTTATCTCGATTTCCAGCAAAACTACAATTCCTTCCGAAAAAAATTAAAGGAAAAAGTTGTAGGTAATTGAAAGAATTACAACTTCTGTAATCTCACTTCTTTCACCTAACCTCAAAATTTTTGTGGAAAATGTCAATATTCCAGTTATTGGTTTATTACTTTTATCTTATGCAAAAACTTTTTTTTTTACAAAATTTGGTAAATACTCACCTTTTTATATTTGGAAGATACAGTAATTTTTTTTATTCGAAATACTTATGTTTTCACCTTTTTTGAATTAATATCGAGAAAACACCCTTATTTTCTATCGAAAATTCTCGCGTCAAAATATCAACTTTTCAAAAAAAGTCGGGAAGTTTTTTGTTTGTTGAAATCTCGTCTTTCTGATAATGTAAAAAAAGCATATACATTTCTCAGAAAGTGCGAAGAACAGAAACAAACTCAAATCCAAAATTTTTTTTAACACTAAGTACAATTTTCAGCTATTTAGTGGAATTGACACTTAAATTACTTGAAAAACGAGAGAATCTATGATACATTGATAGTAACATACAATTCGAAATATACTATTATAATTAACTACCAAATAAGTTAATATACAGGGTGGCCATTTGAAAACGAAACAGACGAGATTACAGACGAAATAAATTTTTTCGATAGAAATAAATGCTCGGGCAGGTCGATTTCTGTTTCGAGGGGGACAACTTAAGATGTAGGTTACGGACGGATAGCGCTTCAACCCTTGCTACTACAACCCTCACCCCCAAATTTTGAATAAGGAAGATGGGGTGAGTGATACCTCATTTGAAAGGTATTTTTATACTGATTTCAGCACAGTAATTGTTTTTTCATTTTATGCATTAGTTCTCGAAATATTCATGCCTTAGTTAATTTAATCACTTAAATTAATTTTTTGCGAATAATTGACATTTCGTGCTTCCAAAACACCAAAATATCCGTACTTGTATTTGAAATTGCAAAACATCTACCACTGGGCAAATGAAGTCATACCGTACGTGTTAATGCTACTAGGGTCAGATGTTCGACTAGCTGTTTTATTCACTGAAATCATTCTCCAACTGTACGGTATCAGAACGATTTGAAGTATTGATCTAAGAAATAAGACTTTTCAAGTAAAGTAAATAATTTATCACAAACTCACATCAATTAATTAAATATTCAAATTGTTCACCATTAGCTTCCATACAATGAATTCATACGATGATAATAGATGCATCGTCGGCGCATAAAATACTATTCCATTTGTTATGTACTCAGGTAAGTCATTTATAAAAAGTAAGAAAATCAATGGTCCCAAGACACTTCCTTGCGGGATACAGTCAAATGCCTTCTGCAGGTCGAAACATAACATCAAAACGTACTACCATTGTCCATCTTTGTGGAAACTAATTGGACAATTTCACGATTGCAGTTCCCACCGATCTGTCTGATCTAAATGCGTGTTGTGCTTCGGTGAATAGTTTATTCTTCTCCAGAAATAGCGTCAGTCTATGGGCATTTGTGCCGTGATCGTATAAGTTATCACATCAGGAACACAAAAAATGAGGGACAATGGTAAGGGAAATTTGGTAGAACTATTTTTGTGAAAACCGAAATAGATGTACATTCAAAGTACGATAACCCAAGAAATGAGTGTGAATAGACAGCTTGTCTATTGGTCTCCACACTACTTAATTTAGCACGATGATATCATAATAAGGTCATTACGAAAGATATTATTCTGAAAAACATCTAACTAGATAACGACTCATGTAATTATCTAGTCTCTGACGGGAGTCTGAAAATTCCACAAAATAAATCACAATAAACAACATTGCAACCTTGACTGACTGAAACTCCATGTATTATTTAATTGGCGCCGTGCTTTTACTGGAACACATCTGGAATTTTTATCAATAGATTGAGGTACTGACGGTTGACCAGTGCCTTTAAAAATGGTAAAAAACGAAAAAAAATATAGTAGGGCGAGAAGATAACGAAAATAAAAAGAAAAATAATTTACGGGTGATCTGAGTTCGGGAAGTGGAAGGAGGGAGTTTTTAAGGGTAGAAAACGGTTTATCTCGATTTCCGGCAAAACTACAATTCCTTAAGAAAAAATTTAAAGGAAAAAGTTGTAGGTAATTGAAAGAATTACAACTTCTGTAATCTCACTTCTTTCACCTAACCTCAAAATTTTTGTGGAAAATGTCAATATTCCAGTTATTGGTTTATTACTTTTATCTTATGCAATAACTTTTTTTTTCACAAAATTTGGTAAATACTCGCCTTTTTATATTTGGAAGATACAGTAATTTTTTTTATTCGAAATACTTATGCTTTCACCTTTTTTGATTTAATATCGAGAAAACACCCTTATTTTCTATCGAAAATTCTCGCGTCAAAATATCAACTTTTCAAAAAAAGTCGGGAAGTTTTTTGTATGTTGAAATCTCGTCTTTCTGATAATGTAAAAAAAAACATATACATTTCTCAGAAAGTGCGAAGAACAGAAACAAACTCAAATCCAAAATTTTTTTCAACACTAAGTACAATTTTCAGCTATTTAGTGGAATTGACACTTAAATTACTTGAAAAACGAGATAATCTATGATACATTGATAGTAACATACAATTCGAAATATACTATTATAATTAACTACCAAATAAGTTAATATACAGGGTGGCCATTTGAAAACGAAACAGACGAGATTACAGACGAACTAAATTTTTTCGATAGAAATAAATGCTCGGGCAGGTCGATTTCTGTTTCGAGGGGGACAACTTAAGATGTAGGTTACGGACGGATAGCGCTTCAACCCTTGCTACTACAACCCTCACCCCCAAATTTTGAATAAGGAAGATGGGGTGAGTAATACCTCATTTGAAAGGTATTTTTATACTGATTTCAGCACAGTAATTGTTTTTTGATTTTATGCATTAGTTCTCGAAATATTCATGCCTTAGTTAATTTAATCACTTAAATTAATTTTTTGCGAATAATTGACATTTCGTGCTTCCAAAACACCAAAATTTCCTTACTTGTATTTGAAATTGCAAAACATCTACCACTGGGCAAATGAAGTCATACCGTACGTGTTAATGCTACTAGGGTCAGATGTTCGACTAGCTGTTTTATTCACTGAAATCATTCTCTAACTGTACGGTATCAGAACGATTTGAAGTATTGATCTAAGAAACAAGACTTTTCAAAGTAAAGTAAATAATTTATCAAAAACTCACATCAATTAATTAAATATTCAAATTGTTCACCATTAGCTTCCATACAATGAATTCATACGATGATAATAGATGCATCGTCGGCGCATAAAATACTATTCCATTTGTTATGTACTCAGGTAAGTCATTTATAAAAAGTAAGAAAATCAATGGTCCCAAGACACTTCCTTGCGGGATACCCAAACCGTGCCAAACAATTCAGAGGATCCACCTTCTATCTTTATGCAGATTTTCCTATTCTTTAGAAAAGATGTTAAGCACTGGTTCATGAAACCACGTATTCCCATTCGCTCCAATTTTTCCGAAACAAATTCAGCTTCAAGACAGTCAAATGCCTTCTGCAGGTCGAAATATAACATCAAAACGTACTCACCATTGTCCATCTTTGTGGAAACTAATTGGACAATTTCCACGATTGCAGTTCCCGCCGATCTGTCTGATCTAAATGCGTGTTGTGCTTCGGTGAATAGTTTATTCTTCTCCAGAAATAGCGTCAGTCTATGGGCTAATACTTCGAACAGCTTCGAGAAAACACTAACAATCGTTAGGGGCCTATAATTTTCAATCTCATTTCGGTTGCCCTTCTTGAACGAAGGTATCGTTTTTCCCGTTTTTAGGATACTGGGGAAAATCCCTTGCATAATACAATTATTGATGACTTTAGTGAGATGGCTGCATACTATATCCACTGAATGCTTCAGCAAAATGATTGGAATGGCATCTACTCCTGTTGATTTCTTGTTGGGACAGGAGGCAATTAACTCTGCAATCTCCTCCTCCGTGACTGGGAAAAAGTGCATTGATTTAGTGTTTTCTACCTTCATTGTGGTGCACTGTGTTTTGTCGGTTGAAAAAAAATACGAGTTCAAAGACTCTGCCACCACCGACGTGAAAAATACACCGAAATTTCGATATAATTCGGTCCTATCCGATACTATCAACTTCAATTTGCAACCTAGGCCGAGCGATATTCTTATTTTGAATTAAATTTATTATCCGCCATATTGTCTTGGATTTGTTAGAACTTCTATTGATTTTATCAGCAAAAAATAACCGTTTTTGGTCATTGATTAAATTATGAACTTCAGATTTCAGGGTCTTACATTTATTTTTTAAGTGTTCTTCGCGATAAATAGAATGTAGCCATGAGAAAAATTCCAAGTTCTTGAACTTTCTTTTAATTTTGTCTGATATTTTCAAGTTTTTGCGAGAGCAACACCTTGTTCTTTTTTTTTGTCCCCTGAATCGCGTTTTCAAAACACCATATGAAGTCCTCATATGAGGAATTGATAAACAGCGTATTTCTTTAGTAGCGCAATACCAACGAATTTTAAATTTGGCGCTCGATGAAATGACTACCTGAACGCTGAACCAAACATCTGGCAGATATTCGCCAGAGTTGGACTCTCATCTCATTTTGTATTGAATTTATTACATCGATCCCTAGCGTTGGTTGGAAACGGACAGTTTGGGGAAAAGGATGTTCGGTTTTCTAATCTGACTGAATTTGTAATTTGACGAAATTGAAATTGAAATTTTATTAATTCAAAAACTGATATAGTTTTTAGCCGCCATTATAAACAAATTTCCGAATTTCCTTAAGATGCATACGCTATACGAATAATAATTTAGACGTAGGTAGGTATGTTTCTTGTAGCAAAATAATAGCAATTCTTCGAAGGAAAGAAATTTATTCAGAGTAATGGGACAAAAAAGTTTAATTAAAAAACTGCAGTAATTATTTGAAGAGCAATAGCATTATTGAGTACTAATTAAAGTTTCTGCATCGATTAATATCAGGAAAAACAGTTTTTTCATTTCCGTATTTAGTAGTGCGTCATATAGTTTTGGAAAAAATTATTTTTGTAGAAAAATCGTGATCAAAAAATTTCATAATATATGGTGTTGAAGTTGATTCAAAAGGTTTTTTCCGAATATGTTTTGACATTACAGCATTTCTTCGGGCTGACTCTCCAATTGGGAACATATTTAGATTTCCAAACTTCATGAATACCACAACTTTGACATTTGTATTCGATGAATTATTAAAACGCTGGAATTAACCGGTTTGAAATAGGACATGAAAGATAACACAGAAAGAAATCTTTTTAAGTTATGGAAAATAAAGAACATGGCAGTAGTGCTGATTTGATGACCTAAAGAATTGGAAGGACTTATAGATTACTGATATATTAGATATGATTTTTTTTATATAAAATGTTCTATTGAAGAGAACAAAATTCAAGAATATCAATATTTTCACCAATACCAATAATTTGGATGGAAAGTTATGTGACATTTTTCAAAAAGCAATAAGAAAGTGTTTTTATCATACATATTAGTCTTTGGAGCCTTAAACAGAAACAGGGTGCATAAACAGGTATGTTTCTACAATTTTATGGAATGTCATAAGACAAAATCTCTTTTTTTTCTGTAATCTCGAAAGGAATCAAGTGGTAGCTCAGCCCAACTCGTAATTTTTAATCGCTTGAAAGGGCAGAATTGGAAATGCTGGTATAGGAATAAAGTATTCCTTTTCACTTCACGAATCAGTAGTTAAAATTAAAACAGTGCTCAAAGACTCATTCTGTATACTCGAATTACAAATACCTTAAATTAAAAATAACCAAACTAACAGTTTTCCTTCACTCTCATTCAGGCATAATCCTGTTCCACATAATGCTTCAACATAATCAGGTTTTTTCTATAAATTTGAGGGGAATGGGGAGTACTGGGAGATTGTAAATTTCCTGTAGTTTCGTTTTCGATAGCTGCCTTAAAGCTTGAATGATATCATGATTGACATATTATTAATTTTCTTTACTTAACTGAACGGCATATTTTCAGCAAGAAAAGGAGGCCAAACGAATTCAATTCGATTTTTACAATGCCATACAGTGTGTTCCATAAAAAATCACATATTAGGTGATTACCAATGTTTATATCAAACCCTAATTCTCCTTAATAATTCTGTTTTGAAAATTTTGAAATATGCTATATTTGTTCGATCAACATAATTAAAGGCGTACGACAGATTCCACTTTTCAAATACTCTTAGTATTGAAATCCTTAATGGCCATAAGTGTATTATCTAACCATTTTGATTTGAACAAGCATTCCTTCTCAGACACATTGTTGTCATCTGAAGATTGTAATCATTAGAACCAATCAAATAATCAGGTTACCGTAGCGTACTACACTACATCCTGTTTGATTCTCGTGAATGGAAGGTTATTGTCCGTTGTCGCTATTTTATACATTACCGAGTTTCTCACGATCTTCTGATGTGGTACAAGAAAGGGAAAACTATGAATAGCTAATTAGAAGATGAAATGAATTGAAACAGATGCAAAAATATTATCAATATTGTTATTGAAAACAATTCGAAAAGATGCTATGAAATCAAATATTATTGACGCTTTTTACACCTTCATTGCATTGGTGAGGTGTCCGTGCGGTTAGCAAATACATTTTGTAAAACAGAGAAAAAATTTTCACTTTCTGTTAATATTTGTTAGACGAAAATTTTCATTTGTAACTCGTGGATATTTCACTAATTCTATTCTTAGTGGAGCATATAAAATCTCGTTTCATTGAAATAAAACATGCAAGCCGGCAAAACTTAGGAAGTTAGTATTTCCGCGATGAATTTTGAGATTTCTCACATTCACATTGAGAAATGAATACCATAAAGAAAACAAATAACGTTTAGTTAATCTACGAAGAATACTTTTTTCAGCGCAATACGACTCAAAAAGAAGCTTGGAAAATTCCAAAAAGGAGACAACCTGTTAGATTTTGAAATGTTTTGTCGAAAAAAACTCATAGTGAAATTGTCAACACCTTTCAACACAAGAAAAACGAAGACATCTGCGTGGAACCAGTTCACGGAATTTCTTATTGAAAGGAACTATACATTAGATAGAGAAACGACTTCAGAAAGATCATTAGAAATATTTGAGGACTATGTATTGATGAATAAAAACGGAGAAAATTATAGAGAAACCTATGTGTAATCTTTATGGAATATATATATATTCTTTTGAACTTTTGGCTGACATTATTTAGTTAGCAAACAATAAAGCATATAGATCAGGGGTTAGTGATGGGGTATCATACAATTCGGCATATCACATAAAAGCCTAGGGAAAAAATCCCAGTAAAAAAACCTGGCTCCCCGTCTAAGTGTGAAAATACAAAAATAAGCTGAAATATATTTTAGGGAATTCTTTCTTCAAGAGTGGTCTTCTATTGATGGGGACAGAGACTTCTTCAAGTTGCTCACATCAAATCTGGAAATGAAAAGACAAAAGCAGAAAAAAAAACTGAATAACAAAAATACGTATCATAGTCGTTTGAAATTTATAACCCGTTCCAAGAAAGAGTCGGAAACATCATGCATAGCCCTAAAATCATCTTGAAACTATTGATGAGATGAGGTATTGTTTCTTCTGCTTCTCCACATTCACAACTTGCGCTAGGAACTGAGTTCCATCTAAATAGCATGCTATTGGTACGACCATGACCTGTTCTCAAACGATTAAGAACTGTCCAAATTTTTCTTGGAAGATCAAAACCAGGAACTTTTTCAGGAGGATCAGAAACGAGATACTTGTTGAACATTTCGTAAGAGTTCCACTCAGTCTTCTATAATTTTTTATCACTTATGTTGATATTGAAGAACGTATTATGCCATAATGGTTTACGTGACTTCAATCTGGGAATTCTGTTTTGTGGAATATATGAAATAATTGGGAAAAGAATGATATTTGTTCCAAGAATTCAGAGTTGCAGTCTGTCTGCGAATATGGGGAGGGATATTCATTCATTCTTCCGGCCTACACTGAAAATTCCACCTCTCTAGCTCTTTCCGCTCGGACCTCATCGTGTCCATGAACGGACAGAATCGATTTCGACCACGGATTATTCATCAGGGGGTCCTTACGAAACGATTGACACCACTAAGAAGGTTTTCACCAGATGAATTCTTCCAAAATCCGAGCCGGAAAATGTGCCACTAATTTTGTTCCATCCGGTACGATCAATCGTGAAACACCCTGTATAAGTGTTGTTTCTTGACTCTCCATAATATTCATATTTTGATTCTGCAAAGAAATATTATTAAGTATTAAATTGTCTCAACTTTCTAGTTTGACTTGCATCATTTGGATCCTGAAAATAAAACAGATCCCATCTCTTGTTAAGAAGATAAGTACAAATTACTACAGAGCTCTGTCAATTTGACATTTCATGAAAATTGACAAATTTTCAAACATTGTCAGCATTTCTAACAGCTTATTTTTTGTCATTGTTGAAAAAGCTAGTTCCGTAGTATACGATATTGAATTTCTATAAACAAACATCACTCGACCCAGAATTACGTCTTGCAGAGATGGAATGATAAGGTTTAGGACCATTTTAATTGTGGGTTGAAAGATTAATAGATGGTATATATGAGAACGGCCGATTCAAGTATCCCTTTAAATATTTCCTAAATGCTGATATTATGTTCATGGTGATTATTAGTCGATATGTCTTTCGGAATAGTTCACGTGAACAGACTTGTGGGTTCCTTGATAGGAAATAAAACTTTATTTCTTATAGTGTATTTTTAATCTAAGAACCTCAAATATTCAATACTCATGAAAACGACAGAGGATGTCTGTCGAAACGTTGGTGGCAAGAACAATAAGGGATGGTGGTTATTGTCCATATATTAATTCAATATATCCCATCTCATTTTTGTAAATCGAAATTTGCGAAATAAGTAGGATGTTGCATTTCCTTGTCTTTTAGTAGAATCTGACTGCACGCGTCCTTGGCTTGCCACGTGTCGAGCTATCGATCCAGGACAGCACATCTCCATACATAAATAGTGTCAAATATAAACACCCCCTCCCTTCATTGTGAATTTGGGGCTTCGTTTCCAGTTTCATCCAGCCTAACTTTGCTTCCTTGTGCTTCAAATTCGCCGCTTTGAAATTATTCAATTTTGAGTGATTTTCAACATTTCTGAATAAATTAGTGACTTCGAAATAAATTAATGAAATGGGAGGATATCTTGGCTGTTTCGCTCTGATGGTGTTGTAAAATTGATTTGATTGTATTACATTGTGTTGTGTTTAATTTTCATGTTAACATTTTTGAAAAGCACTGAAGTGTAGTCAGGAGCTTCGTGCCTTTGTTCTAAAGTCTATTCCAGTACTCTAAACCAGTGTGAAACTAATACAACTGCCACGAAGAATAAACAAACTCATATCTCAAATAACTACACTCTCGGTTTCCTTCTTATTTTGTTCGAAGCTCAAATTCTCTTCTTTCAAAAACCAATCAAAAGTAGGCATATCAATTCCATCAAAAACCATTTAGAATATCTTTTTTTTTCAATAAGCTCTTGTCCTTTAAAATACAGGGTGGCCATTTGAAAACGAAACAGACGAGATTACAGACGAAATAAGTTTTTTCTATAGAAATGCTCGGACAGGTCGATTTTTGTTTCGAGGGGGACTGCTTAAGATGTAGGTTACGGACGCATAGCGCTTCAACCCTTGCTACTACAACCCTCATCCCCAAATTTTGAATAGGGACGATGGGGTGAGGGATGCCTCATTTGAAAGGTATTTTTATACTGATTTCAGCACAGTAATTGTTTTTTTCATTTCATGCATTAGTTCTCAAAATATTCATGCGTTAGTTAATTTTATCACTTGAATTAATTCTTTGCGAATAAGTGACATTTCGTGCTTCCGAAACACCAAAATTTCCGTACTTGTATTTGAAATTGCAAAACATCTACCACTGGTCAAATGAAGTCATACCATACGTGTTGATGCAAGTATTGATCTAAGAAATAAGACTTTTCAAAGTAAAGTAAATAATTTATCAAAAACTCGCATCAAATTATTAAATATTCAAATTGTTCACCATTAGCTTCCATACAATGAAATAAGTTTTGATCGAAACGATGGCGCACATTTTGCAGCATTTCTGAAGTGATTTGACGACATTCGTTCACAATCTTCTATGGAATCGGGCTGTGTAGAGTAAAATTTACTCTTCAAGTAGCCCCCCTACGTGACCGTCACCTTGCCGCGGTGTAGGGCTTATGACCTGCTTGCAGGTGTACTAGGAACGGTCTAGAGGTCAGTCATGATCTTATTGCGGAGCTTGGCTCAGGCTCGAATACCCAAGATTCAAAACTGAGAAGGGAATGCGTTCCCGTAGCATGTCCTAGCCAATGACGCGATGATTGGTACCACGGGGGGGCAGTCCAAGCCCCTAGGTCGGAAGAGCTTTGTCTCTTAGACTTAGATACTGCCTCGCTTGAGGAAGGACTCGTGGTGGCAGTGGTTGAAAGCCCGCATGCTGGGCGAGAGGGTGAAACCTCGACGGGTGAGCTGCGTTCTCAGCTCGGGCGCTAGCCTGCAGAGCTAGTAGTGACTTGGATAGTGTTGCGGCTTCACTAGTAGTGGTTAGGCTTGGGTAAACCGATACCGAACTAGAAGTTAAGCCTGAGGCTTAACGTGCTGACGTGGACATTTCCGGCCAAATGCCCTCATGTGGGGTACGTGTGGCGAAAAGAAAGACCATGAGTCAACTTCAGGCCGCACGATAAACTGCATGCTTGGGCAACCAAGTAGGCACCAGAGCTCTCTTCAAGTAGCCCCAAAGAAAGAAATCTAGTGGTGACAGATCTGGCGATCTGGCTGGCCATTCAGTGGGACCCCTTCTTCCAATCCACCGATTTGGAAATCTTTGATCCTGATATTCTCGAACTGGTAAGGCGTAGTGTGGAGGAGCTCCATCCTGCTGAAACACAATCTGATCTTCCACATGATTTCCAGCATTGTTTTCAATAATTTCCGTCAAAATTGGATCAATGTGTCATTGTTGTTTTGAAGCTCAAAATGTCGATTTTTCACAAAAAAACACTAAAAGTTCCATGAAAACACCACTTCATTTTCAAATACTTAGTTAAGAATATTTCGAGAACTAATACATAAAATGCAAAAAAAATTACTGTGATGAAATCAGTATAAAAATACCTTTCAAATGAGGTATCACTCACCCCATCTTTCCTATTCAAAATTTGGGGGTCAGGGTTGTAGTAGCCAAGGCTGTAGCGCTATGCGTCCGTAACCTACATCTTAAATTTACCCCCTCGAAACAGAAATCGGCCTGTCCGAGCATTTCTATCGAAAAAATTTATTTCGTCTGTAATCTCGTCTGTTTCGTTTTCAAATGGCCACCCTGTATATCATATATTCAATTGAAAATTTCAAATATCTTGAATTGAAAATAACTAAACTAACAGTTTCCTTCTGTTTCATTTCAGCGACAATCCTGTTGCACTTGAATCTGCACAACTTCAATATATTATCACTTGATTGCAGTTGGCAACACAATCAGGAAATTTTTTCTATGGGTAAACAAGGTCTCCTTTCATCATCATACCAAAATTTCGGACGGGCAAACACTCGTCCTTTAAAATACCTTATATATTCAAATACAAAGTACACAAAAGCAATTATTATTGTGAATATAATCTTCTGAAACCTCTGAATGACTTTTACGTGCATATTATCAAACTTCTACAAAACACAGATTTGGATAACATACGTTATTGCACCGTAAATGAACCATTTCTATTAATTTTTATTCAACTGAAACTAAATCAATAATAATAGTTCCTTATTTCACATCATATTCATGACAAATTATTCAATACACGAAAATGTATTTAGAAAGTGGCTCATGAGAAAAAATATGAACTAAATTCTATCATGCTTTATTTAGCATGATTATTATTATTGTATTATTATTATTATTATTATTAATATGTTATGAAGATTATTATCTTCATTACCATAAGCTTATAACTCAACTCAATATTCATACATTTTTCTCTTGAATTTTTCAACATCACAAGTCGAGATACATCTTTTGGCAAAGAGTTGTACATTTTTAAGCATCTGTATCCAGCTTGCTTCTGGCTTGCTAAATTATGCATAGAGTATATACAGGGTTGGGATAAAGTTTGGCACCAAATTAATATCTTTAAAACGAAACGGGCGATATTTTTGAAATTTGGCAGCTGAGTGTAATGGGTCCACAATGCATCTGATGAGCATATTTTCATTAATGAGATACTTCCAATTTAACCGGAAATGACATTTTTTTTTAAATTTAAATGGGACACCCTGTATATTTCTGCAGATTCTGAAAGTCACCTTGTTTCGGATCTGTCCATATCGGGTTCCATGTAAAAATTCTTTGTAAAAAGAAGAAATTCAGTCTTTTTTACACACTTGAGAAAAAATCTATTCAAATAAATAAATCGTTGTTATTTGTATCAATAGTGAGAAATGAAACGAAATACTCTGTAATAGATAACTCTTTCTGCTTTTCATGACGTATATTTTATGAAAATCTATAAAAAGAAGAAATTCAGGACTTTTACTAGTATAAAAAATTTATTGAAAACAATTAAAAAAAATAATTTTATATGTTCGAAAAGCTTGCCATTCACCTCTTGACAATATGCCAGTCTATTAACAAATTCTTGAGTAACCCTTCTGAAGACTTCTCCATGTATTAATGCACATTCATCAAGAATCCGTTGTCTCAATTCCTGCAAGCATGGTGGTCGATTAACATAAACACGTGATTTTAGATAACTCCAAAGAAAAAAGTCTAATGGGCTGAGATCTGGAGAACGAGCAGGCCACTCTATGCGTCCTCTACGTCCAATCCATCGATTTGGAAAAGTAGCATCTAGAAAATTCCAAACCCGTCATCATAGTGAGGAGGTGCTCCATCTTGTTAGAACCAAACGTTCGGTGGTAACTGCCCGTTCTGTTGGAGTGCAGGAGTGATTTGATTATTTAGTAAATCTAGATAGTTTTCTCCATTCAAGTTCCGTTTATGAAAAATGGGCCTATTAGCTTATTTCGTACAATTCCCATCCAAAAATTCAACTTTTTTGGTCGCTGGGTTTGTGCTTCATCAATCCAATGAGGATTCTCAGTTGACCAATATCTTGAGTTATGGCGGTTAACCGTTCCATTCAAACAAAAAGTTGCCTCATCAGAAAACACTACATTGAAAGCAAAACGTTCGTCGTCATTACAGGTGTTCATTAGCCGTTCGCAAAATTCCAGCCGTCGAACAAAATCATCCTCTGACAGTTCTTGGACTAATCGTACCTTATACGGATGAAAATTTTACTTTTTCAATATTTTTCTTACGGAACGTCGACTTATGCCGTAGTTCCGCGCAAGAACTGTGGTAGAAGTTTGGGGTGATTCCTCTAAAGCAATGGCAATATTTTGCCTCATCGCTTCTAGTCTGAGATCCCGCTGCGGGATTGGTGTGCTCATCGACTTTTTGTTTAAAACCAAATTTTTATGTTTATTTATAATTGATAGAATATATATTTACTAGGGTGCCTATCAAAATTTGGCCGCCATTATTTTTAATTGATTTTTGGTAAAAAATTTCTTTTATTTATTTTTAAATAAAATAACGTCTACATCACGGTAATTAATATGAAGATTCTAAAAAATCACGGTTGCCGTTGCGCACCTGGCCGCACCTCTTTGCAGCCAGGTGTAAACAGGTATAATTTCGATAAATTTATACGTTTATAACCTATTTTCATTGATTATATGTCAAATTGAAGCTAATTTTTTTCTATTATCATATAAAGTTGCTTAATTAAATCTGGCCGCAAATGAGGGTTACTGGAGGTTAAAGATAATAAATATTTAAGGTAGAGTGAAAGAGAGTTAGCGCGTAACATCATTTGTCAGACGAGGACAACTTTCAACAACTAGATCATTCATGATCGATGGTGACTAACATAGACTACCTATAGATAGGCAACTCTGGCATGAATATTGGTCCCGGCTTAGAGCTCAACTTACAGCGCCATCTTTCGTCATCTTAGAGTTGATTACAGATTCCATTCGCACAACGTTCTGTCTCGTGGCGCCCTCTAGTGCATTTTATAAGAGTTATCATAGGATTCCACGCAAGCGCAGGTTGAATCCCATATTTTTATAGGAAATGAAAACAAATACATTTGAAATGACCATAATTCTTTTAATCTGCTGTATATTGTCACAATTTCAATAAAAAATATCATTTGATCAGAAAATTGTGACAATTTGCAGCAGATTAAAGAATTATGGTCATTTCAAATATATCTGCCTTTCAAATCAAAGAACATACTAATCTTTAGAGGATGAAAGGAAATAAACAAAATGAAACTTTAGAAATATATATATAATGCAGTAAATTATCAATTTACAAAAATTTCAATATCGAGGGAAAGAATAAACGAACCAAGAATAATTATGCAACAATTACTCAAGTTATGAAAATACATTGAAAGAATAAATTAGAATATTACTGACAGATACATCAATTTAAGCATGAAATGCATTAGATTTATACTTTTATGACAGAAACAATTTCTAAAAGTCTATTTTCTTTTAGATACTTTTTCGGATGACATCTTCATTATTGGATCATAAGATCTTATTGTTTTTTTTTCCCGATAAAATTTTATAAATAGTTCTGTCATAAAAGTACAGAAATAATATCATGGCAAAATCAATAAACTTATTAACTGAAATTCCTTGAATTTGGCGTTTCAACGGTAAATCTCACATATCCGTTGAAGTATTCTAGGAATCTTCTGATTTTTATGAAACCTACTATAAGTGGAATACCCAAAACTATAATCAATGACCATGAGCAGTTCACTTATATATAAATACCTTGTTGCCTCAAAGTTTCTTCAGGAGTTCTGGAGGGTAGACAAAATATGCTTACATAATCTGAAAGATTATTGAAATTACAAAAATGATAATCATAGGGAGTAGAATGAATTACTTGGCAAATTAAGTGTTGGTAGAGCAAATCTTTTCAGCTTTCCATGAGGGTCTATACAATCCATATGAAAATGCTTTATGCAAATAACACTTTTGGATGAATGAAAACATGGATTTCTGATTCTTTCCAACCAAACATTTCTAACACCCTCAACTTGTGTAATGAAAAACCTAGAAAGAAAACAGTGTTAGAAACTGTCCCAAATTTTTACTAATCAGAAATTACTACAGGAATATGAAATTGCTACAGAAAATATTAATTCACAGTACATTTTTAGTGAGTTATAAGTTAATCCAAAACTACTACTTATATGAATGCAACACATACCTTTTGACATTACTATCACTGTAGCAATTGGGAACACAGTAAGAATAAACCATTTAAATTAAATTAAATTGAATAAGTTGAAAATGAATAAACCATTTCAGACAACCAGTTCATGCTCATCATAAAATAGTTTCTTACTCTTCACAAAGTCCACCAAGAGTGAGGTCTGATAAAATCCGTTTTTACCGATCACTACTGAGAAGTACTAATTTACCGATCCGAGCTTCTAAGATAACAACAGATGTCTCTACCGCTCGTCGAAGAAAAACGTGACCAGCTTTGTAGTAGGCTAGTTCCCACCCCTGGTGACTAAAGTCGAAACGCGAGGCGTGAACGCCACGAACCCCCCAACCGTGTGAACGTTTTATAAATTCACACTTTCGTGAGTGTCACGAACGAAAGTTGACTAGCGTGGTTAACTGTCGTGATTCACGCCTCGTGGGAACGCAGCATTACTATGAATACGAACAACATCAATTCATTTATTTGAACGACTTTTTCCCCAGTTGGACAAGAAAACTGTATTGCTTCTTTTTACAGATAATTTTAACATGGAACCTGGTATGGACAGATCCGAAACAAGGTGCTCTTTCAGAATCTGCGGCAATATACAGGGTGTCCCATTTGAATAAAAAAAGGTCATTTCCGGTTACACCGGAAGTATCTCATTAATGAAAATATTCTCATCAAATGCATTACACTCAGCTGCCAAATTTCAAAATTATCGTCCGTTCCTTTTTAATATATTAACTTGGTGCCAAACTTTATCCCAACCCTGTATAATTGTTGTTTCTTGTGTAGTAATTACTTGTGGTATATACAGGGTGGCACGTAACTCAACGTCATGCGGTTACTGGGCAATATGCTAGGTTACACCGGTTCTAGCAAAAATTAAAAAAAATTTATCACTTGGTTAAGTGGTAATAGGTATATTTTTGTAGTCACAAATTTTCCAATTTTGCTGTGCTTTTTTTTTAAACGTAATCCTAAGTAACTATGCTATTGATTACAGTTACAAATCCATTGTTAGGTACAATTATTTTATTTATTTTTTGTTAGAACTGGTATAACCTAGCATATCGCCCAGTAACCGCTTGATGTTTAGTTACGGGACTCCCTGTATAATTGTTGTTTCATGTGTTATAATAACTCTTTGGTTTTCATATTTTTAAAATAATTGTGGATTTTTCTTAATGAAAATAACACATTCTTGAATTTATATCATATATGGTTAGTCATCCTAATTTCTTGAATATACCTCTGTATGATTGATCATACCTTATGTTGTTCAGTAATCTTATTGCTTTCAGTATAAATAATTAATGAATCCGACTGATTTCAATCGAATACATATCTGTGCATGCATGGAGAATTAAAATTGCTGCCGAACTTTTTGATATTTCTCTTTTCCGTGTTTGCGAAAAATTCGTATTTTCAGATGAATAATCCGTGGCTTTTTCCATAACTTTGAAGAAATATGGGAAATTTCCTGTAGTTTCGTTTTCGTTGGCCGCCCGAAAGTTTCAATGAGCCAAGAGTGGGCACGGAACGTAAATGTCAACGTTATTAATTAATATTAACCTCAACTCCTGTAATTACTTGCCCTTGAGTAAATGAAAAAATAATTAAATCTTCTGGGGAGTGGAAGCTACCATTGTGACATTGGAGAATCTGTAAGATATGAATAACGTCCATACATGCACAAATCTCTGTTTCTATATGTCAGATATCTCATGAGGTATAAAAAAAATTCTTTTTTGGAATTTTTGAAAAATTGCCTAGCGAGTCAATTTTGCAAGCCTTATTTTTCAGCTTAATTCAAATATCTTCCAACTAACAATTCGATCCGATGAATATTCTCGAAGTTGTGGATACAAGCAGATTTCAGATGCTCATAACTCCTGAACTACAAGGTGTCCAGAAAGGGTATTGGATATTTGTAAGTTCAATAAAACTAAAAATATTTGTGAGCAATCAAAAAGTTTATTGTTTATTATTAACATATGAATTGGAGAATTATTTATAAAAGATGTTGTTCTCCAAATGATCACCGTTGCGTTGCTGGCACTCTTCTAAACGGGAACGAAGATTGGCGATAACACGTTGACACATGGCTATCGATATTGCTGCCATTTCTGACCTGATATTTTGCTTCAACTGGGCTAGATTCGTCGGATTATTTTGATAAATCTTACTTCTATCTTCTAGCTCACTGGTTTATAAATATTGCAGTTTCTGCGAGCTGTTTCTGAATTCTGTGGAAAACTATCTACATACCATGTGCCATTTCATATTTCAGTTTTCGGAGAATTTGATGAAATTTTTGACCTAGAATGCATTTGTCGATCAGACTATCTGAATAAACCGAAAATATTAGTGAAATATTCTAATTCGAGAAAAATAAGACGTTCTCGTGCATTAATTGATGTTAATACAACACTTGACATAGATTTGAAAATCACACGATACATAATAAAACGGCCGGCGTCGAGTAGTCTAGTTGAGACCTATAATTAGGTAAAAATTCAATACGTCATCCATTAAATGTTGACCAATTCTTCGAACCGTGATTGATGAGCTAAAACCTGCTATTACCAATAAACAATGGTCGGTTACTTAGGATCAAAAACACCACTGGTACGAGTATGTTCGCAATTATAGTGATGTTGATCGAAAACACTTTTTTTGTGGTTATTTATCCAATGTTACTTTTTTTCGACGTAAACCACAATCTCCGATGTCCTCAGGTTATATATATTATTATGGTGTTATCATTAAGGTTATTTGATTTTGCGCTACTCAGCTAACTGCGATGACTTACGGCCGTTTTCAATAACCTATCTAATATCCAAATCTAAGGAAAGATTAAATCTGGGATTGAAATAATCTGTCATTTAGTACCTGTTTCCGTTTTAATATTTTTTCTACTGATAATGATTCTTACTGGCGATCCCCATCTATCCCTTCTTCCGAAAGAGTTCAGATAGCAAACCATAGAAAGAAATTTTCATTGTTATCTGCATATAGCAGAGTTTCAAAGAAATTTGAGATTAACCAAAGATGTTAAAACGGATCTTTAGTAGGTGAAAACGTTTACCGGCCAAGTTCGACCAATAACGACTGAGATCTGTAAGAGATAAGTGTTGAAATGTTTTTCATTGTAGATTTGAGAGGATTCATAATTTGAATAATTATGAATTATTCAAGTAGCGACGACAGCGACGTTGAATTATTAGGCAATATTAGTGGGTTCGATGAAGAAAGCGAATCTGAAAGGACGATTAACCGAAAAGTTAATGAAGGATGTGTTGACCATATCACTGTTTTGAATAAATATAAATTTGCATATAGGTTTCGACTGATCCGGAAGCCGTCCCTTCTTTTTATTGAAGACACAATAACAGAATGATTAGAAACGTTGCTCTTTATATATATATATATATGCATACGACTCTAAAAACTCCTCTTACCGATTAATCAAACATTTGACCATTGACACTTTTCAGCATTTCCCAAAAGCTACTAGGTTCGAAATTATTTTGTATACAAAATGAGGCCGTTGAACACCAATCTCTTTAATGCAATGGTGATCGTTATATTTTTTTTCTTAATGAATCGAGGTAATGATTCACCAACATCGAACTTCTTCCACCATTCATCATGATTATTCGGTACACGAATAATATCTTCTCTCTGGCATTGGTTCAATTAAATTAACCGCTTCTTCACCTACGGGCGCTTTATCGATGTCAGACTGTCGTTCGTGTTTATTTAAATTAATTTTATAATATTATATTATATATAAATATTTTGGTTAAGGGTATAAGGACTAATTATGTTCTAGGTAGGAGTGTTAGAGTAAACTCTGGATTATATGCCAAGCTTCCAAGCATTTATTCAGCTCTTGAATCTGTATCTTCCAATCACTCATAATAATTCATTATTAAATCTATACAGGGTGTCTACTATAATAGGTGCCAAACTTCAGTAGGTGATAGTACAAGTTATTTGCAACAAAAAATGTCCTATAACACTTTTTCGAAAAGCTGATTGTAATATATATATAATATATTCAACACTTCTTGGTTTTTCGAAATTTTTTGCTTTGCCCTTTTAAAACAAGAATATCTCTTTTATTCTTACAGCTAAATCAAATCATATCATCAGAAAGGGCAGTGAACACGTTATGAAATAGGTACTTACTAATGTTAAAAAATGTTTTATACCGGGTGTTGTAAAAATTGAAAAGAGTGCAAACTTAGTAGTATTTTCTTGTAAGCTGTACCATTGAAAATTGGTTAATAAGTAGTGGTTTTTTTTCTAGGAAAAACTAGTACATGTAATAGACTTTTAAACGGTATATCAACTTTTCACTTAACTTTTTGTTTTAACAACTATATCACTGTTTTAAGTCAGAAAAACATAAAATTCAGAAACGCAAATTTTATAACAATTCATTTCAAAGCGTTGTAGGTGCGGTTATGCCTGCACAGGTAGAACGGAAAATAAGGACTTCCGATTTTCAAGCCAATGCACAATTAAAATTTTATTCTTTCTAATTCTACCTTACGGTCGCCGCTACTGGCTACATACGCTACGGTCTGCCGGAGTTGTACATGGGCAGGTTTCATTTTCGGTAAACTTTTGCGTATGTGACCGGAACAAGGAATCAGCCAACATTTATTAACAACTTTTTTCAACTGTTCCTCTGAAATGTGGATCGTGGATACGAAGTTGGCAGCAATTTCTAATTTTTTTAGGTTAAAATCCCACCCTGCAATAGTTAAGTACATGACCATGCATGAGCGCTCAAATTTAAGGTCTGCTTCAGACATTTAAATGCCGCTAACAGTTTTGTTGATTCGGTAGATGCAACGCAATTTAAGTTAAGAATTCATTTTAAGGGACGCTAAACACTCAGTGTGATTGGTGCAAGCGGTCCTAAGTGGAACAGAATTATGGCTGAAATGAAACTGAAGGAAAACTGATAGTTTGGTTATTTTTAATTCAAGATATTTATAATTTTGATTTGAATATATAAGGTATTCCAATTGGTTAGTGAAAGCTATTTTGAATGGTTTTCGATGGATTTGAGATGCCTACTTTTGACTGGTTTTTAAGAGAAGGGAATTTGAGTTTCGAAAAAATTTGAGGCACTGATAGTTATTTTTAGGTATAGGTTTATTCATTCATCGTGGCGGTTGTGATGTTTTACACTATTCCACAGTACAGGAAGAGACTAGAACAGACGCATCAAAGCTCCTGACATTACATAGCGCTCTCTATTTTTTTTCCTGATGTGACCTACCTTTCTAAAGCCGCGAGCCGCCACTGACAAACATATGGGTTCAATATTGAAATATCTATAATCAATTTCACCTGCCTTGTCATGTCATTCATAAGCGTTAATTCAACAGTTGGCACAGATTTGAAAATCATACGAAACATACTTGAATGGCGTCGACTTGTCTAACCAAAACGTATAATTACGAATGGAAATTTGTGCGTCATCTTTCTAATGTTGACCAATTATTGTAACCGTAATTGTTGCGCAACGACTTGTGATCTATTTGAATGATAATAATTGGTTAATTATTTTCATAGAACACGGGGTTTTTGGTTTTTTTTACCATTCCAGTAACGCTCTCAGACATGTTCATGTAAATAACACTTTCATCTGTTGGAGGATATCATTTGAATATAAAAAAATTCGCTAGAGGCGATCTAGCTAAGCCGTCCTATACTTTCAAAAGAAACCCCAAAACTTTCTGGGTACTTGAATTGTCCAAGTATTGAGATAGACTTTAGTGTCTAAATATCTTGGTCAGGTATTTGGTCGCAATACGAATTATGTGTGTGAAGTTGATCCAGCTGTTCGAATTATTCTTTTCTTCTCTTTGTAACTCTCTAGATTTTCCACTAATGAATAAAATGTTGTGTTGTAGTAATTTTTGAATAATTCTTCTAGTTTCCTGGACAACGAAAAATTAAAAAAAGTAAGCCCAGCACTTTTGTTTTTTTTCTAATCGTAATTGAGTGTGAAAATTTGTGTTAGAATCGTACCGAAACATGCTGTGAATATTTTCATGGAAATAGCTTATCCAGAAAATTCCTAAAATATACAGGGTGTTCGGCACATGGACCGTCAAATTTTTTTGGGGCGTTGGTAGGGTCATTTGCTACCTTTTCAGTCATGGAACCTGGGTCCTTAGTATTACGGTTACGGAGGTATGATTTTTTTATTAGGTTTTTCTAAATCACCCAAAATGTACCCTTCGAAGCCCCATAACTTTTTTTGCGTGGCTTTTACATGCATTTTTTTTATTGTATTAAGTCTACATTTATATATATTATGTATGAGATGCATGACTTTTTCACATCCTTCCTCTTCGATGTTGTAAAAACGGTTTACGCTCAGGATATTTGAGATAAGAATAATGACATATTACTGACTGAACATATTTGACTTTTTTTCCTGTTTTTTTTTTTATAACTATTCGATTTAATGCAATGGTTTTAACATAAATGTATTCACTACTGAATACTCGACCATACCTGGAATGGAAAATTTGAAAAAAATTTTTTTCATCGAATTTATTTTCACTCCCTGTATAACCGTAAGTTTTTGGGCTTCGAAAATATTTTAGTTCTATAGAGAACTTCGAACAATATCATAATCTCAATTTTCAGATTTGAAATATGTCTAGTTCTCCAGAAACATCTAATAGGCACTCGAACTTGAGACACCCTGTATAAGGCAACCCTCTTATGACATTCACGGTTGCATCCAGAAACACAGCTAGATGTATAGAACAGCTGAGCTTTGTTTACCATCCAAGCACTCAATGGACAGTTCGCAAGAATGGTCAGTAACCATATTTGTTATGGTGAGAAGTATTTACTTAAATTGATTCACACACCATATATACGTTTAGATGTTCATTGATATTATAGTATCTATTTCATAAGAACTCTTAGAAATCAAGATGACAGTACATCTATACCTCTCTATTGCTTGTTTACTTGAAAAAGTGTGTCTACAAATTTAGTCTTATTTGGTTTTCAATAAATACCATCATGTAATATGATATAATCCATGAATATTCATAGAGAGCTAATTTGTTTGACCATTTGTCACTATGTTTGACAAACAAATAATGACATCTATAAGAGATCAATTTCAATAAATTTTATAATTTTCTGGCTTTCATTATTAGCTGGGAAAAGAATATGATGATTACTTCGAATATCTTTCTTGTGCACTCAACACATTCTCCAAATTCAGAAATGTCAATAACGTTTTATCAAGATGAAAATAGAACTGAATACTAAAATCTTTAGAAAAATTTTTTAGCAGATTAAATTAATCTTCATCAAAACATAAGAACATGAATGAAAAAACAAAGAACCTAGTATCCTTGGGATAATGAAAGGATCTTCGAATTCTGTTTAGGCTTTTATCGTAATATTTGAAATCTTACCTTGGAGAGTTATGCCCAGCGTTAATTTTCCATAGTTTTTTGCATCAGCTGTATTTTCTTGATATTTTCCTTCGTTAGTGTTTCAGCTCCATGTTTGTTTACAGAAAGGATTCTCTAGTTGAGACCTATCATCTTCAAACATATTGGAAAATTGGACTCATCTTAATTTCCCAAATAATAAATCACAAACACAGACCTATTTTTCTCTGTATTTGTAGTCTGATTGTATATGCAATATCAAACTCATACCCTAAGTTCTTGTACGAGTGTATCTGCTCTACAAGGTTTGTCATGTACTGTGTCTTTGAAAAGTTTTATTTTGTTTCTGCCTTGGTTGTGTCATCTGATATTGGGTCGATATAGCTTCATCATTTTCTATATCGATATTAATTCCTAAGTTATCCATCCCAATGTATTATGTTCATGCACAATTAACATCAGAGTGACAAACAATTCAGGAGAGAGTGCCTCGGTTTGTAACTATGATTACACTGGTCAACAGTGGTTTTGGTACCGAAGATTTTGGAGGTGATTTCGTATTAATTTGATGCCCTGAATTCAAATATGCTATTAGTTTTTGCTTGTCAGCTCGAATTTTTAAGATATCAACATTTTTGTGAATTATACATCACACTATTTTAAAAGAAAAAATCACACTATTTTAAAAGAAAAATCATGGTTTAAAGAAACACATTAATAAAAGAATTTCAATTATATTACACAGATATTACAGATATTATTCATTATGTACAATAGAAAACAGAAAGTGTCATCATTTAAACCAATTACTCACTAAACATTTCGAAAACTCCTTTTGCGTGACATTCTTGAATGTATTTTAGAACGATCCCGATTTAAAGACCAGCAGTAATCTGCCATAATGTGAGTATCCCATCTTCCTTGATAGCGATTCTCCATACCTTTGTTCTCTCAGTGAAATCTTTCACCTTGCTCCTTATTAATGTTGCCTAAATTATCAGGAAAACGGTCTAAGTGGCTGTGTAAATAATGCACCTTAATGCTCATGTTACACCAAGTGATCTGAAATTATTCAGCATCTCATTGACTAATTCAACATAGTTTTCAGCTTTGTGTTCATCCAGAAAATTTTGGACAACTGAAACAAATAAATTCCAGGCATTTTGTTCAATCTCAATCATTGAATTTATGAAGTCAGGGTCTTTAATCAGCTGTATTATTTGTGGGCCATCAAATATTCCTGCTTTAATTTTTTCATTACTCAGCTGAGGCTTTTTTTCCCTATATATGCAAAGCATGATCCATTCTTATCAAGAGCCTTTACAACTTTCGACCAAGCTTGATATGCAAGGGTGGAAACATGATTTTCTCTCGCGGAACTAAAGGATCATTGATGATATTCCTTCCCCCAACATCCATGTTTTCTCTTCTAGGCCACTCTTTTCTAACCCAGTGTTGCATTTTGTCTCTGCTATCCCAGAGGCACAAGAAACAAAGATACTTGGTGTGGCCACTTTGCTGTCCAAGGAGAATTTTTAAGTCTACACAAATCACCCACTGGTGTTCATTATACTTTATTTTTTCCGAAACCAAAGCTATGTTGTCATATTGCTCTTTCATTTTCGTTGAGTGAGCAATTGGTATTGAGCTATATTTGTTCCCATTATGTAGAAGAACACATTTCAAACTTCGCTTTGAGCTGTCAATAAATAGGCGCCAATCATCCGGAAAATATTCAGGAAGAAGGTGGCAAAATACAAGATTTCGTTCTTCAGAGAAAAAAGGTAGCAGATCTTTCTCCCTTGTGCGATAAAATGTAATTTTCGTTCCTGGTTCAAGTAAATTTTTTTCCTTCAACCTGGAAGCTAGTAATTCAGAAGCTTCTTTCGACAGGTTGAGATCTGTAGTAAGGTCATTTAACTCATTTTGGTTGAAACATTGGGGAATTGATGACATCGTTTCAAAATCACTGTCACCTTCAGTAATGTCAGAATTGTGATCAGAGAGACATGTGTCCTCACAGAGTTCTGGTAGCTGCTGAAAAGTTGGAATTGGCACTTCTTCTGAGTGAGGGATAGGGCGTCTTGCAGAGACTAAATCTGCATAAGTCCACTTGTTACGGTTATTTCGATTGATTCCAGTAATATTTACTGGCCAGAAATAACAGTCATCGAAGTGATTTTTTGGTTCTCTCCAAACCATTGGTATTCCGATTTTCAGATTTTTCCTTTTCCCGGTAGTCCACTGTCGTAAATACTCTGTACAAGTTTTAAAGACAATATGTGGTGCCCAGGTTTTATCGTGATCACCAAGCTTAACACCAAAATATCCAAGATAAGCCCTCTTTACAAAGTCACTAATAGTTTTTCTGTTTTCCAAGAACGTGTATTCTCCGCATATGTAGCAAAAAATATCAGGATGATGTGCACAGCTTTTTCTACTTGAACTCATTTCTATTCAACAACACAAATACAACAATTCACATTAACAATCTACTTTTCAGATTTACTTTTCAACAACTCGTTACTAAAGAGAAATTTCATATGACGCTAAGTTCTATCTATCTGCACCGCGGGAATTCACAAACTAACCTCAACTCTCAACTGCAGTTGAAGTTCACTTCAGTCTGGACAGCTCCATATATCGGATTTCTATGGAACTAACTGGATGACACTAAATAGGATCAAATCCCACAGTTCGTCAACCAATCAGTTATTTATCTCATATTGTTAGTCTTCTATTTGTAATGAACGAATTAAAATAATAATTATAATAAATATTATTATTGTAAATTCAATTTGTTACAAATGAAGACTGACAATAAGGAAAATATACAAGAATCTATCCCTTGTATAAATTTTACAACACTCATACTTGAAAGTATTAAATAGGAAAAAGCAGTGATAGATAAGTGAATTCATCTAAAAATCTAGAGCTGATACAGAAAAACTGCTATCATAAGTAGATTCAGCAATAAAAATATAGTTAAAATCAGCTCAAAAATTCTAGGCACCAAAAAAAATTCTTTTTTGTAGGCCTGTGTTATAATTTGTGCATTTTCCCATTGAGTGGATGTTGTTCCTTCAGTGAGGCACTTGTTATATAAGGTGTTGAAAGATACAATGGTGTTTCTCTTTTGATACGTTCTCTTTCTATACATTCTTCTCTAGGGGCCATTTTTTTCAATTTTTAAGCTACTTTTATTTCGTTATCGTTGATTTCTTCCATGTCCTCGGAATCTTGGTTTAGAACATTCAGAAGGTTAGATTTTGTTGTTTTATCGACTGCCAAATATAATCTTTTGTAGAAAGCATATGATTTGCATTATCTCTTGAGTGAACTCCACTATTTTGCCATCAAATCGTTGAGCAATATTATATGGACGTTGAACTAGATTATATTCGTAATTATACGTTTCAACTAGACTAGACGACGCCTTTCGAGTTTTTTCCTTATGATTTTTAAATCTGTGTCAGGTGTTCTATTAGCATAAATAATTGACAGAGAAAAACTTGTGACCTTGAATATGATTATTCCAATATTATCATATGTTTAGAAGTACCTCGATTTCGGCATGAGGATTAACAAACTATAAAGTCTCGTATTAGACTATAAGTCTAAGATTAAAAGTCTGTATTTTTCTCAAGGTCATTAATATCTCAAAATTACAAGTCTTCGCCAATTTTTTTTTAACCTATATTCTCGTCATTCTTGGGACATCAACTTCACAATATAAAATGAAAAAAAGTACTGACGTGAAGACATTCAAAATTATATAAGAATTGATATATATCTTCCACTAAGCTCTTGTCCTTTGGAAAATCTGATTTATTCTAATACAAATTACTTGCTTTGGTATCTTCTTAAAAGTTTGAAATGAAACATTTAAACGTAATTACGAATAATTTTTGGATGCTATTATTGACAACTTATTGAATGTATTATAAGAATGTCAAGGAATTCTATAAGTTTCATCGGACACTGGCTCGGTCCTTAATGTCTCTAAGTCTCTATCCTCTGTATCGTTGTCATCAAGTGAATTTCTCTTAAATGATCGTATGGATCTTTTTGATGTTACCTGAATAAAAGTTTTGATGGAGAAGCATCGATGGATCTACAATAGGAGTTATTGATTGCGAATTCTACCTGATTTAAATAACTGTCCCATTTATTTTTCGTCGTGCATAATTTGGAAAGCATTGGCGTTAAATCCCTATTAATTCTCTCGATCTGACCGTTTGCCTTGGGTGTGTGTGTCGCTACTCATCGTCGAACTACATATTGCGCGCTTCATGTACTCGTCAAATTCCTGCGAAGTAAATGCATGAATAATCTGATCTGATATTATTCTAACCGGCCTGCTGTAATTATTGAAATAAGTCTCAATTTATGAATTACTTCTATAGTCTTAGTTGTTTTGACATCATACAGTTTGACAAAATTTCGTAAAAGCGTCGATAATCTCGAAAATATAACGTTTTCCCAAAAGGTGTCTTTTCTAACGGGCCATAATGATCAATATGTATCGTTTCGAATGAAACTTTTCCCTTTTGGGATATTAATGCAACTCTCCTTCGGTTTTACCAGAAACTGACAGAATGAGGTTACACATTTCAGACAATTCTGTACATAATCTTTAATCTTTCTCTATACCTCGGGAACCAATATGTTCTTTCTAAATCATTCTACGTCTTGATCGCTGCTTCCATTAAATGTCGGTAGTAACGTGGAAATCTCAGAATTGATTTATAACTGGACGTAGGTGCATTGACATTGGTGGTTTGTGTCCTTTCTTTATCATGCATATTCATGGCTTTTACCGTAGCGTGAACCAGGTCGTCCAAAGTTATATTATGGGTGCATCCATTGACGTTGTCTGGTTATCCAGCCTTTGGCGATCCTTGATTTCCTCGAAAGATACTGTGATAAAAGTCTCCAACCCCACACCTGATAACTGTAGTCGATTTGCTGGTTGGAAAAAAGTACTGACGTGAAGACATTCAAAATTATATAAGAATTGATATATATCTTCCACTAAGCTCTTGTCCTTTGAAAAATCTGATTTATTCTAATACAAATTACTTGCTTTGATATCTTCTTTAAAGTTTGAAATGAAACATTTAAACGTAATTACGAATAATTTTTGGATGCTATTATTGACTACTTATTGAATGTATTATAAAAATGTCCAGGAATTCTATAAGTTTCATCTTAGAAGGCAGAATGCGTGATATTTACAAACATCAAATCTTAACTTTATACTATAAGCTTTAGTGACTCTAACTTTCTTTGAAGAAAACTCGAATAAAATCTCGTGGGTGCAGCCAACAAAGATGAATATTCTGAATACAATAAGCTTCTTATATAGGAACAAATTTCCCACTAATGCCTTATGAGTAATCTGATATTTTCAATAATATTCTTCAGAATTTTCTTTTAAATCTCCTAGCCTAAGGGGATCAACAAAATTTGTTACACTCCTCTTTTCAACCTTATTAAAACGATTTTCAAATTTCAAATTAATTGATGGATAATAATCGTAATGATAGAATAATACCCCTTATTTCTTACTGCAAACTCTTACATGTAATACAGAGGACACCCCGTATTTCTAGTTTTTTCATGATTTTCCATAGAAAACTTTTTGTGTGTGTTTATTTTCAAAAATTTATAATCAAATTTGGGAGTTAGGAAACTGGCTATAGTTCACTCAATAATAGACATTAGTTCGGAATCTGGCATTATTATTGACAACTGAGATTTGGAAACGGTGGCGCAGATTGAACTATCCTCTAAGATCATGCCTCATTTCGATTTGTAATCTTGAATATTGAGGGAAATACAGGGTGCGGCAAAAGTCAGTTTACCGTTTTGCATATGAGAGCAAAAAAAAGCAAAAATAATTGCAAATAAATTTATTTTCGAGAAAAATATAACATCAATAATTACTTGTGACCTCACATTTTATGTTCGAATTGTTTCCTCCCTCTTCAACACTCATGCGGTATCGTTTACTCACGGTAAAAAAAATAGCAGGGCGAAGTGAACGCCTTCGACTACGGACCCATTACTTACTAATTTACGATACTGTTTATGCACCATGTGTGGGATCTTGCTTATTTGGAAAGCGCTGGAGAAATTCTTTGAAAATTTCAGCATATTCTCCATCAAGTTTTAGGTAAGAAGTGAGCAAACAAAAACGTTCTTCTTTCGTGTACTTTGCACGCGCAGCCAAGGCAACGAACGCACTGTAAACGTACACAACAACACTACTACACACGAACAGCTCAACTCACTACGTTTAAGCTGCCTCCTTCCGCCCTAGGCACGATACTGGCCGAGAATACGCGCATGCGAGAATACCAGACAGTGTAGACTGACTTTTGCCGCACTCTGTATAGCATTTTGGTGACTCTCAAATGTGATTTGAAATTTAAAAAAATAATTCATAACACAAAAACCGTTGAAAATAGGAATGGGAAAGTGAAACGAATTAATTCAGTTTCATATAGAGAATCATAAAAAATATAAATGTCCCATTTAGAAATTGAATCCTATTGCCAAATTTCCATACATCTGGCAACACTGGAAATTCAATAGTTTTTCACAAATTTATCTTAGATAACCTTATACTACAAAATTTGATTTATTTTGCATGAATAGTTTCGATAATTATTCAATAGGCCACCCACCTTGGGACATCCAATAAATGACATCCTCGAGTGACATTATTGAGCATTCAGCGTATCACCTAAAATGTTCCAATGCTGAACCAAAGAGCTTCAAATTTAAGGAGATCTCTCATTTAAATAGTCACTCTCAAATGCTTCAATATTCAGTTGAAAACTTCTAGCTATTGAATCATATGTGTACATGAACTCAAAGTCAGTGAAATAAAAAAACCCAGTGTTCTTTGGAAATAATTGAACGAATCATTTAATGATGATCATATGTCTTAGCACAACAATTACGGTCAAAATAATTGGTCAACATTAGATAAATGACGCATAAAATTTCATTCGTAATTATACGGTTTGACTAGACAAGTCGTCGCCGTTCAAGTATGTTTCGTATCTAATCTGTGCAAACTGATGTATTAACACTAAGGAATGTCAGAAGAACTTCGTTTTGGATATTTCAGTAACGAACGCTTATAAATATCTGCATACACATTAACATTTGAATCGACCCCTGCATCCATATCATTAGTCTACACAAGGAACAGAAATGGATCCACAATGATATCTTGTGTAATTCCAATATCATTTTTAGTGATATGAGCACACTTGCCTTATTACACTGTGAACAATTTTATATTGTGGCCTAATTTGAAGAAAACGTAGGGCGCTTCGTCGTACTCGAGCTTTTAGAAAATCCTTTTAATACAAAGTCCAAGTGTTAAGGTTACAAATCATCCTAGTAGGGCACCCAGTGCCGGATTAACCTTTAGGCAGAGTAGGCGACTGCCTAAGGGCCCCGCGTCAGCTGGGGGCCCCGCACCAGCAAGGGGTCCCACATAAGTTAAGGGCCCTAACAGATTTTTGGAATTACATTTTCAACAATAAATAAAATATTCATTGCAATGTAATATGTCTGGTTGTTACAATGGTCTACAGGCTCATATCAAAAAAATAAATAATCTCGCTCATTATGTTTCATGTGCAGCGCACTCACTGAATTTGGTTGGAGTACGTGCTGTGGAGAGCTGCATTAGAGCAATTTCATTTTTGGAATTTGTACAGGCACTACATAACTTTTTTTCGGCGTCAACTCATCGCTGGTCAGTTATGCTGAAACATATTGGAAAGGGTCTAGTGGTGAAAAAATTGTCTGACACAAGGTGTTGCGCAAGAGCGGATGCAACTAAGGCTTTGTCAGAAGGTTATAAAAATTTTCAGAAAGCTTTGCAATCTATTGTTGATGATAAGACTCAACCAGCACAAACGATTCACGAGGCTCGATGTCTAATAAAGTGTTCTGATAGAAAGGAACATGCAGTAATGGCAGTATATTGGATAGAATCAATGGTGTCAGTATGTCTCTACAAAAACCTAGCATTGAGCTTCCAACTGCAATTGGTCTCTTAAAATCCCTCTTGGATTTTTTGCAATCACAAAGAGAATTATTTGATGATTATGAGATGAAGGCAAATGACACCGATACCGAATATAGTGATGAAAATCAGCGTTTTCGAGAAAGAAAGAGGCATCAGGATGAAGGTACAGCAGAAGAAATTGGGAACAGTGGAAAAAATAAGTTTAAGTTGGAAACATATTTACCTGTGGTAGATATGCTTTATTCAGAATTGATGCGTCGAATAGAATCTTATAGAGATATTGATTCTCTGTTCGGATTTCTTACAAATTTCTTGAAAAGAACCGACGAAGAAATCAAAAGTGCTTCTAAAAAATTCAGGGAATACTATTCCGATGACATTGAGCCCGAGCTTAAGAACGAGATGGTGCAATTCAAATATTTCGTATTGCAAGTAAACGATGCTAGGAGTACGGGAAACGATAAAATTATGCCTGCCGAAGAATCATACAAATTAATTTTTGATAATATGGTTCAATCAACTTTCCCTAACGTAATGATAGCATTACAAATATATAGGAGTTTGATGATATCAAATACAACAGGGGAACGGAACTTCTCAAAATTAAAATTAATACAAAATTGTATTCGGTCATCAATGACTCAAAAGCGTTTATCGATAATGGCGATCGAAATTGATATATTGGAAAAGATCAGTTTTCAAGATGTGGTGAATGATTTTGTATCCTAAAAAGTTAGAAGAGTTGATTTCAAAATTGATCATAAATCATAATCAATGAAACAATTACCTATCTCCATATTAATTTTTTTTGCATTTAATAAAATAATAATAATAATAAAAGTTAAAGTGAAAACGCCAAAGTGGAAACTATATTCTCTTGATTAAAGTTGAAATTAGATAGTGCTGTCTTTATTTTTCTTTACTGTATGTCTGTATCCATATTACATCATACACACTACACGAATGAAAACCTTAATCATATCTTATAATATCCATTGAAAACTTTTCTGATAGTCGAAACATAAAATTTATGTGAGTAAGAAATCAGAGAATCAGCGATATGATAATACTGATGTATACAGGGTGTCCCACCCGGAATGCCCATCAGAAATTCATGGATAAAACATTACTTCCAAATTTTGTGTGAAGATATGAGTCGATAAGACCTTCATTCATGATACCTACCTATATTTTTAAATTTCAGTGACTTCCGGTTGCACCGGAAATGGTATCAAATTTCTTATTTATAATGGAACACCCTGTATATTACGACTTTTTCGGATATATCTACGAATTCCACATTCATGTTATGTATCATTCCCTAACGGCATCTTCAACCACTTTCGAGTTATTCACTGTTTTATTATGCTCGTAGCTAACAGTTATTCCTGAATATCTTGAAAATGGTGCATTTTAGATATAGAGAATTATTATAATATTCCACTTATTTTTTCCTTGCAAATCTTTATTTGAATGAAAAAACTACTGTTTCCATTTGAAAAAATTGCAAATTCTAATGAGCACTCCCGGTGGGATACCCTGTATATAATGTATGTATGTTACTCCTATCCACTAATCAACTTGATAAAATGTGAGGATGGTTGAAAAGGGGCCCCGAAAATTGCACTGCCTAGGGGCCCCCCACATGATTAATCCGGCCCTGAGGGCACCGACCGTCCTTTAGATGCAAAGAATCTACTCCAAAAAACGGAAAATTAACTTTAAAACACATTGTACTTTGTCTGCGACCGGCTCTTTTTGCTTTTTTAGGATTCTTGTTTTTCTTTGACAAATAAGTTTGTATATTCCTCTTTTAAACCAGCTCCACATAAAATAATCCAGTGGTGTTAGATCAGAAGATCTTGGAGGCCAGTTAATGAAACCACACCTACACCAATCCATAGACCGAACGATCATTGCCTAGAGCATTTGGGATAAATAACTCAACTATTCGAACTATTTCAATTACGCTATAATTTGAAAACAAATGAGAATGGCATGGCAACAAATATATTCTTTTCTCAAATAATTTTCACGCGTACAATACCCCTCAACCGTTTGGTACACTCCCCCCGATTCACTCTGTGTGAAAATGGATTTTTAGGAGAAGAAAATCGGAGGTTCGAATCAAACTGAGGGAAAACTATAAGTTGTTAATCTGAGATAATATTTATTGATTTTTTCAAATTCATTATGTGGTGTCTGATGTTTGCGCTGCGCATTGTAAATTTCAGATATCTGGGAAAGATTTCAGAACAACTTCGGAATAGAATTTTCAACTTTTTTCTGCGCTTGTTCCTAACGGAAAAGTGTTGCCAAATTTGCTTGCATGTAGAAACACAATTTGAAAGTAATTGTCCCTGACAAAACCTAATATTAATCATCATTTTAAATATTTTGCATGAATAATTTGCTTAATTATTTAATAGACCACCCACATTAGGAAACCCAACATTTTAAAGCATTTCAAAGGATTAGAGTTTACTGAAAGAAATACATCAATTTGTAAATGGCTTTTCACGACTTTAATATAACTGCTTCGTGTTGGTTTTTAAGAGATGGGTATTTGAGCTTTGAACAAAACCAAAGGAAAACTGTGAGCGGATATCTTTAATGTGAGATATAGGTTTGTACATTCATTGTGGTAGTTATATTAGTATCACAGTCTTCCAGTGAAAAAACACTTAAGATCAAGCGCCCAAAAGCTCCTGGCCTCATGTCTCTACGTTTCTAAATATTTTCACTCTAGCATTGAACGAATTATCGGATACAATGAGAGTTCCATCGAAATTTAATGGTACCTTTTCGATTTTTTTCCAACTCACCATCGCCATTATGGATTGAACTAGAATCCTCTAGGTAAACATTACATTGTCTGCGAAATGGAAAGGCTGCCCAAACTAGTTTTTTTATGGTAGCGAAGTCTCATGTGAAGCTTGCTCCTTTTGAACTTGAGATGCGATTGGCAAATTTGACATAGCGGTACTTTCCGAAGAATGATGTAGCATTCGCTTGGTTCATACATAAATAATATTTTGATAAGTTCATTCGATGGAAATTATTTTATTGACTGTAAACAAGCAATCTGTGAATTCGGAATTATTACTCATTGTCTTACATTTATTTATAAAATTAGAGGTTCTCTATACTACTTCATCAATTTAAATCATAGAGACTTGAGACGAAAAAAAGAAACATTTTCTTTGTAATTCCACTCCGTTAAACTATACAAAAGATAAGTCTGAATGAAAAAATTCTATAACCTCTTGTGGCTTAGAAATGACTCATACTACATTATTCAAGTTTAGTAACAAGTATCAGATTACTTTCTCATGTACAGGGTACTTCAGAATAACGTCATCAAACGACAAATGGTAATTTTCTGGCTCCTTATAAGAAGAAACGTTCATACGAGAATCTGCCAACTCTGAGTGGTACACAACCTTTTTTTTTCTAATTGTCTTCCAAAAAATCAGCAAAACTAACCGCCAATGGCGGATCACCCTTCACCCCGACACTGCGAGCTCTCACACGTCGGCGCTAACAACTGCAATTTTGAGGACTCAAAACATCGATTTGATAAGGCATCCGCCGTATAGTTCTGACTTGGCACCGAATGACTTCTTTTTATTCCCATACGTAAAGAATAAAATGAGAGGTCCACGTTTTTCGACACCCGAAGAAGCGGTTGATGCGTTCAAAATGCATGTTTTGGATATATCTCAATAAGAGTGGCAAAGGTGCTTTGACAGTTTGTTCAAACGTATGCATAAGTATATAGTTCTTAATGGAAAATATTTTGAAAAGCAATAAAGTGATTTTCGATTAATGAAATTTGTTTTTGTTTTCTAATCCCGAAATATAAAAGGCAACCCTTGTATAAACGTGAGTTTGAAATGGCTCGTTACCGAGATAGGGGATGTATCGTAGAATTAATATTAGGGCAATAACATCATCTCTTATTGTTCTTTTTCCCAACGTTTCAACAGACATATTCTGTGGTTTTCAAAGTAAGCATTAGCTTTTAAAAAAGCTGCAAGTTCAGAAAATTCCTCAATTTTCACTAATAAGTGTCAAATAGACCGAACACGAAAGCAAGATAAAATTAGCACTCATCTGTGGTTTGAGGACTTCTTCAAAATAGTTCGCACAATGGACCTCCAAACTATGTAATATTGAATCAAAAACTAATGCTGAAGACTATAAAAACACTCTGGGTGATACAAAACATAGCTATAAAAGAATTTATGAACAACAGAAAAATTCAAAAAAGGAAACTTGAAAAACTCATGAAGATTTGAGAACATATAAACCTTTGGATCATTCAAAAACAGTAATCAATTTATCAAGTAAAGATCTAAGTGAAGACCAAATATCTCTTCTCAACAAATGTCTCAAATTTTCCATAGTACCTACAGTGATACCAAAAATGAAACAGCACTAGGAATTCAAAATCTTAAAAAAGCTGAAGAATACACATTGATGGAAAGTCAGAAACCTATTAGGCAAAAACAACAAAAACGCTGTTTCTAATAAAAATAGTTGGTCCCACATGCTTCTTTCATTTTCATGAATCCGCTTGTTATTGCTACCAATAAAAATTGCGAATATCAAGATTATCATTGATTTATACAGGGTGTCTCAAGTTCGAGTGCCTATTAGACGTTTCTGGAGAACTAGACATATTTGAAATCTCAAAATTGGGATTATCCTATTGTTCGAAGTTCTCTACAGAGCTGAAATATTTTCGAAGTCCAAAAACTTCCGGTTATACAGGGAGTGAAAATAAATTCGACGAAAAAATTTTTTTCAAGTTTTCCATTCCTGGTATGGTCAAGTATTCAATAGTGAATACATTTCTGTTAAAACCATTGTATTAAGTCGAATAGTTTTCAAAATATCTAAAAAAAACTGGAAAAAAAGTCAAAAATGTTCAGACAGTAATATGTTCATTAATCTTATTTTAAATATCCTGAGCGTAAATCGTTTGTAAAACATCGAAGAGGAAGGATGTGAAAAGGTCATGCATCTTTTGGATTTCAAAAATATCATCACAGGGTGTTTCAAATTTTGTGTTGAAAATTGTGATCTTAAATTGGCCATAACTTCTGTTTTTCAAATTAGAACCCTATTTTTTTATAATCGTGTTGGATTCTACGGTCAAAAATAATGATAGTTTTCTCACATGATTATGCTCCTAAACTCAATAATTTCTGAGTTATTTGAGATTTTCTGGATTTATCTAGTACGTAGCGTCAAATTCTTCGAATCTGATTCATAAGGATATTCTTTGAGCATAGAAGATAAATCATCCCATTGATAATTCACAAGTGTCAGACAGGTCTTATTGTTAGTTGTTATGAAATTTTTTGATTTCACAAAATGAATCGTTGCTATTCTAATAATGAGATTTTGGATTTATTTCTTATATTGAATTTTTTCAATTGTATACTCAATACATATTAAAATGCACTTAATGATTGTTGTTTATTTCAAATCCATGTTTTGTTTTTTCAAAATTCTGTCTAAATCGATTTCATGAGTTGAACTTCGAATAGATGCATTTTCATTGCTTCGAAATAAGTCAAAACACTAATTTCATTTTCCTCATCATCAACTACCCTTCTTTTGTATTCTTTAGGGGCTCTTACACATCCAAAACTTTGAAAGTTTGAAACATATTTTTTGCAGATCTTCTCCGTCATGGATGGTAAATGGGGATACTTCTCGTTGAAGGCCCGGCAGGTCTACTAATATTTCTGTCACATTCACCATGTATATAAAATTGATCCAGAATTTCGTAATTAGAATAACGGTTCATTTTGTTAAATCGAGAAATGAAGATAACGAATAACAATAACACCTGACTCTTGTGAGTTATTAACAGATAATTTATATTCTATGGGTACAGAGTGGTCCCATGGTTTCGAAAGAATATTCATTGAATTTTTTTAGATGCAATCAATTTGACTCTACGTACACCATAAATCCAGAAAATCTCAATAACTCAGAAATTATTGAATTTCAGGAGAAAACTATCATTATTTTTTACCGCAGAATCCAACACAATTATATAAAATAGGGTTCTAATTTGAAAAACAGAAGTTTAAGATTACAATTTTCAACACAAAATTTGAAACACCCTGTGATGATATTTTTGAAATCCAAGAGATGCATGACCTTTTCACATTCTTCCTTTTCCATGTTGTAAAAACGGTTTACGCTCAGGATATTTAAAATAAAAATAATGAACATATTACTGACTAAACATATTTAACTTTTTTTCCAGTTTTTTTTTTAGATATTTTAAAAACTATTCGACTTAATACAATGGTTTTAACAGAAATGTATTTACTATTGAATACTCGATCATACCAGGAATGGAAAACTTGAAAAAAAATTTTTTCGTCGAATTTATTTTCACTCCCTGTATAACCGTTTTTGTTTTCGGGCTTCGCAAATATTTTAGCTCTGTAGAGAACTTTGAACAATATCATAATCCCAATTTTCAGATTTCAGATATGTCTAGTTCTCCAGAAACGTCTAATAGGCACTCGAACTTGAGACACCTTGTATAGAGAGAAAATAAACAAAAATTAATTCGATAAAAAAATTTTCGAGTGATCTAATCAGATAATAATAACATCAATTAACTATTATAAAAAAAGATTATTTAGGGATTTTATTTCTATTTGAAGGTTAAAATAGCATTCTAGATCAGCCTTCTTATGAATACACGAAAATTTATGAGTATTCAACATGTATTTGACGATTTCGCACTGATTCACCTTGCCAGACTTCGTAGGTACCCTGGCAGAAATCCAAAATAATCTATGTTTTCCTCCAAATGCCATCAGAAATTGATATAATCCGAGATATGATGATATTTAGAATGTTCATTTTTCTTTCATCTGCGTCAACTTATATCGTGCCGCCTTGAATCAAATATTTCTGATATTTGAGATTTGTGAAATGATTGAACATAGGGACTAGCAGTATATAAAAATTTATGGTTCGAAAATGAGTTGATAATGAACCCGCAATCAGCAACGAAGTTTTGCACATTCAGACAAGATGTTGGTCGAATATGACATTAACTTTTTGAGTAGGTGGTATTTTAATAACTGCATATCCAATGCAGAACTGTTTTAACCAATGTTTTTGACCAAATATCAATATACTATTTTGTCAAGGATGAATAGGTTTTTAGAAAGTCGGATGAGAATATGGTAGATATGTTTTAATGCATATTCGGTGTAAAAACCGGAGACCGAGATTTTTCAATTCCACTTCCATTTTTAATTGTTAGAGAATATCACGTGGAATTCTTGATAATGAAAAATTCAAACTGCCCGTATCCGAAGTCTTGTTGCGAATGTTAGATAATTTAAGAAATCATTGCCAGTAATGGAAATAGTAAAATTACTCAACACCCTATGCGTTTCAAATTTTCATTTCTATACAAATTATCTTAAATGTAATAGATTGTGTTTATGACTAATTTATTTTGTGAAAATCCATCTTCAATATTAAAAAAATCTTATTTCTAAATGAAGTGAATATTAGAGGAAATACTTGTTTCTTTCAATATTAAAGATGGATTTTCACAAAATAAATTAACTTTGTCATGCCATCAATCCACATCCCATGAAATATTAACAGCGAATTAGAAAAACCCAAAAAGATCTAAATGATGTAAAATAATAGGTTTGTCGATATATCTTAACGAATTTTGTAGTACTGTAGAACTAAGTCATTATTGAGGCCATTTGAGCAATCGAAATGGAAATGCATTACTATATTATAAAATAAATACTGTTGCCAGTTAATTCAAGAAATAGTAGTATTAATTCCTGACATTATTCATTTGCAGAAGTTCGGAACATATGAGTTGATTTCATCATTGTTTATAACCATCAAATCAATAAAAAATTCAATATGAAAAAATTGATACATAAATTGCATTGGTCCTCTAGAAAAATAAAAGAGATTTCTCACATTCAAGATATTCAGAACATATCTCAACAAATACAGTAACGTTCATAAAACGTTGTATTTTTTGAGTAGCGTCATTATCTTGCATCGTTGAAAAAACTGCAGAATGTCATAAGGAAAAACGTTTCTCTCACGTTTCATAGAGATTATTAATGAAACATAGCGAGTATCCTCATTGTCATGAATATGATACCGTGGATACTCGTATAACGTTTATATTCAGTTTTGATATAATGTTGCTAAGATCAAATACTTAACGTTGATGTTCATACCAAAATGCCACAATTTTCTAAAAATAATTATAACTCGAAAACCGTGAATAATAATAATGAGTTTGACGTCCCTTTCAACAGATGACAATGTTCGAAATTTTTTAAATTTTCAGTGATTGTTGAGATCGACAGTACTTTGGAATTACATGAAATTCGTACTCATCTGTGTTTTGAAGACTTCTTCAAGTTAGCTCAAATAATCGACCTTCAAACTTCCGGTAACTCTATCGATTGAGAACTTATAGGATTAGAAGTGATTTTCATAAATCCTGCTTACTTGATTATTCTTCTTGTGAGTAGGTGGTGTATATTTGGATCATTTTTTCAATAATTAAATTTCTTGCTTTGTATAAAATAGATGTTTTATTGAACATTTAACAATAATAGAATCCTTAAAATTTGCTGGTGAAAAATACCAGTTGAAGGATTTGGTTGAAGGTATGGCTGCAGTTAATATTGTCAAACATATTTCAATTGATTATGACATTGTCGTTATGGTAGGGCAATATTTTTTAAAATTTTTCGTTTTGTTCTATTATACGCAGATATATCATATATCCAATTATTAATTACGAGGCGCTGAATGTTGTATATTGTATACTGCGTAATATCGTGTCCAATGAGAACAGTATAAGTACCTACTCAGATGCTGTGTTTTCAACAAAGCTAGCAACTTAAGAAACTCAAGTCACTCAACTGGGCGACTAGTCGCATAATAGTTGATTTTAGGCATTTACGTTGTTTTTATTCAGCTTTATGATATGAGTAAAAAAGCAACATATGTTAACTGTCCCCATTTGTCTCTCAGTATTACACTTTCAGACGTGCGATTCATTACGAATTATACCAGATAAGCGACAAAGCCCTGTTGTTATGATCCTGACTCCAAATTTATCAGAGTTGTTTGCGTGATTTTTACGACAATGCTATCGTTCTCTCCTGGTATATTTCCGCCAGCGCGTGTGTTGTCATCGACGCATTCAGTACTGTCGTTATAGGTGGTATATGTGGGTCACGTATTTACGAAACTGATCTTTGTGTTCATGAGTAAAATATCGTATCTCCATTGATGATAACTGTAATTTTTCGGTTATATTGAATTTTCGATATCTTGAAATTCTCATTCATTTTGAAAGATTGCACTTTTCGAATCAAGAAATTATTTTTCGAGGAAGTAGCAATTCTGAACTCCGACAGCTCTCATCTTAGCTCATTGCAAATAAAACAAATATTGAGAGTATCTTTGTGAAATCAGGTTGCCTTGTTATTTGATTCTAAATTAGTGAGCTTTACCATAATAACTTATGTTATCTTTTCCAAAAAAATTTCCCTGACAAGTCAGATCAATCAGTTAATCTTGAGACATTGGTATAAACCAAGCTTGAAAGCCCAGAAACAATTACTTAGAATACTTGGTTTTTAATGAAAATGCTACTACTAAGTGCTATTGATGAACCACAAGAACAGTAGTAAATAATAATAGCGGAAAATTTTTAAATATTTGTACTATGGAACGAATCAAGAAGAAACATATACCAGCAAATATTGAATCAGAGCGTTGAGGAGATTAGAAGGGATTTGGGGAGAAAACTTGGAAAAAACTAACATGTAGCGTGAAGAAATTCGAAGATACGGCTCGGAGAATTGTATTACCACAGTCGATGAAAAACCAATTCAAGAATATATATATTTATATTCTTTTGAACATTTGGCTTACAAAAAAAATGTTAGCTGGGTTGGTGACGGGGTGCCATACAATTCGGTGTATGACATGAAAATGTAGGGAAAAATCCCCAGTAACAAAAACCCTGGCTCCCCGCATAAGTATTATTGTGTGTACAAAATAAGCTTAAACATATTTGAGAGACTTCTTTCTTCAAGAGTGGTCTTCTATGAATAAACACAGAGACTTCCTCAAGTCCGTACTCAATCAGTTAAAGTTCGTGATTCCTTCTCCCCGACCTACATTGTTGATTCAGGTGTACCTCAGGGTAGTCATTTGGGCCCTCTGTTGTTTCTAATTTATATAAATGACATTACCACTTGCTTTAGGTTTGCACGTTTCCTTTTGTTCGCCGACGACCTCAAGGTTTATTTAAGAGTTAACACTCTAATCGATATGCTAGATCTTCAATCTGATCTGAATCGATTGGAACAATGGTGTAAAGATAATAAAGTCATCATTAACCTTGGTAAGTGCAAACATATGAGTATAGTTAGGCGTGAGCAGCGCTTTGTATCGTACTACTATCTGAGTGAGCAATCAATACTTTCTGCGGACATCGTTAAAGACTTAGGTGTTTTTACGACAGATTGTGTTTCAGGGCGCATATTGACCATATAGTTAGTGCGGGATTTCGTATGCTGGGGTTCATTTGGCGGCACTCGTTTGAGTTCAGGGATGTCAATACTTTGAAACACCTTTATGTCAGTCTTGTTAGGCCGCATCTTGAGTATGCCTCCTGTGTATGGTCTCCATACACTTATGAAGATTGTGACAGGATAGAACGAGTCTAAAATAGGTTTCTTCTCTCTATGTCGTGCAGGATGGGAATATCGCGAGTAAATTTTTCCGCAACTCATATGAGATCAGTTCTTCACCTTCCTGCTTTACGTACTCGTAGGATAAGGGCGGATGTATTGTTGTTTGCTAGATTGGTCGGGGGGCTTCTGTCCTCTTCCGACCTTCTATCTTTGTTTTCACGTTCCATCTAGAAATGTTAGAGGTACCGCGTTGCTAGCTTTCAGGACTTATAGGTACGATTATACTAGAGCTTCGCCAATTCCAAGAATCTCGCAACATGTAAACACTGCCAGTAGAACAGGCATAGACTTCTTTAATCTCAGATATCCCTTTATTGTGCGTTATGTCAATCGAAGTTTGTATTGATCCGTTAGTTGATTTCTGGAATTTTTGTATTGTTTTCTTTTTTTCTATCAATCTGTATTAAGTTATATTGTATATTGCAATTATAATTATGTATTGGTTTGGATTTGTGAAATTGGGTTTATCCCGTTAATAAATAAATAAATAAATAAATAAGTTGCACATATCGAATCTGAAAATAAGAAGACAAAAGCAGTAAAAAGAACTGAATACAAAAAATACGTATTAAATTTGTTTGAGATTTATAACCCATTCCAAAAAAGATTACAATTATTACAATCATTGATGAGATGAGGTATTATTTTTTTTTGCTACTCCACATTCACAACTTGCGCTTGGAACCGAGTTCCATCTGAATTGCATGCTATTGGTACGACCACGAAATTTTTCATTAAATTAATCATATTCATTGAAATAGAGAAAGTATCGTCGGAAACTCGCTGCAGAATGCAGAAAGAAATTCCTAATCAATTTCGCATTCTTGTGAAATAGGGCCTAATCTACAACTTGTTAAAGAAGTACCAAAAAATTCTTAGTTTCAGAAGCCAGATTAATTATCTTGGGATAGTGGATCGCCCTACTTTCATTCTTTTGTACTTGTATTTGGTATTATTAAGTGTTTAAAATAAAGGTTAACAATCATGAAACAGTGACGCCAATTCGATATATTGAAAATCGACAGTACTCATCTTGATTAACATATTGTCAATGCAAGACCCACCGGCACAATTTTCATCTGATGGTCTGGACTCTTAATTCAAAAGATATCATCAAGATATCGAAATCATCCTTGTACATCTATGTGGAACTACTTCTTTATAGAAATATCAACAAAGCGATTCAATTAGATCTGCTAACCTGCAAAACGACTTCCATATCTGTTTTATCTGCTGCATAACTTCCCTATGTGGTTTAATGTGGTAATAGTGTCTCTGACAGACCTACAACTTCAGCTAAAGTAGTTTACTATAAGGATATCCTATGAACACCGTTACCCAGTATTTATCAGCAAAGGGGCATCAAGTCTCCTTCGAAGAGGATGTAGAGACTGCAGCTTGATATGGTCAATTACCATTAGTCCTCTTTTTTTCCTTTTGTAATTATTTCGATCACACTTCTTAAATGCTATCGTTGAAATACCCGGAAAAATGTTTTTGGGATGATTATTTTGGCAGTTTCTATTATACAATATGGTTATTCTTGAATATTCCTACGCTTACGTGAAAATTCTTTTAAGTCAAACTATTAATCAATGTCATTGAAACAATATTGAAAATTAGATATTGTCTGGTTATCATCCATTGTAATGGTATAGTAAATGAAATTAATCGGGATTTTTGGACACTAGTTTATTATTAAATTGTTCGATTTGTAACAAACGCCAACGTTTCGAAACAAATTGTTTCTTCCTCAGGGCTAAAAATATATCAGGATAAAACATATGGTGAAAACTCTAAAAAATATGTTACCTAGTTACTGCAGAAGCAATTTCGTCAGATTATAAAAGCAAGAAAAAAGTCTATTATACATAAAAGTATTTCGTCTGAGAGTAGGCAAGCACATTGGACTTTTTCCATATATAGGTTACGCAAACATGACATTAACAAACATGGTGATGACATCTACTCTTAACCCCTTACCTACATGAACTTAGTCCAACATAACATGGCCAGTAATCTTATTTTCTTAATATATTATTATAAATTATACTGAGATTTTTTAATTCTGTTCTGTGATTCACAGTGTTATTCTTTTTAATATGAATCATTTCGCTGACATTTCGTCTATACCCAATTTCCTCCCTATCCAAAATCTGAACACATCCAAAATTAAATTTATGTCCAGTGTTAAACTGGTGTAGAGTTAATGCTGTTTTTTCGAAATTAGCAACATTCTCACTGTCGTTTTTATGTTGTTTTATTCTATTTCTTAAATATCGTCTTGTTTGGCCAATGTAACACCAATGTTATTGACCAGGTAGTTAGGACACCACCCAACACATCTGTTACCTCCTACTTTAAGTTTCCATTCCTGCCCGGCCTTTCACACAGAATAAGTGGTATAGTCAAGGAATTAGATGTTAAGTGTGCATTTTACAACTTACTACAAAAAAGTTGTTCACTAATTTACAATCTAGAACACCCAATGATTTAGAGTCTGGAGTGGTATATAAGATACCTTGCACCAACTGTGACAAATGTTACATTGGCCAAACAAGATAATATTTAAGAGATAGAATCAAACAACATAAAAACGACAGTGAGAATGTTGCTAATTTCGAAAAAACAGCATTAATTCTACACCAGTTCAACACTGGACATAAATTTGATTTTGGATTTGTTCAGATTTTGGATAGGGAGGAAATTGGGTATAGACAAAATGTCAGCGAAATGATTCATATTAAAAAGAATAACACTGTAAATCACAGAACAGATTTATAAAATCTCAGTATAACTTATAATAATATATTAAGAAAATAAGATTACTGGCCATGTTATGTTGGACCTAGTCAAGTAGGTAAGGAGTTAAGATTAGATGTCATAACCATGTTTATTAATGTCATGTTTGCGTAACCTATATATGGAAGAAGACCAATGTGCTTGCCTACTCTTAGACGAAATACTTTTATGTATAATAGACTTTTTTCTTGCTTTTATAATCTGACGAAATTGCTTCTGCAGTAACTAGGTAACATATTTTTTAGAGTTTTCACCATATGATTTATCCTGATATATATTTTTAGCCCTGAAGAAGAAACAATTTGTTTGGAAACGTTGGCATTTGTTACAAATCGAACAATTTAATAATAAACTAGTGTCAAAAAATCCCGATAAATTTCATTTACTATATTGAAAATGTTGTTAATTTGGGATTTTTGACGATGGAACTCGTGTAGAGTAATTTTGTTGGCACAACTACCATTTTTGGCGCTCTTGTTACCTGAACAGAGTGCTTGTCAATTTGCCCAAATGTCTGTGACTTTCGAATTTTTGGGCAAAAGTGGTATCAATCGTTTTGTTTGGACCTACTGATGAATAATCCGTGGTCAAAATCGATTCTGTCCGTCCGTCCGTCCGTTCCGTGAACACGATAACTCTCGAACGGATGAAGTTAGAGAGTTGAAACTTTCAGAATAGGTTTGAGGTATAAATATCTCGGCTAAGTTCGTTATTGGGCCAAATCCGTCGGATGGTTCAGTAGTTATGAGCATCTGAAATTTTTTTTCCTCAATAACTACTAGAATATCCATCCGATCAAGTTGATACTTGGAATGTTATTGAGAGAGGCTAAAACGAAACGGCTTGCAAAATTTCGCAGAAATCGTCAAGCTAGTTTTTAAAAAATTCCCAAAAAAAAAATTTTCAATACTCAATATCTCCTAAGACTTCATTTAGATTTAAATAAAAATCCGTATATATATTGAGGTTACCGATATCTTACTCATCCTCAAATTTCATTGTCGTAGCTTTCCCCCTTCTGAAGATATGATCATTTTTTTCATTTACTCAAGAGAAAAATAGAAATGTCATGAAATCCGAGCTTTGTCATTGAAAGATTTGCCATCACAGATCGATATTCGTTTGACAATTTGCGGACCTAGATATCAGTGTCAGTTGGCGTAATATCAATCAAAATTTTCATAGAATTCATAGAGTTAGAATTCGATGTCGATGACGTTGTCAAAATTCAGAAAAGCACAGACGTAATATTAATCAAAACATTTTTTATCATAGAGAAAGAATTTAATGGCGTTGTCAAAACTCAGAAATGCAATGACGTAAGTTTTTAGGAGAAGCATAGAACAAAATTTGGTGAAAATTATGAATAGTTATTTTGAAATTGAGATAAAGGTTTGTTTATTCATTAGGCTTTCATATTTGCATCACATTGTCCCATAGTATGAAAAAAGACTATTGTTCACCCGATCAGAGAGCTTATAGATTTGTTAAGGTTTGAATATTTACTTGCAAGTAGCTCAACAAGAGCGCCAAAGCAATCTGACCTCACGTCAGTGCTTTCTAAATTTTTTTTTGTTATGGCTACCAACGTATCGATTGACATTTTGAATCAGCTTTTAAAAAAGGTGACAATATTTTAAAACGATAGGAGAATTCTTGTATCGGTGCGCACTTGATGAAGATTAATTTTAAATAAATAGTTCGCTTGAAATTTCCACAGATTTTTATTGTTTCACGCAACAATTGTATCTCCAAACACCGTGACTTCTTCAGATGTTACACGTTAAATGAAAGTTTTGCATATGTGCTATACTCATACAGGTGGAATAATTTTCCACACTGAATGGGAAAATAAATATCAAAGTGTGCTGGGATTTTTCAGGAAAATGTTTACAACGGGGATCCATCAGCATCTGTCTGTTCATTCAAAAGGTTGTGTTGAGAGTTATGTCTGTTTATTTCTAGGGTTTCTATATGTGTTAATTTGGAACTTTTACTTTCTGTATGAAGGATTTCGAAATTGTGATTAAAATAGTGTATGTATTCATGTAAATGTTCGGTATATGGGGAATGTATATATATTTTCAGTTATTTAGAAATAGTCTTTTTGGGATTAGAGCACGGGATCAAAAATTAGGACTTCATCTATTTTTTTTCTATATTAATTAACTACATATGTTTCGGCGTATACTAAGCCTTTTTCAAGTTTACGTGCTACAAACATAGTGACAATCACATCTAAAATGTACAATCAGATTATTAGGGGTTTCTTAACATTTCCACATTTTATGCTAGCCTACCTGTCCAACAATTCATCTTAAAAATCAGAAAATTAAAATCATGTTCATTGTGTTGTGAACGCTGTCAACTAGAATCATTCATCAAATTATCTCTTGTATATGCAGGTTTTCAATTTATCACCTGGAATGCCATCTGTGCATATGTGTGAAAATTGTTGATAGAATATTTTATTTTCACTAGTTCATTTTGGTGATGTTTTTCGAATACACTCACAGATGCCACCTCGACACAATTTTGATACCATTACAGAATGTTGTAGTAAATTTTGGATAGGTTTTTCAGGTCTGTTCTATCATTTATTGAGTGTTTTTCTCTTTGAATGTATATCATTTCTTGGAATGTCCTTATTTTGCTGTTGGTTTCTTTATGCAGAATTTTAAAGTTGTCAAAGTCAAATCTATGGTCATTCTCTCGTTCGTGCTTTTTAAGGGCTGTGGAATTTTTCGAATATTTATGGCCGTTGATCCTTTCTTTGATGTATTGTGTTGTTTGGCCTATGTAGATTCCTGGACATTCTTTGCATTTCAGTTGGTAAACACAATTTGATATTTTTCTCTCGGAGTTTTGGCTTTTAGCCTCGTGTAGAGTGGTCTCAGATTGTTTGTGGACTTATGTGCAATTTTGATGTCTGTGTCTTTGAAAATATGGTTGATTTTTTCGGACAAGTTTTTCACGTATGGAATTGCTATGTATATTTTATCTTTTTTTGAGCTTTCATTTTTATCGGAATTGTAAGCTGCATGAATTCTGTTTTTAAATATTTTCTCTATTAGTTTTTCTGGATAATTATTTTGTTTCAAGATTTCTTTGGCTTTTTTTATTGTTTCGATGCGATGTTTTGGTGATGTAAGTGTTATTGATCTATCTGCAATTCCTGATATAACACTTTTTTTATATTGAATTGGTGCTGTTGATTCATAGTTTAGGTATCTTCTGACCATGTTTCCTTTGTGTGCCATATTGTATTATTATTGTATTATTCAAGGTCTTGAAAAACTATAATGAAAAAAAAAGAAAAGGAGTATAAAATAGTATTTTTCAAAAGATATGTGGACGACTGCATAGCTGCACTTCCTGAAACATATATAGCGTCAATGCTAAATGAACTGAACAACTACCATCCTAAAATTAAATTCACAACAGAAATAGAAACTAACAATAAAATAAACTTTTTAGACATGACGCTCATACAGAACAGAAACTGCTCAAATATAGAAACAATATGGCACACAAAGGAAACATGGTCAGGAAGATACCTAAACTATGAATCAACAGCACCAATTCAATATAAAAAAAGTGTTATATCAGGAATTGCAGATAGATCAATAACACTTACATCACCAAAACATCGCATCGAAACAATAAAAAAGCCAAAGAAATCTTGAAACAAAATAATTATCCAGAAAAACTAATAGAGAAAATATTTAAAAACAGAATTCATGCAGCTTACAATTCCGATAAAAATGAAAGCTCAAAAAAAGATAAAATATACATAGCAATTCCATACGTGAAAAACTTGTCCGAAAAAATCAACCATATTTTCAAAGACACAGACATCAAAATTGCACATAAGTCCACAAACAATCTGAGACCACTCTACACGAGGCTAAAAGCCAAATCTCCGAGAGAAAAAATATCAAATTGTGTTTACCAACTGAAATGCAAAGAATGTCCAGGAATCTACATAGGCCAAACAACACAATACATCAAAGAAAGGATCAACGGCCATAAATATTCGAAAAATTCCACAGCCCTTAAAAAGCACGAACGAGAGAATGACCATAGATTTGACTTTGACAACTTTAAAATTCTGCATAAAGAAACCAACAGCAAAATAAGGACATTCCAAGAAATGATATACATTCAAAGAGAAAAACACTCAATAAATGATAGAACAGACCTGAAAAACCTATCCAAAATTTACTACAACAGTCTGTAATGGTATCAAAATTATGTCGAGGTGGCATCTGTGAGTGTATTCGAAAAACATCACCAAAATGAACTAGTGAAAATAAAATATTCTATCAACAATTTTCACACATATGCACAGATGGCATTCCAGGTGATAAATTGAAAACCTGCATATACAAGAGATAATTTGATGAATGATTCTAGTTGACAGCGTTCACAACACAATGAACATGATTTTAATTTTCTGATTTTTAAGATGAATTGTTGGACAGGTAGGCTAGCATAAAATGTGGAAATGTTAAGAAACCCTAATAATCTGATTGTACATTTTAGATGTGATTGTCACTATGTTTGTAGCACGTAAACTTGAAAAAGGCTTAGTATACGCCGAAACATATGTAGTTAATTAATATAGAAAAAAAATAGATGAAGTCCTAATTTTTGATCCCGTGCTCTAATCCCAAAAAGACTATTTCTAAATAATATATAATATAGCACAAGAAAAATACATATTTATATATTTTCAGTGACCTAACAACGTTGATGTTCCTGTACTCGTTTCTTGAAAGATCGTTTTGTTTGACCAAAATAAACCACAAGGGAAACCGAGCAGAGCAATTTAGACTCCTGATTTATTTTTTCGATATGTTCGGTCGTTGTTGGAATTTTTAATGAAAATTTGGTGTTTTCGGAACCTCTTTTATATAAGTGACAGAGATATTTCTATGTCTTTATCATACAATTCTATTGGGAAGACATAACTCACTGCCATTTTCTTTCATTGTTTAAAAAGGAGTTTATCGATTAAGTTTGGATTATATTCATTGTTTTGAGATATTTGTTCGATTTTGTTAAATTCTGAATTGAAATTTTCATTTCTCATAGTGATTTGACTCAATCTATGAACTATACTTTTGTATGCTGATAATTTATGGATGATGGGATGGTTTGAGTAAATAAGAGGGTTGCCTTTTATATTTCGGGATTAGACACCAAAAACAAATATTAATAATCGAAAATCGCTTTATTGTTTATCAAAATATTCTCCATTAAGATGCTCGAAGCACTTTTGCCACTCTGATTTGGGTATCTCCAAAACATGCATTGTGCCAAGTCGGGACTATACGGCGGATGACTCATCAAATCGATGTTTTAAGTGCTCAAAAATGCAGTTGTTTGAGCCGATGTGTGAAAGCTCACATTTGTCGTGGTGAAGACTGGTGTGAAAACAGCAAACCGAGATAGCAAACTTTGACCTTGAAATCCCCGAGCCCGCTCGAAAGATTGCGCGGAGAACGATGCAAAAAATTTTATTTTTTCCGAAACATTTGATCGATTTCAATTCTAATGTCTGTATTGAGGACAAAAAGGACACTCTCATAGTATATAGGGCATTATCCTACACTTACGAGGTGTCGAAGGGGGTACAAAAAGTGACAATTTTGCGATTTCTCAAAATCTGTAGATAGGATCGCTATCAAATTTTGTAGAAATATTGAGGACCCATAGCAACCAGGATCTGCACATACGGCATATATTTACACTTGAAAGGGGTTTCGAAGGGGAAACTATAGGTTGTTATTTTTATTATGAGATATATAGGTTGGTTCATCAATCGTGACAGTTTTTATTTGTATAACATTATTACGGGTGTGATCTTAACAGACCAAATTCAGCAGACCGTTTGTCGGAAATACCCGAACGGCATGTTCATTGGCGTGCGGGTTGATTCAAATTATTCATTGAATAGGCGGAATTCTCGGGAAATATCAACAGGAATGAATTGAAATTTGGCAGTAGGAAGGGAAGAGGTAGTAGAAATATAGTGCAAGTGAAATTTTTCTCTTCCTATTATAATTCGAGCATTTTCCGACCTATATAGTAACATTTAATATCTCGGAAACCTCTCGATAGAACATTTTTATTTTTGGGATGAAGTTAGATGACAACAAAGGAAACTCGATAGTGAAAAATTTTCGACTGCCCGACGGTCCATCATGTAGTTTTTCCGATATATATATAGCATATTTCAATATCTCAGAAACCTCTCGATGGAACATTTTTATTTTTGGGATGAAGTTGGATGACATCATAAGGAATTCAACTATGAAAAAATTTTTGACTGCCCGACGGTCCATCATGTGGTTTTTCCAATATATATATAGCATTTTCCCATATCTCGGAAACCTCTCGATAGAACATTTTTATTTTTGGGATGAAGTTAGATGACAACAAAGGAAACTCGATAGTGAAAAAATTTTCGACTGCCCGACGGTCCATCATGTGGTTTTTCCGATATATATATAGCATTTTACCATATCTCGGAAACCTCTCGATAGAACATTTTTATTTTTGGGATGAAGTTGGATGACACCATAGAGACTTCAACTATGAAAAAATTTTCGACTGCCCGACGGTCCATCATGTGGTTTTTCCGATATATATATAGCATTTTACCATATCTCGGAAACCTCTCGATAGAACATTTTTATTTTTGGGATGAAGTTGGATGACACCATAGAGACTTCAACTATGAAAAAAATTTTCGACTGCCCGACGGTCCATCATGTGGTTTTTCCGATATATATATAGCATTTTCAAATATCTCGGAAACATCTCGGTAGAACATTTTTATTTTTGGGATGAAGTTAGATGACAACAAAGGAAACTCTATAGTGAAAAAATTTTCGACTGCCCGACGGTCCATCATGTAGTTTTTCCGATATATATATAGCATATTTCAATATCTCAGAAACCTCTCGATAGAACATTTTATTTTTTTTGGATGAAGTTGGATGACATCATAAGGAATTCAACTATGAAAAATTTTTGATTGCCCGACGGTCCATCATGTGGTTTTTCCAATATATATATAGCATTTTCCCATATCTCGAAAACCTCTCGATAGAACATTTTTATTTTTGGGATGAAGTTAGATGACAACAAAGGAAACTCGATAGTGAAAAAATTTTCGACTGCCCGACGGTCCATCATGTGGTTTTCCGATATATATATAGCATTTTACCATATCTCGAAACCTCTCGATAGAACATTTTTTATTTTGGGATGAAGTTGGATGACACCATAGGGACTTCAACTATGAAAAAATTTTCGACTGCCCGACGGTCCATCATGTGGTTTTTCCGATATATATATAGCATTTTCCCATATCTCGGAAACCTCTCGGTAGAACATTTTTATTTTTGGGATGAAGTTGGATGACACCATAGAGACTTCAACTATGAAAAATTTTTGACTGCCCGACGGTCCATCATGTGGTTTTTCCGATATATATATAGCATTTTCCCATATCTCGGAAACCTCTCGATAGAACATTTTTATTTTTGGATGAAGTTAGATGACAACAAAGGAAACTCGATAGTGAAAAAATTTTCGACTGCCCGACGGTCCATCATGTAGTTTTTCCGATATATATAGCATATTTCAATATCTCAGAAACCTCTCGATAGAACATTTTTATTTTTGGGATGAAGTTGGATGACATCATAAGGAATTCAACTATGAAAAAATTTTGACTGCCCGACGGTCCATCATGTGTTTTTCCGATATATATATAGCATTTTCCCATATCTCGAAACCTCTCGGTAGAACATTTTTATTTTGGGATGAAGTTGGATGACACCATAGAGACTTCAACTATGAAAAAATTTTTGACTGCCCGACGGTCCATCATGTGGTTTTTCCGATATATATATAGCATTTTACCATATCTCGGAAACCTCTCGATAGAACATTTTTATTTTTGGGATGAAGTTGGATGACACCATAGAGACTTCAACTATGAAAAAATTTTCGACTGCCCGACGGTCCATCATGTGGTTTTTCCGATATATATATAGCATTTTCCCATATCTCGAAACCTCTCGGTAGAACATTTTTATTTTTGGGATGAAGTTGGATGACACCATAGAGACTTCAACTATGAAAAAATTTTGACTGCCCGACGGTCCATCATGTGGTTTTTCCGATATATATATAGCATTTTCCCATATCTCGAAACCTCTCGGTAGAACATTTTTATTTTTGGGATGAAGTTAGATGACAACAAAGGAAACTCGATAGTGAAAAAATTTTCGACTGCCCGACGGTCCATCATGTAGTTTTTCCGATATATATATAGCATTTTACCATATCTCGAAACCTCTCGGTAGAACATTTTTATTTTTTGGGATGAAGTTGGATGACACCATAGAGACTTCAACTATGAAAAAATTTTGATCTGCCCGACGGTCCATCATGTGGTTTTTCCGATATATATATAGCATTTACCATATCTCGAAACCTCTCGATAGAACATTTTTATTTTTGGGATGAAGTTGGATGACACCATAGAGACTTCAACTATGAAAAAATTTTCGACTGCCCGACGGTCCATCATGTGGTTTTTCCGATATATATATATATAGTTTCCTTTGTTGTCATCTAACTTCATCCCAAAAATAAAAATGTTCTATCGAGAGGTTTCCGAGATATGGGAAAATGCTATAGATATATTGGAAAACCATATGATGGACCGTCGGGCAGTCGAAAATTTTTTCACTATCGAGTTTCCTTTGTTGTCATCTAACTTCATCCCAAAAATAAAAATGTTCTATCGAGAGGTTTCCGAGATATGGGAAAATGCTATATATATATTGGAAAACCATATGATGGACCGTCGGGCAGTCGAAAATTTTTTCACTATCGAGTTTCCTTTGTTGTCATCTAACTTCATCCCAAAAATAAAATGTTCTATCGAGAGGTTTCCGAGATATGGTAAAATGCTATATATATATATCGGAAAAAACACATGATGGACCGTCGGGCAGTCAAAAATTTTTTCATAGTTGAAGTCTCTATGGTGTCATCCAACTTCATCCCAAAAATAAAAATGTTCTACCGAGAGGTTTCGAGAGATATGGTAAAATGCTATATATATATCGGAAAAACTACATGATGGACCGTCGGGCAGTCGAAAATTTTTTCACTATCGAGTTTCCTTTGTTGTCATCTAACTTCATCCCAAAAATAAAAATGTTCTATCGAGAGGTTTCCGAGATATGGGAAAATGCTATATATATATTGGAAAACCATATGATGGACCGTCGGGCAGTCGAAAATTTTTTCACTATCGAGTTTCCTTTGTTGTCATCTAACTTCATCCCAAAAATAAAAATGTTCTACCGAGAGGTTTCCGAGATATGGGAAAATGCTATATATATATCGGAAAAACCACATGATGGACCGTCGGGCAGTCAAAAATTTTTTCATAGTTGAAGTCTCTATGGTGTCATCCAACTTCATCCCAAAAATAAAAATGTTCTATCGAGAGGTTTCCGAGATATGGTGAAATGCTATATATATATCGGAAAAACCACATGATGGACCGTCGGGCAGTCAAAAATTTTTTCATAGTTGAATTCCTTATGATGTCATCCAACTTCATCCCAAAAATAAAAATGTTCTATCGAGAGGTTTCTGAGATATTGAAATATGCTATATATATATCGGAAAAACTACATGATGGACCGTCGGGCAGTCGAAAATTTTTTCACTATCGAGTTTCCTTTGTTGTCATCTAACTTCATCCCAAAAATAAAAATGTTCTATCGAGAGGTTTCCGAGATATGGGAAAATGCTATAGATATATTGGAAAAACCATATGATGGACCGTCGGGCAGTCGAAAATTTTTTCACTATCGAGTTTCCTTTGTTGTCATCTAACTTCATCCCAAAAATAAAAATGTTCTATCGAGAGGTTTCCGAGATATGGGAAAATGCTATAGATATATTGGAAAAACCATATGATGGACCGTCGGGCAGTCGAAAATTTTTTCACTATCGAGTTTCCTTTGTTGTCATCTAACTTCATCCCAAAAATAAAAATGTTCTACCGAGAGGTTTCCGAGATATGGGAAAATGCTATATATATATCGGAAAAACCACATGATGGACCGTCGGGCAGTCGAAAATTTTTTCATAGTTGAAGTCTCTATGGTGTCATCCAACTTCATCCCAAAAATAAAAATGTTCTATCGAGAGGTTTCCGAGATATGGTGAAATGCTATATATATATCGGAAAAACCACATGATGGACCGTCGGGCAGTCAAAAATTTTTTCATAGTTGAAGTCTCTATGGTGTCATCCAACTTCATCCCAAAAATAAAAATGTTCTACCGAGAGGTTTCCGAGATATGGTAAAATGCTATATATATATCGGAAAAACTACATGATGGACCGTCGGGCAGTCGAAAATTTTTTCACTATCGAGTTTCCTTTGTTGTCATCTAACTTCATCCCAAAAATAAAAATGTTCTACCGAGAGGTTGCCGAGATATGGGAAAATGCTATATATATATCGGAAAAACCACATGATGGACCGTCGGGCAGTCAAAAATTTTTTCATAGTTGAAGTCTCTATGGTGTCATCCAACTTCATCCCAAAAATAAAAATGTTCTACCGAGAGGTTTCCGAGATATGGGAAAATGCTATATATATATCGTAAAAACCACATGATGGACCGTCGGGCAGTCGAAAATTTTTTCATAGTTGAAGTCTCTATGGTGTCATCCAACTTCATCCCAAAAATAAAAATGTTCTATCGAGAGGTTTCCGAGATATGGTAAAATGCTATATATATATCGGAAAAACCACATGATGGACCGTCGGGCAGTCAAAAATTTTTTCATAGTTGAAGTCTCTATGGTGTCATCCAACTTCATCCCAAAAATAAAAATGTTCTAACGAGAGGTTTCCGAGATATGGTGAAATGCTATATATATATCGGAAAAACCACATGATGGACCGTCGGGCAGTCAAAAATTTTTTCATAGTTGAAGTCTCTATGGTGTCATCCAACTTCATCCCAAAAATAAAAATGTTCTACCGAGAGGTTTCCGAGATATGGTAAAATGCTATATATATATCGGAAAAACTACATGATGGACCGTCGGGCAGTCGAAAATTTTTTCATAGTTGAATTCCTTATGATGTCATCCAACTTCATCCCAAAAATAAAAATGTTCTATCGAGAGGTTTCTGAGATATTGAAATATGCTATATATATATCGGAAAAACTACATGATGGACCGTCGGGCAGTCGAAAATTTTTTCACTATCGAGTTTCCTTTGTTGTCATCTAACTTCATCCCAAAAATAAAAATGTTCTATCGAGAGGTTTCCGAGATATGGGAAAATGCTATATATATATCGGAAAAACCACATGATGGACCGTCGGGCAGTCGAAAATTTTTTCATAGTTGAAGTCTCTATGGTGTCATCCAACTTCATCCCAAAAATAAAAATGTTCTACCGAGAGGTTTCCGAGATATGGGAAAATGCTATATATATATATATCGGAAAAACTACATGATGGACCGTCGGGCAGTCGAAAATTTTTTCACTATCGAGTTTCCTTTGTTGTCATCTAACTTCATCCCAAAAATAAAAATGTTCTACCGAGAGGTTTCCGAGATATGGGAAAATGCTATATATATATCGGAAAAACCACATGATGGACCGTCGGGCAGTCGAAAATTTTTTCATAGTTAAAGTCTCTATGGTGTCATCCAACTTCATCCCAAAAATAAAATTGTTCTATCGAGAGGTTTCCGAGATATGGTAAAATGCTATATATATATATATATCGGAAAAACATCATGATGGACCGTCGGGCAGTCGAAAATTTTTTCATAGTTGAATTCCTATGGTGTCATCCAACTTCATCCCAAAAATAGAAATGTTCTATCGAGAGGTTTCCGAGATATTGAAATATGCTATATTTATATCGGAAAAACCACATGATGGACCGTCAGGCAGTCAAAAATTTTTTTCATAGTTGAATTCCTTATGATGTCATCCAACTTCATCCCAAAAATAAAAATGTTCTACCGAGATAACATTATTCCACAGATCGGAAAAAACTTAAAACAAGCGGGCAAAAGCTCCTAACCTTAAGTCAGTGCTTTTCTGTAAGTTTCTCCTGAAATTGGTTAAAATTCTTCAAAAATAAGTGAAAGGGCATTTAATGATATTATCTGAGTGTTCGCAATTTTGACTCCTCACCCAAAGCCTTGTTCTGTGTGACTCGTTCGATAGGACGAGCACACAAAAGTGACGATGATGAATACTCGGATGTATCTGGCGAACAAAAAAATAATTCACATTATCTGGCAAGAGTGAATGTTGCCATTGCCAATCTTAGTCGCGGGAGTTCCTGGGTCAAGGCAATTCCTTGACCACAACATATGTCATTCTCATTTCTCGTTATCGGATACACGCCTGAAATTCCTATGTTCCTCAGAACAAAAAAAAAACCATCTCTAATTAGCTGCTTCTTCAGGAAGAGTTTGTCCATTACTAACATCGTTGGCTGATGTATCAATCCGAAATATTCAATTAACCTAAATTTCAACTCACAAATAGCTCTTTGTCGAGATGAATTCTATTCCGGATAAGATACACTGTCGAATGGAGTTTTTTTAGTTTGAGTGGGTTCAAATGAATAACTACACAGGCCAAGAAAAAATCGATTTGGTACAATAGTGCTATTACACAGGCCTACAAAAAAAACCTTTTTTTTTGGTGCCTAGAATTTTTAAGCTGATTTTAACCATATTTTTATTGCTGAATCTAAATATGATAGCAGTTTTTCTGTATCAGCTCTAGATTTTCAGATAAATTCACTTATCTATCAATGCTTTTTCCTATTTAATACTTTCAAGTATGAGTGTTGTGAAATTTATACAAGAGATAAGATTCTTGTATATTTTCCTTATTGTCAGTCTTCATTTGTAACAAATTGAATTCAAAATAATAATATTTATTATAATTATTATTTTAATTCATTTATTACAAATAGAATAGACTAACAATATGAGATATATAACTGATTGGTTTACAAACTGTTAACAAGTGGGATTTAATCCTATTTAGTGTCATCCAGTTAGTTCCATAAAAATCCGATATATGGAGCTGTCCAGTCTGAAGTGAACTTCAATTGCAGTTGAGAGTTGAGGTTAGTTTGTGAATTCCCGCGGTGCAGATACATAGAACTTAGCGTCATATGAAATTTCTCTTTAGTAACGAGTTGTTGAAAAGTAAATCTAAAAAGTAGATTGTTAATGTGAATTGTTGTATTTGTGTTGTTGGATAGAAATGAGTTCAAGTAGAAGAAGCTGTGTACATCATCCTGATATTTTTTGCTACATTTACGGAGAATACACGTTCTTGGAAAACAGAAAAACTATTAGTGACTTTGTAAAGAGGGCTTATCTTGGATATTTTGGTGTTAAGCTTGGTGATCAGGATAAAACCTGGTCACCACATATTGTTTGTAAAACTTGTACAGATCATTTACAACAGTGGACTACCGGGAAAAGGAAAAGTCTGATAATCGGAGTACCAATGGTTTGGAGAGAACCAAAAAATCACTTCGATGACTGTTATTTCTGCCTAGTAAATATTACTGGAATCAATCGAAATAACCGTAACAAGTGAACTTATGCAGATTTAGTCTCTGCAAGACGCCCTATCCCTCACTCAGAAGAAGTGCCAATTTCAACTTTTCAGCAGCTACCAGAACTCTGTGAGGACACATGTCTCTTTGATCAGAATTCTGACACTACTGAAGGTGACAGCGATTTTGAAACGTTGTCATCAATTCCCCAATGTTTCAACCAAGATGAGTTAAGTGACCTCACTAGAGATCTCAACCTGTCGAAAGAAGCTCCTGAATTACTAGCTTCCAGATTGAAGGAAAAAACTTTACTTGAACCAGGAACGAAAATTACATTTTATCGCACAAGGGAGAAAGATCTGCTACCTTTTTTCTCTGAAGAACAAAATCTTGTATTTTGCCATGCTATTAGAGAACTCCTGGTAAAAATGGGTCTTCCTGAATATTTTCCAGATAATTGGCGCCTATTTATTGACAGCTCAAAACGAAGTTTGAAATTTGTTCTTCTACATAATGGGAACAAATATGGCTCAATACCAATTGCTCACACAACGAAAATGAAAGAGCAATATAACAACATAGCATTGGTTTTGGAAAAAATAAAGTATCATGAACACCAATGGGTGATTTGTGTAGACTTAAAAATGGTAAACTTTCTCCTTGGACAGCAAGTATCCTTGTTTCTTGTGCCTTTGGGATATCAGAGACAAAATGCAACATTGGGTTAGAAAAGACTGGTCTAGAAGATGGGATACTCACATGATGGCAGATTACTGCTGGTCTTTAAAACTAAAATACATTCAAGAATGTCACGCAAAAGAAGTTTCACGAAATGTTTAGTGAGTAAATGGTTTAAAATGATGACTTTTGTCTGTTTTCTATAGTATATAATGAATAATATCTGTAATATCTGTGTAATATAATAAAAATTCCTTTATTAATTTGTTTCTTTAAACCATGGTTTTTCTTTTAAAAGAGCAAATATATAATTTACAAAAATGTTGATATCTTAAAAATTTGCATATTTAATATAATAGCATATTTGAATTCTGGGGCATCAAATTCATATGATATCACCTCCAAAATCTTCGGCACCAAAACCACTGTTGACCAGTGTTATCATTTACGAATATGAAAAATTTATATTATTATTGTATTCATGTTACGTGTATAGATTGAAATTTCTAAGAACAAAATCTAATGTAATGTTCTATTCCAGAGTCAGGAAAAATTTTTAAATCAAGAGCGCAAAACTCCTGACCTCTCGTCAGTAGTTTTTAAATTTTTTATACATCATTTTTCATTAACGCTACACTCATGCTCGGTTAGGTAATCCTTAATGGTACAGCTGAAATATTTTCTATCCGATTCATCGATTTTTATGTTTGTTTTCATCTTCAGTTCACTTTCTACTAAAGTTATGGTTTTATTTATTAATTTATTATAATTTTCATTACCTCTTCGCCATAGATTCTGTCCAAAATATTAAACATTATTTGTCCGTTGTCTATTTCCCTATATTAACAGTTTGTTATCATCAGAAACTACGATACACCGACCTTGCCTAGATTTCTCACATTAGTTATTTTCGTTAATTTAATATTTTATTATAATTTCATATCTGTATACATTGGATATACTTGGACTTGGAGCATCCCGCCTGTATTTGTACCACTTATAGTTTAATGTCTTTTGATTTACTGTTTTTTTTTAAATTATGTAGTTTATATTACATTCATAGATATTTTGTATTATTCTTGTGGTTCTTTTGACTATTTTCATTTCTTTTAACCTTTTGCACACTTTGCAGTTGCCAGCAAATGACTCATATGGTTTTTCATTTTTTTGACGGTCAAATGTTCATGCAATATTGAATGTAGGCTGGTCCCACTAATGCCTAAGGTTGTCTCAACCTCACGATAGGTCACCTGACGATTTTGCGAACAACACAAATAGCGCTCTTATGTCAAAACGTTTTGACTACGTATAACCTCAAAAATGTCAAGCTTTACAGTAGAGCTTTCAGTTGGCAGATTGCAACTCTGCAACATTTTTTTATCAAGTAGGGTGTTTGGTGTATGGAATTCCTTGCCTCCTGTAGTGATTGAGTCAGTGTCAGTGAACTCTTTTAAGAACAATTATGACAGATGGTGTTTGAGTTAAGAGAGTGTTTTATTTGGTTTTGTTTTCAGACAAATTGTTTTTTTATTCTTCCTCTCTCCTCAAGCAGTCCTGTTGAAGCTTTTTCTTGGATTTTGTATTTTTTTGTGAGTTTATAGGCCTTGTCTAAACTCTAATCCCTTTGTAATAATAATAATAATATTTAGGATATAAATTATGTTCGATAGGAGATCCTTTGAAAGTTACAGCAAGTTTCCTATATTTTTCATGAGTATTCAGATGGAAACAAAATACCTATGTTTTGTTAGGATTTTGACGTAAATACCACTCAATAAAATAATTCTATAAATTTCCAAATCAGATTACAGTATGTTTTCCTGAGTATGGAAATCCGAATGTCGGTAAGCAATAGCAATATCGTCAGCATAAACAAATATCTGAGATGATGTCGTGAGTAAATTACTGAGATATAAATTTTAAAGAAAGGAGCTAGAACTGATCCTTGTGGAAGACCGTTTTAAATGTTTTGAAATTGCTACTCTAATTGTCAATAAAAACACGAAACCTTCTATCAGATAACATATTTTCTAACGATCTTACCATTTTCCCACACTTCAGATGAGTATAGAGTTTGAAAATTAATCCATCTTTCCACACAGTCTCATACGCAGAAGATAAATCAATAAAAGCAGCTCCTGTTTTCAACCTATCATTGAAGCGTGATTCTATGAAAGTTGTAAGGCTGAGAACCTGATCTGAACAATTTCTATTTTTCCTAAAGCCTTCCTAGAAATGCTGTAGAGCATTTTCTATAGAAGGTTCATTTCTAAAAAGAATTAACCTTTCTAATATCTTGAAAGGAACTCTCAATGAACTGACTGGTCGATAACAACTAGGATCACAAGGATTTTTCCTCGTCTTATTATTATTCTTCAGTCTTACGAAACTCGGAAGGAAAGTTTCCCGAACTCAGAATATTGTTATAGAAAAACAATAACCAAGAGAAGGCCTTTTTTCCTAAATGTTTGATGAATTCAGGATAAATTCCGTCGAAACCTGCTGCTTTCCGAGATTTGGTAGACTTTATTGCAGCCCTCAATTCATCTATATTGAATGGATGTGACACATGTTCTAAAGTTGGAGCTGATCTGCTGAACATGTGTGATTTTTCTTCATATTCTTCATTTTAGATTGGGATATATTAATCGATTCACATACATTGTTTTCAATATATAACCTTCCGTTGGGATTAGTTTTAGCATAAGTTCCTGCCTCCACGACATTGCTCTTTTACCTTATCATATGTTTAATTTATTTCCAATACAAAAATTTGGATTGTGTTATCAACTATGCGTCTGATTCAAAGTTGGCGATAAATGCGGCATATACTTGATTAAATTAGTCCTTGAGTGTATTGCGCCTAGAAACCATCATATTATAGTCGGCACCATCCCGTCTGCCGCACTTCATGTTAATACTCATCGCCTGTGATAATTATCATTTTGTACACACAGTTCCATTTATAGTTCAGCAGATATTTGAAGGATGGAATTTTTAATTGAATTGGTTAAATTACGATCGAATTAGTTGAAGATTTTCAAAATAATTGTGAAGAGATTTATAATACCTCTCGAAAAAATGGAAAATTCTCTTTTCAAAAAAGACATGTCAACTTTTATATTGAGAGGTGCAGATTTTCAGAAATTTAATTCCTGAAATTCAGTGTTGCATAAATAGTAAACACCCACTCTCTTTTTTCGGTTCATATTATACTTGAACATAGGCAACCTATTGATGGGAAACTTCCTCACTAAATATTTCGAGAAATTGATCAGATTTTATCTGCTTAAACAGTCGCATGAGGCGCTTGCTTCTCTGTTTGTTTACGTTCCTTGCCACGCCATTATTGTCGCCATTGCGAGACGTTATTCGCATTTCATTTGCAACGAAGTTGAGTACTTAGGTTAATAAAGTGACACCTTTATTTTATTTTCCCAATATTTCATTTTATTTTCACAATTATTTACCAATACATTTCTATGTATAATAAAATGTAAAAAACGCCTACTTTGAAACCTAAATGCTGTGTTCCGAATTGTGAGGATAGAACTATAAACGACACAGTTTTCCTAATCCAGAAAAATATCCGAGTCTGTTCAATGTGTGGTTTTGCATTTTAGTTTAACATTTTATATAACCCCCTTGGGATTCTTGAAAAAATATTTTCAGTTTTGTATGTATATTGTGTTGTCCACTTTTTTAGTTTTTCAAACTGTTGAATATGCAAATATCATTCTTTAATCTTATAATTTTTATTTAATTAATAATGTTTTATTAATATGACTCCAGTTTTTTCAATATTTAATGATTGTATCATTCTACGATACCTCATAAATCTGAACTCTGACAAGTTTACCCTTATATTGAAAAAAACATTCTGTCTCAACTATGATTGTAACAAGTTGACATTCAGATTGAAAGTTTTGGTGGAAGGCTTTAAGCCTATTAGTTCAAAATAATGTCGCATGGGTGCATCTCAAAACCGAACATAGAAGGGGAGTTTTCCATGTTTAGGTTGTCTATGTAACATGCACACAGTATTGAAAGAACCTAGAAATTAGGGGATGCTTTTAAATTCAACGGTACAGAATTGTGAGTGAAATACCAGATATACTAGAAAATTTTTTAGTGCACTTTTTTTGGACAAAAAATTTACAACATAAATATTCATACTTCGTAGCGAAATTTTGAGATCAGATACATACATCTTGAAAATAAGTTATCGTAACAATCGTTATCCATATTCAAAATCAAGGAGTTGTGTTCGCCCTCGTTTGAGAGTTATGGGGAGGGAAAAACGGAAAAGATGTTTCCCTCGAATCAGAAATTCAAGGCTCTGAGCGATTTTTCACATTTGGTTAAGTTTTCTTTGGACTACCAGACATACAGTGTGTCCCAAGGTGATTGGCTTATTAAATTATTCTAGAAACTATTCATACAATAATATTTCAATCTCTTTACATCAATATGGGGTTATTTAAGGTACATTTCTGAATGACTTTCAAATTTCCAGTGTTGCCAGATGTATGCAAACTTGAAGTCTTGTCATTTTGAATATCTATTTTTCATGATTCTTCATAAAAAAATTAAATTAATTCACTTTAATACCCTATATCTATCTTCAATTGAAAATCCAATTTGAGAGTCAGGAGAATAATATATTTCGTTCAATATTCGAGATTTTAATTCGAAATTTGGCATAACCTTGGACACCGTTTTAAAATCTTATTGTCAGTTTTTTATAGGGGTGGATAAAATAATCTTTTGTTAATCCACAAAATTGTAAAACAACTCTGTTTTTTCAAATCAGGCACCCAGTATGTTTTTGCGCGATTGTTTTAATAGAACAGTGCTATTGTTTATCCTGAATGTCTGTTATATTCGGATATTGAGCCGAAAATGGTTTCTATCAATTAGGTTGACTTTCTGATAAAAAATTCAGGGTAAAACTTGAGGGTGTCCGTGCGGCCAGCCGTATACTCTCTTTCATCCAAAGAAGATGAACTAGAGTTTTCGTATTTTCATAAATTGGTCTACTGCCAAATATCTCGGTCAAGTTCGTTATTGATCCAAATCCGTCCGATGGTTATGAGTACTTATATACTAGGTTAAAATAAATGGACTTGCAAAATTCCGTAGAAATCGACACGCTGGAAAATTTTCAAAAAATCAAATAAAATTTTTTAATGCTCCAGACCTCCTAAAATATTGGACGTATTGAACAAAAATGTGTGCATATATGAAGATTACTGTGATTTTACATATTCTGAATTAATCTTCCACCAGAAGATATAACTTTTTCATTTACTTAAGAGAAAAAACAAATGTCTAAAAGTCCGTCAGCTATTTCAATGTTCGATGCTCTCATAGATACGTACATCGGTCGGTTATTCAGTTGAGGAAAAATTATTACGAGGAAATAATATATGTTGCCAAAATTTAGAAAAGCACTGACAGGTTTTTAGGAGAGGAAAATTTGAGTTTGGAGCAAAACTCAAGGAAAACTATGAGTTCTTAATTTTGAATTGAGTTATGGGTTTGTCCATTCTCCGTGGCAGTTGTATTTATACATTTTACCAGAGTACGGAATAGGGCTCTAACACATGCGCGTAAAAGCTCCTGACCTGACGTCAATGCTTTTCTGATTTTTTTATGTGTAATCCATTATAGCCAGAATAGGAAATTATCAAGGGTAATACCACTAGAGGTGAGAATTTTTGAGAACACTCTTGTTTTTTGGGAATTATGCGTTTAAATTTCACGAAACAAAGTTATCCTTAAATACCACCTCGCCTTCGGCTCGTGGTATTTCGGGATCACTTTGTTGAGTGAAATTTGTATAATTTTCAAAAACGACAGAGTGTTCTCAAAAAATTCGAATTTCGTGTGGATTTACCCTTTTACAACACCCGGTATAGAAATTTTTTTAACATTAGTAAGTAACTATTTTATAACGTGTTTACTGCCCTTTCTGATGATATGATCAGATTTGATGTAGCTGTAAGAATAACAGAGATATTCTTGTTTTTTTAAAGGGTAAGCAAAAAATTTCGAAAAACCAAGAAGTGTTGAATAACTCGATAACCATCAACTTTTCGAAAAAGTGTTAGAGGACATTTTTTGTTGCAAATAACTTGTACTATCACCTACTGAAGTTTGGCACTTATTAGAGTAGACACCCTGTATAATGAATAATATCTGTAATATCTGTGTAATATAATAAAAATTCCTTTATTAATTTGTTTCTTTAAACCATGGTTTTTCTTTTAAAAGAGTATAATATATAATTCACAAAAATGTTAATATCCAAAATTTTCGGCACTAAAACCTCTGTTGACCAGTGTTATCATTTACGACTATGAAGAATTTATAATATTTATTGTATTCATGTTACGTGTATAGATTGAAATTTCTAAGAACAAAATCTGATGTAATGTTCTATTCCAGAGTCAGGAAAAACTTTAAAACAAGAGCGCAAAAACTCCTGACCTCTCGTCAGTAGTTTTTAAATTTTTTTATACATCATTTTTCATTAACGCTACACTCATGCTCGGTTAGGTAATCCTTAATGGTACAGCTGAAAAATTTTCTATATGATTCATCGATTTTGATGTTTGTTATCTTTTTCAGTTCACTTTCTACTAAAGTTATGGTTTTATTTATAATAATTTCCATTACCTCTTCGCCATAGATTCTGCCCAAAATATTAAACATTTTTTGTCCGTTGTCTATTTCCCTCTATTAACAGTAAGTTATCATCAGAAACTACGATACAATGACCTTGCCTAGATTTCTCACATTAGTTATTTTCGTTAATTTAATAATTCATTATAATTTCATATCTGTATACATTGGACATAGTTGGACTAGGAGCATCCCACCTGTATTTGTACCACTTGTAGATTAATGCCTTTTGATTTACTGTTTTTTTTTAAATTATGTAGTTTATATTACGTTCATAGATATTTTGTATTATTGTTGTGGTTCTTTTGACTATTTCCATTTCTTTTAACCTTTTGCACACCTTGCTGTTGCCAGCAAATGACTCATATGGTTTTTCATTTTTTTGACGGTCAAATGTTCATGCAATATTGAATGTAGGCTGGTCCCACTAATGCCTAAGGTTGTCTCAACCTCACGATAGGTCACCTGACGATTTTGCGAACAACACAAATAGCGCTCTTATGTCAAAACGTTTTGACTACGTATAACCTCAAAAATGTCAAGCTTTACAGTAGAGCTTTCAGTTGGCAGATTGCAACTCTGCAACATTTTTTTATCAAGTAAGGTGTTTGGTGTATGGAATTCCTTGCCTCCTGTAGTGATTGAGTCAGTGTCAGTGAACTCTTTTAAGAACAATTATGACAGATGGTGTTTGAGTTAAGAGAGTGTTTTATTTGGTTTTGTTTTCAGACAAATTGTTTTTTTTTCTTTCTCTCCTCAAGCAGTCCTGTGCAACTTTTTTCTTGGATTTTGTATTTTTTTTTGTGAGTTTATAGGCCTTGTCTAAACTCTAATCCCTTTGTAATAATAATAATAATATTTAGGATATAAATTATGTTCGATAGGAGATTCTTTGAAAGTTACAGCTAGTTTCCTATATTTTTCATGAGTATTCAGATGGAAACAAAATACCTATGTTTTGTTAGGATTTTGACGTAATTACCACTCAATAAAATAATTCTATAAATTTCCAAATCAGATTACAGTATGTTTTCCAGAGTATGGAAATCCGAATGTCGGTAATCAATAGCAATATCGTCAGTATAAACAAATATCTGAGATGATGTCGTGAGTAAATTACTGAGATATAAATTTTAAAGAAAGGAGCTAGAACTGATCCTTGTGGAAGACCGTTTTAAATGTTTTGAAATTGCTACTCTAATTGTCAATAAAAACACGAAACCTTCTATCAGATAACATATTTTCTAACGATCTTACCATTTTCCCACACTTCAGATGAGTATAGAGTTTGAAAATTAATCCATCTTTCCACACAGTCTCATACGCAGAAGATAAATCAATAAAAGCAGCTCCTGTTTTCAACCTATCATTGAAGCGTGATTCTATGAAAGTTGTAAGGCTGAGAACCTGATCTGAACAATTTCTATTTTTCCTAAAGCCTTCCTAGAAATGCTGCAGAGCATTTTCTATAGAAGGTTCATTTCTAAAAAGAATTAACCTTTCTAATATCTTTAAAGGAACTCTCAATGAACTGACTGGTCGATAACAACTAGGATCACAAGTCTTATTATTATTCTTCAGTCTTACGAAACTCGGAAGGAAAGTTTCCCGAACTCAGAATATTGTTATAGAAAAACAATAACCAAGACAAGGCCTTTTTTCCTAAATGTTTGATGAATTCAGGATAAATTCCGTCGAAACCTGCTGCTTTCCGAGATTTGGTAGACTTTATTGCAGCCCTCAATTCATCTATATTGAATGGATGTGACACATGTTCTAAAGTTGGAGCTGATCTGCTGAACATGTGTGATTTTTCTTCATATTCTTCATTTTAGATTGGGATATATTAATCGATTCACATACATTGTTTTCAATATATAACCTTCCGTTGGGATTAGTTTTAGCATAAGTTCCTGCCTCCACGACATTGCTCTTTTACCTTATCATATGTTTAATTTATTTCCAATACAAAAATTTGGATTGTGTTATCAACTATGCGTCTGATTCAAAGTTGGCGATAAATGCGGCATATACTTGATTAAATTAGTCCTTGAGTGTATTGCGCATAGAAACCATCATATTATAGTCGGCACCATCCCGTCTGCCACACTTCATGTTAATACTCATCGCCTGTGATAATTATCATTTTGTACACACAGTTCCATTTATAGTTCAGCAGATATTTGAAGGATGGAATTTTTAATTGAATTGGTTAAATTACGATCGAATTAGTTGAAGATTTTCAAAATAATTGTGAAGAGATTTATAATACCTCTCGAAAAAATGGAAAATTCTCTTTTCAAAAAAGACATGTCAACTTTTATATTGAGAGGTGCAGATTTTCAAAAATTTCATTCCCGAAATTCAGCGTTGCATAAGTAGTAAACACCCACTCTCTCTTTTTCGGTTCATATTATACTTGAACATAGGCAACCTATTGATGGGAAACTTCCTCACTAAATATTTCGAGAAATTGATCAGATTTTATCTGCTTAAACAGTCGCATGAGGCGCTTGCTTCTCTGTTTGTTTACGTTCCTTGCCAAGCCATTGTCGCCATTGCGAGACGTTATTCGCATTTCATTTGCAACGAAGTTGAGTACTTAGGTTAATAAAGTGACAACTTTATTTTATTTTTCCAATATTTCATTTTATTTTCACAATTATTTACCAATACATTTTTATGTATAATAAAATGTAAAAAACGCCTACTTTGAAACCTAAATGCTGTGTTCCGAATTGTGAGGATAGAACTATAAACGACACAGTTTTCCTAATCCAGAAAAATATCCGAGTCTGTTCAATGTGTGGTTTTGCATTTTAGTTTAGCATTTTATATAACCCCCTTGGGATTCTTGAAAAAATATTTTCAGTTTTGTATGTATATTGTGTTGTCCACTTTTTTAGTTTTTCAAACTGTTGAATATGCAAATATCATTCTTTAATCTTATAATTTTTATTTAATTAATAATGTTTTATTAATATGACTCCAGTCTTTTCAATATTTGATGATTGTATCATTCTACGATCCCTTATAAATCTGAACTCTGACAAGTTTACCCTTATATTGAAAAAAACATTCTGCGACAATTTATATGTCTCAACTATGATTGTAACAAGTTGACATTCAGATTGAAAGTTTTGGTGGAAGGCTGATTTAAAATTTTTAAGCCTATTAGTTCAAAATAATGTCGCATGGGTGCATCTCAAAACCGAACATAGAAGGCGGAGTTTTCCATGTTTAGGTTGTCTATGTACCTACTTGAAACATGCACACAGTATTGAAAGAACCTAGAAATTAGGGGATGCTTTTTAAATTCAACGGTACAGAATTGTGAATGAAATACCAGATATACTAGAAAATTTTTTAGTGCACTTTTTTTGGACAAAAAATTTACAACATAAATATTCATACTTCGAAGCGAAATTTTGAGATCAGATACATACATCTTGAAAATAAGTTATCGTAACAATCGTTATCCATATTCAAAATCAAGGAGTTGTGTTCGCCCTCGTTTGAGAGTTAAAGTTATGGGGAGGGAAAAACGGAAAAGATGTTTCCCTCGAATCAGAAATTCAAGGCTCTGAGCGATTTTTCACATTTGGTTAAGTTGCGCGTAAAAGCTCCTGACCTGACGTCAATGCTTTTCTGATTTTTTTATGTGTAATATGTGTAGCCAGAATAGAAAATTATCAAGGGTAATACCACTAGAGGTGAGAATTTTTTGAGAACACTCTTGTTTTTTGGGAATTATGCGTTTAAATTTCACGAAACAAAGTTATTCTTAAAATACCACGAGCCGAAGGCGAGTGGTATTTCGGGATCACTTTGTTGAGTGGAATTTGTATAATTTTCAAAAAACGACAGAGTGTTCTCAAAAAAATTCGAATTTCGTGTGGTATTTAGAAAGATCATTCAACAATATGAGTCAAACGAAATAAAAAATAGTTTTTTATTGAAAAATAACCAGATAGAAGCATAACAATAAATTCTTCATCTTTATTCTCAAAATAATAATTATTGATAGTACAATTATTATACACATTACTAGCATTATTTTCGAATGAAGAAGTAGATACTGATGTTGTTTCTTGAAGGACATTTTTTTCCTTCCTTATGGCTGTGATTATTTTTTGTGATGTTGTTGGTCCAGTTGGAGATACGGTTTCACTGACGCTGCAGAAGAATGGCCTGTTATCTTTATCAGCTGTTCCTCGGCAGTCCCTGCTTTGGCTAATTGGCTGACAGCAGTAGCTCGATGCGAGTGGTTGGTTATCTTCGACTTGGTTGTGTTGATGCCAATGAGTTCTGCCGATTCTTTTGTCCATTTAGCTATCGTATTGGGACCGACTGGGGAGTTTTTGAACCATGAATCATATTTCCAATTCTTATGTGGAGTAAGGAATAGTCTTTCAGTGGTTATGTTTGCAGTTCTTTTGGATACAAGTGGCTTATATAACCTCACCGGGCAAATAACTTCTTCAATATTGGGAGTCAGCCATTTCGTTTCCGTCCATGTTTGGGCACCACCTTTTCTTGTTTTAGAAAATATCGGATTGTAGGCAATTCGGCTCGTGGGATTACCATCGTTTTCAATTTCGAATTGGAAATTCGAAATTAGGCATGATGAACCCTCTCCTCTGCGCCAAGCAAGCTCCAATGCAGCAATAAAATAAAATTTTCTGTTCAAAGCGCCTGGATTATCTTCTTTACATAAGTTGACCATCTTTTTGTGTTGCTCCAAAGACAGCGCCTTGGTACTAACTTTTCTTTTCTCAGGGTCCACTTGTAAAATACGCCTCTTGGCATTTCGTGCATCCCGCGCCGTTTTAAAAGCCACGTCTGTGAATGGATTGAACCTAACGCCCCATTCGGACTAGAATTTTTCCTGCAGCTGTTTGGCATTATTATTCCACAAGGTTTTCACGACATTTTCCTTGTAGTCTGATCCATCTCTTTTCTTCATATTGAAAGCCCAGTCTAGCATAATATTATTGAGCCTTGACAAACTTGTTTTTTTATTTACAAGGTATTTCCGGCAGCACAGAATTCTTCAAATTGTTTCCAAATGTAGGATCTTGACTTCACTGTATTAAGCGGCAAACTTTTCTTCACACTTTCCTCAATTGAAGTAATATTACAATTCCCAAAACGTTTCATTTTTATCTACTTTACGGTAAAATACGAAAATAAACTGACAGAACTGCGAAATGTACTGTTGAAGTTATCGCTAACAACTGCTTGTTTATCGTAACCATGACGACCGCTACTTCCACCAATGGCCAAAGCTATCCGGACGTATTATATTCCTAAGCAAATTAGGCATTTGATAAAAACAAATTTCTAAAAGTGAAAACACTGTGAGGTTGAGTGTTTTCAGATACAGTTTGTTTCTATTGGTCCGTTTCCAAAAATTGAGCGATTTCATTGAACGATGTAGTATTGTGTTGAATGATCAGTACAATGAAGGTGAAGGCATAAAATTTATTTTCAGTTCGAGTATAATTTTAATTAAGCCAAGCAAGAATCACTGGAGTTCTTCGAGTACACCTACTGAATGTCACCCACATTTTTCTAGAACTGAAACTGACCTAAGAGGTCCTAAAAGCGAAAGCCAGGTTTCTAAGTCACTAACACTATTTAAGGTTGTTGATAATCATGGGACTTACTAACACAGATCCTTGCAAGTAATTAATTAAACTTTGATAAGTCATATATCTGGAACCATCAGTTTGTCCAGAATAAAAATGGTATCATCGATTCGTTCGACAGGAATGCATCACAAGAAAAATTTCATTAGGGAATTATCATTTGAAAACTCTCTGTCTCATTACTACGTAACTACTGAACCGAAAAGGGCCTGATCCGAGGTATTTATCCCTCATACGCACCCTGAAAATTTCATCTCTATAGCTCCTTCCGTTCGGACGTAAGCATGTAAACAGATAGCGACGGACAGAATCGAATTTGAACACGAATTCATTATCGGTGAGTCCAAACAAAATGGTTTATAACATTTTACTCAAAATTTTCTTAGAATACAGACATTTGGGTAAATCTATAAGGACTATCTATGTCCGAAGAATAAGAGCGTCAAAAATACCTAGAGAAATATTTCTCTGTATTCGCATGGCTGAAAATTTATAGTTCAAGAAGATTAAAACAAATCGTTAACCCTAAGGAAGTATGAACTTTTGATCTCAGGGGCGAGCATCGGAAATGTAGGTTATGCCTATTTGAAAATATACCTTAATGTAGGCGTGGATGGCACGCAATGCTAGGAGCAATGTCCTGAGAGAATTGACTGTAATTCAGGAAAATCAATAACTAATTTTCCTGGAAAACACCCTACCCAAATGTACCCGTTATCATAGACTACTTCTTCACTACAAAATAATCATTAACTGATGTCATTCAGACAGGCAATGAAATCCCCGTACTGAATATCGGATCATTTCTCTCCACTTCAGCCAAAGGGAACAGAAAACCTTATCTTTTTTTATTCCATGATTCAGACAAACAGAATGAAAATCCATTCAAACATTATTGAAATATCGATTACCTGTGAAAAATACGATTTCAGTTTCTGATAGCTCATATATTAATAATGCGGAATTCAGGAAGCAAGTGAAAATGACCTTTATGAACTCATTGTTTATTTTCATGGTTTAATCGCACCTTTGAATTCAGGATGATAATTGTTAAATGCGTATCGATTCGTCCTGACGTCTATAAAAATACCTATAGACCCATGATAAGCAAACTATTCAGCAGTTATTTGTGCTTACATTGAACGTGTCACTAGTTTTCTAAGTAATGTGATATTATTATTATATGCTGATTAAATAACACTACGACCTATAGGAATTATTATTCTATCTATTATTGTTCTTCTTCCCAACGTTTCAACTGACATCTCCTATCATTTTCAAGGTAAATAAAAAATGTAAAACATATTTTTATCGATATCATCTAAAAATTTACGGGCTATTTTCAAATTGATGGAAAAGATTCCAGAGAGTCATTGTTTGGCAAAATTGAGAGAGATCTTTCGTATAAATTTTTGTTCAACATCTTCCTTCCTTAATACAGCCATTTTAAATTAGGTAAACAAATTTGTTTTTTTTCATATTTTCAATTTGGAAAAATTTAAGGGAATGCCATTTATACACAATGACTTGTAGATTTTTTAATATAATTGGGATAATTTCAATGGAATAAATAAAAAATGCAAAAAATATTTTTGTCGAAATGATCTAAAAATTTACGGGCTATTTCCAAATTGATGGAAAATATTCCAGAGAGTGGTTCTTTGGCAAAATTAAGGGGGATCTTCCGTATAAATTTCTGTTCAACATCTTCTTCCATCTAAAATACTGCCCTTTTAAATGAGTTTAACAAATTTGTTTTAATTTCATATTTCCACTTTGGAAAAATTTAGGAGAATACCATTCGGCAGTTATGTATATGTCTATGCTGATATAATGTAATCACAAGGGGCTGAAAAATAACCATAAATATTTTAAATCGTAACATCTCAATGAACCTATATTGCTCTATTTAAAAATTATTAGAAAAGACAGACTCAATTTTCAACTTTTTTAAGTTTTGGCCACTAATCATTAAATTGTAAGTTTCGATCACAAAAAAAAATTAAATATTCCTCGGACTCTTTTTCTATAAATGCTCATAGAGGTTATCATTTATTGAAAAAAAAAACAAGCTGTTCACCAATAAAGTCATATGACAAATAGATTCATTGTGCTAATTTTCCTTGTATTATTCTTCAATCTATAAAGAACTTAAACTTAATTACTGAATGGAATCGCAATTTCTTATCACATTGTAAAGAGTTGTAGCTTGAAGAGAAAAAAAGTTGAATAAAAAACTACATGAATGCCCCCCCTTAATTATTGCAAAAAAATCATTCTTTGAAATCTTTCGCGCCTATTCCGAGAAACCTTATAGATAAACGTTGGCATTAGACTTTTCAATTTCTCCTTCCATTATTATTCGTCATACATTCTTTTCAGCTTTAACAGAACATGTATCAATCATTGAAAATATTACCTGATACACTAATTCACAATACTTCACAATATAATAACCATAAGAATTTTAACTGAAAGAAAATAAAAGAAAGTGTCATATAAGGGATTAAAAACCCATTCTCCATAGAATGAAATATCTTTTAACTATTATAGACAATTCATATGATAGTAAAGTTAGTCATCTGAAGAGACAGACAAAGAGATCAAATAACTCGATCTGCTTCAGTGTAATTTTCTAAATTTCACTGTAATACACAAAACCCGCAACTAGCTTAGGAATAAAAGGTATGAATTGAGATACTGAATTCATAATGAATGATTTGAAGAATATGTTTATTCGTCTTTCAAGTTCTAAATATATGAGAGCTTTCTTTAGATTTTTAATTTATTGAATATTAAACTTTTGTGTCATTGAAATTATATGTTATAATAATTGATTTTATATCGGACTATAAAATTATTATACAGGGTGAGTCTTTGACCACTGCGTTAATTTTAACCATAGGTTCTTGAGATCAAAAGAAACACTTTTTCCATTACGGTTTTTCTATATTCAGCTGCGTTGAAAAGTTATAAGCATTTTAAGTTTTCACATTGGGCAAATACCCCTCTATAAGAAATAAAAATACGGGGTCTCATTAAGATAAGAATGATGTTACCAAATTTGCATACTTCTGGCAACATTGAAAAGTTAAGAATATTCCAATAATATACCTTACATACAACCTAATGTTGATCTATAAAGATAAATTTTTTTGTATGAATAGTTAATAATAATTTAATAGGCCTCCTACTTTGGGACACTCGATAAACAAAAATAATTTGGACTGACGAGTAAGTTCATTTTTTCATTCACGAAATATATACATAATTAATATAATCTTCCAGTCAATCAATAAACAGAACAATCAAAAATAAAAATTAAATTCTCATGGAGCTATGCGAACCCATCCATTAAATTTTTGGCTAGATATAGACTTTGTCCACAATAATAGATTTCATTTTTTATGTCGACTTAATCGACAAAATGACATGCTTGTCTCCCATCAAAGTTTTTATAGATTTTACTCTTCGACCCTGTTGGCCTTGAAACTGAACCATAATTTGGGTGTAAGCGTACCTTTTATTGAGCTGAACTGGTTCTTGAAGTACTATGTATTTGTCTTTTCATGGTACTCCTCCACCTTTCGATGCATCTTCCGGATTAGAGTTCCTATTTTTTATGCATGAAAGAAAAGGGATTTTCTTACATTACACAAAATGGTTCTTAAACTTGATTTTCTCATTTTCAAATAAATGGGAACTTGTAGGAATGATTATTATCATTTTTTCCCTCTTGTTACTAGTGAAAAAGGTCCATGTTTTCGAATATACAGGGTCAGCCTTTGACCACTGCGTTAATTTAAACCATAGATTCTTGACGTCAAAAAAAAACATTTTCTTTCTATAACATTTTTCCAAATTTGGCCCCGTTCAAATATATAGGGTGTTGAAAATCGTAAAAAAATTGCATTTTCATCTGTAATATTCAAAGGACAATATCATTTGAAATAATCTCTTGTAGAAGGTTTTTGATAACAGTCATGCATATTTTGGCATAAATAGATTTATTTCAATTCTTATTGGTTTCTCACTACTACTGTACAGATAGGTTGAATTGCCTGAGAAACAAATATCACTTGAACTAAAGGTCCGTATCTTGTACTTTATAGAATCATTAGTCATTTTTGCAGATAAAATCATTCATCATTTTTTTTCCTAAATTGCACCATTTTTTGAGATATTTGGAGTTGAAAGGAACTGAATCGATATAATTTTATCCAAATTTTCTGATTTTCCCAAATCCTACTCTGTGCTGAAATGATTCAATAATCAGATTTGTTCAATGTTGCCATATTTTATGTCTTTCTTCATAAAATATTTTTACAAAAGGTTGGGGAAATTACTCCAGTCTATGGTTCCACCACTAAACACTGTAGATGAAATTAACCACTGAACAATTATCTTGTTCTTCCTAGAATCATTAGTCTTTTTTGCAGATAAAATCATTCGTCATCTTTTTTCCTAAATTGCACCATTTTTGAGATATTTGAAGTTGAAAGGAATTAAATCGATATAATCATCTAATGAAACATGAGTGAGTGAATAATTTCTTAAAGGGAAAATAATGTTTTTGAAAAATTCAGATTCAATAGTGGATGCTGTGGAAGGTAAATTCGTTCAAACTAAACCGGACTACAGAGGGGTATTTGCCCAATGTAAAAGTTTAAAATGTTTATAGCTTTTTAACGCAGCTGAATATAGAAAAATGGTATGGGAAAAAAAAGTGTAAAACAGTAGGTTCTTGTTTTGTGAAAAACCTTATTCATTCAAGTCCAAATTACGAAAAAGGAGCCTGAGATTTTCTTGAGTAAAAATCAAATATGAAACTGAATTAAAACATATATTATAATAATTTGACGAATTATAACAAAAACCCAACATATATACAAGGCATGTTTTTCAAGTAAGTACCGTTTTGCGATTCCGCCATCTTAGCGCTACGGTCGGCGTTCCGTGCATGGGCGTTGGTTACCTACATCTCTTGTCTACGCACTTACGCCGTAACAGTCTGATTCTTCTTTGTATACGTTGTTTACTGAGTGTTTAAGATGCCTCCGACAATCGTGACTCCTGCTGATTGTGAAGTATGGGCTGTTATACGATTTATATTATTATTATTATTAACAATACAATTAGAGTTGAGGTATATACCTATAAACTCAAATAAGCCCATATACAGGAAAAAAAAACTATTCAATGTACACATCCCCGAAATAAAGATAAACTAATGAATTAATATTAAATGAAAAATATAAATATATACCGAACTATCTCGAATGTAAGAACACACACCGGACACAAAAACTAAGCACCAACACAGCGAGCATTTCTCCATCATCAAAGTTGTCTCAGTCTGTCTAATCCGTTTTTAAAGCTATTGGTGGTAGTGCTACCGACCACGGAACTGGGAAGTCTATTCCAGGATGAAAACGCTCTGTTGGGTAAAAACATCTGCCTTGGAATGGTCCGGAAATTCTCCTTCCTCAACTTAAAATCGTGACCTCGAAGATTATTTATATTTTTGCAGAACATGGCCCCCACCTGAGGTTCAAAAATTCCATGCATACACTTGTATGTGAATATCAGGTCACCTCTAGTGCGTCTATCCGCAAATGTTGTCATGTTATTCAGACGAAGGCGGGTTTCATAGTCAGGTCGAACGATTCCATATGGGATTCTTGTGTTCCATCTCTGGACAGACTCCAGAGAATTCAGGTCACCAACAAGCGCCGTCCACCACACCGGACCAGCGTATTCCATGATGGGGCGTATGAAGGACTCATATATCAGTTTACAAACTGATCTGTCAGAGCCTCGGAAAGATCTCTGAACCAGGTAGGTCAGTTAGCTGTCATTGAAGCAACATGGGTGGACCAGGTCAGACTGCTTGTTATGGTCAAGCCCAAGTCACATTGACTGGTGACAGGAGAGAGACAATGATCGCCAATGACATAAGACAGTCGCGGATTATTTCGGCCTATGTGTAGCACATGACATTTGTCGAGGTTTAATGGAAGCAACCATTTCCGACACCAAGCGGACAGCTCATCAAGATCCCGCTGTAGAGTGGTGGAGTTGAGAAGAGGGAAATTATAAATCTTGGTATCGTCTGCATACATATAACATGTCGATAAAAAACAACCAGGGAGATCAGAGATATAGAAGAAACAGAATGGGACCAAGAACTGATCCCTGAGGGACACCACTTCGAACATGACACTCGGAAGATGAGTAAACATCACCAACCCTCACTAAAAAAGTTCTGTTGGTCAGAAATGCACGAATCCACTGAAGAAGACCCCCTCTCAACCCAAGATGGTCCAGTTTATGAAGTAGACGTTTATGTGGGACACGGTCAAACGCTTTAGAAAAATCTAGATAGATAACATCAACTGGAATGTTACTATCCCATGCCTTAGTCCAATCGTTGAGACAACAGATTAGGTTAGTGAGGACTGAACGGTGCGGTAGAAATTCGTGCTGTTGGTCGGGAAAAATCTTCTGAGCTAAGCAAAAATCAAGCACCTGGTCACAAACTATTCTCTCCAGGACCTTAGACAAGACTGACAGCAGACTTATAGGTCTATAATTCAGTGGAGACAGCTTATCACCCTTCTTATAAATGGGAGTTACTGAGGCGGATAACCAATCTGAGGGTAGAGTGCAGCTGGAGAGAGATTTCCTGAATATAAGAAAAACCGGATTTCTTAGTGCAAAAGGCGTAAAACCGATCAATATTCATCGTAAGATCTGTGAAGTTTACGGACAAAACATTATGAGTGATCGAATGATAAGGAAATAGGTGAGAGCATTTAAAGATGGCCGCACAAATATGCATGATGAAAAACGGAGTGGGCTTCCTTCGGTCGTTAATGAAGATTTGGGGCAGAAAGTGGACAGCCCTGATCTGGCACCCAGCGACTACCATTTGTTCCTGCACTTGAAGAAACACCTGGGCGGTCAGCGTCTGCAAGACGATAATGACGTCAAAACATTTGTGACACAGCGGTTAACAAGTCAGGCGGCAGAATTTTATGAGGAGGGTACCCAAAAACTGGTGCCACATTATGTCAAGTGCGTCAATATTCACGGAAATTATGTTGAAAAGTAGATTAAGATACAGGCTTTCATGTAAAAATAAAATTATTACGATATCTTTACACGTCTTTTTGGCGCTCTTGTTCACCCGAACAGAGTGCCTATCATTTTGCCCGAATTTCTGTAATTTTGGAATATCGAGCCGAAAATCGTCTCAATCGATTGGGTTCGACTCCCAGATGAAGAATTCGTGGCGAAAGTTCAGTCTGTACGGCCGGCCGTATCCTCTCTAGCATCCAAAAGAAATCAGCTAGGGTTTTCATATTTTCAGAATAAGTTAATTGTCCAAATATCTCGGTCAAGTTCGTTATTGGGCCAAATCCGTCGGATGGTTCAGTAGTTATGAGCATCTGAAATTTTGTTTCCTCAATAACTTCTAGAATATCCATCCGATCAAATTGATACTTGAAATATTGTTGAGGGAGGCTGCCACAAAACAGCTCGCAAAATTTCGTAGAAATCGTCACGCTAGAAAATTTTAAAAAAATTCCCATAAAAGAATTTTTCAATCCTCACCATCTCATAAGTTATTTTTCGGATTTCAATATAAATTCGTGAATATATTGAGGTGATCGATATCTTACTTATCCCCAAATTTCATTGTCGTAGCTCTTTTCCATCAAAAGATATGAACATTTTTTTAATTTACTCAAGATAAAAAAGAGAAATGACATACGTCCCGATGATTTTCTTTGAACGATGGCCATCATAGATCGATATTCGATTGACAAATTCCGGGCTCATTAATCAGTGTCAGTTGGCGTTATATTAATCAAAATTTTTCATAACGGGAAATCATAGAGATAGAATTCAATCTCGGTGGCTGAAATAATATACGTTGTCAAAATTCAGAAAAGCACTGACATAAGTTTTTAGGAAAAGGGAATTATAGCTTCGAACAAAACTTGGGGAAAATTATGAGTAGTTATTTTTAATTTGAGATATAGGTTTGTTCATTCATTAAGCGTTCATATTTGCATCACATTGTCCCATAGTACGGAAAAAGACTATTGTTCACGTGATCAGAGTGCTTATAGATTTGTTATGGTTTGAATATTTACTCGCAAGTAGCTCAACAAGAGTGCCAAAGCAATCTGACCTCACGTCAGTGCTTTCTAAATTTTTTTAATTCCAAAACGGTACTTACTTAAAAAACATGCCTCGTATGTTGGATTTTATGAGAGGTGACTGCTTGGTCGACTCGTTTATCGAGAAATTCTTTGGCCAAACTAACTTTAGTTAGAAATTTTAGTTGACAAATTTTTTATTATTCTTTGGCCATTTCAACCATCAATCTCTAATGAGTATCAATTGATGAACTCAATGACAATCGTTATCCAAGTGAGAATGCTTAATCATTAAGCATTTTATGCATATTTTGAAGAAAACTAGCTTCTTGAAATGAGATAGTACAATGGTGAAATTCAAGGATGTTCTGAATATCAAATTCAAATATCTTCCGAGTGATCTAATGGATATTCTTGGAGTTATTGAGGAAACCAAATTGCATATGCTCATAACTGCTGAACTATTCTACGGATTTGGCCCAATAACGAACTCGGTTGAAGTATTTGGACAATTAACCTATTCTCGCAATAAGAAATCTCTAGCTCATATCCTTCGGATAATAGAGAATATACGGCCGGACATACTGAAATTTGACCATGCATTCTTCATCGAGAAGTCGAACCCAACCGATTCACAGCATTTTCGGCTCGATATCCAAAAGTTCTAAAGATTTGGGCAAAACGGTGTTATAAGAACAGCCCAAATTCAAAATGAGCTAAAAAAATTGATTTTGACGTCAAAATCCCATTTTTATACACCATTCTAGAAAAGCTTCCAAGGCATTTTAATGAAGTATCACACAATTCTTCTCCTCCATTCGATTCTGAAGATTTGAAGAGCTCGTTCAAGCCACAAATAGGTATTCGTCAAAAAAATGGTCCGAAACAAAATCATCCAACGTATTGAGAAATATTTTGAATCAGTTAAGAAATATACAACTGATTCGTGAAGGGAAAAGAAACACTTTTTCGAATTCTGCCCCGTTGAAAAGTTATAAGAGATTTATATAATTATATATATATATATTTCAAATTGGGCTGAGCCACCACTGGCTTCCTTTCGAGGAGTACAAATTTTCTGATATACCGACGGCTTGTAAGGGATTATCGGTTTATTTTTCGGGAAGAACATTTCATTCTCTTCAAAATACTAAATTTTCAGGGTGAAACATCTTTTTCATCAACCCTTTCGGGAACTTTGAACTCGAGCGCTATCGATCCCGACGTATAAGGGTAATTGGACAATGTACGAATTTTCCGATATACCGACGGCTTGTAAGTGATTTTCGGTTCATATTTCGGAAAGAACATCCCATTTCCTTCAACATATTCAATTTTCAGGGTGAAACATCTTTTTCTTCAACCTTTTCGGGACTTTGAACTCGAGCGCTATCGATCCCGACGTATAAGGGTAATTGGACAAAGTACGAATTTTCCGATATACCGACGGCCTGTAAGTGATTTTCGGTTTATTTTTCGGAAAGAACATTTCATTCTCTTCGACATATTTAATTTTCAGGGTGAAACATCTATTTCTTCAATACTTTTGGGAACTTTGAACTCGAGCACTATTCATTACGATGTATAAAGGTAATTGGTAAAAGTACGAATTGATTCGCCATTATTCAAAATAGAAATACTTTAAATTGTTGAAAAAACTTCAGAGGATCATATTCCGCATAAAACTATAAGATCTAAACCCCTCTAGTTCTTTTTTCCTAAAAATCAATTGGAGATTTCTAAAGGTGTGCGCATAAACAAAGTTCCGGCTGCTACGACCCAGCAGCCAGAATTTCAATATCGGCTGCTAACTTCACACGGGTACAAAAAATTCAGCTTTTTCATTATGACATTCCATAAAATTGTAGAGATATACTTGTTTATGCACCCTGTTCCTGTTCAAGGCTTCAAAGCGTAATATTTATGATGATAACACATTTTCATAGCACTTCGGAAAAGTCACATAACTTCCCATCTAAATGATTATTTCAGCTCAATTCCATGGTAAGTGATATTTTAGCAGAGTATTGGTGAAATTGTTAAAATTTCTTAATTTTGTTTTCAATTTAGTTGAATATTCCATAAGAAAATCCTCATATCTAATATTTAGTTTCCCAATACTCTATTAGTCTTTATTATTCTTTAGATCATCATAACTTTTAAAGATTTCTATCTGAGTTATATTTTATGTCCCAAACTGAATCTGTAAATTCCGGTGTTTCAATAATTCATAGAGAAAAATTGTCAAAGTTATGATATGCAAGAAGTTTTTCATGTTTTGAAGGATAAATACGTTCACAACAGAAGAGCTAATTCGATGAAATGCTGTATCAAAACTTCAACACACAACCAATTATGAAATTTTGAAGCCTTTATGAATTTTAGATGAAATGTTCACTATTGCATATAAATGAATTATAAGTGATCAAATAACATAACAAATAGTGCGTCTTGATTAATTTTTCAAATTGATTCTGAAACTTTTAAATACGGTGGATCGAAGTTTATTTCAATTTCAAAAAATGAAAGTTTTAAATAGCATGTTTGAATACACAATGTAATATAAGCAATATTTACGTTTAATTCACCTTTAACTGAAATTTTAATAAGTATGTCTTTTTATTTTGATAGATCCACAGAAAAGGGAATTTTTTTTATATCATTCAATAGCAAAATTTTCAATGATAATAAAAAACCATGTCAACATAGAATTATTTCGGCAGTATTTCCTCAAGTTATGGTCGGATTAAGAAGAAAGAGTAGTTATCTCATTCTTTTTTCAAATTTCAAATCATTCAAAATCACTTATCTTGGAAATGATGCATTTTAGGAAGATAAATGTGAATGATAAATACTTCTTAGATAATCAAGCATACTGAAAATGCTAGGGATTTGTTCAGTAACTTATTATTATTTTGTAGTAAGTTTTGGAGCTTTTACGAGTAGTTCAAGCATGTTCAATCAGACTTGTTTCAAACCTTCTTCAAGATTTGAATTCATTCGCATTTTCCACAACGAAGATATAAGCAAAAATCAATTTTTTAATGAAATTTCAACACCTTGTATCTTTTAACAGAGCTGGATTTCACAAAATGGTAAATTCTTTTGCTTTCAAGAATCTATGGTTGTAGTGAATGTAGTATCCAGAGACTCAACCTGTATATAGAATATGGGTAGGTTGTTTCATGATGGAATACTCTGAATACTACTTTAGGAAGTATTAAATCCGATTGATGCTCTGTCCGAAAAACAAATAGCTTCAATCTAAAGTGGCTTAGAGCAGCGGTAAAATGTACTATTACTACGAGTAGGTAAGCATGCAATTAATATAAAAATACATGATTTCCTAATACGTTCTTCGCGTTAATCTGAGGCGAGCTATAAACTCATTTCATAAATTTGAAATGCCGAACGGAAGCACAGAATTAAATGTAACCTTGGATTCTTCATCATTAATTCTAATCTGGTAGTTTCATTATTATCTTTAGCCCCAAGTTTCCAAAAATTATTCACGTTGTGGGGAAATAAAGGATTGCTTACTCACTCGACGAAACGATCTCAGAGAAACGATATTTGACTTCATATTTTAGAAAAATACTTATTCTATGACGAAGTTGTGCGGGTGATATCCAAATAGCGTGGATATTAATAGAATCACATCCTACTAAAAATTGTTCCGAAATCAAGTACAGGGAATCACAAAATTTTAACGTTGTCTATATCGAACTTATCAGCAGATTATTTCCTACTTCACACGTGTAACCTTTGTTTACTTTGGATAGAGTTTTCGTATTTACCTTCACATTAAGGTTTATTATCTCAGAAATCGATCATAATTAAAATGATATGGCTGTACTAGAAAATCATATCAGTAATTTAAATCAATTGGTAGTTGTCTGTTGACAGTACAGAAAATTTCATTTATTTCTTACGTATTCCTTAATATTTGAAAAACATATGTTAACATAAATAATATGAATAAATGCATATACAGGGTGGCCATTTGAAAACGAAACAGACGAGATTACAGACGAAATAAATTTTTTCGATAGAAATGCTCGGACAGGTCGATTTCTGTTTCGAGGGGGACAACTTAATATGTAGGTTACGGACGCATAGCGCTTCAAACCTTGCTACTACAACCCTCTCCCCCAAATTTTGAATAGGGAAGATGGGGTGAATGATACCTCATTTGAAAGGTATTCTTATACTGATTTCAGCACAGTCATTGTTTTTTCATTTTATGCATTAGTTCTCGAAATATTTTTAACTAAGTATTTGAAAATGAAGTGGTGTTTTCATGGCACTTGTAGTGTTTTTTGTGAAGAATCAACATTTTGAGCTTCATAACAACCATGACTGTGGCTTCCTTCCTCCAATCCACTGACATAGAAATCTTTAATCACGATGTCGATGTTTCATGATAGTGGAATGAAAATGTTCGAAAAAAAATTTAGAAAAGTACTGACATAGGATTCCGGAATAATATGAGGCCGAAAACATCCGCCACAATGAATAAACAAACATATTTCTCAAATTAAAAATAAATTTCTGCAGAACTACCCACGAATAGTTTCTTGATTGAATTCAAATATTCATTGATCAACTTCTACATTTGGATGCACTTCGGTTAGGGTCGCATCGCAGAGGTTGCTTATACCTCTGTGACGATACTTTGGTATTCCTCCAAAACCGGAGTTTCTAGAGTTAAGCCCTAAATTAGTCGTTCACACCTGTTGTGACCCCCTGTGTTTTAGTTAGTCGCCCTCTTCTATTATTTCCTCATTTGCTTTGGTATCAAGGTTGCCTTGTCCTGAAGAAGCCAGTAAACAGAAACACAAGGACATACCAACAATTCCTATTTCTGCTTCTATTTTTTTCTGCGGAAGTGACTACGACTACTTCATTGATTCTATTTAAATATCCATATTGATCCACTTCTACAATTAAACATTTATCTATCGATAAACAAGGTCTTCTTTCATCATCGTCCAGAATTTCGGACATACAAACATGTATCCGTTGCAAAGCCTTATATATACAGGGTCTTTCACGAGGAACCTCACCCATATTTATACGGGAAACTACTGAACGTATTTTCATGAAATTCAGCACTTATAAGTATTTCACGATGCTGATGAAATCTAAAATATTTTCAAGGCATGAGCACCTCCGATTTTTCCGGAAATGAGGTCAACTTCCGTTTTTCAAACTAGAACACAATTTTTTTATTGCAGAAATAGATTCCTTAGAAAATTTCAAGTTATTTCGAAGTAACATTTTTTAGTTTTGGTTGGAAAATTCTCTCTGAGCGGGAAAATTCGAAAAAAAATCGAAAATGGAGCTCCGCTGAAACAAGAATAACTTCGAGGTTTTTGGATGGAAAATTTTTATTTTTGGGATTTTTCAAGATGTAAGATTGATGTATCCACTTTAGAAATCGAAATCGCGATTCATGATACAGGGGGTGAAAAAATCACTTTCAAAGTTAGAGATGACAAAATCGTGAAAAATCAATTTTTTCAAATTAGAACCCCACTTTTTTATGGCAGATATTGAATCTACGTTAAAAAATAATGTGAGTGTATGCATCACACCCTTGCCCTAAAGTGGATATTTTCTGAGTTATTCACAAAAAACTGTTTTTCGTCTTGAATTTTCAGCTATTTCTTTTCCCTTCGCTCCAAAAAGATGAAATTTTCAGGAACTGTTATTTGAACCATGCTGTAGATTTTTAACCCCTTCTTGAAACCGACTTCAAGTTACTATTAGGAGAACCATGGCAAACTCTCGCAGTTATAACTAGAGAAGATGCTCAAAGTTTTGACCGTTAATTTCTAGACATTTATTTATACGTCTCAGGAATGCTTCGTGCGCTGCTCTTATTATTTCATCGGGAGGAAGAGATCTGCAGAAATGTTTAAAAACCAAATTGAGTTTCAAAACTATGAATCTAAAAATCTAAACAAACCTGAACGCATTTCTGACTCGTTCTATGCAGCCCTCTTTATCAGTCAGGGGAGTTGAGTAGACAATATTTTTTGTCCTACCCCAAACATAAGTCTAAAGGAGTTAAATCGGGAGAACGTGGTGGCCAAAGATGTGGACCATTGTTCGCCAACCATCGATCTTCAAATAGCCTGTATAGGATATTTGACACATTGAGTGAATTGTGTGGGGGCGCGCCATCTTGTTGATACCATAAGTCATTATGGTTCTGTACTAGCGGCTCAATTATTTGAGTCAATATGTCAGAATATCTATCTCCTAAGGGAGAACATTCCTTATATAATGCAAACATGTGTAGTGTTCTATCTTACCAGTTAAAGTCCCATCATAAATGTGAACATCGAGAATTGCAGTATTTTTGATGGCGCAAAAAACATTGAAACTCCAGGTCTCTTGAAAGTTCCATTGTCTGAAGTGGTGGTTGTTCTCTTCATCCCAATAATGACTGTTATGCCTATTGAAAGAACCATTCTTTGTGAATTTAGATTCATCTGTCCAAATTATACAGTCCAAAAAGTTTTCATTCTCTTGAAATCGAATCATCATAGCTTCGCAAAACTCTGTTCTCCTGACGAAATCAGTTTCCTTCAAATGCTGTACCCTATTGAATTTATATGGGTGCATTTTATGTTTTTTTAATATTCTCCAAACACTCGATTGAGATAATCCCAGAGCAATCTCGGCATCTTTGAGAGAATTTTGAGGATTCACACGAAAATATAAGAACTGTAATTTCCTTGTTCTCATCTTCTACTACACTTTTTTCTCTGTGTATAGTTTTCTTAACGAAAGATCCGACTTTTCTCAAGTTTGTCATGGTTCTGTTAATGGTATCTCTCGTTGGTCTGGGTCGGTCAGGAAACCTCTCAATGAACAGTCGAATCGTTCTATCTACAACTTTATTACATTCTCCATGAAGTAGAATGAGATTTGAATAATCTTCATTGTTAAAATTAGGCATAGTGATCGATTTTATAACTTAATACGAATTATCACCAAATTAATAGTAAACACAAAATGCTACTGAATGAAGAGGAATTTGGCAGATGTAATTAATGATATCTATCATAAAAAAAAAGAATGTAAATCATGGTAAGTTTTTGCATATGGTTCATAAGGAATTATTATTATTAGTTGAAATAAAGAAGTTTCCGATACAAATTCGAATCTAAATTCGCCATCTATTTAGGAACAACCTGTAACTTTTTTCTCTTGCATATTAGGGTAGTAAAATCTAAAACATGGTTTAAGTAACAGTTCCTGAAAATTTCATCTTCAGGCGTGAAGGGAAAAGAAATAGCTGAAAATTCAAAACGAAAAACAGTTTTTTGTTAATAACTCAGAAAATATCCACTTTAGGGCAAGGGTGTGATGCATACACTCACATTATTTTTTAACGTAGATTCAATATCTGCCATAAAAAAATGGGGTTCTAATTTGAAAAAATTGATTTTTCACGATTTTGTCATCCCCAAATTTGAAAGCGTTTTTTTCACCCCCTGTATCATGAATCGCGATTTCGATTTTTAAAGTGGATAAATCAATCTTACATCTTGAAAAATCTTAAAAATGAAAATTTTCCATCCAAAATCCTCGAAGTTATTATTGTTTCAGCGGAACTCTATTTTCGATTTTTTTTTCGAATTTTCCCACTCAGAGAGAATTTTCCAACCAAAACTGAAAAATGTTACATCAAAATAATTTGAAAAACCGGAGGTGCTCATGCCTTGAAAATATTTTAGATTTCATCAGCATCGTGAAATACTTATAAGTGCTGAATTTCATGAAAATACGTTCAGTAGTTTCCCGTATAAATATGGGTGAGGTTCCTCGTGAAAGACCCTGTATTCAAATCAAAATTACACAGAAGCGATGATACGACTTCGGAATTGAATCTTCTGTAACCTCTAAACCTGAGGCTTTTTCTATAAGTTTTAGGAAAATGAGGCGTGCTAGGAGATGAGAAATTAACTATAATTTACTTTTTTTTAAGACACGACACGGACGTAACTGAAATAATAATTATATATGCTGGAAGAAGAATGCTACGGTAATGAAATTTCGGAATATAAAGAAATATCAATAACGCCCATATGTGTTAGTTAAAAAAAAAGTATTAAAAAAAATTATTTTGGGAATTTTTTTAAAATTTTTTAGCATGTCGATTTCTGCGAACAATGCAACAACAATGAATATCTCCTCCAAGTGACGTTTCGCAAGTTCGTTGCTTCTTCGAGTTCTTCAAGATACGTGGATAAAATATAATGATAAAAATATAAAAGGCTCTGACGTGGGGTAGATGACTTTGGCGCACTTGTTGAACTTGCTCACTTACCCAATTTAGGGCGTTTCAACTGTTCAGGTGGGCAAGCACCCCAAAATACGTTTTGAAAACCTGTATGATTCATATCCAATTGAAAACTTGATAATGAAAAAAAATTTAACAAAAGGGAGCAATTTCTGGGTAAAAATATTCAGTATTGCTGTAATCGATTTTGTTCATTCGTATTGGTTTGAATGTCTTGGCTTATTTCGTTATTCGGTCAAATAGACTCAGTGATTTCGATGTTACAAGAGAAACCGTTTTTCGAATTACTCTGAGTTTTTCATTATGCCGTTCAATTGTACCCATTAATTTTTATTTAGATTTGAATCACGCCCCCTTTCAAATCATGTATTTTGTCGAACGTATCCACTTGAACAGGCAAATAAAATTTCGGAGATGTGATTTGTTTGAAGTTTGAATTATTAAGCGCAAGTTATTTAACAACAACGCCAAAGCCATCTTTCTTGGCGTCAGTAAATTTTTGGAACTATTATTCCACTTCCCCGAAAAACTTACATATTACAGATATTACAAAATTAGTGAGACTCGTTTCTGTCAAAAGTTGAATTCTTCGATTCAAATGATTCAGATGTTTACGCAAAAAATATATGCTCTTTAACACAGAAGGAAAAACAGGATCAACATTGCAATAACATTTAAAGATACTAATGGGTTGGGTAAGCGGTGTACTTCATGAATATTTTTAAAGCTTTCTCATGGCATGAATGTGTCAGTTGAGCATAAAAGAATGATTTAGTGATCTTTGAAGGTTTATGTACCAGGTACTAGATGAATCATTTAAATGCTGATTATATATCCCATGGAAATGCAACAATGAAAATTGTATGACCCCATTTGGCATTGAAGAAAAGGATTATCTTAATTGTGATATACATATATTTACTTATTCACGATTCGAATTTCACTCTCAAGGAATCTATAAAATTTATTGGCTATACTGGATGTGAATCATTCGGAGGCCACTGACTTTTATACAGGGTTAAGCAATCGTGAGTAGTTCTTCCAAATAAACAACTAAGACTTTTTGTTGAAGACAGTATCCTTTGGATATACAGGGTCTTTCACGAGGAACCTCACCCATATTTATACGGGAAACTACTGAACGTATTTCCATGAAATTCAGCACTCATAAGTATTTCACGATGCTGATGGAATCTAAAAAACCTCCGGTTTTTCCGGAAATGACGTCAACTTCCGTTTTTCAAATTAGAACACCATTTTTTTATTGCAGAAATAGATTCCTTAGAAAATTTCAAGTTATTTTGATGTAACATTTTTCAGTTTTGGTTGGAAAATTCTCTCTGAGCAGGAAAATTCGAAAAAAAAAATCAAACAAGAATAACTTCGAGGTTTTTGGATGAAAAAATTTCATTTTTCGGATTTTTCAAGATGTAATTTTCAGCTATTTCTTTTCCTTCACGCCAAAAAGATGAAATTTTCAGGAACCGTTACTTAAACCATGTTTTAGATTTTACTATCCTAATATGCAGGAGAAAAAAGTTACAGGTTGTTCCTAAATAGATGGCGAATTTGGATTCTAATTTGTATCGGAAACCTCTTTATTTCAACTAATGGTCCACATCTTTTGCCACCACATTCTCCCGATTTAACTCCTTTAGACTATTATGTTTGGGGTAGGATAAAAAATATTGTCTACTCAACTCTCCTGACTGATAAAGAGGACTGCATAGAACGAGTCAGAAATTCGTTCAGGTTTGTTTAGATTTTTAGATTCATAGTTTTGAAACTCAATTTGGTTTTTAAACACTTTTGCAGATCTCTTCCTTCCGATGAAATAAGAGCAACGCACGAAGCATTCCTGAGACGTATAAATAAATGTCTAGAAATTAATGGTCAAAACTTTTAGCATCTTCTCTAGTTATAACTGCGAGAGTTTGCCATGGTTCTCCTAATAGTAACTTGAAGTCGGTTTCAAGAAGGGGTGAAAAATCTACAGCATGGTTCAAATTCCTGAAAATTTCATCTTTTTGGCGTGAAGGGAAAAGAAATAGCTGAAAATTCAAGACGAAAAACAGTTTTTTCTGAATAACTCAGAAAATATCCACTTTAGGGCAAGGGTGTGATGCATACACTCACATAATTTTTTAACGTAGATTCAATATCTGCCATAAAAAAATGGGGTTCTAATTTGAAAAAATTGATTTTTCACGATTATGTCATCCCTAACTTTGAAAGTGATTTTTTCACCCCCTGTATCATGAATCGCGATTTCGATTTTTAAAGTGGATAATCAATCTTACATCTTGAAAAATCCGAAAAATGAAAATATTCATCCAAAAACCTCGAAGTTATTCTTGTTTCAGCGGAGCTCTATTTTCGATTTTTTTTCGAATTTTCCCGCTCAGAGAGAATTTTCCAACCAAAACTGAAAAATGTTACATCAAAATAACTTGAAATTTTCTAAGGAATCTATTTTTGAAATAAAAAAAATGGTGTCTAATTTGAAAAACGGAAGTTGACGTCATTTCCGGAAAAACCGGAGGTGCTCATGCCTTGGAAATATTTTAGATTTCATCAGCATCGTGAAATACTTATAAGTGCTGAATTTCATGAAAATACGTTCAGTAGTTTCCCGTGTAAAGATGGGTGAGGTTCCTCGTGAAAGACCCTGTATATGATATGATATTATTTATAATACCCGAAGAAGCAAAATCAACAGGAAGGTAAATTACTTAACCAGCATTTATAAAAATCACTTGAGATCTCATGAGTCCCCAATTAATAGAATATCCGGAATTTCATCTAATTTCATAGTTCTGTCAATCTTGACAATTATTGAGAAAAAAAATTTCTGACTTTTTCAATAGCTTATTTACCTTTAGAACAATAGAAGATGTAGATTGAAACGTCGATAGAAAGGAGAACTAAGAAGGAACGTAGATAATATCGGGCAAAGAAACGTTCAACACGAGTTCCATCAATAGAAAATTCTCGTTATCCAGTGAATTACTGATTTTGTCCTATTTCGTGCTGATGATTTTTCACCAGATTTCGCCCAATAATGAAGGATTATTCAATACAAGGTCCATTGAAGTATATGAAATTCAATTCATACAAAATTGTTTGGCATTTATATATATAATATGAAAGTGATACCTTTGGTCATCTTATTACCATAATTATGCACGTTTTCCAACGATAATTGTTGTTTGTATTGATTCTCGCAATCTCTTTCGAACCTCAGGCGATCTCTTTATGTAAGAGGTACTTAGATATGGCAACTATGAAGGACGTTCTTATATCTATTGTTACCCACGTAAATAAAGTTCAGACCGGGTGCTCCTAAATGATGCGAGAGATCATGCATTGATTTCACTATTTGACGATGGAAATGAAAACAACTTCGATTAGTACTCACGCATCAATAAAATATTATTTATTTATTTATTTATTTATTTACACAGTTAGGAATACAAACAGGTGACAATCACCCAACACAGTATCCACTATTAAGAATTACAAGTGTGCCAAAATTATCAATGAACTTTCATAGGCATAATATATATACAAGCATAGTACAAGGAAAAAAGAAAAAAAACTAGAATTTAACAATACATTAAAAACCAAAGTAATCAAGAAATATCCTAACGATACAAATACATTTTTTTGAGTTTCTGTTTAATTGAATTCTGACCAGGATGAAACAAATCCAAATCATTCAAAGAGTTACAGTATCGCATCATCCTGCATAGAGGGGAATTCATCGCACTATTGGTATGGCGAAAAGGAATATGGAACATTTCATTGTTTCTCAGAGCTCTGCACGGAACATGGAAACCTATTGATGATAGGAGGGCAGGGGAGTTATAAACATTGTTGAGAAGTTTATACAAGAAAAGGACATCACTGATTTTTCTCCTATTTTCAAGAGAATTGAAACCAAATTGAATCAACCGAAGACGATAGTTTTCAGGGTTTCTAGGTGTCAATCGAAAGTTGAATTTAAATGAGATGAACTTCAAGAATCTGTTCTGAATTCTCTCGAGCCTAGCAATGTATATTGAGTACCCTGGGCTCCAAACAACTGACGCAAAGTTGAGTTTACTGTAGACATAAGAGCTATATAATGTGGTGAATGATTTCAAATTTGAGAAATGCCTACTTTTTCTCATGATAAAGCCTAGAGTTTTATAACAGGAATTAGCTAGCTGATCCACGTGAAGATCAAAAAGAAGTTTCGAATCAAAAATAATCCCCAAATCTTTCATACTCTCCACTCTGGACAAGGGGGTTTCACCAATATTGTAAGGAAAGATAATCTTGTTGACATTACGGGTGAATGTGATGACCCGGCACTTATCCGAATTCAAGTACAATTGATGGTCGCGGCAGTAAGAAAAAAGGGCTCTCAGTTCACACAGCATATCCAGGCAATTCTGTTCGGAGGTGATACTTTTCATTATCTTGAGATCATCCGCGAAGAGAAGGAATCTACATTTCGTAAAGCATGTTGCAATCTTATTGATATAAATTAAGAACAACAAGGGTCCCAAGTGGGAGCCTGAGGCACCCCAGAACATACCTCAAATGAATCAGAAAAGTGTCCCTCCACTGAAACGTATTGACACCTTTCAGACAGGTATTACTCAAACCACTCAAGCATCGCACCACCAACACCAACCTCAGCAAGACTAGAAATATGAATATTAATATTGGTTTTATCAAATGCCTTGCTGAAGTCAGTATACACAACATCGACCTGAACACGTTGATCGAGTTCGCTCTGTAGAAATTCGACAAATGTTACTAAGTTACTTTCGACCGAACGTCCCTTCAGGAAACCGTGCTGTTCAACAACAATCTTCGATGCAACCAAGTCCGAAAGATAAGTATACACTAACTTTTCGAAAACTTTCTCGAAATTAGAAAGTTTGCTTATGGGCCTATAATTACCCACTAAGCTCTTATCTCCTGATTTGAAAATAGGTGTGATGGATGCAGTTTTCCACCTTGCTGGAAAACAGGCTGACTTGAGGATTTATTAAAAATTATCATTAGTGGTCTAACAAAGAAGAACTGCAATTTTTATGAATGAGGATGGAATACCATCAGGCCCGGCACCCTTTCTCCCATCAATACCCTCCAGCGCTCTACGTATTTCGTGAGATGACAATTGAATATAATTCAGTTGATTTGGAATATTAACCTTGGGGTAACTAGATAAAGATGAGCTGCTGTGCGAGTTCTAGTTCCCTTGACGTACACGCTACGGAAATAATCCGCGAACAACTCAGATATATCCTTCCCGGACGTCGCTGATCTGTCCCCATAAGACATCAATCGTGTAAAACCTCGACCTCGTTCTTTTCTGGATGCAAATTTGAAAAAACTCCTAGGATTTTGAGTAACCTTCTGTTCAATCTCCGAAACATATCTTCTATAATCAGATTCAATTAGTTTTTAGATGTTTTACGTAAATTTTGAATTCAGCTAAATCTTTCAGGTTATTGTAAATTTTCCATTTGGCATGAATTGCATTTTTTCTTTTAACTAATTTGATTGCTGTTTTAGAGAAATATACAGGAAAATGTTTACGAATTTTTGTAGTGGCACATGAGTCTGGATAACCCTGAAAAGTTGATCATAAAAATATCCAGGTCGGAATCAACGTCATTATTAATCAATAAATTTTCCCAATCAATATCAAATATGGACTGATTTATAACTCCGTAATCTGCTCGTCCAAAACTATAAAAGAAGAGACATTAGTTCGAAGATGTCCGACTGTATCAAATGAAAACAAAAACTCCAATGCAGGGTGATGACGACTCTCACGAACTAATGGGGACAGACAATGTTCGAAATTATTAATTTTGTGAGAATTACAGAATACAAGATCAAGATTTCTACCATTAAAGTTTTTACGTGATTATATTGCATAAGTTCTAAGTATGTACATGCGTCAATAATATGTTCAAATTTATTTTCTACATTGAAGGCATTAGAATAATTATTACCTTCTTTGAAAATCCATGTAATCGATGGACAATTAAAATCCCCTAGAACCATGACTACAGAGTCACCTAATTTTGCCTTATTAGAGTATAGTTTGGAACTAAATCTGGTGCTAGCAAATTGCTCATTAGGTGGAAGATATACACAACATAGATAAAGTTTAAAAATACCTAGTTTCAACACCACCCAAATATCCTCCACATCACTTTGAAGTTCCGTAGCTACAGTAGGTTTTAACTTATTCTTGACCGCAACGAAAACACCACCCCCGTCAGCCTTCTCAACGCCGGAATTCGCTCGATCGCGCCTAAAGATTGTATAGTCATTTAAATCGATCAATTCCGAGTCCATCACTCCATCGTTCAACCAAGATTCGGTAATACAAACTATATCATGATCGTTGACAGTAACGTTCATTTTGAATTCGTCAATTTTGTTCTGAGTCAGTGACATTCTGGTAGTAAACCGAAACAGCCATTAGAATATATTTTTTTAATTTAATGTGAACTATCTTGACTTACAGTTTCCTCAATTCCTCGCTTGATCGAATGTGCAATATTTTAGAAGCATCGTTTTTACGCAGAAAAATATTACCTGATTGGGTCCAGACATACCTGTACCCCTTATCCCTTGCGACCTCACGAGCTTCCTTGAACAAAATCTTGTTGTGAGGTGATAGGTGCTCATTGATGTATAGCCTTTCAGATATTTTTTTCAATCTTTATTCCTGTTTTATTTGGTTCCGAACTTGAATTTCGTCTAGCTTTATATGCTGCAAGAAAATTGTCTCTTTTGACCTTCGAGATGAATTTTACCACAATATTCCTAGGTCTTCCCTGAATATTCGTTGGAACCCGGCTACAATAGTCTAAACAGGAGGAGTCAACCGGCAGTTCAATAGCTTTTCCAATTGATGAAATAATATCTATGAGATTCTCATTAGGTTTCTCAGGAATATTTTGAAGTTCAATATTGTTCGATCTGGAAAATTGTTCAAGGTTATTGACCTTTGAGTTGAGATCCATGACTTGTTTCTTCAAAAATCATTCTCCTCTCCAGCTTACCCATCCTAGAAACCAGCTCGCCGAATTTTCCCAGCTTCATCTCAAAGTCACTCACTTTCTCTGAACAAAAATTGACAGATTCCCGCAGATTTTTTATCTCCATAATGAGTGCCTGAACATGTTGAGAACTACCAGCACTGTGCCATTCTGCATCAATTCATCGTCCGAGGCGATAGGCTTGCTTATTCGCTGAGAAAGACGGAGCTGAGACTGACCAGCCATGGGCGAACGACTAGCAGAAGTTGACCGCCCATTCCGATCTCCGCCACTGGATACATGTGAATTATTTTTGCGGCATACGTCACATTTCCAATCTGTGCCGGGAACATTTCTGATCGCCGACAACTGATTTTTTGTGACACCGGAGCAGGTGCCGTTTGCGTGATAACAATTGAGACAAAAACTGCAAGTAATACTCGGCGACCGTTTCGATGATACCTCATTACAACCAACACAGCGCGACATTTTTCAGATTCAAAAACAATATGCCCCGTTTAGATTATAAAAATGTATCTATCCTTGAGAGAACAAGTAACAACAATTTACAGTGTAAAATTATGGGTTGAATCGAAACTTTATAACACACTTAATTACGTTGAGATAGGGAGCGAATGCAACACACGTTGTCACACGTTGGATTCACATTCACATTTTGTGAATAAAGGCTGTTCCTTTTCATACGAGTCATCCGGTAAATTTCAAAAAATACACATAACTCATCGAATGAGCAAAAAACTGAGAGGAATCGATTCAACCCCTTAAAATTGAATAAGGGAGAAGGTTTGAGTAATTCATCATTCAACAGTTATAGAAATAGTCTTTACGTTGTATGAAAACAGTAATTTTGATTAACTTTTTTCTGCCGAGATCCAGTTTACAGCTCAAGTAAGCACATTTTCATTGAGCTCTCCTAACAAACATGAGAAATTATCAACATACTCATAGGAGCTAAAAAATTGGTATTTGGCTTATTCTGATATACCTGTATTTTATCATTATACCTTCCGAACAGATGATTTCAGAATATATTAATTGTCCAAATAGTTCGATCGAGTTCATTATTGGGTCAAATCTCGAATGTTTCAGTACTTATGAGCATCTGAAATTTTGTTTCCTCGATAACTCCTAGAATATCTATCCGATCAAGTTGTAACTTGGAAAATATCTGAATTAGATTGAAACAAATAGGCTTGCAGAATTCCGTAGGAATCGTCCTACCAGAAAATTTACAAAAAATTCCCAGAATTTTTTTTTCATTATATCATATCTATGAGATATTCGTCGGATTTAAACAAAATGTGCATGTACGAACATAATCAATATCTTATATATTCCCAAATTTCATTATCCCAGCCTTATATTACGAGGAGCTAAAAGAATTTTTCTCTTACTTTAGGGCTGGGAGTCACAGATATTCAGTTCATTTGAGGTTATCAGAATGGTAACGGAAAATCATGCTCTGATTGAATCTTAGGGTCTTGTAGAGGTTTCAGAAGATTCGATTCTGAAGAATCATCGCTTTTAAGTAATTTGAAGTTAAATAATTATGTTTGAGTTCAAATCACATATATAAGGTATTACATATTCATGGCTGTAAAACTTTTTCGAAACGTCGTCTCAAATAGGGTAATAAATATTGAGGTATGTTAGGATTTTTTCAGAAAGATGTTTAACAACGGGGACCGGTCAACATCTGTTAATTCATTCAAGATAATATTTTGTGAGTTATATCTGTTTATTTCGAGGGCTTCTAAATGTATTTATATTGAACTTTTACTTTCTGTATGGAGAATTTCGAAATCATGGAATTCTTATGGTGCAAGCTTGCAATAGAAATCACCAAGTAATGTCTTTCGACTAGATGAAGTGAGACATCAAGTCAACAAGATCACAATATCAAAACACCCAAAATACTTCAATGAATAAAGATCTAAGCTTGAAATATAAGACATTAGACGTGAGTAAGAACCATGATGACACAGCGTAGACGAGACCTGACAATGCCATAACACAGATGAGAACAACTGAAATGAAAAACATTCCGTGTCATATTTGGTTACAAATTATTGGACGAACGGACAAATACCGGTATCAGAGAAAATTGCGGATTTGGTGATGTGGTAAGGTTGGAAATGGAAGGAGGGGAGCATGAAATAAACATATCGCAAAAATAGCTCGAAACGGAAAGCCGATGGGGAAAAGAGCACCAGGCGGACCGCCAAAAAGATGAAGAGTTGGCTGTGAATTTAAGGACAGCAATTAATCTGATAACCCAAGCTGAACAGGCAAAATGTCATACTAAAGAGAAAGAAGAATAATTATGATTTGAAGAGGTTTAAATACGAATTATAAACGTTCTAGATTCATATTGGGATTAGCACCCAATTTGGATGACATGAATATATGAACCATAATCCACATGGAGCTTTAAGAATAATCTCACATTTCATAAACAGTTTTATAGAATCTGGAACAACCTGTGTCAAAATATTGTGAATCATTCTTAGAAATTATACAGGGTGAATCTTTGACCACTGCGTTAATTTTAACCATAGGTTCTTGAGATCAAAAGAAACACTGTTTCCATTACGGTTTTTCTATGTTCACCTGCGTTGTAAAGTGATAAGCATTTTAAGTTTTCACATTGGGCAAATACCACTCTGTAGTCCAGTTTAGTTTGAATGAATAATATCTTCCACAGCATCCAATATTGAATCTGAATTGTTTAAAAACATTATTTTCCCTCTAAGAAATGATTCACTCACTCATGTTTCATCCGATGAGGTCCATATCCAGAAGGAAGGTACAAAATACTAATTTTCTGGTAAAAAAAATTCAACACCATAAACATATTTTTGTTGTTCTACTATATTTTCTTTCTGCTTCAAGATTATAAACCTTGCCTTTCTAGTGGGAAATTCCAAAAAAACCTCAGAATTATTGGGTGTTATCATCATACATTTGTAATTTTCTTCTTAAAATTTCCAAATCATGAAAACCATCATTTCTATGAAAACTTTCAAGGCAAGAGGTTGTCACTGTGCTTTTTTTTCACTCACAAGCCAGAAAAAATCATCTATGATTTTCCAAACACTGATATTTCTGAAGTTTCTTCTCCTTGACAGAGACCAGTGAACAGGTCTATGAGGTCTCTTGATATCATACTGTTAAAAATATGAAAATCTTTTTCGAAATCTTCAACAACAATGAATGATGTCACTACGAATAATCATTTTAAAGTGATATTACTTTGCTTGATGATTATTTTCTGTACTGAATCCAATAACAATTTACCTGGATAGATTACAAGTATATCCAGATTTAGGTGTGCAATTATACTTTCTTGAAGAAATACCTAAATTTGATTTTGAAAAATCAACTAGGTGTTCTTTGATAAAAAATTTTTTGTTAAATCATTAATATAAATCTATTCTATTTAGATTCTAATTACTGATTACTGATTTTTATAATCAGAGTATCTGTTTTAATTAGGTAAACAAGAACATAAATATTGAATAATGGTTATTCATAGATTATGTCAAATTTTAATACCTTACCATAGAATTTTAATTTATTACCGAACCCCAGGAGAGAAAAAATTAATATTTGCAATGTTTTTTTAAATGAGAGATAATATCTGTAACTATTATTGATCTTTAGTTATAATTTTCCTCAGAATAATTAGAGTGAATTATTATCACATTAAAATATTATAACGTCTCTGTGGTGGGTAGTTCCCAATAAAAAAGTGTTCTGTGGTTCCTTGTTGTTTTGATTCTGTTTGAAACTGTCAACAGTAATTTGTAGCTTTCTTTCAAAAAAATGTGGAAAATATTGGAAGGATAATATCGATAGTTTTAAATTATTTAATTCAGTATGAAGTGATTATGGTCAGATAATGTATTCTATTCTTATCTTTTTTTTTATGAGCATATAGCTTCCAGTTTCAATATAAGTCAAATTCTATTATCTCCTAAGTTTGTGAACAAGGTTGAATCGGTGTATGAAATAAAGATAATAAAGGTATAAAACAAATCTAGGAGACTGGGTTCGAAGTTTTTAAAACTCATATGAGCTCAATTTGCAGCATTCCGATGTTAATACTGTTATAATTTGATGAACCCTGAAAGTCAGAAGCTATAAAAAACCATCTCTTCATAAAGACAAGTCTTCAAGTTAACAGGTCCTGACAGAAAATACTTTACCTATTTCAACGGTCAAAATATACCGAAGAGTGATGGAAAACTTTTTCTCTATTTATTATGGAATATTATTCTGGATTAAATATTAAACAAGGCGCTAGACATCATTAACAATGAATACAGCAAATGGCAATATAGATCTTGTGGGCAATGTAAGACAAAAATTGTTCAGTGGTTAATTTCATCTATAGTGTTTAGTGGTGGAACCATAGACTGGAGAGAATTCCCCAACCTTGTGTAGAAATATTTAATAAAGACATAAAATATGGCATCATTGAACAAATATGAGTATTGAATCATTTCAGCACAGAGTTGGATTTGGGAAAATCAGAAAATTTGGACAGAATTATATCGATTCAATTCCTTTCAACTTCAAATATCTCAAGAATGGTGCAATTTAGGAGAAAAGATGAGGAATGATTTTATATGCAAAAAAGACTAATGATTCCAGGAAGTACGAGATACGGACCTTTAGTTCAAGCGATATTTGTTTTTCATGCAATTTAACCAATCTGTAGAGTAGTAGTGAGAAACCCACAAGAAGTGGAATAAATCTATTGATGCCAAAATATGCACGAGTGTTATCAAAAACCTTCTACAAGAGATCATTTCAATTGATATTGTCTTTTGAATATTACAGCAATTTTTTTATGAAATTTCAACACCTTATATCGTTTGAACGGGACCAAATTTGGAAAAATGTTATAGGAAGAAAATGTTTCTTTTGACGTCAAGAACCTATGGTTAAAATTAACGCAGTGGTCAAAGACTCACCCTGTATATGAATCCTATATCTGTTGCCATTTTTTATAATTTTGAACTTTTGTTTCAGTCGTGTATTGTGATTATGCAGCCGCTGGAAGATCACTTCAGTTTATTGAAGAATACATCCTCAGAGAAGTTCTTCCTTGCTATGGGAACACGCACTCAACTACTAGTATAACATCGTTGCAATCTACATCTTTCAGGTGAATATATAATCACAAGCATGAATTTTTTTTAGCCATTTCTTTTTCAAAATTAAAAATTGAACATTTTCTTGATAGTTTCTGCTTTTATTGCCTTCTGAAAATTTCAAAAATTCAGAAAAGCACTGACTCAAGGTCAGGAATTTTTCCCGCTTCTTCTAAAGTATTTTCCCGTACTCGTGAACAATGTGATACAAATACAACCGTCACGATGAATGAACAAACCCATATCTCAAATTAAAAATAACTACTCATAGTTTATATCTTTTGGTATAGGAAAGCTGCGACAATTATATTTAAGAACATGCTAAATATCAATAACGCCCATACAGCACAAATTTTTGTTTAAATACGTCCGACATCTTGGGTATTAAGTATTAAAAAAATTTGGGATTTTTTTTAATTATCTAACGTGTCGATTTCAGCGAAATTTTGGAAGCCTTTTTGTTTCAACCTAATTAAAATATCTTCCGAGTTACAACTTGACCCAATGAATATTCAACGAGTTATTGAGGAAAATAATTTTCTGGTGCTCACAACTCCTGAACGATTCGATGGATTTGGTCCAATAACGAACTTGACCGAGTTATTTGGACAATTAACCTATTCTAAATACAGGGTGTAACTAAATAAGTAAATATTTAAGGAGGTGATTTCTCATCGAAAAAAAGAAAAGATCGGGATGAAAATGGCCTTCCACATTCTAAGGAATGATCCGTGGTCCAACTGGAGAATTTCCGCCCAGCCGTATACTCTCTATTTCCGTAGGACATGAGTTAGACTTTCCATAATTTCAGAATAGGTTAATTGTCAAAATATCTTGGTCATATATTGGGCCGAATCCGTCGAAGAGTTCAGCAATTATGAGCAAATGAAATTTGGTTTTTTAAATAACTCCAGGAATATCTCTCCGATGGATTCGAATCTCCGAAAGCATTTGTATAACGCTTAAAACAAGGATTCTACCAAATTTTAAGAGAACCTTCATGGTTGAAAATCTTGAAAAACTCAAAATTCTTGTTTTTTTTTTATTTGATTACTCATAATATATTATTCGGAGTTCAACAAGAATTCGTGCATACATGGAGCTTATTGATATTCTGAAAATTCATCTCCGTAGACTGAACCCACGAGAAGATATGGAAGTTTTGTTTAATAATGAAGTCACAGAAGTTGATAGGATAAAGTTAAGAATGGTTCTTATTTTTTTAACTTCTACCAATGATAAATGGTACAAACCGAAAGTTAATGATTGATGTTTGTAAATCCGTACTGATTTTACCATTACACTTGCTATCTCTTTAGTAAAATTCATCACCAACTCTTGCTATAAAATAACAGTTACGAAACATATCCTTCCATTTTCTCTATGCTTGAATTTAATTCGAATTTATTATTCTGCATTCATCTTCCTAAAATGCACTTTTCAAGATATTCGATGTTGAATCATTTGAAATTTGGAAAAAAATTGAGAAAATTGCACTCACACAGGAACAAGATGCATGAAAAAACATTTCATCAAAATTACGTTTTTCATTCACCATTTTAAAAAGCATCACCATGGCCTACTCCCTTATTCAATTTTTAAGTGTTAAAAAGCTCCTCTGTCTAAGGGTTGCTCGATAACAACTAAATATAGGTAATAATGCCCGCCAAATAAAAGCATTTACAGTTTCCCATCACTATGGGATTAGGAATACACAGGGTGCTCGGCACATGGACCGTCAAATTTTTTTGGGGCGTTGGTAGGGTCATTTGCTACCTTTTCAGTCTTGGAACCTGGGTCCTTAGTATTACGGTTAAGGAGGTATGATTTTTTTATTAGGTTTTTCTAAATTACCCAAAATGTAACCTTCGAAGCCCCATAACTTTTTTGCGTGTGCTTCTACATGCATTTTTTTCATTGTATTAAGTCTACATGAGTTTGTGTTTGAAAAAAACGTATTCATTGTTACAGATAACACCACAAAATTAACACGTGGGCCTTTTATTAAAAAAAAAAATTATGAAAGTATGTAAACATCTCCACTCCTATTGCAATTTTAAAAAAAGTTACAGCTATTACAAACTTAGTTTTATTTTAAAATGTTCTTTGGTTTATAATGTTGCTAACCATATGCTATTTACGTAAGTCAATAAAAAAAATAATACTGCAAATAAGGTTTTAGTCAGAAGAGTGAAGAAAATCGCACCTAAATAAAAGTACGGATTTCGACACAACACAGCGAGCAAGGAAATTTTACCTGACCGTTTTAGACGCGTGTGAATTATTATTACTATTTTTGTCCTTAGGTTGGATTGGGTTAGTCGCCGCTGACTTGACCCTACCGTCATTCGAGATTTAACTGTCTCTGCTGTTGGAAGTGTCTGTGCCGCGTTGTTCAGTTTTTAAATGTAATTTAAGTGTATTTTTTTGTTTTTGTTACTTTTATCGACTTTTTGCTACTGTTGTTTTAATTGTATAACCTATATCGTCAGAGATGCAACTCAATTCTCAATAATTCGTTTTCGACTGAAGTGCATTGATCCATCATTTTCAAGCGAGAGGGGACGTGCACAAAGCCTGTCTTCTTGGAAATAAGGCTGTATAATCATCCAAATAACGTCGTTCGATGCGATTCTCGGAAATATTGCAGGCGAGCGATTTCTGGTTACTTACACTCAAAATATCCCAGTATATAAACGCTCCACGCCGTCTAGAGATAATCGATTTTTCTTCTACTGAGAAACAAGTTTTTCGTCTAAGATAAAAATAAGGATCCCTTTGCGAAATATATTACTCAAAAGTTAATTTAACAATTGAGACTGAAGCTGAGCGCCTGTTCTTGAGTCTTTTGCTGTACTCTTGAACAGTTTGATACTAACTTATACCGCCACCGCAATGAATGAATAAACCAATTTTTCAAATTTAAAATAACTACTCACAGTTCTCCTTGAGTTTTGTTCGAAGCTCGATTTCTAATTTCCTGATAACCAACCAGAAGTAGGCATAGAGAGATAATGCTTGATTCATTCCACAGTACACATAGTAATGCAATACATAAAAAAAATGTCAAAAATGAATGAATTCAATTCAATTAATCATGCCTGTAACATTTGCAATAGTCGAGATATTCCTGCAGATCTCATTATAAATGAATAAAAGATTTGATGGAAGCATTATCAATATTCATAAATTGAAAATGCTTTGGTAGAGCATTGTATAATTTGATACACATATACAGGGTGGCCATTTGAAAACGAAACAGACGAGATTACAGACGAAATAAATTTTTTCGATAGAAATGCTCGGACAGGTCGATTTCTGTTTCGAGGGGGACAACTTAAGATGTAGGTTACGGACGCATAGCGCTTCAACCCTTGCTACTGCAACCCTCACCCCCAAATTTTTAATAGGTAAGATGGGGTGAGTGATACCTCATTTGAAAGGTATTTTTATACTGATTTCAGCACAGTGATTGTTTTTTCATTTTATGCATTAGTTCTCGAAATATTCTTAACTAAGTATTTGAAAATGAAGTGGTGTTTTCATGGCACTTGTAGTGTTTTTTTGTGAAAAATCGACATTTTGAGCTTCAAAACAACCGTGACTGTGGCTTTCTTCCTCCAATCCACTGACATAGAAATCTCTAATCAAGATTTCTAACAAACAAAGCTTTTTGCGAAAGAGCTCAATCTTGCTGAAACTCAATCTAAATTATCTTCGATATAATTTGCAGTATTTCCAATAACATGCGGTAACACTTGATGGATAGAAATCTCCAAAAAGCCCAAATACGTACTTATCTCTATTCAGATTACCAGGTAAGAAAATCAAATCATTAATGATGCCACAGAAATATTCCAGTCCCAATTCGTGAAACGATTTCCGACTTGATTATGAAGTGTTATCTCAGTTTTGTTGATTATTGAATTCATATCTTTTTCAAAAAAATGAAAATCGATAATTTTTTATTTATTACGAACAGATCATTAAGTTGGCTTACCGGTTCTTTGACATGTGAATTATTCTTAGTTTTGAATCGAGACTTGTATGTGTTCTAATTCATTGTTCGACATGGTTTATTCAATTGCAGGGCGGGTGGAAATAATTTCACTTTTTTTTTTGCAAACAATCAATGTGCGAATAGAACCGCAGAATTCTTCAATCAACGACATTTAGATAAACATGTTAATAGGAAGTATGTTTTGGAATTAGCGTCAAAGTTTCAAGAAACCGGGTCCGTGGCTAATAAAAAACAAAACATGGAAAGAAATGAAGCAGCTGAAGTAGCTGTTCTTGGACAGATTGCTCTGAATCCAATGCCGAGTACAAGGCAGCTAGTACATGAATCTGCTTTGATAAAGGGGAGAATGTAAGTCAGGTGGCTGCAAATGTAAATAATTTTTATGGTTTCGCCGATTCATTTCCGGTTATTTTGATGTGAAAGTAACTGACTGAAGTAGACCGCCATGAGAGCTGCCTCAGTATCGCTCAGGAGCTAAAGATGGACCATAAAACAGTTCTAAACCATTTTCATTAGAGTTGTCGGATGGATAGTGTTTCCATCTGCAATTCGTTGACCAAACGAAACAAAATATATCCATTTCAAAAGAGGTTGGTTACTGGTGACGAGAAATGGGTCACATACGACAATGTCAAGCGAAAACGTTCATGGTCGAAGGCCGGTGAAACAACTCAAACGGTGGTCAAACAAGAATTGACGTCCCGGAAAGTTTTGCTGTGTATTTGGTGAGATTGGAAAGGGATCATCTACTTTGAGCTACTGCTCAGTAACCAGACAATTGAGATCTCCATTGCCAGCAATTAGACCGATTGAAAGCAACAATTGATCAGAAGAGACCAGAATTAGCAAATAGGAGAGGTGTCGTATTCTATCAGGACAGTACCATGCCTCACATATTTGATGACCCGCCAAGAGCTTTTGGACCTTGGTTGGGAGGTTCTTATGATGCATTGGCCTTAAGGTGGATTTACACCAAACGAGCGAATGCTCATTCTATCCCCACTACGTCAAATTCTTCTAGTGTAAACAGGCGAAGAGCATTCTTTCGTTGTTCGTAGTGAGTTATCATAGGATTCCACGCAAGCGCAGGTTGAATCCCATATTTTTATTGGATTTTAAAACAAATACATTTGGAATGACCATTATTTTAATCTGCTGAAGTTTGTCACAATTTCAATAAAAAAATATCATTTGATCAGAAAATTGTGACAATTTGCGGCAGATTAAAAGAATTATGGTCATTTCAAATATATCGGCCCTTCAAATCGAAGAACATACTAATTTTCAGAGGATGAAAGGAAATAAACAAAAAATAAACTTTGGAAATATATATATATATATGCAGTAAATAATCAATATTCAAAAATTCAATATCGAGCGAATGAATAAACGAACCAACAATAATTATGCAACAATTACTCATCAAATTATGAAAATTACATTAAAAGAATAAATTAGAATATTAGTAACAAATATATCAATTTAAGCATGAAATGCATTAGATTTATACAGACAGAAACAATTTCTTACAGTCTATTTTCTTTTTCTTTTAGATACTTTTTCGGTTGCCATCTTCACTATTGGATCATAAGATCTTATTGTTTTTTTCCCGATAATATTTTATTAATAGTTCTGTCATAAAAGTACAGAATTAATTTCATGGCAAAATCAATAAACTTATTGACTGAAATTCCATGAATTTGGCGTTTCAACGGTAGATCTCACATATCCGTTGAAGTATTCTAGGAATCTTCTGATAAACGATTTTTATGAAACCCACTATTAGTGGAATACCCAAAACTACAATCAATGACCATAAGCAGTTCACTTATATATAAATACCTTGTTGCCTCAAAGATTCTTCAGGAGTTCTGGAAGGTAGAAAAATATGTCATCATTATGAGGGCGGCTTACATAATCTGAAAGGTAATTGAAATTACAAAAATGATAATCATAGGGAGTGGAATGAATTACTTGGCAAATTAAGTGTTGGTAGAGCAAATCTATTCAGCTTTCCATGTGGGTCTATACAATCCATATGAAAATGTTTTATGCAAATAACGCTTTTGGATGAATGAAGACATGGATTTCCGATTCTTTCCAACCAAACATTTCTAACACCCTCAACTTGTGTAATGGAAAACCTAGAAAGAAAACATTGTTAGAAACTGTCCCAAATTTTTACTAATCAGAAATTACTACACGAATATGAAATTGCTACAGAAAATATTAATTCACAATACATTTTTAGTTAGTTATATTTTAATCCAAAACCACTACTTATATGAATGCAACACATACCTTTTGACATTAATATCACTGTAGCAATTGGGAACACAGCAAGAATAAACCATTTCAATTAAAAAATTAATACATCTCTAGCTGAATAACACTACTTTTTGAATAAAAAAATAAGTAGTCTATGTATGGAATAAACCTTGAACACGACATGGGAGAAAAAAATGGCGTTGCATAGATAACATGAAAGTTCATGCTCATCAAAGAATAGTTTCTTATTCATCACCGAGATCTGATAACATCCGTTTTTACCGATCACTACTGAGAAGTCCTAATTTACCGATCCGCTTTGGAGATGACTACAGATGTCTCTGCCGCTCGTCGAAGAAAAACGTGACCACCTTTGTAGTAGGCGAGTTCCCACCCCCTGGTAGTTTACACTTGATATTAACGAAAGAATGCTCTAGTTCTAGCTCTAGCTCTATGTTCTTTTAGTCTAAATCCACCTTTATAGTCCAGATCTGGCTCCAAGAGATTATCACTCATTGAATTGTCCTCAAGAGAAGATTGTAAAAATTGGTTATATCACTTTTTTGATAATAGGGGCAATACATTTTGAGAACGAGACATAATGAAATTAACTTCTAAATACCAACAATTAACTGAAAAAATGGGTGCATATTTGAGCATCAATGAATGATTGTAACTATGTTAAATTTAGCTAAGTAAAAATAAAGGATTTATTTTCCCCATCCTAATGTTTGAAAAAAGTTATTTCCTCTCTCTCACTCTGAATGATTTGTATTGCAGCCGCAAGAATTTTCAGAATTTATTGTTGGTTCTCGTTATGAATGGATCATCAATTTAATGTCACAATCACGATTGCTATCCGTGCCAAGGGCGAAAACCGAACAAGTGAATTCAAACAAGCTTGCGTATCATTGAATTCATTCAAATCATTGTTTTTAGTCGTGGAATTGTTTCAGAAACTCTTTATCTTAATGGAGGAATGTCGGAAGTAAACAGCTCGAAATGAATTTATTGTTATAGGAGTTTCTAGGTTTTCACATACATTGTGGAATAACCGAATGAAATAAATAATGTATTGAACATTTGAGGTGGGTAATCTGAGAAAATAACGAAAAATATGGAATAAAGTTTTAAAAGTCTTTTCTAGTAGGCACATTCAAGGTTCACGTGAATATTTCACAGAAAAACTCAAGGCAAGAAGATAGTATTAGATACAAATCACGATTGAGGAAATACTTCAGAAGACACAAATTAGCTAAAGAGTTTTTCTGATCAACCTCGAGTACTATTTTAACCCCAAAAAGTTTTAAATAGGTGAGAGAACTAATCAGCATTTTTGCGCTCTCGTTTTAGTTAGTTTAACTCAATAGATTCCTGGATTAATCTAAATATATCCGTCATATCAAATTGTTACGTGGAAGATGTTTCGATGATATTAAAATGAACAAGTTAGCAAAATTGTGACAAAACTCATTTCTTAAATACTTGTTATCTCTTATTATCAGAAAACCACGAAATTTGGAATGTACACCCAGGATATTAATATACAGGACATCCTTCAATTTCAGCATCGTACCATCTTATTTTTAGAAGCTATATTCGGAATATTTGAAGATCTTGGAACATAAAAAATGTTACGATTGAGAGCCCACATCGATATCAAATTTGTCAAATTGTCAATCAAAATCATAAAACTTTCTTTTCTCCTTGAGAAGGTTCCAATAATATCGCGTTGATGATAAAATCTAGTTGCCGGTAGGCGATTTTTCGTTATTTGGACATGAATAAATAAAGAAATTCAAAGTTCAATAGCGCAATGTAAAGAAGATATCAATTTTTATAATATTTTAGATGGAGAAGATACAACTTCTTTTGGTTGGTTTTAAGCGAAGGGACTTTGAGCTTCAAAAAAAACTGTGAGTGGTTAACTTGAATTTGAGATTTGGCTTTTTTGATCCTCTCATATTCATTGGGGCGTTTTTAGTATCACACTGTTCCAGAATACTGGAAAGGACTTTATAATGAGCACGCAAAAGCTCATGACCCCACGTTAGTGCTTTCCTACATTTTTATTTTGTGTCCAGAATTATTTTTCAGATAACATGATGGTGAAATTAGTGGATATAATTAATATCGCAGCATTAAAGCTCAATTATTTTCGAACTACAATTTGCTTGAGAAATTTCCGAATCATGATCTAATTATCAAGAGAAGAGACAAAATTTGTATTTGTATGTCAACAATTTCCTTCAATAAGTTAACCGCCGATCTCGAAAATTATAGAAGCTTTTTTCATTCGTTATTGAGTCGTTAGTAACTATTTTAATATAAATATATATTGCAGATAAATACAGGGTGAGTCTTTGACCACTGCGTTAATTTTAACCGCATAGATTCTTGACGTCAAAAGAAACATTTTCTTCCTATAACATTTTTCCAAATTTGGCCCCGTTCAAAAGATATAGGGTGTTGAAATTTCATAAAAAAATTGCATTTTCACCTGTAATATTCAAACGACAATATCAATTGAAATGATCTCTTGTAGAAGGCTTTTGATAACACTCGTGCATATTTTGGCATCAATAGATTTATTCCACTTCTTGTGGGTTTCTCACTACTACTCTACAGATTGGTTAAATTGCATGAAAAACAAATATCGCTTGAACTAAAGGTCCGTATCTCGTACTTCCTGGAATCATTAGTCTTTTTGCAGATAAAATCATTCCTCATCTTTTCTCCTAAATTGCACCATTCTTGAGATATTTGAAGTTGAAAGGAATTGAAACGATATAATTTTGTCCAAATTTTCTTATTTTCTCAAATCCAACTCTGTGCTGAAATGATTAAATACTCAGATTTGTTCAATGTTGCCATATTTTATGTCTTTATTAAATATTTCTACAAAAGGTTGGGGAAATCTCTCCAGTCTATATTCCACCAATAAACTGTAGATGAAATTAACCACTGAACAATTTTTTCTTACATTCCCAACAAAATTTAAATTGCCATTTGCTGTATTCATTGTTAATGATGTCTAGCACCTTGTTTAATATTTAATCCAGAGTAATATTCCATAATAAATAGAGAAAAAGTTTTCCATCACTCACATAGGTAGTTCGGTATATTTTGACCGTAGCAATAGGTAATGTATTTTCTGTCAGGACCTGTTAAATTGAAGACTTGTCTTTAAGAAGAGCTGGTTCTTTATAGCTTCAGACTTTCAGGGTTCATCAAATTATATCTATTCTAACATAGGAATGCTTCAAATCAAGCTCATATGAGTTTTAAAAACTTCGAACCCAGTCTCCTAGATTTGTTTTGTAGATTTAAAGACAATTTTTCACATCTTTATTTCATACATCGATTCAACCTGGTTCACAAACTTAGGAGATAATATAATTTGACTTAGTTTTAATATTTCTGAATGTTTGTTATGATGCATGATTAATTAAAATTATATTGATATTGAAACTGGAAGCTATAAGTAAGATCATAAACAAGAAAGATTAGAATAGAATGCATTCTCTGACAATAATCATTCCATACTGAATTGAATAATTTCAAACTATCGTTATTATCCTTCCAATATTTTCCACATTTTTGGCGCTCTTGTTCACCTGAACAGAGTGCTTATCAATTTGCCCAAATGTCTGTGACTTTCGAATTTTTGGGCAAAAGTGGTATCAATCGTTTTGTTTGGACCTACTGATGAATAATCCGTGGTCAAAATCGATTCTGTCCGTCCGTCCGTCCGTTCCGTGAACACGATAACTCTCGAACGGATGAAGTTAGAGAGTTGAAACTTTCAGAATAGGTTTGAGGTATAAATATCTCGGCTAAGTTCGTTATTCGGTCAAATCGGCCGAATAGGTTCGGAGTAACAAAAAAAAAATTTTTTTTCAAATGACACTGTTCAAATAAAAATTTTTTTATGATGCAGTTTTATCAGACGTATACAAAAATACCATTCTCGACTTCGACAAGCTAATAGTTCTGGAGATATGATTTTTCAAAATTTAAATAATTGTCAGGATAACAAGAAAAACATTTTTTTTACTCCACTTTGGGTGACCTTCAATAGATATGCTTAGTGATTCCTACAAAACATATTCTCGTTGATTATTTCGACCTTGTTAATTTGAACAGTTGACATGTTTTTGACAAATTAATACTTAGGAATATGTTACTTTCAAACAATTGAATAATTACTCGTAAGTGGTTTACAAGAGCGCCTAAGCCAACTGACCTCACGTCAGTGCTTTCTAAATTTTTTTTTAGGTACAAATAACTGTTGACAGTTTCAAACAGAATCAAAGGAACAAGGAACCACAGAACACTATTTTATTGGGACTACCCACCACAGAGACGTTATAATAACATTTTAATGTGATAATAATTCACTCTAGTTATTCTGAGGAAAATTATAACTAAAGATCAATAATGGTTACAGATATTATCTTTCATTAAAAAAACATTGCAATTTTTAATTTTTTCTCTCCTGGGGTTCGGTAATAAATTAATATTCTATGGTAAGGTAATAAAATTTGACATAATCTATGAATAACCATTATTCAATATTTATGTTCTTGTTACGTCATTAAAACAGATACTCTGATTATAAAAACCAAATATTTACGCATGTTCAGTAATCAGTAATTATAGTCTAATCAGAATAGATTCATATTAATGATTTAACAAAAAAATTTTATTAAACAACACCTAGTTGATTTTTCAAAATCAAATTTAGGTGATCAAACACAATTCTTCAAGCAAGTATAATTGCACACCTAAATCTGGAAATACTTGTAATCTATCCAGGTAAATTGTTATTGGTATTCAGTACAGAAAATAATCATCAAGCAAAGTGACATCACTTTAAAATAATTATTCGTAGTGACATCATTCATTGTTGTTGAAGATTTCAAAAAAGATTTTCAACAGTATGATATCAAGAGACCTCATAGACCTGTTCACTGGTCTCTGTCAAGGAGAAGAAACTTCAGAAATAGCAGTGTTTGGAAAATCATAGATGATTTTTTCTGGCTTTGAGTGAAAAAAAAAGAATGTGACAACCTCTTGCCTTGGGAGTTTTCATAGAAATGATGGTTTTCATGATTTGGAAATTTGAAGAAGAAAATTACAAATGTAAGATGATAACATCCAATAATTCTGAGGTTTTTTTGGAATTTCTCACTAGAAAGGGATGGTTTATAATGTTGAAGTAGAAAGAAAATATAGTAGAACAACAAAAATCTATGTTTATGGTGTTGAATTTTTGAAGTGAAAACTTCTTTAGCGGCGCTGAGCACTCTCTTGTATGGGTAAAAACATCCAAACTCGCGTCAGGGTCACGTGATTGTCATCGAAAAGGCGTAAGATCGAGAAGTAGGAGATGGAATAATATCCCACACTCTTTCTACCGTGCCTGCGTGTGCTGTTTCGTTTAGGCGGTGCAGGGCGCTTGTGCGAATGTTTGTGTATGTTAATGTAATATAAAATAGGTTTGTTCGCGTGGCAGTTCGGAACTGTAATTTTTGGTAATTTGTGGTTCCCACCCGTTTGTCTGGGACGGAACAGGAGTTCCTTGTCGTTCGTGTGGTCGGAACACTTGATTTCGGAACTGTTCGTTACTGTTCTTACGGTTTCTGATCTAGAGATGGTACAAGGTACAACAGAAGAAGCGGTAAATTCAAATCATCGGTGATTCAAATTTTCAGTAGTTCTAATTGGCAATTAAGTTATATATTTGGTGACTAGGATATTCGCATAGATGTTTTTGAGTATATTTGATGTTGTGTGAGTATAAATTTTTAATCAATTCGTTATAATAGCTTCTCAAAATTTTTGTTATCTCAAAGAAGAGGAAGGATCATTTGCAATAGATGAATAAAACAATTGCATAGTTGTTGATCAAAGTATGTAAGATAATTATTTTATATTATTTATATATACGATATTTCGTATTTATTTACTATATATTTATTTTTGTTATTTCGTGATTGTAGTATGTTTATTTTTTAACCACTCAAAATGTATTGAAAATTTAGGAAGGAAACGGAGGAATGACCTCTTTCAAGAACACAACGACTTGTTAAAACAATTCTTATCTAAAAAATAATTACAAAGCTATGAAAATTGTTAGAAAATATTTTTATTCATTTCCCAAATGCCACCAGTTCCATATACAATTACCTAATTCTATTATATAAAATATTCTGTACACAGTTTCTACCAAAATACAATGAAATAACAGAAAAATTCACAGTTTATCTAGATATGAACTAACAAAAATAATTTCTCCACTGATGACCACTACTACATGTATTGAAATTTCAAATTATAATTAAATTAAATCATTTCTTTAAATATTTCATTACATATAAATTATATTTACAGTTATTTATATGGATATGTTTATGTTTATTTATTTATGACAAAAAAAATTGTTCAATTTTGATATTTGTAATTTCTAAAGTATTTCCACCATATTAATAACACAATAACTTATTCAATATCTTTTTAACACTATCCATGATATGATCCATGATCATTGAACTCTATATGAATACCTATATGGTATTTAGAGTTCAATGTCCATGATGTACAACATAACCATACTTTCACTTATCTATGCACTTAACGAAATCGTTTTGAAATTATCTGTTCTCACCTGTTCTCACCCGTTCGTGTCATAGAACAACTTGCGACGTTTCTAAGAGTTACAGAACCTGGTTCTCTGTGACCCCAGTACAACTGGGAACTGCCACCCGAACAAACCTATTGTCATTTTTGTGTACGATAGCGCAATAAATGAATATTGTATTCCACCACATAAATAATAGCACTTTTATACTGATAATGAAAGCAATTCATACAAAATTATTCTCTAACCATTCCAAAATATCAAAAATGCACAACGTTAATATTGAAGTTTTCACTTCTGCCGGCACTCCCGGAGTGCTACCGGTGTTTTTTTTACCAGAAAATTAGTATTTTGTATCTTCCTTCTGGATATGGATCTCATCCGATGAACCATGAGTAAGTGAATAATTTCTTAGAGGGAAAAAATGTTTTCAAACAATTCAGATTCAATAGTGGATGCTGTGGAAGGTAATTTTCATTCAAACTGAATTGGACTACAGAGGGGTATTTGCCCAATGTGAAAACTTAAAATGTTTATAACTTTTCAATGCAGCTGAATATAGAAAAACCGTAATGAAAAAAGTGTTTTTTTTTAACTCAAGAACCTATGGTTAAAATTTACGCAGTGGTCAAAGACTCACCCTGTATGTGGCAAGTTACTTAATAAAATTAGCAGTTCGAATCGGTATGCAAAAATTTCCCTTGTTCATTAGTTGTGTTATTCCTCAAATATTTTTTTATTTCTCACGACCTGACAAAAAAAACTAAAAAAGTTCGCTCTCTATAATTACAGTTCAAAAACATTATAGGTAAAATTATTAATGAAATTTTTTGTGTTATAAAAAACTACTTCCGGCCTACTAACAAGTGTAAAGTAAAGCCAAAATTTCTATCACTCTCCAAAATCGAACAAAAATGGATTCAAATCTTCAGAATAGGTTAATTATTTAAATAACCCGGTCAAATAGTTCGGCAATTATGAACATCTGAAATTTGTATTCCTCATTAACTCCTTGTCCTAGAATATCCATCTGATTAATTTGTAACTTGAAAAATGTTCGAAGAAAAAATGAAACCAAATTTTGTCGTTGAAAAATTTCTCAAAAATTTCATAAAAATTCTAACAAATTTTTGTGAAATTAGATGATATCCCGTAAAATATCTGTCAGAACTGCACAAAATTTTTTTCATATATGGTAGTGCTGGTTGTTCTGCATATTCTGAAATTTTCTTCTCGTAGCGTATAATCACACAATTGAGTAGTTTTTTCATGAGATGGAGTCACAGAACATCATAAAATCAACAAATTGAGAATTGGTATTCCTTTTTCATATATTTTTGCGAATGATGATTAATACACATCGAATTGGAATACATTGAAAATTTTTAATTGTTAGTCTTGATGACTATGCGGCATCCAATCTTCCAAACAAAATAATACTGACTGACGTCTCCATGGCGAATTTGACAAATTAGAAAAAGATTTTGTTCAGAATCTGCATTCAAATATGTCATTTTCTCATTATAGGTAAGGTTACTAATGAAAATGTTGGTGTTTCAAATTGTTACAAACCACTTACTAACTAACGAAAACAATCCTTCATTTTGGAACATTTGGGTAAAAACTTTACACTTTGAAGATGCCATTTTCTCACTTCAGGTTAATTTACAAACATAAATTTCTCTCTTACAAATAGAAACTAAGGACTTACTGATGAAAGAAAAATATTCTTCTTTTTTGAAAATGTGGGTGCAAGATTCGAACTTCAAGAATGACATTTCATCACTTTACGTTAACTTATGAAGGAAAAGTGTTTTTTTTTTTTACAAATAGTTACGAACGACTTACTAACCAATACAAGAAACTTTTCCATCATTTTTGAAAATGTGGTTAGCACTCTCATGTGAGGAAATGCCAATGGTGAGACGTTAGCATCCACATTTCGAAAAAAATGAAATTTTTGCACTATTGGGATGACTTTTTCTGATTTTAGGTGAGGTTCAAAACCATTTCATTCTACTTTCAATGGTATGCTCAAGTTACAAACACGAAAATTACTGTTTCACTAATAGTTACTAAAGGTCTACAGAGCAATATCTGAAATTTTCTCTTATTTTTCGAAAACATGTGTGCTAACTTTGCACTATAGCCAATTTCTCACTTGAAGAGAACTTACAGACAAAAATTTTTGTCTTACAAATAGTTACTAATGGTGGAATTACCAAATGCATAATTTTCTCGGTGGAAAACCACCAAGTGGTGCCAAGTTAGCACACAGCGTAATGCGGTGTTTTTTCACTAGTATTCTTGACTTACAAACGAAAATTTTGGGCTTACTAATATTAACTGACTCAATAATGAATGCAAAAAAAAATTCATTTTCGAAAATGTGCGTGTTATCTTCACGGACTCGTCACAAGGGCACTGAAACCCATAATCGGATTCTATTTCACTAAAATGGCCGTAGGGTATTTTCTTGCTTGGTGAAGACATTTGTATAGTATGCTATTAATTATCTCCAAAATTTCAGTTTGTTTTCCGTATTTAATTATTTAGTTGGCGTTTTATGCAAAAAAACAACAAAATAGAAATAAAACTCATGTTTATGATAGGTTTCAATTATATCCCCATTCGATCTCTTCCATTTTACTAAATTTGATAAATAGCCAATATTTACTCCGATTCCTTAAAAGAACTAGACTTTTCCATGTTTGCTTATGTTTTCAGACAAGAAGCCAGAGAACTAATTAAGAACTCTGTGAATGCAAACGAGGAGGATGCGGTTATTTTCACTGGCCATGGATGTTCAGATGCTATCAAGAAAATAATAGGCGCTCTGGATCTCAGAGAGCAACCTGTAGTGTTCATTGGTCCTAGTGAACATCAAGACAATATTCATTTATGGCAGGAAGCTGGTGCAGAAGTAAGTATGGATAGGTTGCACCGAAGTCATAACACTACCTTCAATATTAAAAATAGAATTATGAGAAATTGGTGTTAACTTCTTCATTAAAGACGAAGAAAAACATATTTGATGATACAATATCGCTCTAAAAATATTTATCAATCGAAACAATTTTAGAAGCAAACAATTCAGTGATTTCCTCAATAGTTTTCTTTCACATGTACAAATATTCACAGTAGTTTTACGTTTTCTCGAAAGTAATATAACATTTTTTTGGAATTTTTAAGTTGATGGTTTTCACTTTTGATCACAAACCTCAATCTTCCAAAGCAAACTGAAAAATGAAATAGAAAGTTTTCATATTTTAATCAGAATTCACATAAATTCAAAAGTTTTCCATCGCTCAGTTTTAACATTTTCAAAAAATTATCTAAAACACCGATTTCCCGGTTTTTCGCGAAAGATGGTCCGGTAAAGTTCCATATGTGAAATCCCCGCGAATCGGTCGTTTGGATAGGGCTATTCGTATCTTCCAATCGCAATTAAAAATATTCTAAATTAATTGCTGAAAATAGCTTACTTCGGCTTAAACGCAAATTTTCAGATCATCAGTCAAAAGTTTTTCATCGCTCAGTTTTGATATATACAATTTCTCGTGTGTGTGTTGGTTTCATATCAGTGAGTTGAAATAATTTAATTGGTGTAGCTAAAAAACTAAAAATAGGAACATAATAATAATAATAACTTCATTATATCCATTAAGATACTACAAGGTGTCCAGAAAGGGTATCGAGTATTTGTTTTCGCGCCATATTCGGAACGGGGCGTCTAAAAGGAGTGGGGAGGGGTCCGTAGCGTCCGCCATTTTGTGGAGTTTTAGTCACGATGGAACAGTACTTGGGAACGCACCGCGCATTATGCGTACGAGCGTATTATCATAATAAATATTATCATATTTATCCAGAATTCATCAAACATTTAGGAAAAAAGGCCTTGTCTTGTTTATCGTCTTTCTATAACAATATTCTGAATTCGGGAAACTTTCCTTCCGAATTTCGTAAGGCTAAAGTAATAGGTAGTTTGAAACGAGGAAAAAATCCTTGTGATCCTAGTAGTTATCGACCCATCAGTTTATTGAGTATTCCTTTCAAGATATTAGAAAGGTTAATTCTTTGTAGAATTGAATCTTCTATAGAAAATACGCTACAAAATTTCAAGGGAGGCTTTAGGAAAAATAGAAATTTTTCAGATCAGGTTCTCAGCCTCACAACTTTCATAGAATCAGGCTTCAATGATAGGTTGAAAACAGGAGCTGCTTTCATTGATTTATCTTCGGCATATGACACTGTGTGGAAAGATGTATTAATTTTCAAACTCTATACCCATCTGAAGTGTGGAAAAAAGGTACAATTATTAGAAAATATGTTATCTGATAGAAGGTTTCGTGTTTTTATTGACAATAAGAGTAGCAACTTCAAAACATTGAAAAACGGTTTTCCTCAAGGATCAGTTTTAGCTCCTTTACTTTTCAATTTATATCTAAGTGATTTACCCACGACATCATCTCAAAAATTTGTTTATGCTGACGACATTGCTATTGCTTACCAACATTCGGATTTCCATACTCTGGAAAACATACTGTCATCTGATTTGGAAATTTTAAAGAATTATTTTATTGAGTGGCGATTATGTCCAAATCCCAACAAAACAGAGGTATCTTGTTTCCATCTGAATAATCATGAAAAATATAGGAAATTAGCTGTAACTTTCAATGATTCTCCTATCGAACATAATTTCTATCCAAAATACTTAAATTCAATTCATCTCTCAATTACAAGGCTCATTTAAATGAGCTGAGCCTAAAACTGAAAACAAGGAATAATATTGTTCAGAAATTAGCTGGATCGTCTTGGGGTGCTGATGCTTCCACTCTTCGCACAGCATCTCTAGCCCTAGTTTTTTCTGCAGCTGAGGATTGTTGCTCTGTTTGGTTTAATAGTACACATACACAAAAAATTGATGCACAATTGAATACATCCATGAGAATAATTACTGGCACCATAAGATCTACACCGGTTCATTGGTTACCAGTTTTGTCTAATATTGTCCTTCCCCATATTCGCAGACAGACTGCAGCTCTGAATTCTTGGAACAAATATCATTCTTTTCCCAATTTATTCCCAATTATTTCATACTTTCCAACTTTCCACAAAATAGAATTCCCAGATTGAAGTCACGTAAACCATTATGGCATAATACATTCTTCAATATGAATATAAGTCATAAAGAATTATGGAAGACTGAGTAGAACTCTTACGAAATGTCCAATAAGTATCTGGTTTCTGATCCTTCTGAAAAAGTTCCTGGTTTTGATCTTCCAAGAAAAAATTGGACAGTTCTTAATCGTTTGAGACAGGTCATGGTCGTACCAATAGCATGCTATTCAGATGGAACTCGGTTCCTAGCGCTAGTTGTGAATGTGGAGAAGCAGAAGAAACAATACCTCATCTCATCGATAGTTGTCCAATATATAAATTTCAAGATGGTTTTAGGGCTATTCATGATGTTTCCAACTCTTTCTTGGAATGGGTTATAAATTTCAAACGAATATGATACGTATTTTTGTTATTCAGTTCTTTTTTCTGCTTTTGTCTTTTTATTTCCAGATTCAATGTGAACACCTTGAAGAAGTCTCTGTATCCATTAATAGAAGACCACTCTTGAAGAAAGAAGTCCCTAAAATATATTTCAGCTTATTTTTGTATTTTCACACTTAGACGGGGAGCCAGGGTTTTTTTACTGGGGTTTTTTCCCTAGGCTTTTATGTCATACGCCGAATTGTATGACACCCCGTCACTAACCCCTGATCTATATGCTTTATTGTTCGTTAACTAAATATTGTCAGCCAAAAGTTCAAAAGAATATATATATATATATATATATATGATTCAATAGTGATTTCTCAACGTCTCTATCGCGTGGAATATCGTACACGCCACGGGCCAAGTCACGATAGCATTAGGAAATGGATCAGGATGTGCGACAGTTAAAATTCAAAACTCTGGTCGTCCTTGTTCAGTTCGTGATGAAAAAACAATTGAAGAAGTTGGGGCGTCTGTTCATCAAAATCCGTCTTTATCCATCCGAAATCGAAGCCAAGCTTCAAAAGCATCGTCTTTACATTCAATTTAAAAAAAATCGATTTAAAATTCAATTGGTTCAAAAATTAAAGGATGCGGACTATGCTTGCTAATCGACTGAAGTCAGCTTTGATGGTCAAGTTGCTGGAAACTTTGCCTGATAGTTTTGAAAGTTTCAGACAAGCCTGGTGGGCCAGGGCGGATGACCAACAGACCCTGAATAATCTTATCAACGTTTTGACATCTGATGAGCACAGGCGGAAACTTCGGCAAGAGAAGGAGAACAATTTGACAGCATTGATGGCAACTAAGTTGAAGATTCAGCCCAAGGGTGCAAGTGGAAGTCAACAGGGTGCAGGAGTCAAACCGGTCAAAGACGATGTCAAGTCCAACCAGAAAGGGAAGAAGGCCTACAAGTGCTACGGTTGTCAAAGAACTGGTCATTTCCGAAGAGACTGTCCAACAGAGAGGAAGAAGAAGAAGAAATCTGAGTCAAAGAGCGATGTGATGTCTGAAAACAAACAAGCTTTTTTGTTAGCGAAGTGTTCAGTGCGGAAACCAAGAATGATGTTTGGATTATCGATTCTGGTGCAACAGATCATATGACCTTCAAGAAAGAATGGTATTCGGTCTTTGAAGCTTTCTCGATTCCAGCAGAAATTCGTATCGAAACAACTCAGTGATGAGTGCTTTTGGGAAGAGGAACCATCAACTTCGAGGCGTTTGTGAATGGGCGCTTTATTCCTTGTATTATGGAGAACGTGCTGTATGTTCCTGATGCTCGAAGAAATCTATTCTCGGTTACACGTGCGCTGGATAGAGGTATGACTTTCAGCTCTTCCAAGGATAGATGTGAATTCTTGCTGGATGGTGCTGTCAAGGCTCAAGGTGTACGAACTGGTCAGCTGTTCAAGATGATGCTTAAAGTAAATGTACCGGACGGATGCTGTGTGAGTGAAGCTAACCTGGCGTCCAAGGACTCTCTGCAAGTTTGGCATGAACGTTTAGGCCATCAGAACAAACGTCATGTCGTGCATGTACTCAAGAAACACGGAATCGATATGAAACCTGATGATGAGTTCTGTGGATCGTGTGTAGAAGGCAAGCAGCATCGGGAACCATTCAAGTCTCGTCAACAGCGTTCTACAGAGCCAGGAGAAGTTATTCATGCTGATGTTTGTGGTCCCATGGAACAGGAGTCTATTGGTGGATCTAGTTACTTTGTCTGCTTCACGTGTGACTACTCCAGATTTCGCTTCGTCTACTTCTTGAAGGCGAAATCTGAGGTGGTTGACAAAATAAAAGAAATGATGCAGCTGGTGAAGAATCAACGCGGTCAGTCTGTCAAGTTGTTCCAGTGTGACGGAGGAAAAGAATTCGATAATGAGGCGGTGAAGAATCTTATGAAGTCTGAAGGAACGAAGATGGTGGTCACTAATCCTTACACGCCTCAACAAAATGGTTGTGCTGAACGATCGAACAGAACGATTGTTGAGCTAGCACGAACCATGCTTGTTAGCAAGGATCTTCCAAAGTTTCTCTGGGCGGAAGCTGTCAACGCTGCGGTGTATATTCTCAATCGAACTGGTCCAAGCTCTGTAGAAGGCAAGTCTCCGTGTGAGCTGTTTGTTGAGAAGAGTGTGCATCTGAACAGGTTCCATATTTTTGGAACCACTTGCTACCTGATGGTGCCCAAAGAACGTCGTAAGTGGGATGCTAAAGGTGTCGAAGCAGTCTTTGTCGGATATTCGGACGATATCGATGGTTTTCGTGTGTGGATCAAGGGAACAAAGGAAGTTAAACGAAGTCGAGAAGTAGTGTTTGGTCCAGAGCATTCCTCTAAAGTTTTAGCATTGTTTCTGAACAAGCCCCAGAAAGAGATCTTGTCGAAGGTGTCCATCCCGTTGCTGTCCGTCCTGTTGCTGTTGAAGAAATCGATGACTATGTTGAACCTCTGGATTCTCCTAGAGATCTGAACTCACCGGTAGCTCCGAACGTGCCTGAGGTCCCGAATCCTGTGCTGCCAATGAATCGTCGAGTTGTTGCTGCTGAACCGCGAATCGAAGAGTTTGAAGAAACCCCTAAGGTTGTGAAAGAGATCCCTCAACTACGTCTTCGAGATAGAAGTACTCTTCAGAAACCTAAAAGATTAAGTGAGATGTTTCTTGCTGAGTTGGACGAACCTCGAGACTACAAAGAAGCCATGAAATCTGCTGATCACGTGCACTGGATGGCTGCGATGAAAGAAGAGATGTCTTCGCTGGTGGAAAATTCTACTTGGGTTTTATCAGAGTTGCCAGCAGGGGAGGAAGACAGTCGCTAATCGCTGGGTCTATCGTATCAAACGAGATGCAGATGGAAAGATTGGTCGTTACAAAGCTCGTCTTGTTGCTAAGGGTTATAGTCAACGACAAGGTATTGATTATAACGAAACTTTCAGTCCTGTAGCTCGTTTTGATACAATCAGAGCAATTCTGAGTGTTGCTGCCAAGGAACGTCTGAAGTTGGCCCAGTTTGATGTCAAGACAGCATTTCTGAATGGTGTTCTGACCGAAGAAATCTATATGGATCAACCTGAGGGTTTTGAAGACGGTTCTGGTCGTGTGTGCAAACTGGTTAGGAGTCTCTATGGATTGAAGCAATCACCAAGGTGCTGGAACAATCGATTCAAGGAGATCCTGATGAAGTTTGGCCTTGTCGAGAGCAAGCTGATCCGTGTCTGTTCTTTTGTATATCTGGTGAAGATAAACTGATCGTTGTTTTGTACGTGGATGATGGCTTGGTTGCTGCAACAAGAGAGAGTATGATTCAAGAGTTCCTGAGGAAGCTGGAGATGGAGTTCAAGATTACCCATGAACCACTTGGCTGTTTTTTTGAATATGCTCATCGAACGAGAGGAAGATGGTTCAATTCGATTGAGTCAGAAGGTGTATGCGGAAAGTCTTCTTCAGAAGTTCAACATGGCAGAAGCCAATGCTGTCTCGACGCCCATCGACAAGTACGTGCAGCTGGAAGAAAACTGGTTTGAGAACATCGGCACCTTACCGTGAAGTTGTAGGATGTTTGATGTACTTAGCTGTGGCTACTCGTCCTGACATCTCGTTTGCTATTAGCTATGCGTCGCAATTATACGAACGAAATGCTGCAGCGATTTAACAACATACTGTTTAGTGACGAAGCAAATTTTCACCTGAATGATCATGTTTATAAGCAGAATTGTATATACTGGGCGGAGAATCCGTCACGAAAGCATGAAAGACCCCTGCATAGCCCAAAGGTCATGGTTTGGGCCGCTATGTCTGCTAAAGATATAATTAGTCCTTATCTTCGTGAAAATCAACGAGGCCGAGCAATTAATGTGAATAGTGACCGTTATTGCGATATGTTGAAAACTAAACAGACGAGATTATAGACGAAATAAATTTTTTCGATAGAAATGCTCGGACAGGTCAATTTCTGATTCGAGGGGGACAACTTAAGATGTAGGTTAGAGACGCATAGCGCTTCAACCCTTGCTGCTACAACCCCCACCCCCAATTTTTGAATAGAGAAGATGGGGTAAGTAATACCTCAATTTAAAGGTATTTTTATACTGATTTGAGCACAGTAATTGTTTTTTCATTGTATGCATTAGTTCTCGAAATATTCATGCGTTAGTTAATTTTATCACTTAAATTAATTTTTTGCGAATAATTGACATTTCGTGGTTACGAAACACCAAAATTTCCGCACTTCCGTACGTGTTAATGCTAGTAGGGTCAGATGTTCGACTAGCTGTTTTATTCACTGAAATCATTCTCCAACTGTACGGTATCAGAACGATTTGAAGTATTGATCTAAGAAATAAGACTTTTCAAAGTAAAGTAAATAATTTATCAAAAACTCACATCAATTAATCAAATATTCAAATTGTTCATCATTAGCTTCCATACAATGAAATAAGTTTTGTTCGAAACGATGGCGCACATTTTGCAGCATTTCTGGAGTGATTTGATGACATTCGTTCACTATACGTCTTCTTAAATCTTCTATGGAATCGGGCTGTGTAGAGTAAATTTTACTCTTCAAGTGGCCCCAAAGAAAGAAATCTAGTGGTGACAGATCTGGCGATCTGGCTGGCCATTCAGTGGGACCCCTTCTTCCAATCCACCGATTTGGAAATCTTTGATTCAGATATTCTCAAACTGGTAAGGCGTAGTGTGAAGGAGCTCCATCCTGCTGAGACATAATCTGATCTTCCACATAATTTCCAGCATTGTTTTCAATATTTTCCGTCAAAATTGGATGTTTTGTTGTTTTGAAGCTCAAAATATCGATTTTTCATAAAAAAACACTACAAATGCCATGAAAACACCACTTCATTTTCAGATACTTAGTTAAGAATATTTCGAGAACTAATGCATAAAATTAAAAAACAATTACTGTGCTGAAATCAGTATAAAAATACCTTTCAAATGAGGTATCACTCACCCCATCTTCCCTATTCAAAATTTGGGGGTGAGGGTTGTAGTAGCAAGGGTTGAAGCACTATGCGTCCGTAACCTGCCTCTTAAGTTGTCCCCCTCGAAACAGAAATCGATCTATCCGAGCATTTCTATCGAAAAAATTTATTTCGTCTGTAATCTCGTCTGTTTCGTTTTCAAATGGCCACCCTGTATATATATATTTTGTTAGAGTTTCTTGTGCTTTGGTATAAATTTTTTTGTTTAAAATTTCTTGGGTGTATAGCACTTATTTTACTAATAATGGTATTTGTTAAATTATTATTTTATTTATTTTATTTTTCCAACACATGTTTCGGCGTATCTACGCCTTTTTCAAGGAATATAATACAGTCGACAATTTCCTGTAAATTACACAATAATAAATACATAAATATATCAATAAACAACACAAAGTTTTTACGTACTTCTTCCAAATCGTCCGTCAAAATATTATTCTCATCTATAAATCAAACATTAAAAGATCTTCAAATATTAAATATTTTCGTCAGCCATGAATAAAATAATGTGACGATGATGCGCTCTCACGATTTTGTTTTTTCAACTTCTTATTCCAATTTAATGCAGCGACACCTGTACGAATTAACCAACAAGTGATAATCCCAAATCTGGGTTTGAATTGGTTCTTTTTAATCTAGATGGAGTTGGTAGTAGAAGATTGAAAATTTTTAATTTCCTTATATATGTTATTAGATTGAAATAAATTTGGGCCAAGTTTTTGATGTCCGTTTTATCGTTTATAGCTTCTTTTTCTTTTTATGTGGATTATTTCTAGTATGTTTCTAGTTTTGTTGTTTCTTTCTTTTTCCAGGATAGAAAAGTTCTCAAAATCCATTTTATGTTTTTCTGTTTGTTCATGCTTTTTTAGTGCGGTCATATTTTTGCAAAATTATTATTATTACCATCATCTATTGTGGATGTAATGTTTTCCGACGTTTCGATAGACATCTTCTATCTTTATCAAGGAGGAAAAGTAAAAAACCTTTTGAAAATTATCAATTTTCAAAAAATTTGATTGATAATTTTCAAAAGGTTTTTTACTTTTCCTCATTGATAAAGATAGAAGATGTCTATCGAAACGTCGGAAAACATTACATCCACAATAGATGATGGTAATAGCCCAAATAATCATTCAACACGAGCTCCATCATCAACAATATCTCGTCATCAGCGCATCATCGTCACATTATTTTATTCATGGCTGACGAAAATATTTAATATTTGAAGATCTTTTAAAGTTTGATTTATAGATGAAAATAATATTTTGACGGACGATTTGGAAGGAGTACGTAAAAGCTTTGTGTTGTTTGTTGATATATTTATGTATTTATTATGGTGTAATTTACAGGAAATTGTCGACTGTATTATATTCCTTGAAAAAGGCGTACATACGCCGAAACATGTGTTGGAAAAATAAAATAAATAAAATAATAATTTAACAAATACCATTATTAGTAAAATAAGTGCTATACACCCAAGAAATTTTAAACAAAAAATATATATATATATACAGAGTGCGGCAAAAGCCAGTTTACACTGTGTGGTATTCACGCATGTGCGTATTCTCGACCAGGGCGGAGGGAGGCAGCTGAAACATAGCGAGTTGAGTTGTCCGCGTGTAGTAGTGTTGTTGTGTACGTTTACAGTGCGTTCGTTGCCATGGCTGCGCGTGTAAAGTAGACGAAAGAAGAACGTATTTGTTTGCTCACTTTTAACCTAAAACTTGACGGACATTATGCTGAAATTTACGAAAAATTTCGCCAGCGCTTCCTAAATAATTCTAACCTCAGAATTATTCTGCAAACTCTGACTGCACTTCCTGTTTGCCAAGTTATAATACATGTTCTGCTTCCAATCTTTTACTATATTTAAAGTTTCTCAATGCTCATTTCAGATGATCAGAATAAGGGAGACCAAGGAGGGTTTCCTAGATCTGCAGTACTTGGAAAACCAACTTAAATTCCACCAAAATTTCAACAGATTGATGATTGGCTGTTTCTCAGTTGCATCTAATGTGACCGGTATAATCACAGATGACGTCGCATGTACCATTCTCCTGCATCAATATGGTGCACTTGCCTTTTGGGATTACAACAACGCTGCTCCATCTATCAACGTAGATATGAACCCAGTGGTACCTGGAGTAGAAGAGGGTACCAATGCTAATAAAGATGCCATATATTTCTCCGGCCATAAATTTATTGGAGGGATTCAAACTCCAGGTTAAGTGATATTTTATATTTACATTCAGTTTTAGAAATATGGTGTTTTTAGGAAACATACTGAATTCAGCGTATGTACTAGACTTTTTTTATTATTGTGCCAGTTGAAGATCTGAAACCAGCGTGCAATAACTGATAAATGGCTGACCCACTTAATGCCACCTACATGCTCTTATTGTATGCAGTTCGTATTAGTTATTTTTACTCTTACACTCTTTCGTACTCGTCCTAGTGTTGTATGTGCTTTGCAGCATCCAATTCGAAAACTCCCTAATTAAACGAATGTGTGGTGATTATTTTCGAGTACAAATTCCTTGATTTTTTTGACGTTATAGTTAACGACGGTGGTTCTCGATGAGGCAAATCTTCGAAGATCTTCCGATCATTTTTAAAGGCTTTGCACCATTCGTACACTTGGGTTTTCGATAAAAACAGAGTCTTCATAAGCCTTTTACAGCATTCGCAACGAGTAAGCATACGAAATTTTGTTCAAAATACAGAATTTTAAACAAACTCTTTGTTAAATATTTTTCTTATTGTAATATTGGCAGACAACCACTGAGGGCGACTGCTTGCAACAGTTGTCTTAAACAATTTACTCGACAACCCGCTTTCATGTTTGGTATAGTATTTAGGGACAGTCCTACCAAAATACAGAAACTTCAAATACTCAAAATTACTCAACGCGGCTTATTCCAATGAGAATTTCCGGATTCTCTTTTGTCAGAGTGTATGTGCAGAGAACAAAAATACTTGTTAAAAGAGAAGAAGATGCTGAGTGGAATAATTGAAGGAAAATCTGTTTATATATGAAAATTAATGTCTTTCGGATAAGTTGCTTGATTATTTTTCTATGGCTTTCAGAAAAAATCAGTTTACATATGGAAATGAATGTCTTTAGGAAAGAAGCGTGATTGTTTTTCTATAACCTTCTGAAAATTTCATTTTTTGTTTTCTCAGGTATACTGATAGCAAAAAAATGTCTCTTCCGGCGAATCAATAGATGTGAAGGTGATGGATTCTTCGTAAATGAACAGAATAAGGCAAGAATGTTAATATTGTAGATATCGCAGAAAAAATTTATCAATGCAATTTTACAGACTTTAGAGTTACAAGAAGAGGGTAGCTGTGCTGCCATGGTAGAATCTTTAAGGGCTGGGCTAGTCATTCAATTGAAGGAAGCAGTTACATCATCAATTATTATGCAGCGCCAGGAAAAAATTAATAAGTATGTTTTTCTTAGATAAGGTAAAACGTTTTTTTTTATGTTGAATCAAACTATCTTGAGGCCAGTTGTCATCAACGTTATGAGTTTATGGATCTTCATGCACCGCGATATACTGAAACCATATGTTGTCCAGATCCATAACTTCCAGATGACGGCACAAAATCTCCATTACCTGTAACCCACGCCAACAACAGTCAATGGCAATTCAAAGATATTTTTTGTCAAAATTCGCTGAATAGAAAGAACTCCAAGAAATTCATCTCGCGTTTCATAGTAACGTTTCTTTTCACGTTGATTGGTTCATGTAACGTTGAGAATATTATCAAGGGTAATACCACTTGAGGTGGTTGTTTTTTGGGAATTATCCGTTCAAATTTCACGAAACAAAGTTATCCTTAAAATACCATGAGCCGAAGGCGAGTGGTATTTCGGGATCACTTTGTTGAAAGTGAAAATACCACGAGCCGAAGGCGAGTGGTATTTCATATCATTTTCAAAAAACGACAGAGTGTTCTCAAAAAATTCGAATCTCGTGTGGTATTTGGAAAGATCATTCAACAATATTAATCAAACGAAATAAAAATAGTTTTTTATTCAAAAATAACCAGATAGAAGCATAACAACAAATTATTCATCTTTATTCTCAAAATAATAATTATTGATAGTACAATTATTATACACATTACGAGCATTATTTTCGAATGATGAAGTAGATACTGATGTTGTTTCTTGAAGGACATTTTTTTCATTCCTTATGGCTGTGATTATTTTTTGTGTTGTTGTTGGTCCAGTTGGAGATACGGTTTCACTGACGCTGCAGAAGAATGACCTGTTATCTTTATCAGCTGTTCCTCGCCAATCCCTGCTTTGGCTAATTGGCTGACAGCAGTAGCTCGATGCGAGTGGTTGGTTATCTTCGACTTGGTTGTGTTGATGCCAATGAGTTCTGCCGATTCTTTTGTCCATTTAGCTATTGTATTGGGACCGACTGGGGAGTTTTTGAACCATGAACCATATTTCCAATTCTTATGTGCAGTAAGGAATAATCTTTCAGTGGTTATGTTTGCAGTTCTTTTGGATACAAGTAGCTTATATAACCTCACCGGGCAAATATCTTCTTCAATATTGGGAGTCAGCAATTTCGTTTCCGCACATTTTTGGGCACCACCTTGTATGTTTTAGAAAATATCGGATTGTAGGCAATTCGACCCGTGGGATTACCATCGTTTTCAATTTCGAATTGGAAATGCGAAATTAGGCATGATGAACCCTCTCCTCCGCGCCAAGCAAGCTCCAATGCAGCAATAAAATAAAATTTTCTGTTCAAACCGTTTGGATTATCTTCTTTACATAAGTTGACCATCTTTTTGTGTTGCTCCAAAGACAGCGCCATGGCACTAACTTCTTTCCTCAGGGTCCACTTGCATCCCGCGCCGTTTTAAAAGCCACGTCTGTGAATGTATCGAACCTAACGCCCCATTCGGAATAGAATTTTTCCTGCAGCTGTTTGGCAGTATTATTCCACAAAGTTTTTACGACACTTTCCTTGTAGTCTGATCCATCTCTTTTCTTCATATTGAAAGCCCAGTCTAGCAGAATATCATTGAGCTCTGACAAACTTGTATTTTCATTCACAAGGTATTCCCGGGCAGCACAGAATTCTTCAAATTGTTTCCAAATGTAGGATCTTGACTTCACTGTATTAAGCGGCACACTTTTCTTCACACTTTCCTCAATTGAAGTAATATTACAATTCCCAAAACGTTTCATTTTTATCTACTTTATGGTAAAATACGAAAATAAACTGACAGAACTGCCAAATGTGCTGTTGAAGTTATCGCTAACAACTGCTTGTTTATCGTAACTATGACGACCGCTACTTCCACCAACGGCCAAAGCTATCCGGACGTATCAATATTCCTATGCAAAGTAGGCATTTGATAAAAACAAATTTCTAAAAGTGAAAACACTGTGAGGTTGAGTGTTTTCAGATACATTTTTTTTTCTATTGGTCCGTTTTCAAAAATTGAGCGATTTCATTGGACGATGTAGTATAGTATTGAATGATCATTGGAATTGAGATAATTGTTAAACTATCAACTGAGAATATTTTCGTTCGTTGAATCAGTGGTCAACAATGTTTAAACTTCTCATGTCTTTTAGGAACCATTTTTTGAATTGAAGCGGTTATTCGGATTATGATGAAGTATTTGTTTGATAACTGGATGTTCTCGCTCCAATTTTCTTTTCATTCTGGTCAAAATATTCAAAGTATTTTATGTATGCCTTTTCATACATTCTGTACTCTATCACGAAGAAAACGCCATGAGGAGGGAGATATGTTATGCTAACATAAGTCTCATGTAAACACCCATTACGACAGCCAAAAGGACAAATGAAAGAAATAATATAGAAAAGCACCCATTATTTGCGGATAATCACATGCTGCATTTTTTCAGGCAAATGCTACAGCATATCCGCACAATCCCGGAAGTTATACTGCTAGGAAATAATTCTTCTAATCTGAAAAGATTGCCACTTTTTTCCTTCATGGTGAGACATCCAAGAGGCCTGTACTTACACCATAACTTTGTCTGTGCCGTGTTGAATGACATATTCGGTATACAGGCAAGATCCGGATGCCCTTGCTCTGGTCCTTATGCTCAGGAATTGCTAGGAATCGACAGAAGTCTTGCCGACCAATACGAAAACATCATATTAGAGGATCGGTAAGAATCGAAAATAATTAGTTCACTCCGCATTATAACTAAGAATCCATAGGAATAACGAAATCATATTACTATTTTTTTTTCAGACGACTGAGTAGTTTAAATCTAGGTTCCGATAATTCAACTCTAGAGCTTTTGAGACCCGGATTCACAAGAATTAGCCTTCCGTACTTCATAAACGATAACGAATTAGCATACATTATGGAAGCAGTCAAGATGGTAGCCACAGAAGGTTGGAAACTATTACCTCAATACATTGTAGATCTCGAAACTGGAGAGTGGCGACATTACACTAACGCAATCACGAAAGACCGCAAATGGCTTACTTCGATCAGATATGTGGACGGTAAGATGACGATGAATGAACGACGGATATCTGGCCCAGGCCTATTTCCTCAAAATTACTCAGAATGTCTTCAAACTGCCAGAAACCTTTTCAACCGAGCGAGAAAATCAGCCAGTAGAAAGTCCGTGATCGACCAAGAAATAACCTTCGATTCTAGATGCGAAAATATCAGATGGTTCATGCTGCAGCAAGAAGCTCAAGATTTGCTCACCAGCAACGCTCAGAACGTTAAACAAAACGTGCCTTTTGATCCTACCATAAACTTCAAGGCGATCCCAGCCAAAGAAGACCAATCGCAATGCTCCAAGGGTCCTCCAGTCAGTACTTCTTCTCCACGCCATTACAGTTTTCCATCCATTGAAGATCCAAACATCCTCACCTGTTCGTCTCCTGTGCCATATTTTCTTAGAGATGTTAACGGAGGATTGTACTACCCTCAAATCAGTCAGGCTCCAATGAATTTTGCCATAGGTGAAGCTGTGAATTCCGCCAATTTGAACCAGCTTCACCAAAACTTCGTAAGGGATAGATGCTTGAGTTTAGGTGCACCGAACGTATCTTCTCCAGTTTTGAGTCCTTCTACCAGAGTCAGTTTGGGTTTCAGAACTAGAAACATGAGCTGTGGTAGTCAAAACGATAACTCTCTAGAATCTGACGCAAATCTATCACCGACCCACAGTTTGACAGTGTTGTCTAATGGAGGATATGATATGAATTCCATCGGAAGATCATCACCAGCTCCAGATTTGCAGACGTACGTGACGGAGATGACAAAAGAACTTGCAACCAACATCAAATCTGAAATACGAGAAGTTATATCCAAAGTTGAAGATGTACTGGAGAATACGGACAGCTTACAATCCTACAATGAGAGACACGGAAGTGGAAGTGAGGATGGTAGAAGTGATTCTATATCGGCCATAGAGGTGGCAGAATACCTGGAGAAAGTGTCAATAGAGATGGCGAACGAAGTCAAGTCAGAAATCAGAGACGTGGTCAGTGCAGTAGATGTGTTTATAGCTCCGGATAGTCAGCATTCCTACTCCAGAGCATCTAGTTATGGTGAAGATTCTTGTAGTTCTAAACACACTTTTTACACGCCTGGTTCTAACGATACTGTTATTCAAGGGATGAGCAAAACTAATTCTACTCAAACTGCTATCGACGATGTGCAAGATGGTGATAAATACAAAATGAAGGGTAAGTCCGAATCAAATAATTATCATTGTCGCTGTGTCACCAAAGGTATCGTATCACATTTTCTCCCAGAAAAAGTTCTTTCGATATTAATTTGAATACGTGATATGAAATCCCTCGAAATGCAAAGAAACGTAAATTACACTGGTCAACAGTGGTTTTGGTGCCGAAGATTTTGGAGGTGATTTCATATGAATTTGATGCCCTGAATTTAAATATGCTATTAGTTTTGGCCTGTCAGCTCGAATTTTTAAGATATCAACATTTTTGTGAATTATACATTACACTATTTTAAAAGAAAAACCATGGTTTAAAGAAACAAATTTATTAAGGGATTTTTTATTATATTACATAGATATTATTCATTATATACTATAGAAAACAGAAAGAATAATCATTTAAACCAATTACTCACTAAATATTTCGGAAACTTCTTTTGCGTGACATTCTTAATGTATTTTAGAACAATCCCGTTTTGAAGACCAGCAGTAATCTGCCATCATGTGAGTATCCCATCTTCCTTGGTAGCGATCTCCATACATATGATATCTTGGTGAAATCTTTCACCTTGCTCCTCACTAATGTCGCCTAAATTATCAGGAAAACGGTCTAAGTGGCTGTGTAATTAGTACACCTTAATGCTCATGTTACACCCAAGTGATCTGAAATTATTCAGCATCTCATTGACTAATTCAACATAGTTTTCAGCTTTGTGTTTTCCCAGAAAATTTCGGTCAACTGAAACAAATGAATTCCAGGCATTTTGTTCAATCTCAATCATTGAATTTATGAAGTCAGGGTCTTTAATCAGCTGTCTTATTTGTGGGCCATCAAATATTCCTGCTTTAATCTTTTCCTTACTCAGCTGAGGCATTTTTTTCCCTATATATGCAAAGCACGATCTATTCTTATCAAGAGCCTTTACAAACTGCTTCATTAGACCCAGCTTGATATGCAGGGGTGGAAACATCATTTTCTCTCGCGGAACTAAAGGATCATTGATGTTATTCCTTCCCCCAACATCCATGTTTTCTCCTCTAGGCCACTCTTTTCTAACCCAGTGTTGCGTTTTGTCTCTGCTATCCAAGAGGCACAAGAAACAAGGATACTTGGTGTGGCCACTTTGCTGTCCAAGGAGAAAGTTTACCATTTTTAAGTCTACACAAATCACTCATTGGTGTTCATGATATTTTATTTTTTCCAAAACCAAAGCTATGTTGTCATATTACTCTTTCATTTTCGTTGAGTGAGCAATTGGTATTGAGCCATATTTGTTCCCATTATGAAGAAGAACACATTTCAAACTGCGCTTTGACCTGTCAATAAATAGGCTCCAATCATCCGGAAAATATTCAGGAAGACCCATTTTTATCAGGAGTTCTCTAATAGCATGGCAAAATACAAGATTTTGTTCTTCAGAGCAAAAAGGTAGCAGATCTTTCTCCCTTGTTTCACAGACAATATGTGGTGCCCATGTTTTATCCTGATCACCAAACTTCACACCAAAATATCCAAGATAAGCCCTCTTTACATCACTAATAGTTTTTCTGTTTTCCAAGAACGTGTATTCTCCGCATATGTAGCAAAAAATATTAGGATGTTGTACACAGCTTCTTCTACTTGAACTCATTTCTATTCAACAACACAAATACAACAATTCACATTAACAGTCTACTTTTTAGATTTACTTTTCAACAACTCTTTACTAAAGAGAAATTTCATATGACGCTAAGTTCTATCTATCTGCATCGCGGAAATTCACAAACTAACCTCAACTCTCAACTGCAGTTGAAGTTCACTTCAGACTGGACAACTCCATATATCATAAGTCTACACAAATCACCCATTGGTGTTCATAATACTTTATTTTATCCTAAACCAAAGCTATGTTGTCATATTACTCTTTCATTTTCGTTGAGTGAGCAATTGGTATTGAGTCATATTTGTTCCCATTATGTAGAAGAACACATTTCAAACTTTGCTTTGAGCTGTCAATAAATAGACTCCAATTATCCGGAAAATATTCAGGAAGACCCATTTTTACCAGGAGTTCTCTAATAGCATGGCAAAATACAAGATTTTGTTCTTCAGAGCAAAAAGGTAGCAGATCTTTCTCCCTTGTTATTCTCCGCATATGTAGCAAAAAATATTAGGATGTTGTACACAGCTTCTTCTACTTGAACTCATTTCTATTCAACAACACAAATATAACAATTCACATTAACAGTCTACTTTTTAGATTTACTTTTCAACAACTCTTTACTAAAGAGAAATTTCATATGACGCTAAGTTCTATCTATCTGCATCGCGGAAATTCACAAACTAACCTCAACTCTCAACTGCAGTTGAAGTTCACTTCAGACTGGACAACTCCATATATCATAAGTCTACACAAATCACCCATTGGTGTTCATAATACTTTATTTTTTCCTAAACCAAAGCTATGTTGTCATATTGCTCTTTCATTTTCGATGAGTGAGCAATTGGTATTGAGTCATATTTGTTCCCATTATGTAGAAGAACACATTTCAAACTTCGCTTTGAGCTGTCAATAAATAGGCGCCAATTATCCGGAAAATATTCAGGAAGACCCATTTTTACCAGGAGTTCTCTAATAGCATGGCAAAATACAAGATTTTGTTCTTCAGAGACAAAAGGTAGCAGATCTTTCTCCCTTGTGCGATAAAATGTAATTTTCGTTCCTGGTTCAAGTAAATTTTTTTCCTTCAACCTGGAAGCTTTAGTAATTCAGAAGCTTCTTTCGACAGGTTGAGATCTCTAGTGAGGTCATTTAACTCATCTTGGTTGAAACATTGGGGAATTGATGACATCGTTTCAAAATCACTGTCACCTTCAGTAGTGCCAGAATTCTGATCAGAGAGACATGTGTCCTCATAAAATTCTGGTAGCTGCTGAAAAGTTGGAATTGGCACTTCTTCTGAGTGAGGGATAGGGCGTCTTGCAGAGACTAAATCTGCATAAGTCCACTTGTTACGGTTATTTCGATTGATTCCAGTAATATTTACTAGGTAGAAATAACAGTCATCGAAGTGATTTTTTCTCGTTAGCAACGATTTTCTACATTTTCTAATAAGTGTTTTGGTAGTTCGGACCCATGTCATTTGTCTCATTTCTTGGAGAAATAGGCCATCCACCTGAATGAATAAACACTGAATCATCACTTTATGATGGCTCTGCTGGTAAAGTGAACGTTTTTCGTTTGGAGGGTTTAATTGCATGAATTTCTCAGTAATGGTTTCACTTGGTTTTAATAGCTCATAATATACTACGTAGCATAACCTGCGCAGCTTGAATTTTTGGCTGAGACGACGAAGCAGGAACATAAACCGGTAGACCCCATGGTTTCTTATTCTTTATGTGGGTGTAATTGATCCCTTCTTCATCACCTTTCACTACTTTTACATGTAGTAAATGATTCCTAAGAGATGAGTTAACGATTTTTTTCAGCTCTTCCAAACTCCGTGACCAGCGTCAGTTCTCAGGATAGCGGCATCAATCTTTCTTTCCAGGAGGCAGAACTAACCAGCAACGCTTACATCAAAGAGAGAAGCAGTTCAGAATCTCTTGGACAACGAAAACCCGAAAGATGCGAGATCAAGTTTTCCACCCTCCAGAAACACAGACCGTTTAGAGAAAGCATAGAAGAATCGGATACTACTAAGCCTGGCAATGGTCATAAAACTACAACCAAAAATATTTGGGAACCTTCTTTGGAGGCACTGCAAGAATTCCAAATGATAAAGGATGGTGATAAGGTGATGGTCTGCTTGAGCGGAGGCAAAGATTCCCTCAGCTTGCTGCATATCCTGTTGCAATATCAAAAATTTTGCACCAGCAAGGGGACGCTGTTTAGTTTAGGAGCTGTAACAGTAGATCCAATCAATTCAGGTTGCGACCCTTGTGTTCTGATGTCGCATATGAGGAACCTCGGCGTTCACTATATAATAGACGATAAAAAATGCGATTTGGATGACATATCAGGTTGGTACATTACTTGATTGATGAAATCTATGAAAAATATTCACAGGATACAAATTAAGCCCATAATTTAATTAATTTGACAATTTTCTCAATTAAATATTTTTACGTTTTAACATTTACAATTTAGTGAAAAAATGCAGGAGAATCCGACGCGCTGATGTACCAAATTGCTTGAAATTTGATGAAACCTATTAAAAATATTCACAATATACAAATTAAGCCCATAGTTTAATCAATTTGACAATTATATCTATTAAAGATTTTCACAAACCGTGGTCATCTAATCAGTGTGAAGTACTCATTTACTTCAGTTGCAGAAAGATGAAAGCCAGGTATCCTAGCCACTAGACCATATCGGACTGTTTACTATATGTTTCAGGAGAATCCGACGCGCAGATGTCTCCACTTGCTTGAAATCTGATGAAATTTATGGAAAATATTCACAATATACAAATTAAGCCCATAGTTTAATCAATTTGACAATCCGTCCGTAAATTACGATAACGTTAACACCGCACGTTATCTCAAACTGAAGACGCATGCGCTGTACCGTAAATAACATACAACGCTAATACCGCTCGACGTTATTTCATCTTCCATATCTCTCTAATCTTTGACATCCCGTATCTTTGTAACGAAACCGTTTCGGATTCACGTTTACCTGAACGTCTACCTGAAGCCTTAAAATAAGCTAAAAAATCTTCCTTTGTCGTTCGACGACGTTATTCTGAAACATACTGTGAATACTAGTCCATTGAAATGTTACATTTTTTAGGCTTTACCTTGCGTTTTTTAGAGGACGCAATTTTATTTTTTTGATGTGTAGGGGGGGTCAGTGTAAAGCTAAAACCAAGTTTGTGGGGTCGCCACCCTTGTCCCACGGCCGCCTTCTTGAAAATAGGGGTTGAAATGGTATTTACGATATATCTCTTAAACTATTTATTTTATAAAAAAAAATTATTAACATTTTTTGTTGCAAATTAAATTCTCTACAACTTTGCTCTAGTAACTTTTTGTCGTAGAACTATAAATAAAAAGTTATAAGCGAAAATCTCCGGAAATTTGAGAAAAAAATATATTTTCGATGTAACTTTTTTTATCATTTTACGAAAAAATGATGTCTGACCATTTTGTACATAGTTTTTGAGGAACAACTTTTATTCGCATCATTTTTTCATTAAGTCAATAGCTAAGGTTTTACAGCGCTCCGAAGTGAGTACTATTTTTCAGTTCTCTTTACTATACCTATATTATACAATATTACATTTGCAACAAAAAATGTTAATAAATTTTTTTTATAAAATCAATAGTTTAAGAGATATATCGTAAATACCATTTCAACCCCTATTTTCAAGATGGCGGCCGTGGGACAAGGGTGGCGATCCCACAAACTTGGTTTTAGCTTTACACTGACCCCCCTACACATAAAAAAAATAAAATTGCGTCCTCTAAAAAACGCAACCTAAAATGTAACTTTTCAATGGATTATACAACGTTCGTAGATTAGGTTTCTATCGCCGGTCATAGTCAGTAAAAAATCTGAAATGGCCGAAATATATTGATCCCAATTGTCATGTTGGGAGATTATGAAATTTTTTCCGAGAAGTAACAGAATGCCGTTCTTACCAGAATGTCATTATAAGCAGTAATTACGGTTTTCAACTAATAATGATAATAGTAGTCCCTTTCATTTCCACTTTTAGCAGTAACGTAAGTAAAGCAGGTAACATTTCATTGGAACAATTTGCGAAATAAAATATTTCTTGAAACAATTCCCTGAAATTTGTCAGTGTATATAATTATTTTTATAAGTGGTCTGGATATTGGTACAGTGGGCTTGTTGATAATGAAATCATTTATCCTGAATTTATTAAAAATTTGATGAAGCTAGGGTCAACACAAAATTTATTTCCACAATCGTTTACCAGAAAAGTTATTGAAACGAAGACCTATCGAAAACAATTTATGCTCAATAGTTCTGCCTACTAAATATTTAACATGATAAATGGAATCAAGAAGGTGCATGCAAATATTGAAAATAAAACAAATATTACTAATTGCAGGAAATAATTTTATACCATGGTAGGTTATTTCATAGCAGGTACTAATCTTAGTCTGATTGTGTTTATAGTTTTGCAATGCATCTAAAGTAACGAAATGCTCACAGAGGAAAAACGGAATAAAATAAATGAAAAAACTAGAGAGAATACTGTTTTATGTTTGTAGGATGAATATCTAGCTTGAGGAAAATTATGAAGTGATTTTGGCGTAATGAAAAATGTTTTTCAGGATATATTCTTCAAATAATAAAATAAACAAAAATACAATCTGCATTATCCTCACAGATTCTCAGTGCAGGATTCCAGCAATTACCATTTTTTATTTCGGAAAGTGTGGTAAAAATCGATTCTTCCGTCAAGACGATCACTCTCGAACGGAAGGAAATATAGTGTGAAATTTTCATGGTAGGTTTGTGGGTTCAATAGGTAGTTAATGGGTGATTTAGCGATTTTTTTTACATATTATACCATTGAAAAAATTATTATGTAGAGTCATCCTTAGAATTTATCCTCATCGATTCATAGAAGGAGGTAATAAGTTACCATTATTAATTAAAAATATTTTATTACGGGAGATCTTCGTAAACAGACGGATTTGATGCGAAAAAAATGAGTAAACATTAAATTTCACTATGAATATTTTGTTTCTGTTGCTTCAAACATACACCGAAACATTTCACGTTCTTTTTCGTTCACCTGAACTGCTCCAGATTCATTTCAGAAATCTAAGTGTTTTCCCGCCAAAACTATCAAATTTTTTTTTGGCTCAATACAGAGGATAAAAAATATTTGGGAATAAAGCCACGTGTTCCTCAAAATTAGGGTGATAAAATAAGAACTTGGTCCATTTATTGCTCATTCAAATATATATTTTACATACAATTTTCTTGTGTACATGCGTAACTGATCTAAATTCACTTCACATATTTGATATCACCAACAATATGCCCATAATTCATTAAAATCGTCATCTAAATATACACAGATCATTGGACAGCAAGTCAATATATCTAAATAAAAAAATATTCTGAGAGGTGATGTCGAATAAATCCGGCCCTGGCTCAGACCAGCTCAAATATAGAGACCAAGTCGCTGCAACCATAAATACAATGAAATAAATATTACGGGGTTTACGCGCTTGAGACCGCCACTTTACCGGTAAAATTTTTGGCTTCATTTCTTTGAACTGCGTTTCCCCTCTAGGTAGATTTATACTCAATGATATTTCTAAATTTTTTCTATTCAATATATCGTTTCAACATTTACAATTTAGTGAAAAAATTCAGGAGAATCCGACGCGCAGATGTCAAAACTTGCTGGAAATTCGATGAAATCTAAGAAGAATATTCACTATATACAAATAAAGCCTATAGTTTCAGCAATTTGACAATTATATGTATTAAAGATTTTCACAAACCGTGATCATCTAATCAGTGTGAAGTACCCATAAACTTCAGTTGCAAAAAACATTTCTTCCGATACCGGGAATCGAACCCGAGCCTCCTGGGTGAAAGCCAGGTATCCTAGCCACTAGACCATATCGGACTGTTGACTATATATTTCTAAGTTTTTTCTATTCAATATATCGTTTCAACATTTACAATTTAGTGTCTGACAATCTGCGCGTCGGATTCTCCTGAATTTTTTCACTAAACTGTAAATGTTGAAACGATATATTGAATAGAAAAAATTTAGAAATATCATTGAGTATAAATCTACCTAGAGGGGAAACGCAGTTCAAAGAAATGAAGCCAAAAATTTTACCGGTAAAGTGGCGGTCTCAAGCGCGTAAACCCCGTAACATTTATTTGTCTGTTGTCTTACATTACTAAGTTTTTTCTATGCACTATAACGTTTTAACATTTACAATTTAGTGAAAAAATTCAGGAGAATCGGACGCGTAGATCTCTCAACTTGCTTGAAATTCGATGAAATCTAAGAAGAATATTGACAATATACAAATTAAGCCCATAGTTTAATCAATTTGACAATTATATCTATTAAAGATTTTCACAAACCGTGATCATCTAATCAGTGCTAAGTTACTCATATACTCCAGTTGCAAAAATATTTCTTCCGATACCGGGAATCGAACCCGAGCCTCCTGGGTGAAAGCCAGGTATCCTAGCCACTAGACCATATCGGACTGTTGGCTATATATTACTAAGTTTTTTTATTCAATATATAGTTTCAACATTTACAATTTAGTGAAAAAATTCAGGAGAATCGGACGCACAGATGTCTCAACTTGCTTGAAATTCGATTAAATCTATGAAGAATATTCACAATATACAAATTAAGCCTATAGTTTCATCAATTTCACAATTTATATGTATTAAAGATTTTTACAAACCTTGATCATCTAATCAGTGTGAAGTACTCATAAACTTCAATTGCAAAAAGGTTTCTTCCGATACCGGGAATCGAACCCGAGCCTCCTGGGTGAAAGCCAGGTATCCTAGCCACTAGACCATATCGGACTGTTGTCCTTACATTACTAAGTTTTTTCTATGCACTATAACGTTTTAACATTTACAATTTAGTGATGTATCTTAGCATCGTTTCACATTTACACGACTTGCTTCCAACTTTTGGCTAAATCCAGGCTTAATCAAAAGTAACACATGATTACTATAAAACTATATGTGATTTTGCAGCTGTTTTGGAAACACTATATGCACTTATTGATGTAACAGAAATTTTGACAAAATTCTAATATTCTATAGTATTCTTAAAATGTTTCGGTTGTTTCCAAAACCACTAAAAAGCACTAGATATTGCTACATAAATTTCATTTTAATTTGAAAATGTTGATGCTGTTAGTTAGTTCACATTATTGGGTATCCACGAATGCGCGTATTCTCGGTTAGTATCGTGCCTAGGCGGTGAGGAGGCAGCTGAAACGTAGCAAGTTGAGTTGTCTGCTTGTAGTAGTGTTGTGTACGTCTACAGTGCGTTCGTTGCTATAGCTGCGCGTGTAAAATACACGAAAGAAAAACGTGTTTGTTACTTACTTCTTACGTAAAACTTGACGGAGATTATGCTGAAATTCGTAAGTACTGGCTCCGTAGTTGACGTGCCTCGTTCATGTCGTTTTTTTTTTTTGTTTTACCGTGACTAAACGATACCGCATGAAGAGGGGCGGGGGGGAACCAATTCGAACATAAAATGTGAGGCAACAAGTAATTATTGATATTATATTTTTCTCGAAAATAAATTTATTTGCAATTATATTTGCTTTTTTTTTCTTCTTTTTTCATATGCAGAACGGTAAACTGACTTTTGCCGCACCCTGTATATATATTATATATATATATATATTCTTTTGAACCTTTGGCTTACAAAACAGATGAAAATAATGAAGTAGATGAAGTAGATTATTCGGCCTATATAGTGTGTATCACGGTGTATTGTACATCGGACGATTACGAAAAACGAAACACTGCATTATTTACAAAGTTTGGCAACATAAGTGACTGATTGTTTTCAAATGTTCAAATTGGTCCGATGTCCAGATTTTCGTAAACGTATATCGTAAAATCGACCCTGTATTCAAGTGTTCAAGTATTTTAAAAAAAGAAGATCGCCTGAAATGATTTTTGAAATGAAACAAAATTATTCCAAAAATCATGTCTCTTTTATCAATACTTTTTCATTTTCTATCTTCTTTTCAGAATCTATGGAAGAGGCAAAAGAGAGCGTCTGCACTTTTTCTTCTTCTTCCGTCAGACATCGACTATACGCCTCGGCAAGGAGCTCAGGATATAATGTATTAGCCATAGGCCAGCATTTAGACGATCTTTGTGAAAGTTTTCTGCTATCTGTTTTTCATACTGGCAAGCTTCAAACTATGAAAAGCCATTATAACATCAAGTAAGTCCAAGTCTCGTTGCATGCTTTTCCAAGCAATGATTAAACCAGCTATTATGTAAACAATTGTTGTATGTCGAGCTGACATGGTCGGTATATCTAAAGAGATATTATATTTTGCGAAAAATTCTTGTCGGTAAAGAATTCTCGACATTCTGGCCATAGAGCATTAAGTTAAGAGGATAGAGCATATTGTGCTTTTCCTTTGTTCAACCCAGCGAACACAAACTGCTCTGATTCTATGCTATGAACTTCTAATGACTCTATGGAGGGTGGAAAAGGGGAAATCACTTCGTAAGTAAAAAGTATCCATCAAAATGTCTCACATGAAGATGTCGCTTGTGTCGTTGCGTTGCTCATTGATAAATCAAATGATGAATTAATATGTCAATGACAGTTGTCACTATTACTACTATTACTATTGTCAGTGAAGAATCAAAAGTGTTACTCTGCAAGTGCAGAGTGTTCAGTTATTGAAAATATTAAGTGTTCAGAATGCGAGGGATATTTGCGTATTAATCACCGATACGTATTTTTTATAATAATGGGAAGAATTTGTGCTGTGAAAAGTTGCCAAAGTAGAAGGAAAAATGAAAAAAATCAAACTCAAAAATCATTTTTTCTACCAATAGTACGTAAATAAAATATATTCATGAATTTGCATTCAATAATTATCTTTTTATGAATTATCTCGAATTTTTTGTTTTTTTTTTACAGACATCAGAACGGTTAAATAAGTGGAAAGAATATATATCATATATATAGTAACAGTAGTTATGGACATAAACAGTAGTAATCATAGATATAAAATATCTATGGTAGTAATAGTGACAACCATAGACAATTTGTCTATGGTGACAACTGTCATTCATAATTTAATTTATCAATGATCATAGATATAGAAACTAGATGTCTAACTCTCTCACTAATCGTCTCTGAAAAGTGGTGCATTTAATGGACAAAACTGACAAAATGGCCGCCGAGTTTTGGTCATAGAGAAATGAATACATCTATTTTTAAGTGATGATTTTGCCATAGATAAAAAAGGTTTCTATATCTATGTGACTTTACAGAACTTATCAATAGTACATCAGATACATAAAGTAATTACATAGAGTGGAAACTAAAAAAGGAAAAATGGTTCACAATAATAGTTCAATTTGCGGCCGCATGGTGTCTCTGGCTTCTCTGATTTTCGGTTTGTTCATAACCTCATCATTTCTATTTTGATCCCTCGTGGATGTAGCAAGCGTAATCAAAAAAATACTACGCGTACACTACACGAAAACACCACCGTAATTACAGTTTAACTTAATCAATTCGTTCGAAGACATATCGATAACAACAGACGGACGCCATTTTGTCAGTTCAATTAAATGCCTCACTTTTCGACCTCGAATTAGACATCTATGTCTATGTCAATGAGCAACCAAACGACACAAGCGACATCTTCATGTGAGCCATTTTAATGGACACTTTTTGATCAGCTATTCCATAAGAGTGATTTCTCCTTTTCCACCCTCCATATAGTGACTCATCGGCTGTCATTTCTTATGATCAGCGCTGACAAAAATTAAATTAAATTTTACAATGAGAAATTCGAAAATATTATTATTTAATCACTAACTGATTCGTTTTCTTCAACTGGGTACCTAATATAGGGTCGAAATAAAATCTTTAGATACAAATTGAAACTGGCTCATTTAAGTTTACCAGTAAAGCCCTAAGAAATGGACCTCGGCACATAAAATTATACTAATATACAACTCGACTCAATATTCTTGAAAGGGGTGTAGGAGACTTCATTTTAATGACGATTTGAATTTTTCGTGTGGAAGATTCAATTATTTTGATGAAAGTTCTTATTTTGACATAATATCGCAGAAATCGATAGATTTTCATAACTTTTCGGTACATCGGTAGATGACTCCAAATCGGTAGAAATACCGATAAATCGGTAGTATCGACAACACATTGTGATAAGTCTATTTTCGTAACGGATTATAAAATTTGAATAAGTCTAAGCGCATAAACCTTTCCGAGTCTTGCTTCAAGACATTATGCTTCCTCTTCTTATTTTATACTTTGTGGTTCTGCAGCAGTGCTCTAAGGATGGTAATCTTCCAGATCTATTCATTAATTTATCCATAATAACAGAAGAATTAAATGGTTAACCCCAGGAATAAAATTACGCTAATGAAATTAATTTATTTTAATTTCTCTCTCTCTAATTCATATCGCGTCGCTTAGATTATTTATTTAATTATTCTTCTGATCCCACACTTCACAATACATCTTGGCTTGGAAGTAGTTCGAAATGCTATGAAGCTTGGAGTAACTGCAGGGAAAATTCGTTTAGTACGCAAGGTATATGACAGGATTTCTGGTTTATTAAAAATATTTAGACAGCACTGACGTGGGATCAGATGGTTTTCGCGCTCTTGTTAAACTAATAGCGAGTAATTATTCAAACTTTAAAACATCACATCTCCACAATATTTGCTTATCAGAGAGGTGTTAAGGTAACAAACACGCCGAAATCATAGCCGCCTATAGAGATAGCCAGGAACACAGTTTAGCAACGTTGCATAATTACGGCGCTCGAAGGTCTGTGGTCTGACAAAAAAGTCTCCAATATTTGAATTAAAACGGAAAATTATAAAACTTCTGCAATATTTATTGAGCCAACGTTTTTTCCAATCATGAAAGCATTTTCTTCTATGCGCTTTCAGGGATGGGCTTCAGCTCCTTCTACGAATTTTCTTTTATGGAGTCTATGGAGTTAAATCTGGCTGGTCGATATGGCGATAGGTCGATGTATTTATCTAGTGTTTGGTCTTAAAATCGTTAATAATCGTGGCTCGATGAAATGGTACCTTATCGTCATCCGAAATCTACGAATAGTTTTGCCTCAAATTTTCACGCAAACGTCTCAAAGCAGTTGAAAATAAGTCCTTATTGACGTCTTGACCTTACTGAACGAATTCATAATGAACCAAATCACAAATATCGAAGAAATCAATTAGCATCGTTTCGCCTCATTTTTCATTAGTTTGAATGAGGATTTCCGGATACCTTTTTGTCAGAGTGTATCACGAGAGATACGATTACCCAATATAAAACTGGTTTATTTTTTACTACTATTAAGCTGTAATATTTTTTTCAAATAATAGCTGAAAAATAACAATATCATACTTGTTAAAATAAAAGTCAGACTAACTTCTCGTGGTTTATTTCTACTATCTCCTTGGTATTCCAATACAATACAATACACAATGACTACTATTTAACTTAACACATTGTACATTCTTAACTCATCTCTTCTTCTAGAATCTTCTATCATAGAACACATATATTAATATTTAGGTTAGGCCACAGAACAGAAAAATTATTCTTATAACAATTTAGTGAGATTGCTCACAACATTACTTTTAACATTCCTCCTCAATCGAAACTAAATTAAGTCTATCGATACACATTCTGAAATTAATTTTACTTGAAGGTTTGGTAAAGACATCCGCTGTTTGATCTCGTGTATTAATATACTCTAACTTAACTAATCCACTTTCTACTAACTGTTTAATAAAATTATATTTGATATCTAGATGTTTCATTAATTTTTGATCGTGATTTTTAACAGCTTTAATGGTACTTTGATTGTCTTCAAATATACATACTTCTTTAATGTCTAATTTAAAATCTTTCAACAATTTTAATAACCACATCATTTCTTTTACTGCTTCACATAAAGAAACTAATTCAGCTTCTGCCGTACTGAGTGCGATACAATTCTGTTTCTTACTCATAAATTACTACATTATCATATACTTTGAATAGATATCCGGATGTGGATTTCTATCTTCATCCCTAGCCCAGTCCGAATCAGCGTAACCAACCAAGACAAAGCAGCTATTGTTACTGAAATATTTCAATTTTAGATTTAGTGTACCTTTGATATACCGTAAAATCCGCTTTCGTGCAATCCACAAATCATTACTTGGTTTGGATTGGAATCGGCTTAAATAATAAACTGCTGAAGCTAAGTCTGGTCGAGTTCCTACAGTGACATACATCAATGATCCAATTAAGGATCGACATCTGAGTTCAGAGTATTGTCGATTAAACATTCACTGCTAGTCATTTTAAAATTAACATCCATTGGTGTAGCAATGGGCTTGCAATTTTCCATACCATATTTAACTAATACTTTTTCAAATAATCTGACTGATCCATTAATATGCTATCATTTGTTTTCACTATTGAAATACCCAAATACATCAAATTATTTCTTCCCAAATCTTTCATCCTGAATTCATTGCATAAAAATCTTTTAGCTCAGAAATTTTCTTCTCATCTGTTCCCACAATTAAAGATCATCCACATACAATAAAATATATATACGATCTTTGATGTAAAAGCAATAATCATTGTCCGATCTAGAAAACCCAAATTTTGTGATTAATTCATGAAAATGATCATACCAATATTTTGGTGATTTTTGAGCCCATAAAGTGATTTTGTAAGCTTTAAAACTAAACCATCTTTTACTTTGATGCCTTTAGGAGGGCTTAAATACACTTGTTCCTCAATACGCCCATATAAAAATGCTCCCTTGACATCCATCTGATGTATATCATAATTATTCTGTATTGCGATTGCTAAAACAATTCTTAAAGTTTGGAGTCGAAGAACAGGAGAATATGTATCTTCACTATGGTCCTTTTGTTGAAAACCTCGAACGACAAGTCGGGCTTTATATATTGGTTCTTTATTTTTAAGTTCTTTTCTTGAAAATACCCATTTTGTGTCAATCGTCTTGATATTCTCAGGTTTCTTTACTTGTATCCAAGTTTTACTTTCCTCTAATATATTTACTTCCGCCTCCACTGCTCTCATCCATTTATCTCTGTCTGACCGTTGATCTATTTCATCTATGGTTTTGGGAATATCATCATCATATTCAACAAATAAGCGAACATTGCTTCTTCCTCGGATTCAGAAATTTGTAATATAGTCTTTGTGCCATACCGGCTTGTTTCTATTCCTTTTTGTTTGTGAACTACTTTCTTCATGTACTGGAATAAATTCTTCCTCCTGAATGTTTGGCTCATCCTGTATGTCTTCGTTCATATCTCCTTCCTTTGTTTTACTTTTCCTGTTATATCTGAGTTTCTCTATTTCTAATGAGTCTGGTGTATTCAACTTGTTCTCATCAAATACAACATTTTTTCCAATTTCTATTTTCCTTCTTTCAGGATCCCATAATCTATAGGAGCTGTTTGGCCCATATCCTACCATGATTAGCTTCTTTGCCTTACTATCCAACTTTGTTCTTAATTGATCAGGCACATGTTTGTATGCTATGCTTCCAAACACTCTCAACTTCTCTAAGTTTGGTTTTGTTCCTTCCCATAGTTCGATTGGAGTCTTATCCATATTGCTGGTTGGACTTCAGTTTGTTAGATATGCTGAAACATAGATTGCCTCTCCCACATATCTTTTGGTAAATTTGAGTCTATTAAGAGAGTTCTAGCTTTTTCCACCAGAGTTCTATTTAATCTTTCCGCTTTCCCATTCATTTCTGGATTATATGATACTATATACTTCAACCTTATACCCTTACTTCTACAAAAGGCCTTCATCTCATTTTGAAGTGTACTCTCCTCCATTATCTAATCTTAAATTTAAAATATTTGTCCCAAAATGGTTTGTAGCGTAAGCTTCATATTCTCTAAAACGTTCAAAAACCTCAAATTTATTTTCAGCAAATATATTATGACCATATGAGAATAATCATCTAAAAATGTCACGAAATAACGAAACCGTCCCAAGTTGTCGGAGAAATGGGTCCACATACATCAGTGTGAACTACCTCTAAAGGTTTATTTGCTCTATATCCCTTTCCCTTAAATGGTTGCCTTGTCATTTTTCCCATTATACATGGTTCACATGTTAATCTTTCGAAATTCATATTGCTTAATTCATCTAACTTATCCATACCTTCCGCCAGACCACTTCTACTTAAGACTTTCAAATTTTGTAGGCCTAAATGTCCTAAACGCCTATGCCACAAATTGACTAAATCATCTCTATAATTTAATGAGTTGTGAACGGTATAATTTGCCGAGTTATCTATTTCCATTTTAACTAAGTATAAAGAACCTTCCTTTTTTCCAATTATAACTGCTCTATCTTTGATTGACGCTTGTACTTCATTATTTTCAAATAATACCTTTAAACCATTATTTTCTAGTTTTGAAACAGACATAAGATTCTTTTTAACATCAGGACAATAATATACATTCTTAATTTTACATGGAACTCTCCTATTATTAACAAAACTAATTGCATCAATATTTCCTATGCCTTTAGCTTCTAAATAAACACCTCCCTTAGCTACAGATATCTTTTTAGGAATTTTAAACTCATTATAGTCAGAAAAAGCATTCAAGTCACTCACTAGATGATCGGAACACCCAGAGTCAACACACCAGGTTAAATTATTTTCAGCCAAGTAAGAATTTTCAAATGGCTCACCTGATCCTGTGTCTGTCATAAATACCACCTTTGCTTGGTCGTCCCTGTTGTCAGCTGTGGCTGCATAACCTCCTCTTGACCAATTCTGGAACCTATTTCTACTATATGTATTCGAATTCTGACCTCGTCCATTCTCATTTGTGTTCCTTGTTGAACCTTGGGTAGTTCTGTTCTGGTTTCTGTCGCCACGTCCTTGGTAAGTATTGTCAGGTTTATTTCTATATCTGCATTGGAATTTTTGTGCCCTCGTTTTCCACATATATAACATGAAAAAGCATAATTTAATGAACTGGATGTTTCAGCTACTGGTTTTGCTCTTTTCTCCTCTTCACCCAATAGTCTGTTTTTGACAAACCCTAATTCCAGATTGGGCTGAGTTTCAATGGCAGTGACTACTGCTTCGTAACTTTGGGCATTGACATTAGAATGTAATTTATTTTTTCTTCTTGGCTTATTTCACCCCCAGAATCTTGTAGTTGTGAAAATAGTTCATCCAGTTTGACGAAATGGTTCTGCAATGATTCCCTTTCATTGAACTTTATTTCATTTAAACTTCGTCGAATGAACAATCGGCTGCGCACTCCTCTGCTTGAATACCTGCTCCAGATTATAAAACATATCATAAGCACTTTCCATGTTTCTTATGTATTCCAAATGTGTGTCTGCTACTCCTTCAATTAAAATGGCTTGGGCTTTGGCTTCCCCGATTTCATTTTCTTCGTTCAGACTATAATCTTTATTGAGAACTGCTTCTACAACTCCATTGTCCTGCAGGATACTTTTGATTCAGAAACTCCCATGCTGAAAAGTTATTTCCAGAGAATGGGGTTAGGTTGTATTTTTCCTTCGTAGTCATTTTTCATAAACCACGCTCTGCTACCACTGTTAAAATAAAAGTCAGACTAACTTCTCGTGGTTTATTTCTACTATCTCCTTGGTATTCCAATACAATACAATACACAATGACTACTATTTAACTTAACACATTGTACATTCTTAACTCATCTCTTCTTCTAGAATCTTCTATCATAGAACACATATATTAATATTTAGGTTAGGCCACAGAACAGAAAAATTATTCTTATAACAATTTAGTGAGATTGCTCACAACATTACTTTTAACAATACTTAGTTAGTCAATAAATTATTGCTTCAGCACATAAATCGTAGAATAATGTTGAAATGAAGCACGATATTCGATTTATTGTTCAGCACGTGTGTAGGGTTTTCTCCAGCCATGAAAAAACCTAAATAAAAGTCTCCAAAAAATAACAAATTCTGGACATAAATAATAAATTGTGTAAATAAAAATAATATTCTCAATAATAACGATAAAACAAAAATAACGGGAATATAACTCGAATGAAAATTTGGACATTATCTATTAGGTGTACAAATAAGTTTCCGCGGTTTTTTATAAAAATTAGGAATTTATTGTAAAGGAAAAGTACATTACGTTTTATTCAAAGTATTTTCCATCATTTGCCACTACTTTTCCCCATCTTTCTGGCAACATTCGGATACCCCGTCGAAAAAACTTTTCATCTTTTGACGCTATCCACAAATCTACCCAATTTTTGGTGTCTTCATATGATGTGAATCGCTGCTCAGACAGACCATGTGCCATCGACCGGAACAGATGATAATCAGAAGGGGCTATGTCTGGTGAATACGGCGGGTGGGGTAAAACTTCCCAGTTGAGTGTTTCCAAGTATGTTTTTACCGGCGCCGCAACATGTGTAAAAGAATAATTTTGTCGTGTCTGGAGTAGTAATGGGCGCGTTTTTCCTTAAGTGCCCGACTCAATCTCATCAATTGTGTTCGGTAGAGAGCTCCAGTAATGGTTTCGCTTGGATTCAGCAATTCATAATACACGACACCAAGCTGATCCCACCAAAGACACAGCATGAGTTTTTTTCCAAGAATATTCGGCTTAGCTGTCGATGTTGATGGTTCGCCGGGCTTAACCCATGACTTTCTCTTTTTTGGATTATCGTAGGGAATCCATTTTTCGTCACCAGTGACTATACGATGCAAAAAACTCTTTTTTTTATTCCTGGCAAGCAGCATTTCACTCATGCATAATCGGCATTCAACGTCTCTTTAGTTCATATGGAACCCAATTTCCTTGTTTTTGAATCATTCCTAACGATTTTAAACGATGTGAAATAGCTGGTTGAGTCACTTGTAGAGTAAGTGCAAGTTCTTTTTGCGTTTGGGACGAATCTTCCTCCAATAGTGCTTCTAATTCCATGCCTTCGTACACTTTCGGCCTTCCACTGCGTTCTTTGTCTTTAACGTCAAACTCACCGTTCTTAAACTTTTGAAACCATTCCTGACAACTTCTCTCACTTAAAGCAGCTTCACCATATGCTTCTAGAAGCAATCGATGCGCCTCAGCTGCAGATTTTTTCACATTAAAGAAGTAAATCAAAAGTTCCCGCAAATGATGCTTATTCGGAATAAAACTTGACATTTTTGCACGAAAAAAATTACGTGATGCTGATACGGAATCACTAGTACTTTAAGGTTATGGTGTTGCCAGATGACTAAACTTGGGATATTACGTTTTACATCTGACAATTTCTCCATAACCTTCTGGTGGGGCCATCTTTTGACAAACCGCTGAAACTTATTTGTACACCTAATAGTTACATCTAATTTCTAACTCTCCATTTTTTTTCAATGATTAATTGCTACTTTCTCCTAATTTTGTTCTGTTCGTTTTTTAACTGTTATTAGCGTTTTAGACGTTGTAAAGGAGGTTATGCCGAAATGGTTCATTGGATAATAGGCATGATTAATTTCAAAATAAGAAATAATGAGCTTGATGAAAAAATTTTGATCTGAAGAGAGTATTTCGAAAAAAAATTTTTTTACATCGAAACTACTGATCAACTTTTGATGCTCATCAAAAAGTTTGAAAACTTCAAATATCTTAAAAAAATTGAGAACTCTCTATTAGGGTGAACAAAAGCGTCAAAAGTTTTTTCGACCAACTAATTTAGCACCCAGTTAAACCGGACTAGACCGGACTTCGAGAATATTTTAACTCGTATAATCTTCATTTTTAGATTTAAAATAGATTCAGTCCTCCTTAAACGTCTTGTAGGTACTTGAACTTGTAACACGTCAATAATTCGTAGTGAAAATGTATCAAATAGACTTTCACAAAACTGCGCTTCACCATATATTTTTCTTTCATCTTCAAGCTATTATAGCCTAAGTAGAGAATATCAATAAAATAAAGTATTATTTGCATTATATTTGTTTTCGGTTAAAGTACAATTTTTTTAATCAGCGCAAGCAAAAATCACGAATCTTCAAGTACACCTACTGATTGTCACCCACATATTGCTGGATGCGACTCTTCGGTTCTGCCGTGTATCGATCCGAAGACCTTGAAAAATTATTCAAACTTATAGAGATAATATCACAGAATAAAATTGTATCAGTGTATTTGATTGATGAATCCGAATCACAACGAAAATTTTATTCAGGACCAGAGCTGTGCTAAGCACCGAAAAAAAGTGCTTCGAGCACTAAGCCCTAAGCACTCGAGAAAAAAGGCTTCGAGTCTCGAGTTCTAAGCACCGCTTTCGACAGAAGGCTCCGGATTACCGAGCACTTTTGCAAAAGTAATTGAATATTTCGAGCACTAAGCACTTTAGTGGGAACATTTTATGTAATGTTGTTTGATTGAAATGAGAACTCTTTAGCTTCATCGACATATCTAAAATTATGATTTCGAGACTGGGAAAAACTCAAAAGCCATTTTATTTGTTTTGTCAAACGCATGCATTCAATTTACATTCTGGTACTAGTTAATCTTATTCGTCGATCTGAATCTGAATGGCTGATCCTAATCAATGCATAAAGTTGAATTAATAATCGAGGACCAATTATTTTATAAGCGGGAACACATTACTGAAAAAATGTGGAAAGCACTGACGTGAGACCAGGAGCTTTTACGCGCTCGTTCTAAAGTCTTTTCCCAGACTTAAAAGAGTGCGATTCAAAATCAGCCAGCACAATGAGTGTGAAAGAATCAATCAACATATATCTTAAATGGAAGTTGAGTTAACTTACAGTTCAGCAAATTCTTCGATCTGGCATTCTTTCCACATTTCTATACCATATATAAGTTGTTGTAGTTGAGTGTCATCAATTATAACCGAATTTCAGATTCATAATTGCTGAGCTATCGGACAGGTCTGGCCCAATAACTAACTTGACTTATATTTGGATAATAAACTAATTCTATTAATATGGAATCTCTATCTCATCTCTTTCGGAAGATAGAGAATATTCAGCCAAACATTTTCAAATTGGACCACCGTTTCTTCATCACGAGTCAAATCCAACCGATGGCGATCATTTTCAGCTCGATATTCAGAAATTACAGACATTTGGAAAAAATAGTCCTCTTGTCGCAAAATTCATAATGACATTTCCATTCAAAATATGTTAACTGCACACACCAGTATTTTAGACATGTTTGTCATAAAAATGAACCCACAGAATTAGTTTCATTTTCGGCTCAATATTCAATCATTATGAAAACTTGTCATAAAATTAAAACCACCCTCATAGAGATTTATAGTTGATGTGATGTGAATTCATAAATAGAAATATAATCTGTGTCTTCATTTTCAGAAAAACTTATATCTTCTGGAGATTGTACGCTATGATGATGAAATTTTAAAATATTTTAGGTACCTATACCCTGCATAAATGCCCTAAATTGTTGTGATCTGACGAATAACTTATGAGATATCGTGTATTGAAAAAAAAACATTTTGGGAATTTTTAAAAAATTTTCTCTCGTGACGATTTTCTCGAAATTTGGCACACTCCTTCCTTTTAACGTTATCTAGACATTCTCTAAGTTACGAATTGATAGGATGAATATTCAAGAAATTAATGTTATTAACTGCTAAACTATTCGATGGATTTGGCCCAATAACGAACTTGACCGAGATATTTGGACACTCGACCTATTCTGAAAAAATGAAAACTCTAGGTCCCTCATAAGAAACAAGGGATATGTTGTCTGTGACTAGCTGATAGGACATCTGGCAAATTAAATCAAATCGAATTTTGTATTTGGTTACGCTAGTAGTTAATTAGACTACAGAATATCGCTTCATCTTCAAAACCACTTTCTAAAATGTCTTACTCATTTTGAGGTCTTTAATCACAGACTAAAATATTGAAACTTTATTTTCAGCATTTTAGGATGAAATTTTCTTTATCACAGAGTGTTCAAATTGCATTCAATTATGATCTTTTCCTTGAGTGCTTGTTCAATATTATTTATTAGTCCAGTGGAATATTACCCAGAAGTATGGTTTCTCAGAAGATAATTTGGGTGAGCTTTTTGCTTGAAAATTTCAAAATGTCCTGGCAAATGAATTTTACTTCTCTAGAAGTGCTTTCAGTGCCCAAGAAATATGAAGTTTTCAGGTTTTCAGGAGCACCAAAATTATGCATTATTCTTATTAGTAAAAAAAATCTTGACACGCCAATGCTTTTTAATGCTTTAAATATTCTAATTGGGATTAGAGTGACAATACGTGCTTTTCGCATTCCAATGTAGTTGAAAATGTCACTTCGAATTGTTTATTGAAGTAGATTCATTTTTGACATTTTCATTACTACCTAATATTAATGTTTTTCCACCCTCCCGGGTTTGAATCTCACACTAGAACTGATTTGTTTTATTCGAAAACTCAGCTACGACGGTAAAATTCTGGGGCATACAAATTATCGGTAATCTCGATTTATGAACGAATTCTTGTTGATTTCGACGGAATATCTGATAAGATATCGAGTATTGAAAAAATGTTTTTGGGAATGTTTTAAGAATTTTCTACCGTGTCGATTCCTTCGAAATTTGGCCAACCCTTTTATTTCAAAATCGTCCAAGGTACGAAATGATCGGATGAATATTTTAGGAATTATTGCGAAAATCAACTTTCAAATGCTAAACTATTCGATGGATTTGGCCCAATAACGAACTTGACCGAAATATTTGGACAATCAACTTATTTTGAAATTATGAAAACTCTAGGACTCTAGGTCATCTACTTCGGAAAATAGGGAGTAAACAGCCGGAGGGCCCGAGTCCGGACATACTCAAATGTTTTTCATCAGGAAGTCGAACCCAATCGATTGAGACATTTGTTCCCCTAGAAACAAGCTCGCAAAAATGAGGGCTTTGTTTCAAGGATTGCCATAACTTTCGAATTTTACAACTACCGGTTACCCACCGAGTGCCACTGATAAGGTAGTTATTGAACCCTGGTTTTGTGTATTTAAATATCTCCGTGAGCTTAGGGCCCAATTGAACGTTTCACAAACTTTCCAAATAATCAACAAATTTGCCGACGGAAATTCCGAAGAGTGCTAAAATTGATGGGTCATAAAAAATATGCACAAGATCATCTGGCTTAAAAATTCCCAATTGGGAACGGCAATTTGGTCTAACGTTTTTGTGAAAATATTCGTTTGTTTACAATATTTTAAAAGAGCTTATCAATCTTCTTTTATTATGGTGTAATATCCATTTTAATCAGTGATATGATGTTGTGAAAAAGAGTTCAGAAAATTTTGTGCAATAAATCATTCTAGTCTAGTTCGAATTTTCGATTTATTTCACATCTATTCGAATTCCCACCATTTGAACCAGTAATGAATGAAGTTTATTTAAGAATATGGTTTTCCTCGTTTACCATTTTTCAGTTGGAATCTACAGATTTGCTCAAAGTATTTCTACCGTTTTCGCTCTCTGACGTTCGAGACTACTGATGTGATGCATTGTTCGCTTTAGTGTGGATGGAGCATATAAGTGAAAAATCTGAAAATGCTGCAAAGCAGTCTCAACGCGTTTGTTCTATAAGTGATACGATATAAACATGCATTTATACGAACACAATTTAGCCCTTAAACAACTTCAGACTCATGAAGTGTCATCAATGGAAACATAAATTATTGAAAAATAAGCATTTGACCTACAATGCACTAAACACATTTTGATGAATATCATATAATTTCATCCAGAAATCGTTATGAAATCAAATGTAGCTGATAATCAGATTGTTTAGAGAAATTCTCCTATTTTGGATCCCTTTTTTGTGATGAGACACGAAGGCTTATAGTAACAAGGAATGAGAATTCAAAATTTCCAATCTATTCGCTTTCGGTTCCATAAAATTATAATATATTTTCAGGATTGATGAAATTTAATTATATTCAGGAAATCAATAACGTCCATAGAAACATCATAGATATCTGACGAATATCTTATAAAGAATCGGTTCTAATAAAAGATTTTTGGGAATTTTAATAAATTTTCTAGAGTGGCGATTATCTCGAAATTTGGAAAACCATTTAATTTAACATCATTAAAACACCTTCTAAATTATAAATTGATCAGATGAATAGTCTAGGCGAAAATCAAATTTTGAATGCTAATAACTAACGATGGACTTGGCCCAATAACGAACTTGACCGAGATATTTGAACGATCAACCTATTCTGAAAAATGAAAACTCTAGGTCATCTCCATCGGAAGATAGAGAGTATACGATCGGAGGGCCGGCCAGCCTGACCTACTTAAATTAGACCAAGGTTTCTGCATCAAGAAGTCGAACCCAATGGATTGAAACCATTTTCGGCTCGATATTCGGAAATTACAGACATTTGGACAGAACGATAGCCCGCCTGTTCCACTAGTAACAAGCGCGCAAAAACAAAAAAATTTCTGGCCTTCATAACCATAAAGTCAAATCAATGGTGACTGAAGAAATACTGAATATTAATTCAAAATGATCATATTATCTTTGCGCACATAAAAAAATCAAATACCGTACCTGCTTATATTGACCCTACTTCAAAAATTCGGAAAGGCTTAGTGCTTAGCGGATTACTAAGCACTAAGATTTTCGCGAGAGTGCTCCGAAAAACAAGCACTAAGCACTAGCCTTTGAAAAGTGCTCGGGAGCACAGTGCTCGGAAGCACTAAAGTGCTTAGAGTGCTTTCACGAGCACTAAGCACAATGCTTTGGCACAGCTCTGTTCAGGACCGATCTAGCGGAATGACGAACTGGTCGAACATACATACCACAAACCCACCCTGAAATTTCATTCATTTCCCTAACTAACGTAATCACGTTAACGGACAGATGAACGGCCATAACGTATTTTTCATGAATGAGTACACAAACCGATTGAATACTATTTAGCTAAGAACACCACTTCACTGGAACTTTGCATAAAATGCTCGAATTGTGTTCGTATTGGGTGCTTTTTTGCGAGGAAATTTTGCACGAAATTTACATTGAGTCAAAATAACTGCCTTTTGATTTTCAATGTTAACTTCTAATATATCAGAACGATCGATCGTTGTGTATTGCGGCATGGTGAAAATTCTACTTACAGGTCGGAAATATATTGACAAACATTTAAGTGGTACCTACGTTAAAACCTGTCAATGTTATGGCTGGTTCACATTGATTAATCTTGTTTGAACGACTTCGTATGTAGTATAAATGGAAACCTATTTAGCATATTTGAGAATACTTACTATAATGCAAAGTATCACAATGCTCAGAACATCAGCATATATACTTTCTCAATCTGAAGATTTTATTTTCAATAAAGCAGCAATCAAATCAAATTCTGCGAATTACAATCGTTCATCGTCGGTTAATATTTAGTTTCCAAAAAATTCTCTGAAATGAAAGGATTTTTTTTCATGGAATCTAGTTTAATGCATTCTCAGTCATTTCTCAATTTTTCCCACGAAAATACACAAGCAGATTTGCTTTGTATTACAGCAATACATTTTCAACCCATTAAAATATGTTTATGTAGTCCTTTAGAACTTGAATACTTTCCTAACGATTTGAGCCTTTTTATTTCACTAAATCGTTTTCTTTTTCACAGAGAGCATAACTTGAGAGTTATAAGACCCTTCGTCTACGTCCGTGAGAAAGCTATACGTCAATTTTCGACAGACCAAAACCTGCCAGTCATGATGAGTCCATCCACTTTAGAATTAACCAAAGAAAAACAGCGAATACGCCAACTTCTAGCTCAACAAGAAATTATGTATCCCAAGTTGTTCAAACGCTTTAGATCTGCCCTGCATCCCCTTCTTATCTGCAGAGAAAAAGATGCTGATGAAAAGAATAAAATCAAAGAAGAAGAAAATGATAGTGCTGACTATGATACAGAGGAAGAACCAGTCTCAAATTGAGTTAAACTGAAATTATTGAACTGTAGCAGAGATACGAGATGAGTAGATGAAGCTTCGTTCAGAGCCAAAATGAGTGTTAAAATGGAAATTAATAGTTCTCATTCTACACTGATCAAGACTTCTAGGAATTGAACATTCCTAGAATAATCGCAGCAATTAAATTAGATATTAAAAAGACTGGAATCTTTCAATGATTTGAAATATCTGTAACTATATAGTCTGACATAACAACACTATCCATATTAGAAGATTTCGTTTCAAACGGATCTTTAGGTTTTGTATCGCTTGAAATATTAAGAGTGTATATACATAAGATTATTATCTCCTACTGAATAGCTATTATTTCTCACTTAATTTTTCAACGAATGTGAAATACAAATGAAAAAGTATTTCGATTATTTTTCCATTAAATGGAAACAATTTCTCGACTGAGTTAGATTTTTACAATTTTTATTCTCGCATGGTGCGTAAGAATGTATTTATAGTGATTCGATAGTATAAATTTGAATTTGTGATATTGATTTGAAAAATTTTAAATTATTATTGTTAGTTCTGATGCGTAAGGTTATAGTCCTTTGTAGCTTCGAAACTGAGAATGGTTTATTGTATTGTTGACGGTGAGATAAGATATATTTAATAATGTTATGAAGAAAATGTATTTTTTTCTTATTGCATAATAAAATTTAAAGATGATATCGACTTAATTTTTCTCTCAGAATTTGACTACGTTCCCTCCTTTCCCTCACCTAGACATTATTGGTTTCGCACAGGGTATAGTGAACGGTCGAGGGTACTAGATTGGGCCAAATAATGGTCAGTGAAGAGCTTGAGAGCTACAAATCACGTGAATTCAAAAACTCACTTATCCGGCTTCAGGTCAAGCTCTCGACCACTAATCAACTGAAGATAGTTATACTACTCTGACAAAAAAAATATCTGGAAATTTGAAGTAAAAAAGGATGGTATTTAGCTTCTTTTGCGAATTTTATTTTAAAGCGTCTTTTGAGTTAAATCTGGTTCTCCGGAGCGGTAATTTCAGTCTAGAGAAAAGCAAAAAGTCATTCGGTGCTAATTCAGGCGAATAAGGTGGCTGGTTTTCGTGGTTGATCGAGTGTTTGGTCTTAATAAACTGTATCGATGAGATGTTGCGTTATCGTCATGCAAAATCTACGAATCGTTTCGCCACAAATCTTTCAAGAAGTTGGCGTTGGTCTTTCCTGACGGCGAATATTTTTGGGTTTCGAGCTGTTTCCGCAAACGTCTCAAATTTATCCAATTTATTGAATAGCGAGTAGCGATTGGTAGTGGAAAAATGATACTATGTCTTCAAGCAGGTCGGTCCTGGGCCACTTTTTGATTTTGGTGTGCTTATTTATATCAATGATATTATCAGTTGTGATCCAAACACCGATCTTATGCTTTTTGCAGATGACACCACAGCTTTGAAGAGAGCAGCATGTAAGGCCCTTATTGAGCAGTTGATGGGGAATATTCACATGTCTATTTCTGAGTGGTTTTTCAGTAATCAGCTCAAACTAAATGATCTTAAAACTCACTTCATGTACTTTTCTCTGAGAGAACTTGAGGGTCTTAATACCCCCGATTCGGAAAATTTTCTTGACGTCACGGTAAATTCTAAACTCTCCTGGATGCCTCATATTGATAAGATCTGTAAAAGTGTATCTTCTAGTGTGTTCGCACTGAGGATTTTAGTGGATACTATTTCAGAAAAAGTTTTATTGACCGTGTATCGTGCTTTCGTTGAATGGAGAATATCCTATGCAATATAATGTTGGTGTCACGACCTTTACACAAAACGACTCTTCAGTTTGCAAAGAAAATCTGTCAGGATATTGAGTAATCTTGGATATAGAGACGATTGCAAAGATGTACCTTGTTTGATCGTGTTGCAATGCATGCTGTATGTTAGAGTTCATGTTGATGAATACCGGACGCACGGAGGTGTGCATGAATACAGTACTCGCCACAATGATAACGTGTAGGTTTACTGATTTCCATCGTATAAACAAAATTAAGTGTGGCGTGTTATTCTATGGTCCCAAACTGTTTAATAAATTGCCAACCACCGTGAGGGTTCTTTCTTTTAATCTGTTCAAGAGAACAATTAAAGATTATTTGTGTAAGAAATGCTATTATTCCTTGAATGAGTTTATTTCAGATGATGTGTCAGATATCTTATGATGTATTTATTTGCTTTGACGTATATAATAGTACATTATTTCATAAAGAGGAGAAGTGTCACTTTTCAGGGCGAGCTTGAGTTTACCCGCCTCACTGCGTTCGGCGGGTAATTGAAAGCGAGCCATGAAAAGTCACTTCTACTCCGAATAAAATATCTTATTTTATTTTCAAACGTTTCGAAATTCATAAATATCTGAATATCCACTTTTGGATTGATTTACATTATTTACGATTGTTATAATTGAATGAATTATGGGACATTTGCCTAGTTACCGTTGCCACGCAAAATTGATTCTGATAGATATGAAGTAAAGTAATTGATAGTTATAATTTGCAAGCTGGTGAGAAGGGTTGAAAGTGAAAATGTCTTCAGAAATTGAGGTTTTGGCCAATGAAGCAGTCTCTTCTCTTGGACCCTCGAAGTCTATTGAAAAATATTCTGCAGCATATAATCACTTTGTGAATTGGTGCAATTAGAAGAATGTGACAGTTTATCAAGAGAATGTGCTTCTAGCATATTTCAACTCAATGGCTAGAGATAAAAAATGGAAAGCATCTACCTTGTGGGCCTGATATTCAATGATAAAGTCGCAACTAGCGATCAAACATGGATTAGATATTGGTAAATACCTGAAGTTGCGCGCATTTTTGAAAAAATCCAATGAAGGGTATTCTGCAAAAAAATCAAGAGTTTTTTCTAAGGAAGAGTTCGATCGTTTTTTCTTCGAAGCACCGGATGATTCATATTTAGGATTGAAGGTAACTATCATATTTCAAGTAATTTTAATTTTGTATTTTTGATCTCGTGGTTGTTTCAGATTGTTTTATTATTCGGAGTGGCTGGTGCCTGCAAATGTGATGAAATGGTGAAAATGAAAACTACGGATATCGAGGACAAGGAAAATATTATAATAGTCAATATTCCTGATAGCAAAACGAGAAAAGTTCGATCATTCACAGTTATTGGGGAGAATAATCTAAAGATTTATCGGAGATACACTGCATTAAGACCAACAGATTTCGTTGGAAGTAGTTTTTTTAAGAATATCAATATCAACGAACTCCTGGAAAATGCTACAGGGCTGTGTTCATTACTACATAGCTTTAATTTTCAAAATGCAACATTGACCAATTGTACATTCAATGTAACTTCAATGAATAAAAATGACGTTTGAATTGGAGAATTTTTTGTTCATGGTGCCCAATTCATCTTTTACATAGTAACACTTTTCCTGTCGCCGTTGCATAGCAATACTTTTCCTCCTTGGCGGAGAAATAGAATTTTTCGATGATCCTGTCAATCGAGAAAAGACGTTATTATTGTACGTTTGAAAATAAACACTTTTGTGTAATGGCATGAATAAATTATTCTATTCCATGCATAGTAAAACTTATATAATCGTAATTGATTCCTCGCTTATCCCATGGTGAAACATAGTTTCCTCCATCCATGATTACATCAAATTCACATTAGAAATAGAGGATGATAATAGATGTCTGAACTTCCTAGATATACAGATTAAAAGAAACAATGAACACCTTGAATTTGATATATACAGAAAATCCACCTTCTCTGATATTTTAATACCAAATAGTAGTTCACATCCTTATAAAATCAAAATGTCAGCATTTCACGCACTAACTCATAGATTAGTCTCGAATCCAATGTCAAAAATTAACTATGACAAGGAGGTTCGCACACTGAAATTTTTAGCTGGGAATAATGGCTACTCTCCGGATATAATAGATCAACTCCTTTTCAGAAAGCGGCAGAAGAAATTGTTACATTCAATTTATCCACCAAATAATGAAACTGAACCCAAAAAATACGCATATATCGACTACATCCCATCTTTGAGTGATAAAATTTGCAAAAAACTCAGACATTATAATATTAACATTAGTTGTACTAATAAGAAAAATCTGAGATCAATGTTCTTTAATGGTAAGGATCGAGCGAACAACACACAATTAAGCGGTGTATATAAGCTTCACTGTAATGAATGCCCTGCATTTCACATAGGTCAAACTGGTCGTTCACTGGCAAAAAGAATTGATGAACACAAAAAATCAATCCTCCAAAACAAACCCACTACTGGTTTCTCTAGTCACTGTATCACCTCAAACCATTTTATTGATTTTGAAAAAACCAAAATATTGCACAAATGCCATAAAGGTAAACGCATGGACCTTTTAGAATACTTAGAAATAACATCAGCTTTTAAACAAAATCTTCCCATTGTAAATGATCAGTTAGATTTTCGTCTATCACCAATTTTAACATGTGTTACTTGATATGTTATGTAGATGTGTACTGTATTAACCGATATTGTTTTATATTCAGTTTTGAAAATGGGATGAAATCCGAAACATGCATGTCAACGATGCTTTAAATAAAATTTGTGAAACGTACAGACAAGTGTTTTTATTCAATTTTTGTTAATTAATATAAAACTTATATGCCATTTTGAGAGAAACGGATTTTATGATGGCCCTCTGGGTACCTTCGGATTTCGAATGGTCTGTCGCCCATCTGTAGCGTCCGCCGTTGGATGTCTAGACTTGAAGTCGCCTTTTATTTATTGTATGAGCTTTGTTCTGAAAACCGTACGATTATGGTCTTCTTGGTGATATGGGCAGCATAGCTCAGTGACTGATGATATCGGCTCATGGGTTTTGCTTTTATCCAAATTCGGTTCTTTCCATTTTGGAATGCTTCAGTGGCTTCTGGGTAGCAAGGTATTTTCGAATTTCCTTTCAGTGTCGTGCAATGGTGCCAAGGTTTGTGATGCTTGGGGTATGAAACGACGGAATTTACCATATCCAGGAATCGTCTAAGGTCTTTAGCAGTTGTAGGTTCGCCGTATTCCACTATGGCTTGGACTCTATCTGGTTGTCCAAAGGTGCATTTTGCTGGATTCGGAGCGATGGAGTAGTGTCGAAACCTCTCGAAGATGATCCGGACATGTTCTATGTACTACTGTTTGGAAGTGGAAGCGATCAGTACATCGTCAATGTAGCTGAAATAGTAGTCTAATCCTCGTAAAAATTTGTCGACGAATGTCTGAGCGGTATTTCGTAGTTCAAACATCCTGAATGGGAACTCGAACAATCCAAATGGTGTGATAATGGTTGTCTTGGAAAAATCTTCTTCCGCCAGGGGATTTGGTTGAAGGCTCTCCCTAGATCTACGGTTGAGAAGATTTTCTCTCCTTGAAGAATAGGAGCATTATCCTAGATGTGTCTGGAAAATTCCGGGTGTTGAGTGTAATGTGTATCTCTACATGGCCTCCATTCTTCGGGACCCTTCTTTGGATAGAGATATAACAGTGATGACCATGGGCTGTCTGAATGACGGGAAATTCTTTCTTTGGCTTCTCCGACGATGATATGATTGGCCTCTTTCTTTGTGGGCTGCCAGCTCTGCTATCTGGTAGACGGGTGGTCCGCGCGCGTCCAGGATGTTGTCCGCATGGATTGCCAATTCTTCCATACTGCTATCCTGCACCATGGCCGACACCTGGACACACTTGGGTAGCCTGACTAGCCGATTTACTCCTACTGTTCAAAGATGTCTCACGATAATTATTTGTTACAAATACAGATGGGGGATATAGATACTCGTTGGAACAATGTAACAACAAATAAAAAAGGTTTTTCTTGTCTAAACCTAATCATCAGAATAAGAAGTGCATAAGAAAAAAGCCATATGGACAATATAGCTGTATTTCAACTCACCGTCCACTGTTTCAGACGCCAATTCACTCACTGATAATACCAACTATACAGGGTGTCTCAAGTTCGAGTGCCTATTAGACGTTTCTGGAGAACTAGACATATTTGAAATCTGAAAATTCGGATTATGAAATTGTTCGAAGTTCTCTACAGAGCTAAAATATTTTCGAAGCCCAAAAACTTCCGGTTATACAGGGAGTGAAAATAAATTCGACGAAAAATTTTTTTTCAAGTTTTCCTTTCCTGGTATGATCGAGTATTCAATAGTGAATACATTTCTGTTAAAACCATTGTATTAAATCGAATAGTTTTCAAAATATCCGAAAAAAACTGGAAAAAATTCAAATATGTTCAGTCAGTAATATGTTGATTAATCTTATTTTAAATATCCTGAGCATAAACCAATTTTATAACATCGAAGAGAAAGGATGTGAAAAGGTCATGCATCTTTTGGATTTAAAAACATCATCACAGGGTGTTTCAAATCTTGTGTTGAAAATTGTAATCTTAAATTGGCCATAACTTCTGTTTTTCAAATTAGAACCCTATTTTTTTAATTGTGTTGGATTCTGCGGTCAAAAATAATGATAGTTTTCTCACATGATTATGCTCCTAAATTCAATAATTTCTGAGTTATTTGAGATTTTCTGGATTTATGGTGTACGTAGAGTCAAATTGATTGCATCTGAAAAAATTCAATGAATATTCTTTCGAAACACTCTGTACCCATAGAAGATAAATTATCTGTTAATAATTCACAAGTGTCAGGTGTTATTGTTATTCGTTATCTTCATTTCTCGATTTAACAAAATGAACCGTTATTCTAATTACGAAATTCCGGATCTATTTTTTATACATGGTGAATGTGACAGAATTATAAGTAGAACCCGCTGGGCCTTCAACGAGAAGTATCACCATTTACCTTCCATGATGGAGAAGATCTTTAGAAAATATGTTTCAAACTTTCAAAGTTTTGGATGTGTAAGAGCCCCTAAAGAAAACAAAAGAAGGGTAGTTGATGATGAGGAAAATGAAATTAGTGTTTTGACTTATTTCGAAGCGAATGACCAGGTGACTACATAAAAAGGTTAAATTTTTGTAGAGGAATATTAGAAAAACTTGAAAATGATGAAAATTTTTTGAAAAAAAAAGAAAAAGACGAAGCAAAATTCAATAATGAAGGACTATTTAATAGAAAGAATTGCCACATTTGGAGAAGTGAAAATCCTCATAGATAAAGACAAAGAAACCCCCAGAACAAATTTAGTTTTAATGTGTTTGCTCTTTTGATGAACAATAAAGTGCGGTACTACATTTATGAAGAAAATTTAAATACAGAAAAATTTTTGGAAATCCTGAGAAATTTTGTTTTTGGATGAACTGCCGTTGAGTATGTCGACTACCGCATATTATCAATTGGATGGGACTCCGGCACATAGTTCGCACGAGGTGTCTGAAGAACTGAATGCAATGTTTGGTAATCGCTGGATCGGACGCCGTTCTTCACTGTTTTGGCCCCCACGATCTCCCGATCTTACTCCCTTAGATTTTTATTTATGGGGTAGAATAAAAAACATAGTCTATGAATCTTATTGAAAGCAAAGAAGATTTGAAACGGCGTGTGGAGGAGGCTTTCCACTCACTAAAGTGGGAGGAAATTGAGCGAGCGACTAACCGAGGTGTTTCAAGACGTATTCGAAAGTGTGTGGAACAAAATGGTTACCATATTGAAACTCTTACCTGATCATTTATTTTGTTAGTTTGTGTTTTGAAACTTATTTTTTTTTTATTATCAAAATTTATTTATAATCATAATTCGGTGTACTGAAGAGATGAATTCTCATTCGCTTCAAAATAAGTCAAAATACTAATTTCATCAACTGCCCTTGAGAAATTGTAAAAAAAAATGGGGATACTTCTCATTGGAGACTCAACATCCAATCATCCACCATGGATTTGAAATAAACAATATCATTAAGTGCAGTTGAATGTGTATTGCGTATACAATTGAAATCGAATAGATGCATTTTCATTCGCTTCGAAATAAGTCAATACACTAATTTCATTTTCCTCATCATCAACTACCCTTCTTTTGTATTCTTTAGGGGCTCTTACACATCCAAAGCTTTGAAAGTTTGAAACATATTTTCTAAAGATCTTCTCAGTCATGGAAGGTAAATGGGGATACTTCTCGTTGAAGGCCCGGCGGGTTCTACTAATAATTCTGTCACATTCACCATGTATATAAAATAGATCCAGAATTTCGTAATTAGAATAATGGTTCATTTTGTTAAATCGAGAAATGAAGATAACGAATAACAATAACACCAGACACTTGTGAATTATTCATAGATAGTTTATCTTCTATGGGTACAGAGTGTTCCCATGGTTTCGAAAGAATATTCATTGAATTTTCTTAGATGCAATCAATTTGACTCTACATACATCATAAATCCAGAAAATCTCAATAACTCAAAAATTATTGAATTTAGGAGCATAATCATGTGAGAAAACTATCATTATTTCTGACTGCAGAATCCAACGCAATTATAAAAAAATAGGGTTTTAATTTGAAAAACAGAAGTTATGGCCAATTTAAGATAACAATTTTCAACACAAAATTTGAAACACCCTGTGATGATATTTTTGAAATCCAAAAGATGCATGACCTTTTCACATCCTTCCTCTTCGATGTTGTAAAATTGGTTTATGCTCAGGATATTTAAAATAAGAATAATGAACATATTACTGACTGAACATATTTGACTTTTTTTCCCGTTTTTTTGGATATTTTGAAAACTCTTCGATTTAATACAATGGTTTTAACAGAAATGTATTCACTATTGAATACTCAATCATACCAGCTCTGTAAAGAACTTCGAACAATTTCATAATCCCAATTTTCGGATTTCAAATATGCTTATATTTCAAATATTGTTGTATGATAAGTAAAGCTACAGTTTATATATTAATATTGAGTAATGCAAAAGAATTGAATTAAATATTGATCAATATCAAAATTATATATTCAAAAAAGACAATTTTATAGTAGTTACTCGACCTGATATACACTTAAAAAATTATAAAATATTATACAATCACATTTCATTTTCCTTATTTTTTCTGTTGCTTTTTCCAGACAAAAATATAGGGCTCACTGGCTCAGTCACTTTACAGGAAGGTTCTATGATAACTCCTTTGAAATTTCTGATAGGCTGAGCTTTGAATTTAGTTTCTTCCCGAATCCGTTTTCTTTCTTCCTCTTCTCTTTCAGTTCTCTGTTGCTCTTCTTCTTCATGAAGCATTGCTGCGATCTTCTCCATTTCCTTCTTTTTATTTTCAAACATTTCCCTTTCAATGGCTCTGGCTTCACTGTTGAAGTTGAATGGTTTAACTTCAGTAAGAGGTTGATCTACCTTTTTCGGTTCAAAAGGTTTTTGATGAAGAACCTTTGGTGGTCTGGCTTTGAATTGTTGTGGGCATTGATCCTTGGGTCCACTCACGTTTGGTGAAGAACAACCGTCATCAATTGATTTCTGTTTTTGTTTCATCATTAAATTTGCAATAGAATGCGGAATAGGCCTAGCATGAAATTCACGTGCTTTCTTTTCTTCTTCTTCTATTTTCTTTAGTTTTTCTTCCTTTTTCTTCATCATTATTTGGTTCCGTTTCTCAAAACTGAATGGCTCGGGTTTAGTGGCTTTGAGAACTTGTGATGATGGTTTTTCAACTTCTTTTTTTGGAGAACTGGGCTTGGCCTGTTTCTTCATGAAAGATGGTGTCACAGGTTCTGTTAATTTTGTTCCTAGTTTTTTTGGTAGCTTTGGAGGTTCCTTAATAGTTTTGGGCATTATTTTTGCACGAAATTGATACTCCTCTTTTCTTGGTGGAGCAGCTTTCTTGAACTCATTTTTTGTCAATTGAAAAGGTTCAGGAACTGTGGGAGGTTTTTTCTCCAGATGTATTGCTTTCATTGGTTGCAGAATTTTTTTGTTTACAGGATTAGCCCTGATTTTGAAATTTTGTTCTCTTTCAAATTCCATTTGTATTTTTTGCTCATGAGATATGATTGCATCGTTCACTTTAATCCTTTTTTTAGTCAATAAGTGAGGTGACATTGGTATTGTAGGTTTCAACCTGGTATGTGCGGTATTTTTTGGAGCTGCATTGTTCTTATTTCTGGTATGAAATCGACTAGGAGTTTTCTCATGAAATTTCTTCACAGCCTCAGCCATACTGACATATTCATCATTTGATGAAAGAGCGATGTCACTTGTTGAAGAATAAATTTTCTTTGGAATAGCCAGCCGATTCAAACTCTCTTGAGAACAGTATCTAATTTTAGACTGACTAACTGAATTTCCCTTTCTTAAAGAACCATAGTTAAATTGTGTATGATTCCTTACATCATGTTCTTCTCTCCGCTCTTTTTCATCACTGTTCAAGCACATTTTAGATACATTCTCTGTAGCAACCTTGACGTTCTCACAACTCAACGAACGTCTTACAATTCTATTTCTTAGTTCCAAAGTATTACTTCTTTCCTCTGATGAAGGTGAGTTCGTGTTTATTGGATAATAGTTATTTACATCGAGGGAATCTTCTTTAGGAACACATTCCTTAAGTTGTTTTGCTTCTTTAATTGTGTTGCTTTCGTGGTCAATCTTGAAGTATTGTTCAACTCCCTCTTGGTCAAAGTCTTCAAAATTAGAATACTGGGGGGCATCCAAGTCATCGAATGACATTGTACCTCAAACGTTTATAAAAAGCAAATAAAGCAATATTTGGATATTGTAGATTACTTATTCCAATATTGAATGGTTTTTTGACATATGTTTTCTGAAAAAACAATTAAACAATATCAACTTAAAAGAAAACACTCAACTCAAGCAACGACTGTTTCGGTTTGAATCGAAAATTTGAATTATGACGGTTGACGTCGTTGTCGTTACGCGTATCTATGGTTACGTCAATGTCAAGAAAACAAGACTGTAATCATAGAGTATAAAATTAACCGGATAGAGCATACCAGTATGAAGCAGCAGGCTGAAATCCCAAATCTACCAGTGGCGTCGGAGAATGACCTGTTGCACTCATACAATTGTTTAAAAAGTTCTTTTTGAACAATGCTTATACGATTGAAGTGACTGCATTTACGTTCAATAAGAGATTTATTTTTGTATACTTTGGCAAAAAAATTGTAACTTAGGAATACCCTAAAACTGTTTGATGACTTAAAAAACAAGATCCTTGGTAAGAACGCTTTGATAGGAAAATATTCAACACTGCTAGATGTGAAAACACTAAATAAATATTTTTTCGGTATTTTTGCAAGTTCTTTACTGTCCAAAAAAATTCAAGATTTTTTTCATACTTTCGCATGTTGCGGCCGTTCTAAAAAAATGAAAAAAAAAATCTAAAGGTTTCACGTCTCTACATGAAAGAATTAGTCCGCTTTTATGTAATATTAATATAATTGATCAAGTTCCAGAAGTATGGGCTTTTGCTGGAGAACTAGCTTTTTTCCCTAAATATTTTTATTCTTTGAATTGATGTAAAAAAACGCCCGAACAATTTTTTAATAGATCTGGCGAACAGTTAATTGCGAAAAAAAATTATTCTGGATCAATCCACGTGAACATAAACGAAAAAGAGAGAAATTTTTTAGTGTGTATGTTTGAACAAACAAAATATTCTAAGTTCAATTCGGTGCCTTTCTAGATGTTTTTCGCATCAAATTATTTGTGTTTTTTACCAAGATCTAGTTGAAAAAGCTTTGGGGTAGTTGTTCAAGTTTCAGAGCTATTCAAACTTTGACAAATCATATAAAATAATATATAAATAAATCATATGAATTGTATTCCTAGGAAAACTACATAATAGACATTTTTTTCTTTATACCGAAATCACCCAATAACGAACTTATAGACGAGATATTCATCTCACAAACCTATTCTGCAAATTTGATATCTCACTCGTTCCATTAGAGTTATTGTGCTCATGGAAGAACTGAAGATATTCACTACCCACCCGTAATTAAATATTTTCAATTATAAGGGTATTAAACGAAATTCTACTGAGAATCAACGAGGATAATCTTCTTTAGGATGAAACTTCATAATTTAAAAAAAAAAAATTCTGTTCTGGTCCCCATATAATATTTCAGTAACTCTCCGCTAGATGCTATAGAGTAAAAATAAATTATATTAACTACAACTGAGCCATCTATGAACCGGATATGGTACTTCGGGTTTGGATCGCATAAAAAAGTTTTTTCGATAACAACTGACATATTAATCATATTTGAAAAACTATTATAATAGAAATTTCAATCTATCTCTAAAGGGTTTTGTTAAAGAAAATTTTCAATATTTTACGACATAATAGTAATATAAAACTTTTTTCATTATTGAAAAACAAAAATTATGAGTAATATTTTTTACAATTTTGGGCTCAATATTTGGAACACACTGTGATGTGTTTGAACATTTCAGTATTTGAGGAATATTTGCAGTTTTTCAGTTTGTTTCCGATATTTTGTAAAAAAATTAGACGAATGTCGATATTGAACTAGATCTTTAGGATATCATTTACGAAGAGAAAACATCAAAGAGATAACTTCTTTAAATTACTCATTTTTTTACCTGGAAAACTAGAAGTATTTGGACTTCAAGAAAATTCATCAGGTGTTAAAGTTTTTTAATGTTCAATGTTTCAAATAATTTAAGTTCTTCAGAAGTGCTTTATAGGCACTCGGAATGCCCTATTCCAAAGCTGTATCGAAAAAATTGTTTCATTGTGATAAAATTAAATGACCTTATTTATATCTTCATAAAACCAATCGATTGAAAATATTTTTGACTCGCTAGTCGAAAAGTTTATATTTTGGTAGAACAATAGCTTGCTGTTCTACTTGGAACAACCAAGCAAAAGTTATAAACCCAAATCTCATTGATATCCTGAAAACAAATGCAATAACCCTCGTAATTCATTTAGGATTCATCAGGAAGATCGCATCAAACCGTTTGAAATTTGCATTTCTATGGGGATATCTCACATTACCGAGACCAAGAAAGTTGTCATAAATGTGAAATTGTATTAAAAAACAGAAATGGTTTAACATCTCATAATGATACCGTTGGTTTTTGTGACCAGCATGTTGCGATATATTGAATTTTAAAACTCTGCGTTACAGGCTAGAGTGCTGACCCTTGGACCCTGAGCAGGTAGATGATTAACAAGGGATAAACAGACTTCGGTTTCACTCGTATTTATTCAAAATTTGAAAAATCATATTGCGGAAACTATTCGTTTGTCAAAGTCGAAAACGGTGTATACACCTGATGAAATTGCAACAAAAAACATTTTTATTTGGAAAATTTTATTTTGTTACTTCGAAACTATTCTACCGATTTATCCGAATAACGAACTCAGCCGAGATATTTATAACCCAAATCTACTCTGAAAATTTCAGCTCTAGCTCTATCGTATTCACGGAAGTATTTGATATTCAAGATTGACGGAGTCTATTGTCCTAGAGGATGTGATAATAATTATCTTTATCAGCGACTGAATTATCCAAGTTTAAGTCTAAGAATAACTTTAGGATCAGTTATGGTTCTGTACAAAATCTTAAATAATGAAATCGGCTGTGCCGAAATTCTCAGCAAATTAAATTTCCACCTACCATGTTTCAATTCGAGAAATGCTTCAGTTTTTAAATGTGAAAGAGCTAGAACGAATATCCTGCGTAAGGTTCCAATAAATTTAATGTGTAATAATTATATTATAGTAGCTGTACCTGTTGTGATATTTTTTCGTGCTCTCAACAAACTTTTATGAAAATTTCACTTGAACATCTGTCCGATTCATAGTAAAATTTTGATTTTGTGTAATATATGTATGTAGGTGTTTATGGAGCAGTAGTTCTTAATAGTAACATTTATATCCCTGTATAGTGACTTGTCCTGTAAATGGATTTTCTGTTGCACAATAAAGCTATTATTATTATTATTAGAAATTTGGTTTTCAATATTAAAACCAGATTAAATTATGTGGGAAAAAAGTGATAAGAATCATTATTTACTGAAAAAAAATGTAGTTAAGATTTGAAGATGACGAATGAGGAAACCATTCAATTTCTAAAATCAGTTCACCTTTAAATCTTAAATTCAGTAAACAAGCGAGGCAGGAATTTTTGTGCGCTTGTTTCTAGTTGAACAGCGAGCTATCGTTTGTTCAAATGCCTGTAACTTTCGAATCTCGATAGATTGTCCATTGTCCAAATATCTGGGCCAAAAACGTCGTTGGAATTTCGCTTCCCCAACATTTCCTAACATACTAACATATTGAATGATTATTATCATCAACAATATCTCGTCAATACTTACATATCCACCAGATAAACTTGTAACTAGGAAGATGTTCGGATAGCGTTCAAACAAAGAACTTTGTCAAATTTCATAGAAACCGTTCCTAAATACTTGATATCTCGTAAGATATTCATCAGCATTAAGATTAAGCACGCTGATGCTCATGAACTCTCGTCAGTGCTTTTCTGAATTTCTTAAGATCCATCCAATATTCTTGTACATTTCTTAATTAAAATTTTGTCTAGATTCATTTCATTTCGGTGAACATAAAAAAAATTCGGAAAAGTCAAATTCAGAAAAATATCGAAAATTTTCCGTAACCACTCCCTATAAAGGGTGATTCAAATTTCCATGACTCTTATGAATATAATTCGTAAGTCAGTTGTTATCTAAAGAATGATCATAAAATTTTTATGCGAAAAATTTTCCAGGTAGTTTTCTTCTAACGACGAGCTATTGTAACCCATTTTTATGACTTTCAACTCTACTCGTTTGAAGAATGAAATATCAGTGAGATGAGATCATACTTTCGGTCCGCTTGGAAGAAATGAATAAACTATCTTCTGGAGGACGGTCCCCTATATCGGGTTTGTATAAGTTGTAGAAGAATGAGAATTTCGGGTTTATACACAAGGCACAGCGTTGCCAGATTTAGGGATTGGAGACGTTGATCGAGTATACCGTTTACATACAGCAAGACGAGGTCGCCGGAAGCGCCCTCGCACTGGCTGTTCCCGAAAGTATTTCTGTATAAAATATGATGTTTCACCGACTTTTCGGACCCGGCTCAAAATTCATATCTAACACCCCTGACCCCCTGATTATGATACCATTGAAAAACGTTGTCAGACCCGAGCCGGGTCTGACAACGTCACTTTTGGACCGAAAAGTCGGTAGAGTATACTGATTTGGGTCTGTGTAGGCAGGTCAAATAAATCTATATATATAATTTTCTGCTGATTTTTTACAGCACACATATATATATATATATATATATTTTCAATATCTCAGCAATAATTCCATTTTTTCAATAATATATTTTGCTATATATAAATATGTAGGTCAAAAATGTTTATTTTTCTATTATGTTTTTTTCAATTTTCCATATCTATTATGCAGGTTTCCACACCACCATGAGGTACTGCACTCGGTGCGTTACTTTTTATAGTGGAGTTTCGCCTAAGTTTCAGCCCTATTTGCCACTAGAGAAATAAATATAATTTATGACGATAATAAAATATAAAATATAAGAAACAAAATATAGAATATTAGAAACAAAATAAAAATACATATTCTAACGAAAACTCAACAAATTAATTTCACATTTTGTAGTAACTCAGTTCTATACGTCGATCTTTTGTGCAGCAAAATGGTCAATAACGAGGTCAAAGAATTTGTCATCTTCACTCATTTCTTTTTCACTAACTTCTTCTCAATGGAAATTAATGATAAATTCTGAAGTCTAGATTGAGACATTGTGTTTCTAGAATAAGTTTTAATTCTCTTCAGAGCTGAGAAAGATCTTTCAACTGATACGGTCGTCGCTGGAAGGGTGATAACTAAAGATAAAAGCTTATAAATTTCAGGTACATCCGATTGAAGAAAATGATCGAAAATAAAAAGCAAAAGATCGTTTAAATCACTACTGGTACCAAATATATCGGGATCTGAATAAAGAATCCGCAATTCGTTTTCCAATTTTTGTTTGTCGAACATTAAGGGATAATTTTTCAATAATATATCCAAGGAATCGGTTGGAAATTTTTATTAAAATTTTTGAATTTCGATTTATCAACTAGTTCACAAAATACTAAATTACTCAAATTATGGAATCTTAAACGAATTTGATTAACCACCATATCTAATATTTCGCAAAACAAGCGTTTGAAGCGCGTTCTTTCGTCCACATTATCCGCAACCCGTCTTCTTGTGGGAGGTCCTATTACTGTCACTGTTTGTTCAAATAGGTCATCAAAAACCGATCATCATTTCTCAACTCACTGAGATTCATCAGTAAATTTTGAATTCGCGCATTACAATATTGTATATCACTCCTACTACTCTGGAGAATTGAAAAATTATATCAGTTTGTTGAAAAATTTTATTGAACAATAACAAGAAAAAATGAAAATAGAATTTATTCAATATAGCTTTGAGTGTACGAGCTTCTCTTGGAGCATCTTTGTCCTTCTCAAATTCTTCATTGTTTAAAATGAAATCAAATGTCTCAATCAAACTTCGCCTGTTATTCAAGACTGTTTCAGTGATTCTGGATTTAAAATTCCATCTAGTTTCTGAATTTTTAGGGAGCCTTTTTTACAAATTTCGTCCAATACCTTGGTTCGTTTCGTACTTTTGGAAAAAATGAAGAAAAACCTGATATATCGGAAAAGAATAATCTACATTCCTTAATTTTAATAGACGTATCTTGCAATATTAAATTTAGTCGATGAGCATAACAGTGAACAAATAAAGCTTGAGGAGCAATGTCTTTGACTTTCGACTGTAGCCCGTTTAAATGCCCTGACATGACTGCTGCCCCATCGTACGTTTGTCCTACCAATTTATGCTTTATATCGAAGGGCTGAAATTTTGAAGATAACAATTTGAACAAATCATCTGCTGTGCGACCTTCGCTGACGTTATGAAAACCAAGAAAGCGTTCTTCAACTTTTTCCTCCAAAAGAATATCTCACTACAATGGACAATTGTGAAAAACAAGAAATATCAGTAGATTCGTCAACTTGCCATGAGAAACATACACAATTCTCCAATTCGTTATTAATTTTTCTAATAACTATTTCATTTATTGAATCAATCAATTCGTTCTGGATAGTTTTTGACAGACCTGTAAAACTGAAGATTCTTTCAAAAATTCCTCAAAGTTTCATCATAACGCGATAAAAATTTTACTAGTTCAAGAAAATTCCCTTGATTGAAAGACGTAGTTTTCTTTCATGCCCCCGAAATGGTAACTCCTGATAGGCTAAATACAAAATTATCTCAATCAGTCTTCTCAAAATTTCGCGGTTTTTTAACTAATTTATTGTGTTCCTCAATGTTTTGCTGGAAAGCGTTATCGATCGATTCCTGAATATTTGATTTACCGAAAAGTTTGAATTTTAACGCCGAATATGTATGGTCTCGGGAAGCGTCATGCTTGCTGAGTGATCTAGACAGTTCTTTAATATTATCATAGCCCGTTGTCACCTATGGACTTTTTTATTGTCTGAAAATAGCAAGCAATACCAGCAAAATAATTTATTTCGAGTTGTACTTCCAGTTAACCATGCAAATTTAGAAAACCAATTATCGTTAAATGCTCTATTCGACTGATTTCCCGATCTTTTCTGCACTAAACCACTCATGTTTGGGCAAGGTCTAGGCATATTTTTCAAAACAGCCTATCCTCGTGAGATAAATTTCTCATCTTTTCAATTAAAAATTGACAACATCTGAATTTTCATTAGAAACTACAAATTCTCTGACCTGATTATTGTCCATTGCGAACAAAAGAAAACTTTCCTTAGTTGAATTTATCGAGTCACTCACTCGTCACGAAATAAACACGCGCACACGAAAACTTTCCGTTAAAATCTGAAAACATCGCAATCGCAAATGGATTCAACGCAATATCTGGAGCTGCAATGCGCAAACGTAAATGACAGAGGCAATCGAGATATTCCGATCATCTTCGTGTTGAAACGAGGCATAACAACCTCGTACACGTTGAGGGTCGGCAAATCAGGATTTGCCGTACTTGGAATATATATTGAGCTTGCTACATGAGTTCAATATTCAGAGCTGCTTTTTTATTTCGAAAAGTATCAGAAAATTTACGGAAAATTAAGAGTACTGCGTATTTAGCTTTTACATTCATGAATAGTACGAAAAACGACAAAATTCGTTGTTAGTGCTAGTAGCATTGAACTCTTATACTTAATTAGTTAGTTATTTAGGGCGAAAACAAACTATTTTCGAACATGAAAAACCATTAAATGAGGGGCGAATATAATATTCCTCATTACCAAAGGAGATTCCAGCAGGCATCAATCAAAATAAAAATATTTCATCTTATTTGTATTCACAATGCATCCATAGGTACGGCATGCCTACCCAGACCCAGTACGCTCGAGAATACGCTCTTCCCGGGAAAGGGAAACGGTACGGGGCGCGTATTCATGTCTACGGACTGAGGAACGGAGATTGGAAGAGCGTATTTACAAGAATTTGAGGATATCTAATACCTGATTTCTTTGATTTTTATATAGAATTTTATTCACAGATGTATTGGGAATATAAGTATAATCATTATTACTCAATTCTTATTAATTTTAAATTTAGGCCGAACTGAAATTTTAGGGTCGGCAGTGCCGACCCTGCCGTCCCTGACGAGCCGCCACTGATTTAAACTCAATACCAATAGTCAATTTTTAGCCGAAACTAAGCTGAAAACAAAACTTTAGTCACATACTAGATATAAAAGATTTTTTGAGAAATCACAGAACTACAGAATAGTAAGGGAAAAGTAGATATATTTATTCATTCACTACAAAATTTTGATATGGTTACAACATAATGCCTTCAATGTTTCTACAAATTCCTTTCAAGATTATATCACTCAGGACAATGCTTTTCAGGCAAGAGTTCCATTCACTTTTGTGATATATCTCAGTTACTTTCTGACCAACTTGAAAATTATTTTTGTTGGCTACTAGCTGAGATAATACAAGTTAAAACATACTATTTGAATTTTTGAATGATAAAGTTAAAATTTATGTATTTTAAAAATGATTTCAAATAAAAACTTTCACTATTGCAAAGTATATGTAAAAATAATGTTGTTTGCAAAATAATAAATTTGTTCTACATAATTTAGCCTTGTAGAAAATAACTATGTTCACTATTTACAATTAAGTCACAAAACCTTGAAGATTACTCACTCCTCTGAGACTCTCCAAAGGCAGCATATTCCACACACTTGGAAGGGTCAGTTGGAAAGTATTCTTGACATTTTGTCATCAGTCTTTTCAATGCTTGGATGTATTTTCTTTGAGTCTCATCGTTCATGACATGTGCAACATTTTTGGAAAAAATTTTTTCTCTTCCAGTTCTTGCATGGATACCAACCATAGTGACACCAATGGGCCAAGGAGCATTACCAATAGCCATTTGGAGATACGATCCACTTGCCTTAAGGTAGTTCCTATTCAGTAAATGAACTACAATTTCTGTCAGACTATCCAAAATATCATCTGGTACAGAAAATGATTTGAGTTTTCTGAGCAGGGTTTTAAATAAACCTGTGTTTGTGTATATGTGGCTCCCTGCAATTTCCCTTTTGTTCCCATTTTTTCTTCTGGTGTCCTATTTTGTAACTGATCATTCCATAACTCAAGAATCAAATTGATGAAATGAACAATAACAGTCATATCATGCTCTTTATTTCCACGCCCCATCTTCTTAGACAGTTCAACTATTTCTGCGTGACTTAAACATTTATGTTCCTTGGTTCCAGTTGACTTTTTCATATCATCATCTTTTGAAGTTTTGAGCAAATCTTGCAGATAATCTTGGTCAACTTGTTCCATGGCTTCTTGGAAATCATTTCTGAAACCTTTAGATTCTGGTTCCAATAATTCCACTTTACGTAATCTTTTAAATGCATCCAATTCAGTTTCACCAAACATTAGAATAGGCTGTTCCCTGTCCCTCAATCGGTTCATAACTTCTTGACGAGGCAAAACATGATCGTCAATGTTAGAATCAGATGAAACATTCCTGCCTTCCTCAGCAGCCTTCTCTTCTGCTTGGGATGGCAGACCATACTTCTTTATATAATCTTCTCTTTCTTTCGCAAGAAAATCTCCTTTACAGAAATATTTTTTCGCAGGTGCCACACTTTTGACATCATCAATTATTTTCCGTTTTCTAGCAATTTCCGCTTTAAGAGCATCCATTGCTCAAGCTGATTATGAATCTATGAATTACGACTTATCTATTACATAGATAAATAAAAGTATGATCTATTATTATTATTATTATGACTTATGAGCCCCTGTCAATCGACAAAATTATTCATGTTTAAGGTTTAAGCACAGAATAGGAATTCTTTTTCTTCTGCACAGGGCCGTCGCCAAATGGGTGACGATAAGGGCATTTCGTTGAAGAATGGATCATATGTGCAGTAGTTCCTACGCAGCATGACGTCACGTAGACAGATGCAGATTTCCCTCCAGTCTTTTTAGAACTTACTTCGCAGTTATTCGTAGATATGATAAGAGATATAAGTATTCGTGTAAATGTTGATTATACAATAATCCTTCAATTAAACATAAAGTGTTATCTATATAGTGTTTTATTCATAGTGAATCCAGTTCATAAATATACATAATAAACTCAATATTCTAACGTGGTGGAGGTGCCTTGGGCAAGAGAGAATTAAAATAAACCGGTGTGAAAAGTAAGTAGAAAAATATGTCGATAGAAATTAATTAAGGCCAATAATATTGCATGCTAGAAGTTTTAATGTCCAGTAAAACCATTGAGTGTATTAATTAAGTAAGAAAGTCGTTAAAGTAGATAAAGGAGATAAAAGTAGATGAAAAAAAAGGGAAAAAAAAAAAAGCACAGAACAAACCTGCTGCTAAATTAAGGTATAAAATTGATATTTAGATACTATAAGTCGAATGTTGGTTAAAGGTGAAAACGTAGTTGAAAATGTAATAAGTAAAGTAGTTCTAAGGAGAAAGTATTAACTCAAATGGTAGTAAGTTGGTAAATTAAAATGTACATGTACTTATCAAAAAAATAAGTAGATATCCTAAGTAGCATTAAGCAGTGTTTGAATAAAGTAGTTCTTAAAAGAAAGTATTAAATTTGAATGAAACAAAGGAATTAAAAAAAAAAAAAAAAAACCATCAAGTTAAAATCATTTTGTTGAAGTTTGAATAAGTAGTAATATCTTTCAAAAACAGAAAGTATTAAGTTTGGATGTATTAAAGGAATGAATAAAAAACCATCAAATTAAAATCATTTTGTTGAAGTTTGAATAAGTAGTAATATCTTTCAAAAACAGAAAGTATTAAGTTTGGATGTATTAAAGGAATGAATAAAAAACCATCAAATTAAAATCATTTTGTTGAAGTTTGAATAAGTAGTAATATCTTTCAAAAACAGAAAGTATTAAGTTTGGATGAATTCAAGGGATTAATAAAAAAAAAAAACCATCTAATTAAAACCATTTTATTGAAGTTGGAATAAGTAGTAATATCTTTCAGAAAATGGAACCTGATAAATCAGATAATATGCAGCAAGAAGTGGAAAAGTTGCAATCACAAATAAAAGAATTGAAAGAAGTCCTCAATATGAAGTCTATCCCTAAAGTAGCTGGAAATCCACCGTTCATATTGGATAAAGATACACCATTCAATGTGTGGAAGACAGTTGTCGAAAATGAATTTAAATCATTTGGTTATGAATACCTTCTGAATAGTAAATTGCCAAGACCTACACTATCGGAAGAAGAAAATGCAAAGCGAAATGGGATTTGCTATCTCATATCTATTAAGTAGACTTGATGACAACTACAGGAAAGTGGTGTGTCACTTGAAAACTGCAGGAGACATAATAACGAAAGTAGAGAATATTAAAAACCCCGCAATGTCATCTTCAAAATTTTCTGCTAAAGAACATGGAATTCCGCAAATTTTATGAAAAATCATGAAAATGCAGTGGACTTCATAGTGAGATTTGAAGACCTCAAAAGTAAAGTAGAAGCATTTGGGGAACCTCTGGCAGAAAAAGAAGTTATAGAAAATTTCCTCATGGCTATTGATAACAGCTATCCTGAGCTAATCAGAAAATATGATGCATCAGGTGAAAAAACTGTCTTTTGATGAGCTAAAATCTCTATTAATAAATGAAGAAGGAAGAGAAAAAAGAAACGAAAGAAAAGAGCTAATGAAGGTCAAGCTCTGAATGCAGACATAAAAAGAAAGAAAGTGGATGTCAGTTCAACAAACAAAAGTAGAGTATGCTACAAGTGTGGCAAACCAAATCACTTCAGCAGAGAGTGCAAAAACACTAAACAGATTTGTTATAATTGTCGAGAGCTGACTGACAACCACGGAAGCAGCTACATGTCCTAAACCAGCATACCATGGTAGAAATAAAGTAGGCTATCGTGGTGGTAGAGGAAGAGCTGCTTATTCAAGAGGAGGAAGAGGTGCATACAGAGGAACAGTTACAAAAGGTATTCAAATAAATATAAATAAAAACCATATAAAGTTGCAAAATGAAAATACAAAAGATATCATTAAAACTGGTAAATATGATGGTAAATTTTGGTGGTTAAATTTTGACCTAGTCAATCCAAAATAACGAATAAAGGAGGGATAGAAGGCTTTTATCAGAACGTGAAGATAAAACAAAAACAGTAAAGGTTATTGAGAAGGAAGGGAGTATTGAAAGTATCAACACATGCAACACTGTAGATGAAAATGTAGTAGAAAATGAAATAGAATATGAAGAAATTGGTAATGAAGATAATGTAGAAAATGAAATAACATATGAAGAAATGGATGAAACGAACTCAGAAAGGCAAATTTCATATGAAGAAATAAATGAGACAGATACTTTACAGAAGTATTTGAAAACTGTGAGTGAAATGGAATTAAATGACATTCAACAATTAAATAGTAGAAAAGTAGAAAGTTTGAAAAATGACATTGGTTTGTTATGGCACTATAGATTGGGCCATGTGTCTAAAAGTTATTTAGAGAAGGCAGCAAAGTTGATCCCAGAACTAAAAGGTGTAAAATTCACAAAAGCAATCACTGATTGTGAAGTCTGTGCCAAAGCAAAATTACTCGACAACCTAGTAATACAAAAAGGTATCAATACAATGAGCCACTCAAACTTGTTCATACAGATGTCATGGGACCCATATCACCATGTACATATAAATATGGCTCAAGATATATAATAACATTTGTGGATCGATTGTACCAGATATGCTTGGGCATATCCAATGGTAGATAAGAAAGAAGTACATATTGCTCTTAGCAAGATGATGGAGAATGCTAGACTTTTAAAGGGTGAGAATGTAAAAATAACGCTTTTAAGGCTAGATAACGGTACAGAATATTGTACTGAAAACATGAAGGAATTTCTCCGGAAAGAGAAAATTGTGCTGGAACTCACTCCACCATATACTCCAAATCTTAATGGTACAGCTGAAAGGTTCAACCGAGAACTACAAGAAAAAAAAATAAGAAGTGTAATCATAGATTCTGGATTTCCACAGCAACTATGGGCTCATGCTCTACAGTTTATTTTAAGTATATATAACAGAACACCTAAAAGTAGAATCAATTTCAAAATACCTTTTGAAATGATTACAGGTAAAGGATGTACCATAAAATACTTTAGAAGATTTGGAAGTGTGGGATTTGTTCTAGACCCAACAATAAAAGAAAAATTCTCAGAAAGAGGAAACAGAGCTTTCCTAATAGCATGTGGAGACACATATTATACCCTTATTGAACCAGAAAGTGGAAAAATAATTAAAAGTAAACATGTAAGGTTCATTGAGTCTAAAACGTATGGGGATTATTTTAATAAAGACAATAAGCAGAATGTAATCAATGATCCACAAGTCGATGTAAATGAAATAGGATCGGACTTCTTCACCGAAGATCTGCATCCAAAAAGAATTACAGAAAAAAGTAGTGTGAATGATATTAGAGAATCATTTACTGCTCTAATAGGTGAAAGTATGGAACATATAAGTGGCAATGTTTCTGAAGTTGATGAACCTCTGAACTATGTTCAAGCCATTGACAGTAAAGAAAAGAACGAATGGTTGTCAGCAATAGAATCTGAGTATAATTCTCATAAGAGAAATGGAACCTGGTCATTGATTGAACGAAATCAAGTACCCAAAAATCAGTCTATAATGACTACAAGGTGGATATTCAAAAGGAAAGAAGAACCTAATAATGAGATACGGTACAAAGCTCGACTGGTAATAAGAGGCTATGCTGACACAAATGATTATGATGTAGGAGAAGTTTATGCTCCTGTGGCAAGACTGTCAGATGTAAGATTTCTTTTAATAATTGCAAATAAATATGATTTAGAATTACATCAGCTAGATGTGAAAACAGCCTTTTAAACGGAGTGCTAGAAAAGGAGGTATTCATGGAAATACCCGAGGATATGAAGGAGGAGATGATCTCAGACAAAAACATGTCTGTAGGTTAGAAAAAGCGTTATATGGATTAAAAGTAAGTCCAAAAAGATGGTATGAGAGGTTCCAAATGACAATGAGTAAATTACATTTGGAAAAATATCCTCTACAATCATGTTTATTTATATGGAGAAAAAAAGGGAAAATTTGTTATTTTGTTATTGTATGTGGATGATATTTTAATTGCCAGTAACTGTAAAAATAAACTTAATCAAATTAAAAATGACCTGCAAAAAGAATTCAAATGACTTACTTGGGATGTCCTGAAAAGTTTCTGGGCATAGAAATAAAAGAGATAGAGAACGAGAACTATATATTTACATCAAAAAGGTTTATTATAAAAATGTTGAAAAATTTTAATATGCTCGCTAGTAAACCAGTCAGTACCCCAATGGTGACCAGAGAAACAGAACAGAAGGGAGGAATGGAAAGTGAACATTTGTCCAAAAAGGAATTTCCTTTCAGAGAAGCAATAGGAAGTTTACTATACCTATCAAGTGGAACTAGGCCTGACATAACATACGCTGTTAATGTGTTAAGCAGGAAACAAAATAATTACACCTTTGAAGATTGGATGAAAGTTAAAAGAATATTCAGATATTTGAAAGGAACCATAAACTTTGGCTTAGAGTACAGAGGTATAGGAAGAAACTTAGAATGCTATGTAGATGCATCTTTGGGGACTGGTGATCTGAATGGAAGATCAACAAGTGGAATATTAATAAAACTGTTTGATGATGTAATTTTCTGGCGAACTAAGAAACAAACCCATGTAGCTTTATCATCTGCAGAAGCAGAATATATTGCCATGTCATTGGGGTGTAGAGAAGTAGTTAGTATTAGAGAAATGTGTAAGCGCTTTATTCAGATGGATATTATTCCAATAATGTATGAAGACAATAGAGCTGCAATTAATATTGCAAAGTCAGAGGATTCTCAAACATTGAAACATATAGTGAAGTTGTGTTTTCACTATATTAGATTTGAGGTATCAAAAAGAAACATAATTATTAAGTGGGTCAGTACTAAGAATCAATTAGCAGATGCTTTGACAAAACCCTAGGCAATCTTAAATTTAATGAATTCAAAAATGTAGTCTTGAAGGAAACTAATTCTGAATGATTTTTTCTAGCAGAAAATGAAGATAGCTTTGAATAAACAAAGGACATGGGAAATGAAGTTATTTTTAAGGAGCAATGTAGATTTCTATTACTTAATAATGTAAAGTGGATAATGTTGATTTATAATAATGAAAATATGTTGTTCATTAACAATTAAGAAGATAATGTTGTTAAAGAAGGTTTATTTTATTTATAAAGAAGATAATGTTGTTAAAGAAGGTTTATTTTATTTATAAAGAAGATAATGTTGTTAAAGAAGGTTTATTTTATTTATAAAGAAGATAATGTTGTTAAAGAAGGTTTATTTTATTTATAAAGAAGATAATGTTGTTAAAGAAGGTTTATTTTATTTATAAAGAAGATAATGTTGTTAAAGAAGGTTTATTTTGTTAATAAAGAAGATAATGCAGTTAATGTGTTTTTTTAGATAACACAAGGTAAAGTATTTTATGTAGAATTATTTAGGTTGAAGGAATAAAGGAGGTGATGAAACAATATAAGACTCTTATCAAAAGTAAGTTTATTATTTGACAATAAATAGGTATTTTAAAAGGAAGCATGGAAAGTGATTCGTCAGCAATATTTGAACTGAAGATTCAAATATCACCGACGAGAAGGGAGCGTTGAAGAATGGATCATATGTGCAGTAGTTCCTACGCAGCATGACGTCACGTAGACAGATGCAGATTTCCTCCAGTCTTTTTTAGAACTTACTTCGCAGTTATTCGTAGATATGATAAGAGATATAAGTATTCGTGTAAATGTTGATTATACAATAATCCTTCAATTAAACATAAAGTGTTATCTATATAGTGTTTTATTCATAGTGAATCCAGTTCATAAATATACATAATAAACTCAATATTCTAACGCATTTTCAAAGAAAATATAAGCCTATTCCAAGCGAACCTTTAAGGTATTTCAAGCGACGAACCAAGAGTAACCGGTTATCTTTGGTCTTTTGTGGTACATACCTTTTGCATTCAAGCGGTTTGGGTTATAGATCCGTGACGTCATGAATTAACCTCAATTTGATCGAGAAATGTCAAATCAAACCAAAATCGTAACCCTGCTCGAGAGCAGGGTTACGATTTTGGTTATTAGAGCAAGTAGGGTTAGATGTGTATACACATGAAAATAGTAAACAATAGCAAGGACTTTGAATTATTTGGAAGTTGAAAAACTGATCTTGGTAGAACCGAAAGACTATTGAATATTTCACAGAGATAATTAATAATCCAAACTACAGCAACACGAATTCTATTTAATGAAATGAAAGTTCAACTCCAGGTAGGAACTAAGGCAATTTAAGATAAAATTAAAAATAATACGCTCTTCCTAAATTCACAGGTTCAAAAGAAAACTTAAAGAACGTGGGTGAAAAGTTGTGTTGTTTGGATGGAAAGAACTCATCAAAAATGGGACCACAATGTAGAGTTTCTTTAACATAATAAAAACAGAGCAATTATGAAATACAGTTCTTGAAAGAAGGAAATACTCAGGATCTAATATAATCATGTGCTTCTGAATAATGTTGCTGAAAATCATGTGGAAATCGTAAATTACAGTTTAGTAATACAACTGGTCTGTCAACTGAAGGTGCGTTGAAATGAAACTTATAAATCCAATGATTTTCTTGAATTTTAACTTTGAAGGCTGTAGGTATTTGATCACAATTTAAATTTTAGGAAAACTCAAAAATAAAATTGGAAGCAGAAACTGTATATTCAATGGAGAAAAATTCCATTTCTATAAATCACCTAGGTAAAAAAATGATTTGGAAACCATTGTAGAATGTACAGATTAGGTTTGCTTTTGATTAGAGAAAAACAGAATTCCTTGTGTATTTTGTTAGCTGCAGTAATCAAAAATTTTATCAGCACTGCAAACATTGAATGTAGAGAGAAACTTAACCAGTCATCAACTGAAAGTATGTTGAAGTAACACAGAAAAACCATGTATTCTTATTGAATTTGTTATAAAGATAATATTAAATTCTATTTCAAATTTCAGGATAACTCTATAATAAAATAAAAGGTTCAAAGAGAAAATGTCATTTGTGTGAAGCAATCTAGATTGATAATGATTTGAAAATTACAAGAACCTGAAAATTATAGCCACAAGAAATCAATAAAAATCCATTGAGAATTCTGTTAATGAAACTATGAAAAGATAAATTTTCAGGTTGCTTCAAATTTACGTTATGTGTGCAATACTGAGAGTATCTGCAAATCATCATATCAATAGTTTGGGTGTTCTGAGAATGCACAATATGGTAGCAATTATAAGGTAGATCATTAAATTGAAAGAAGAACCAGTAGAAGTGACCAAATAACTCTATTTTTTTTAAATTGGAATAAACTGAAATATACAAATTCAAAATATTGTTTGTTAAAACAATCATGAGATAATAAGTATAATCTTGAAATAATGCAAAAATAGATTTAATTTCTAACTCTCGAAAAAAATTCGTCATTGACTTTAAAATTAAAACATTCCTCTTTGACTTAATTTTCTTCCTTTTACTAGCTGTTAATATTGATATTTTTCATTTTAATCATTTCTTGTCATTTTCTTCATTCCTAGTTAGGTACTCACAAAATAATTTTTTATGATCATTTTTTTACATGTATAGATATTATATGAGTCTAATTTAGTATTTTTTCCTTGTTAAATTTATTGTAGTTTCAGTAATTCCATTATAAGGATATATTGGCTAATAAAATATTGCTTATAAAAATGTCTTTTTGTTTATATAAGCTTCGGGAATGGGCCCTTTTTATCTGAATCAGATAAATGCTCAGATAACCTATGAGCATAAATAAACGCGAATCAAAAGAATGACAGCACGGATAACCAAACCCGAGCATTCAAGCGATAATTTCTGGTTATTCTTTCTGGATTTCGAAGGAATAACCAAGAAGAACCAGCAATAACCGCTAGATGGACCAAAATCATAACCTGGTTACTCTTGGTTCGTCGCTTGAAATACCTTTTTGTTGATGAATAGCATTGGGAACTTGATTGGTTCGGTAAATTCATTATTTTTCTGTTATGTTTGTAAATTCATACTGTTATTCTGAAATATTTATTAGGTTTTATGGCGAATAAGGTGATGTTTGGGCATTTTTCATTGATTCTGTTTTCTTTATGAATCTAATGCTTTGTTCGTTTGGATAACCCTTAGACTATATAGGGCTTTCCAACGTTCTAACCTCAAATGTGTCAAAATGGCCGCTGTAGGAAAAACAAACGTTTGTTTGCATTGAACGCTGTGTTGTTTTATCATTTTTGTAATGAAAGATTTAAGATAAAACGATCGCATATTCCTTTAGTTTGTTCTTTCGGTGAAATGATTGTTAAAGAATAGTGGACGATTGTTGAATAGATAATTTATAAAGCGAATTATTTGAAATAGAGTGCTTAATACTCTAATTTCTAACGTATATAATTTCTGTTGTTATACGTAAAATAAGTGAATATTTCCATAAACTTCAGCAAGAGTATCCTGATGTTGCAGCACATAATTTAGAGAATACAATCCCAGATTATAAGAATAGACCCCTTTGTTTACATTGAAAAGTGTCGCATATGAAACTTAGAGCTGGTTGATTGTAACGTATTGAGATGGTCCATTCTGGTCATAAAAATTTTTATGTTGCCAAACTGAGCAAATAGTAGGTTTCTCTATTCCCCTATAATTGTGAATAAAAACTTTTTCTTCAATTTGCATTCAAAACATTGTATAAAATTTTATATTTTTAATTGAAACTGTCTTATCGGATATATTAGCAAGAAGTAAAAGAAAAACTTTAGTTGATTCTGCTATTTTATGTCAGAGACCGCAGATAGAAAGAAAATCAGATGAAAGTCAAGACAACGCTGCCGCATTCTCTGCTCGACACTTTGTAGGTCACATGATGTTTAGAAAACACACGTTGCCACCTCTGTATCGAAAATAAATACGCAAATTGAAGAAAATTTGTGAGAGTCAGTATTAGGTCATTAATTTTTTTTATTCTTTATTACTTTTCATCGCACTAAATATGGTTCGTAAGTGTGAAAGTTCCATAGATAAGGGTATTGTTAGAACCGAAGTTTTTAGTTATTTACATGTTCAGTAGCGTAGAAAGTTTTAATAAGGAAGTTTTCAATGAGATTATTATATGATAAAATGAGGTTTCCTTGAATTAAGGTTCCCAGATGACGATGAAAAAAGAAGAATTTGGGCTTCGCTGTTGGAATGTCAAGTATTTGCCCAAAGAAAGCAATTTTCATTTGTTCTAATCATTTTGTCCCCGCCGATATTGTGACCCGAGTAAATGGAAAAAGATTTTATGCGGTGTTGCCGGGTGAGGTTTCACAAAAGACTTTCAATGAGGTTAAGACTTTTAATGAGGAAGTCAAAACAAATCGACATTTCACAAAGGAATGCTTTGTCTATCTTATATGGTCTAAGATTTAGACCAGCGCTCCAACTTGAGACAATACATTAATGCCAAGTAGAATCTAAAATTCCGAAAAAGTGGACGAAAAATACTTGTCGGCAGTTTTTAGTTACACCCTCCTCATAACATAATTACTACACTTTGATAAAGAAAAATTCTACACTTTCTGACATGAAAAAAATTCCCGATTTTTTTTCGATAGTTTCGCAACTTGCGGCCGTTCTGAAAAAATGAAAAATACTTTCTGACAGCCTCTAGCTATACGTATCACATGAAATGATAATTACGCTTGATGAAGAGAAACTCTAAACAGCCGAACATGAACCAAATTCAACATTTTTTTCGAAATTTTTGCAAGTTGTGGCCATTATGACAAGAAAAATAATGCTTTCTGATAGTCTCTAGGTATACGTTACACATAAAATTATTACTACGCTTCCATAAAGTAAATTTCTACATTCCCCATCATGAAAAAAACAGTATTTTTCGACCTTTTTGCAATATGAGGCCAATCTGAAAATATAAAAAAAACTTTTTGAATATTCCGAGCTTCCCATTCCATTAGGTTTTATAGGAACAAATTTTGCATAGCACAACATGAAGAAATTCAATATTTTTTTCAACACTATTGAAAGTTGCGACCTTCCTGAAAAAATGAAAAATATTTTTCAACAGTCTATAGCTATACGCTCCACATGTAATAATCAAAACCATTCAATAGGAAAAATTCTGCACTGCTCAACATGTAGAAAATTAAACATATTATTCAAAAATTCTGTAGTTGTGGAAGTTCTGAAAAAGCGGAAAAAATTGTTGGGAGTTTTTATATCTTGTATATTAGTGCTCTGTGGTTCCCAATTTCAAATTATTAGTCTGTGGCTACAAAATGAGTAATAAAATAACCATAGATAAGTGAAAATCATTAACCTATAATTCATAATCTAAACTCTTCCATAAATTAATTAAACGAATTTATCAAACTTTTAATTAAACTTTTAATTCAATGAAACGACAAGAAAAAAAGTTGAGAAAACATTACCATGTGCTATCAAGAGATGGTATTCAAATTTCAACTGAGTCGACTAAGGTAATTTTATGAAAATTAACAACATGTGAGTCTCACTAAATTTGTGTTGTATTGTAGCTAATAGTAGTATGTAATGCTGGCTTAGTGAATGGACTCTCAGAAGAAAAACTTCTTAGTTCGTTTGAAAGGTATGGAGAAATAACAGACATATTGATGCCTCCTGGAAAATCCTATTGCTTTTTGCGTTTCAAATTAATTGAACAGGCAGAGCTTTGCTTCAGATCTTGTAATGGAACCTTACCAGTAGCTCAGGATGGCAAGCCTGTTTTTTTAGGATATGTGTTATCCACACCAGACATTATAGAGAAAAAAATTTGGGGAAAATTACCACCAGGCTTGATTTTACTGGAAGATTTTATCACACCTGAAGAAGAAGATATGCTCATAGAAATACAAAATTTTCATGAATCTGATGTTATGAAAAATCGAAAAGTGAAACACTATGGTTTTGAGTTCAAATATGATACAAATAATGTAGATAGAAATTGCCCACTCTTACAAAATATTCCTGAAGCATGCAACTTTATTTGGCCAAGATTGGGGAAACAATGCAACAAATTTTCTAATTTCAAACCAGATCAACTAACTGTTAATCAATATCTTCCTGGACAAGGAATTCCTGCTCATATTGATACTCATTCTGCCTTCATTGATCCAATCGTTTCACTCTCACTAGCTTCATCGATTGTTATGGAATTTAAAAACGATAATGGGGAACAATATTGTTTGAATTTACCTAGGAGATCGCTTTTAATTATGTCAGAAGAAAGCCGGTATATATGGACACATGGAATTACCCCTAGAAAATTTGATGTTATAAAAAGCAATAATAAATGTGCTTTATCTGTGCGAGGGTTAAGAATTTCATATACTTTCAGAAAACTAACAAGCAATAGTGAATGCCATTGTATGTATAGAAGCAAATGTGATAGTGCAAATAAACAAAATTTGAATCTAGAAGACGAAGAAATTGCTGTCAAATTAGAAAGAAATCATGTACATGACGTTTACGAGAAAATAGCTGATCATTTTAGTGATACAAGACATAAGCCATGGCCTAATATTTTGAAATTTGTGGAGTCACTTGATAAAGGTTCCATACTAGTTGATGTTGGATGTGGCAATGGAAAGTATTTAGGATTGAACAAGGAAATATATAATGTAGGTGTTTTACCTTTTTTTTTAATGTTTGAATTGAACCTCATAAAGTAAATTGTCTTGTTCTTTTTAGATAGGATGTGATCGAAGTTTTAGCTTAGTTGATGTTTGTAAGGAGAGAGGGTTTCAATCTTTGGTATGTGATTGCCTCAATTTACCCTTTAGAGATGAGATTGCAGATGCTTGCATTTGTATTGCAGTTATTCATCATTTAGCTACTGAAGTAAGTGAACATAATTTTCATTGTGCAGCAGCATTCATTGATTTGGTTACTATATACATTATCATGAGGTACCTCAAATTGCTTCCTATTCAGGATTTCAGCGATCTGCCAATCCAGTGTTAGGTTGATTATGGTTTGGAATATTTTTAAGTCTAGATACATATTTCCTCATATTTTTCTCTATTATCAAGACACCAATAAATAAAGCTAGATTACTTGCTGGGATAAGTGGGATCTTTGGTTGGTACCTGATTGAAATGAATAATAATTGAGTTTGTTGACTCCTGGTGGTTTGGGGTGATGTATTCTGATTTTCAGATGGGTTCAAGCATTACAAAAATGAATAACAAATAACTTTTAACTGAGAATGCCCATCAATACTGAGAACGCTCCATTGCTTCAAACGATGTGAACCATTTCTGTGGATGACATAATTTGTATTTTAACTACCAACACCCCCTATATCCTGTTGTAGCTCTTGATTTAATCTGCTCTTCCTTAATATTTCACGCATCTTTTGTCTTGGTCAAATCCTTTCACCAGATCAGTGAACACAAAGTGCATGTTTCTTCAAGTTTTTTGCACCTATTCGTTAATTTATTTGATGTTTAATTTATGCCCTTGCATTCTTCTTATCTTTTTGAACAACTCCCTGCAGTGTTGGTTCCATGCTTAACTCAATCTATTCATCAGTATTGCCCATTATATCTTCATTTTAGTATGCAGGAAGATTATTGAGCTATAATACCGTCGCATTTTAGCATCTCTGTATTAAGGATAGGCACTATCATTGCTACTTATCAATTATTTGGAATTTGATGCATGTAGCAAACTTTTTGGTATATTTCTCCTACTATTTTGAGTCCTTGATCTTCCATTTATTCCGTAATTTCTGAGGTTACTCCCTCATATTTCCTGTATTTTCGATTTTTGAGCTTCACTCATATTTCCTGTATTTTCGGTTTTTGAGCTTTCCTCATGTCTATTAGAATTTGCTTTTCATGGTCTTGTACATCTGAAGTGTTCTTCCTAAATCCTTTTTTTCATGAATTCTTTATGTTCAAACAATCACATGAAATGTTACTTCCTTTATGTCACTTTCTACAACTAATATTTCATTTGTCTTGTTCCTTATGGACGCTGTAGTGATTCTAAATAAACTCTATAAAATAGTTGTTGGTTGTTTTTTGCATTTTTCACCAAGTTTTCTCCAAAGACACTTTTTTTCTGTACATTATTTTCTTTCTGCTATTTCAGAGTAATCTTTATATCTTTCATTATTTTCCTTTCTTGTATTCACTTGGACCTCTCCTTATACTCTTTATTTTTTGTTTTGTATCCTCCATCTACCAATATGCACATATTACTGCCTTGAATATTTCATTTCAAATTGTGAACTTTCTTCTGTGGCATTATTTCTTTATTGGTAACTGATATTTTCTGAAATCTCAGTATAACAATCTTTTCAATTTTGTGGTTTGTCCTTATTCTTTATTTTTACTACCAACATTTAATGATCAATTCTCTTTTCTCTTCCGTATATTAAGCTTGAACAGCATTTCTATCCTCATTATTTTCTCTTTCTATTATACAATGATTGATTTTACATCAAAAGCATTATAAAAAATATCTTGAATTTTGTGGAACTCTGGGAATAACAGTTGATAAATCTGGAACTGAAATGAACGTGTATCATCAATTTGGGCCTTGCTGCACAATTTTTTTTCATAAGAGTAACTGTTATGTTAATGAATATAATGTTAAATATTGCAATCTTTTCAGAATAGAAGACTTCAGGCTATTAAGGAAATTGTAAGAGTTTTAAAACCTTTGGGAAGAGCTCTGATATATGTGTGGGCCAAAGATCAGTTCAGTGGCAACAAAAAGTCTAATTACATTAAACAAGAGGAAGAACAAGCAACTATTTCAAATAGGTTTCATTTTGAGAACAAAATATCATTGCCTGTACATACCAATAGAACTCAGTTCAAACACAAAGATTTACTTGTTCCCTGGAAATTAAAGGGTTATTCTGAAGAGAAAAATACATTTCTTCGATATTATCATGTGTATGCAGAAAAGGAATTGGAGATCACATGCTCTGAGTTGCAGAATATACAAATTATATCTAGTTATTATGACCAGGGCAATTGGTGTATTCAATTACAAAAAAAATAACTCTTTCTTTTTATTATGTATCCTCATTCCTTATAATCCTTTGCTAATGTCATGTCAGCCAAAGTGTGTTAGTGGACCTCAAGTTTAATTTTAGGATATTTAACTAGAAGCAGTTTGAAATATTTTGAATATGTGTATTTTTCATGAGCATTAAGCTATGAAGAGTTTGATATGGAATCTAAATCTAGTAAACACTGAACCTGTGTGCTTGGGTCTCTAGAGACCCCTCATTCATGTTAGCCTTTTTCAATTTGTTTCAAAGGATATGCCTGGAGTTATTGTGGAGACCATATTTCAGGTACTCATAATTGCTGAACCATTCAACGGAATTAACCCAATAACGAACGTGACCTAGATATTTGGAGAATTAACCTATTTTGTAAATATGAAACCTCTAGTCCATCTTCTTCGAACGATAGATAGTATACAGTTGGCTGACCAGATGGGCTTGAATTTGACCATCAGGAATTTATTTATTTATTTACTATAGAATATAGAGTATTTATAAGTATAAACGGGAAACCTCCTTTAAACAATAAAAATGATACTATTAAAAATATTCATCCAATAGTACAATTCAAAATCTAGTCTAACCATTAGTATATATGTACAACAAAAACAAAATAATCCACACTGCAAGTAAACTTACAGATTACATTCCCGAAAAATTGCACGCACCCTGAAAAGAGGCGAAAAAATCCAAATGATTGGCAACATCATTTCTAAAAGAATGTAGCATTAACTTAGCGAAGCCACTCACAATAATTTTCAATTCTTCCCTACATTCAGGAATTTTCCCTAATAGATGGAAACTGTCGAAAATAGTCCCAATTCACAAGAGTGGTCCTAAAAATATCATCAGGAACTATCGTCCAATATCTATAATATCTGCTGTTCCCAAGCTGTTTGAGTCACTTGTATGACTTCGTATCTAACCATGTAAAACTCATTATAATCGAGGGTCATCAAGGGTCGTAACCTTGAAACTAATTTGTTGACTTTCATGGAATATCTTCATGATAGCTTCGAATGCCACTCTCAGGTTGATGCAAGTTATACCGAATTTAAGAAGGCTTTTGACAAAATTAGTCATGGTGTTTTACTACGGAGACTCGCGGAGGTGGGCATATGTGGAAGTTTGCTGAGGTAGATACAGTCTTATATTTGGAGGCGATCACAATTTGTCAGCGTGAATGGACAGAATTCCAGGATTTTTCCAAATGAATCAGGTGTTCCACAGGGATCTTATCTGGGGCCCTTATTTTTTATTATTTATTTGAACAATATCTCCCGCTGCTTTCATCATGCTAAGTTGTTGATATACGCTGATGATCTTAAAATATATTTAAGGATAAGGAGTCTCGAGGACTGCATTAGGCTTCAAAAAGATTTGAATAGGTTTTATGAATATTGCTCTGAGAATTTTCTATTTCTGATTTTTGAAAAATGCTCGAAAATATCGTTCACTAGAAATGTCAACATCTTCGTATTCAATTACACTATTGATCAAGTGATCATAAGACAAGTGAGTGTTTGGAAAGATCTGGGTATACTTCTGGACTCTAGGTTGATATCCGACATGCATATAAACGCAGTTATCGAGTCATCGAATAACATGCTCGGATTTACCATCAGACATGGAAGATTGTTAAAGAGAAATGAAAGCTTGTTGACTCTTAACTATGCTTTTGTTTTCAGTAGGTTAAATTTTGCAACGTCCATATGGAATCCTCAGTACAAATGTTATGTTCAAAGATTAGAAAGTATACAACATAAGTTCTTGAGGTTCTTAGCCAACAAAAGTAGAATCAGAGTTACTAATCATGATTACACCGATATTCAACAGAGCCTCAGAATGTTAAGCTTGGAGAATCGTAGAAGATTAAACGATGTGTGTCTGCTCTTCAAATTGGTCAATGGTGTGCTTAATGTCCCGGAGATTCTCGAATCGATTTTAGAGTACCAGAGAGAAGTCTCAGATCCCGTGAATTGTTTGCCGTGCCATTCCGCAGAATTAATGTCACCAAAAATTCTCCACTCTGTAGAATAATGTCTACTTTTAACACCTGGCCTTTTGGCGTCGACGTTTTCAATGTGCAACTCCATCAACTGAAAAGATTTCTTGAGTTGAAATTATTAAATGTTCCTCAGTCTGCAGATAATTCATGGATCTTGTTATAGATAATATTTAGTTTATTGAAAACAGTTTTATTTGTATATTATAATGTATAATAATTATTGTATGATATATCACTCTTTCAAACTGTGAGGGTTGTATTGGGTTTTTTACCTGTTTGTACTCCTATTGTCTTAAATAAATAAATTAATCATTAGCTAAACCCAAGCAAGGATCGGGAAAACAATTGGCAACATAGTTGGTTCTATGTAAATCTACATGAAATAAAAACTTGTTCCTAGTGGTCCTACTGGGACAACTTAAACCAATAATAGTAGTAATAGTTCAGTTGTTCGCAGTAGATGGTAGAATTAAGCGTCTGGCCATATGGGAGCAGCTCATAGTGGATGATTCCCTTCCAATCCCACCAAACACACACCAAAACCTTCTTGGCCGTCAATCCCGGCTTGGCCACTCTTTGTGACGATTCACCTGCCTTCGACCACGACCGTTTTCGCTTGATATTGTCGTATGTAATCCATTTTTCGTCGCCAGTCACCATCCGCTTCAAGAATGGGTCGAGTTTGTTCCATTTCAGCAGCATTTCGCAGGCGTTGATTCGGTCCAGAAGGTTTTTGTGGGTCAAATCATGCGGCACCCAAACATCAAGCTTTATTTTCTATTCAGCCTTCTGCAGATGGTTCAAAATGGTTTGGTGACTAACTTCCATCTCCTGAGCGATGTCAGGAGATGCCACATGCCGGTCTAACTCGATGTAGTCCATTATTTGATCGATAGGTATTTGTCGTCACAGGTCTTCCGCCGGCTAGCCGAGTTCCAGCCGAGTTTTCTGTGAGTGATTCATACCTGGGATACTAGACATAGGATTGCGGTCAAATTAGACAATAACATCCTGGAGCATTAATTCATCATTTCTGCATATGCTACATTCACTTGCACCCCCAGGGGGATCAGTAGGTACTCAGCCTAATTATTAAAAATTCATAAGAAATCAACCATACATGCCCTCATACTCCTGCAGAATTATCTACATATTGACAAAAAAATATTTCAGTAGGCATCTCTGACTTGCACCCCTATGGGAGCCTTAAATAACGGCATGATGATAATTCAAGAAGATACAAATATCTCGAGAACTAGACATAGAATCGACTAGAAATTTTGTATTTATTCGTCTCTCTATATACACAGAATAACTTTATGACTCACTTCCACTTGCAACCCCTGGGGGGGAGCTAGCCGAGTTCCAGCCGAGTTTTATGTGAGTAATTCATAGTTCGGCCATATTCGAGCTGAGTCGTTTGAATCCACATATTCTTATTCGCTTCATTCAAATGAATAGCCGAATAACCGAGGAATCCTCGGTTTCATATTCGTATTCGTTTCGTTCAATCGAATAACCGAGGATATTCGGCGAGGATCCTCGATTTCATATTCGTATTCGTTTCGTTCAAACGAATAACCGAGGATATTTGGCGAGTATCTTCGATTTCATATTCGTTTCGTTCAAACGAATAACCGAGGATATTTGGCGAGGATTCCTCGGTTAGTCGATTTCATATTCGAATATTCGTATTCGTTTCGTTGGGCTTTGGGTTTTTTTTTGCGCGCTTTGGATTTTTTGTGTGCTTTCGGGTTTTTTGCGAGCTTTCGGTTTTTTTATGCGCTTTGGGTTTTTTGGGAGCTTTGGGCTTTTTGGGCGCCTTGGGTTTTTGTGTGCTTTCGGGTTTTTTTGCGCGCTTTCTGTTTTTTTTTGCAATTTCAAGATTTATTTGATACTTACGCATTCGAGGATTTATCCTCGAATAATAATCCGAGTATTTGAATACTCGGTTTCCGAGTATCCGAGTATTGAAATAATCCGAGCATGCCCATCACTAGTAATTCATACCAGGGAAACTAGACATAGGGGGTGACAAGGGGAAGTGAGTCATAAAGTTATTCTGTGTATATAGAGAGACGACTAAATACAAAATTTCTAGTCGATTCTATGTCTAGTTCTCGAGATATCTGTATCTACTTGAATTATCATTAGGCCATTATTTAAGCCCCCCATAGGGGTGCGAGTCAGAGATACCTTCTTACCTATGTCTCGAATTAAAAATAACAACTCACTGTTTTTAATTTTTTTGAAGCTTGAATTCCCTTCTCTCTCTACCAAACTAAAGTCGATTTATCTACTCCATCGAGAACCATTTAGAATATCTTTCTTCCAGTAAGCGCTTGTCCTTTGAAATTCGTAATATATTCAAATCCAAATTACACAAAAGCCATGAAACCTATACAGGACCCCAACGAGCGGTACATTAAACACTATTTGGGGTTTTCAATTATTATAATCTCAAATTAACCGAATTTCTGTGACTCCCTACCCTGAAGTAAATGAAAAACCTTTAATTTCTCCTCGTGATATCAGTAGGATTCGTCGCACTGTAAGAAGCCGAGGCGGGCATTTGACTAATGTCAACTTTCTTCTTATCGGGATATATAGACTTTCCAAACAAAAGCAATTATTTCTGCACTTAGGTTCCCTCAATAACTCCTGGAATGTCCATCCGTTGTTAATAGAAATATGTTTGAACATGGTGAATATAATTAGACAATTTCGTAGAAATTGTGGCGCTGGATATTTTTTAATTTAAAAATTCCCAAACAATTTTTTAATATATTCACATCTCATGAAATATTCGTAGGACATCAATAAAAATGCATGTTTGGAGTTTATTGATATCTTAGAGATTCTTCCATTAGACTATCGTTGCGGGAAGCGATAAAGAGTTTTTTCATTTTGTTCAGGCAGTCACTGAAGTATACAGGGTGAGTCTTTGTCCACTGCGTTAATTTTAACCATAGATATGATAGATAGAGATATTCTTCGGGCTTGTAGTCATTCTGATAAGTTTGAACAAAAATCGTGAAAATTTAATATTCCCCTATGCCTATAGGAAATGATTCATTAGAGTCCTGTCGAGTTTTCAGAATATTCTATTCCGAATAATCATCGTTTTTTTGTAATGGTGGACTTGAGCGAAATATTTCAGAGGACAACAGCTTACTGGAAGAAAGAGTTTACTGAAAGGGAGAGAGCAATTTTGATTTTGATGGAGAAGATCATACCTTCTTGTTAGTTCAGACCATGCGTGCTAAAACTTCTGACCTCACGTCAGTGCTTTTCTACATTTTTAATTCAATCAATAATAATTCCTTAAATTTCATTTTAATACTGTATACTCTACCATTGAGTATCAATCTACCTAAAGGGGAAACGCAGTTCAAAGAAATGAAGCCAGAAATTTACTAGTACGATTTCTGGTTTATAGATGGACTGTATGTTTCTGGAAATAAGTGTATTTGTTCTTTACAGCATCTAACGGAGAGTTACCGAACTATTAGACGATGGCCAGGGCCGGCTTCAGAAAATATGTTGTTCTTCACGAAGATTAATAGTTATTTCACTTCGATATTTGTTCTTCCGAATTAAGATTTAAGGAGAGGTCAAGATAGTAGCATTATAAATTGAATCCCATATCATGATTTATCCGAATTTCTCCCATGTATGTTATGTCATTGGATCTTCTCAGTTATGATTTTATATATTATACTTGTGTTTTTATAGAATTTCAGGAAACACTTCTTTGAACGAACATAAGATTTCTAACTGAAATGGCGCGTTTACATTCGGCCATCATTTCCAACTCAAAAATGAAAATCGTGAGGATTTATTCACAATGAATGTAATGTAAACGCAACCATAAACTATCTTCACATTAATGGAGTTTCACACATTTTGGGCAGTTATGTAACTTAATAGACGATAGGCGGTTCCATAATAATTTAACTCGCGCTGTATTTTGTAATGAATATGAACTTGAATATTGATTAAATGATGATCAAACTTGAATATATGTTCATTGTGAACGAGCGCTAAAATGCAGCTCTTTCTATACAATGTAATTTAAAATACTATGACAGACTTTCTGCTGTCATTATATCTTAAGAAATTTGTTTAAGAGCACTAGCGTGAGGATGGCGTTATAGGGCGCTAGTTCTGAAAATGATACGATTTTAACAAGAATTTGTACTGATATAGAAGATGTAACATTATATCAATGTTTCTGATTTTATGTCTAAAACGTCTCAACGACTTAACGGAAATGGAAAATTGCAGAATACTATAAGATCAAAACCATTGAAAATATTTGATTTCTTATCTCATCTTGGAAATTATAAAGCTGAAATTCATTAAGTATATTTGAAAGGTGTGTGTAAACGAATGGACGAACATCCTCGCATTAAACTCAGAATTCTTGATTATTGAGTCGATCTCAATTGTAATACTTCTAGGTTAGACATTCCAAAGTTATAGATACAGTAGGACCTCTTTAATCAGAACTCTGACCATTTACACCCAGTTCGGATTAGTGTATAGAGGATTTATAAGGTATTTTTCAAATAAATCCAATAATTTAGTTTATCAGAAGGTATTCAATGACAAATAAAAAGCTTTGTCTAGCAATTTAGGAAAAATATAACTAAAATCAATGCTGTAATGAGTGCATTACAGCACTATTTTTAGTACTGTAATGATCTCATTACGGCACTGAAATAGAGAAAGGAATTTTACACGACAACGGCGCCGACCAATCAGAAACGTGACATTGCCGCGACTGTCTGATTGGTTGAAAACAAAGTGACTAACAAGGCAGTGCTAAACTAATAGTATATTCTAAAACAACTTGCAGAATGGGCACCTATTCCAACACGAATGCGAAGAACGAAATTCGAACGAGAAATACTACTAAAAATAATGCTGTAATGAGTTCATTACAGCACTGTTTTTAGTACTGTAATGAGTTCATTACAGCACTGTTTTTAGTACTGTAATGAACTCATTACGACACTGTAATAGAGAAAGGAATTTTACACGACAACGGCACCGACTAATCAGAAACATGACATGGCCGCGACTGTCTGGTTGGTTGAAAACAAAATGACTAACGAGCCAGTGCTAAAATAATAGTATATTCTAAAACAACTTGTAGAATGGGCACCTATTCCAACACGAATGCGAATTACGAAATTCGAACGAAAAATATAACTAACAACAATGCTGTAATGAGTTCGTTACAGCACTGTTTTTAGTACTGTAATGAACTCATTACGACACTGAAATAGAGAAGGGAATTTTACACGCAAACGGCGTCGACCAATCAGAAACGTGACATTGCCGCGACTGTCTGATTGGTTGAAAACAAAGTGATTAACAAGGCAGTCGCGGCAATGTCACGTTTCTGATTGGTCGACGCCGTTTGCGTGTAAAATTCCTTTCTCTATTTCAGTGTCGTAATGAGTTCATTACAGTACTAAAAACAGTGCTGTAACGAACTCATTACAGCATTGTTGTTAGTTATATTTTTCGTTCGAATCAGAAAACGTGACATTGCCGCGACTGTCTGCAAGTTGTTTGAAATACATTATTTTAGTGATTAACCAATCAGCAGTCGCGGCAATGTCACGTTTCTGATTGGTCGGCGCCGTTGTCGTGTAAAATTCCTTCCTCTATTTCAGTGTGGTAATGAGTTCATTACATCACTAAAAACAGTGCTGTAATGAACTCATTACAGCATTTTTTTTAGTTATATTTTTCGTTCGAATTTCGTTCTTCGCATTCGTGTTGGAATGGGTGCCCATTCTGCAAGTTGTTTTAGAATATTCTATTATTTTAGCACAGCCTTGTTAGTCATTTTGTTTTCAACCAATCAGACAATCGCGGCAATGTCACGTTTCTGATTGGTTGGCGCCGATGTCGTGTAAAATTCCTTTCTCTTATTAGTGTCTTAATGATTTCATTACAGTACTAAAAACAGTGCTGTAATAAACTCATTACAGCATTTTCTTTAGTTATATTTTTCGTTCGAATTTCGTTCTTCGCATTCGTGTTGGAATGGGTGCCCATTCTGAAAGTTGTTTTAGAATATACCTTTATTTTAGCACTGCCTTGTTAGTCACTTTGTTTTCAACCAATCAGACAGTCGCGGCAATGTCACGTTTCTGATTGGTCGGCGCCGATGTCGTGTAAAATTCCTTTCTCTTATTAGTGTCGTAATGATTTCATTACAGTACTAAAAACAGTGCTGTAATAAACTCATTACAGCATTTTTTTTAGTTATATTTTTCGTTCGAATTTCGTTCTTCGCATTCGTGTTGGAATGGGTGCCCATTCTGCAAGTTGTTTTAGAATATACTATTATTTTAGCACTGCCTTGTTAGTCACTTTGTTTTCAACCAATCAGACAGTCGCGGCAATGTCACGTTTCTGATTGGTCGGCGCCGATGTCGTGTAAAATTCCTTTCTCTTATTAGTGTCGTAATGATTTCATTACAGTACTAAAAACAGTGCTGTAATAAACTCATTACAGCATTTTTTTAGTTATATTTTTCGTTCGAATTTCGTTCTTCGCATTCGTGTTGGAATGGGTGCCCATTCTGCAAGTTGTTTTAGAATATACTATTATTTTAGCCCTGCCTTGTTAGTCACTTTGTTTTCAACCAATCAGACAGTCGCGGCAATGTCACGTTTCTGATTGGTCGGCGCCGATGTCGTGTAAAATTCCTTTCTCTATTTCAGTGTCGTAAGTACTAAAAATAGTGTAAAAATAATGTAATGAACTCATTACAGCATTGCGGGTGCTGGTTCAGATTATTGGGGGTAAGGATTCAAGAGGTCCTACTGCATTTGGTCAGAACAATACTACGCTCTTCAGCGAGGAAATACCTCTAGAAAAATAAAAATTATTATAAAGTTCAATAACGATTTATTTCAAGAATCTTTTACATACATAAATTCAATGGACAATTGGCCTTTATGTATTCCATTGCAGTAAACCACCGAGGTTGCGATCAATTTACCTATTTACCTATGAGCAGCCTAGAAGAGTTGTAAAGGGTATCGGATATACATACTGACACAATTATTCAGGGTTAAATTATTTAAAATCTATCTAAAGATTTTTAATAATATCAAGTTTTCTTCTTTTATTACAATTTTCCTTCGTTTTGAGGATAGATCTTTTAAATAATTCAACTCTGACTAATTGTGTCAGTATGTAAATCCGATGCTCTTCACAACCCGAATCGAATTCCGCTAACCAGGTTTTTATCGATTCAGTTTTTTCAATTTTTCTAAAATATATCGTTTTAGGCTTATTTTTTCTGGTTTGGTTGACAAAATATCTTCTATAACCAATAATGCATTTTTATTATCAATATAAAGTCGGTTGGAGGGATTTTCAAACGAATTGTCTCATTTGAATTGGCATAGTTTCTATTAGAAATATAAATTCCTTTGTCTCCCAGATCTTCAATATTATCGATGAGGTTTTGTTCACATTTGTCACATTTTTGAAATTCACACTGAGTTTTTTGAACAAATATCCAGTAAAATAAGCAATGGAATTAATTTCTAGACTGCTCATAGGTATATCGCACTCCTTATTAATTTCGACCGCAACCTAGGTGGTACAGGATCTTCTGTTTCTTCGGAGACTGAAATGGTATTTGTGCTACTGTCCACACCTATCCCTACAATATTTAACCCGCCCTTATCCTCCTCTGTCAAAAGATGTACACCTTGATCATTTTGACAGTTGGAATTTTCTGTATACCTTTCAAGATAGCCACTCATGATGGATTGCAAATCTAAAACTACGCGCAGAAGGACTGGGTCCTGATTTAAGCGGCTTGTCATTAAAAAAGGAATAGAATCCTTTTTCTTTTTCCACATTTGAAGTATACCATTGATAGTTTGAACCAAACCATCAAAGCAGAATGGTGTATTTTTATCAACCGTCCAAGACTCAATGATTCCATTAAAACTTGTTTCGCTGCAGTATTCTTATCAGATAACGGTCGTCTTAAATAATACTATTATGTAGAGTCATCATAAGAATTTATCCTCATCGATTCTTAGAAGGAGGTAATAAGTTACCATTATTGATTAAAAATATTTCATTACGGAAGATCTTCGTAAACAGACGGATTTGATGAGAAAAAACTAGAAAATATCAAATTTCAGTATGAATATTTTGTTTCTGTTGCTTCAAACATCCGAATACACCGAAACATTTCACGTTCTCTTCTTTTTCGTTCACCTGAACTGCCCCAGATTCATTTCAGAAATCTAAGTTTTTTTTTCCGCTATTAATTTTGCGCCAAAACTATCAAAATTTTTTTTTTGGCTCAATACAGAGGGTAAAAAATATTTGAGAGAAAAGCCAGTTGTTCCTCAGAACTAGGGTGATAAAATAAGAACTTGGTCCATTTATTGCTCATTCAAATATATATGTTACATACAATTTTCTTGTGTACATGCGTAACTGATCTAAATTCACTTCACGTATTTGATATCACCAACAATATGCATTCATTAAAATCGTCATCTAAATATACACAGATCATTGGACAGTAAGTCAATATATCTAAATAATAAAATATTCTGAGAGGTGATGTCGAATAAATCCGGCCCTGGCTCAGACCAGCTCAAACAGAGAGACCAAGTCGCTGTAACCATAAATACAATGAAATAAATATTACGGGGTTTACACGCTTGAGACCGCCACTTTACCGGTAGAATTTTTAGCTTCATTTCTTTGAACTGCGTTTCCCCTCTAGATAGATTTATACTCAATGACTCTACTTACTCGCTTGAGCAATAGGTTTTGACCATAGATAAAGAAGGCTCTATGTCTATGGTTTTACCTGTATATTCCATAGATATAGAAACTCGATGTCTAACTCTCTCACTAATCGTCTCTGAAAAGTGATGCATTTAATGGACAAAACTGACAAAATGGCAGCCGAGTTTTGGTCATAGAGAAATGAATACATCTATTTTTGCGTGATGATTTTGCCATAGAAAAAAAATGTTTCGATTTGCCGTTTATTTCAGTGATGAATTTTATTTGGGTACTTGGCAATGTCGGAATGATCAATAATGAAAATTGTAAAACATCTATATTTCGAACTTTTATGCAGTTCTTCAGGATGCTATGGAGTAAATAATGAATATAAGAAATTGAGCACAACATTACAAAATAACTTACTTACATACAAAAGATTATTCGAAAAATTGACAAGATCTTGAAACATCAAATTTGACAATATTTATTTATTTATTCGTATGACGTACATGTATTACAATGAAAGAGCAGGACATATGTCAGTCAATACATACCAATAAACAGTATAAGAGGTATAAAACTTAGCTACATCAGGACAAACTACATATATTATAACTAAATGTCAATATCTAAGCTTCTAATCCATGCCAGCGCTGTATCATCAGCCATGAGATCGCTCCATGTCCCTTGAAAGGCTCGTAGGGGACACCCCCCAGTAATGTGTCTGATCGTCTGTCTTGGGGCTCCGCAGTCGCATGCCGGGGAATTAGCAGCACCCCATAGGAGTTTCCATCTCTATAGTTAGGTCAGTCCCCCGACCCAGATGGAACTTCCGCAGGGCAGATTGGAAGGGCTTTGCCGACAACCTAGATAAATATGTCGGCTTTATGATTGCAATCCATCATGAGTGGCTATCTTGAAAGGTATGCAGAAAATTTCAACTGTCAAAATGATCAAGGTGTACATCTTTTGACAGAGAGGAGGATAAGGAGCAGGTTAAATATTGTAGGATAGGTGTGGACAGTAGCACAAATACCATTTCAGTCTCCGAAGAAACAGAAGATCCTGTACCACCTAGGTTGCGGTCAGAAATTAATAAGGAGTGCGATATACCTATGAGCAGTCTAGAAATTAGTTCCATTGCTTATTTTACTGGATATTTGTTCAAAAAACTCAGTGTGAATTTCAAAAATGTGACAAATGTGAACAAAACCTCATCGATAATATTGAAGATCTGGGGAGACAAAGGAATTTATATTTCTAATAGAAACTATGCCAATTCAAATGAGACAATTCGTTTGAAAATCCCTCCAACCAGCTTTATATTGACAATAAAAATGCATTATGGTTATAGAAGATATTTTGTCAACCAAACCAGAAAAAAAAGCCCTGAGCTCATACTTCAGAAAATTGCCACTTAAACCCAGTTAAAGCAAAACTGAGGTATGTACATTCCACCTAAACAATAAACAGGCCAATAGGGAGCTCAACGTGCAACTTAACGGAAACACTCTTCGTCACAATTTGACAATATATTATCATAGATGAACTAAATTAAGTGACGTCTAAAGAAAGTAGGTGTTCATAGATAATATTTAAATTTTTGATATCTGTTTTTTTGTTGATGTTGTTCTTATTTTCATTCATATAACACATTTCTAGAAATATTCTTTTATTTTGGTCATTTTTGTTACATAAAATTTTTATACTGTCAAAATCAAAAGAATTATCGAGGGTTGATGAATGGTTTGCTAATACACACCTTTCAGGTGTTAATCTGGTGTCAAATTCTAAACAAACACATTGCCTTACACAAAAATGGCATCAGATTGAGACCTGAAAAGTGTGCATTAGCAAACCATTCATTATTCTTTCGATCTTGACGATATAAAAGTTTTATGTAACAAAAATGACTATAATATAAGACTATTTCTAGAAATGTGTCATCTGAATGAAAATAAGAACAACATCAACAAAAAAACTACAGGAAATGTCTCATCTCCTGGCTCCCACATTCGCCTAAAACTTATAGAAAAAGTCCCAAATTGTTCTTTCTGTCTGCAAATGTCAAAAAGTTCGTTAGAAATATTTAAATCCAAGGAAAGCAGCAGGAATGGATAAGATCACACCAAAAATGATCAAAGAACTCCCAAAGATTGGAGTATCTTTAATGACGCAAATATACAACGCTATTCTAAGACAAAACTATTGGCCTGATCAACTGAAGAAGCACTGAAGGCAAAAATCCAAATGATGTCTCCTCATATCGACCAATCAGCTTACTGCCGATTCTGTCTAAAATATTGGAAAAGTTATTGCTGCTGAGAATAAAGTCAGATACCAACAACCAAGAAATAATTCCTCAACACCAGTTTGGCTTTAGAGCTCATCACTCCACCACACAACAGATGCACAGAATAAGCCGTGAAATCAGCAAAGCCCTGGAAGACAAAAAATAGTGTACATCTGCTTTTTTGGATGTCAGTCAGGCCTTTGATAAAGTCTGGCACAAAGGACTGTTATACAAGATCAAAAAGTGTCTACCGCTATACTATTTCCTACTGATGAAATCTTATCTTACCGGAAGAAGCTTTAGAGTAAGGGTCAACGATAAAGTATCTGATCTTTATCCCATACAATCAGGCGTTCCTCAAGGGAGTGTTATTGGTCCGTTTCTATATTTGGTATATACAGCAGACCTGCCCACATGTGCTAACATAATAATCGGAACATTCGCAGATGATGCTGCAACCGACGAAAATCCTGAAAAAGCATCCAATATTTTACAAACGCACCTTGATAAAATACAAGAATGGCTCAACAAATGGAAAATCAGGATCAATGAGACAAAATCAATGCAAATCAATTTTACGCTTCGAAAAGGACAATGCCCTCCTGTTCAGTTAAATAACATTCAGTTACCAGTATCAAATAATATAAAATATTTGGGAATTCACTTAGATAACAAATTAACATGGAAGGAACACGTGGTTAAAAAAAGGAAGCAAATAGACCTGAAAGTTAAAGAGCTGTATTGACTCATAGGCAGGAAATCTAAATTGTCGATGGAAAACAAACTTCTCATATGCAAAGCAGTCATAAAACCTATTTGGACATATGGTATTGAACTGTGGGGATGTACTTCTAAGTCCAACGTATCTATAGTACAGAGAAGCCAATCGAAAATACTAAGAATGATAGCAAATGCACCATGGTATGTGACCAATCAAACATTGCACGAAGATCTAAAAATACCTTATGTTATGGACGTCATAAAGGAAAAGAGCCAGAAACACCACGACAAACTACACGGACACATAAACGACCTTCTACAGCCATTGCTAGAACCACACACCACCCGAAGACTCAAAAGGAATTGGCCAGCAGACCTTAAGTAAGACAGAAGGGGTCTTTTCATTGGAGAAGATCCTATAAACCCACTTCAGAGCCTCATGCTGTACAGACATCTGATTAGCTTCTAGAATTATTTTGTTGTATTCTGATTGCTAATGAATAAATGAAATGAAAAAAAAAAAAGAAATTTTCACAGATTGACGAATCCGATTGACATCGGTCTGACTTATTAATTCACTTTCCGTCGGTGGAAAATTAATCGAAATGGTTCATTACAGTGTATGTTGTCAAAATTTAGAAAAGCACTGATGTGGATTTTTAGGTTAAGAGAATTTGAGAACTTAAGAAGAACTGTGAGTGATTATTCTCAATTTGAGATATAAGGTTTGTTATTTCATCATGAGGTTGTATTAGTATCACACCTGTTTCCTAGATGTTACAGTAATGCAATTGTGGTTAATTTTATTGCTGTTGTTCTTGTATTATAATTACTTGGTGTTATGAATATTTTTACTGACCTTGGTATCAATGTGAATAAATGCTTAGAGGTTTCTTTTTGGTCAAAAATTTTTCAGAGACTCAATAAGACAAAATGCCGACGTTTTGATTTTATTTTAAAATTATCTTCAGGGCTCTAAAATAAATACAACTTAACAGTAAAAACAAGTAAAAATTCAAAGAACCAGAGAACAGAATTGAATAAGAATATTAATCAGACTGATAAAGTAATAAATATGCTTAAAAATATCTTTGAAGTTATCACACAATTACATACAATAATCGGAAGCTACTCACACTGTCAGTTGGTCTCTATTGTCAATTTGAAAATTAAAAACAACGAGGATGAATAAATAAAGGACATCTTATACAGCTGACTGAATTGTACGATATAAACGCACCAAAGGAAAATGAACCGGATGGATAACATTCAGTGTTAATCATTTAATAACTATCAAATAAGAAAAACGAAATAATGTGTACGTAAACTCAAGGGAACATGAAACAAAACAAATCTATGGATGTTATAAGTCTTGTATTCTCTGTATGAGGTCAAAATAGGCCGTATTCAAGTTATGATATCGCTCCTTATTGGAAAGTATTGGGCCAAAGTAGAACCACACACTCGTCTGACCGCTGATCAGTTCATTCAATTGTTTGAGTTATGTGTTAATAACGGTTATTTCGTTTTTAATGATCAGTACTTTTGCCAGACTTTCGGGCTTGGCATGGGTAACTGTTTAGCACCAATTGTTTCTGATATAGTAATGTCGGAATTGCAGAATTTCGCTTTGTCGCAGCTACCTTTCAGGGTTCCAATTTTTAAAAGGTATGTCGATGATATTTTCAATACCAGCCGACAGTATTGATATTGTTCTCAATGCCTTCAATTCTTTTCATCAACGCTTGAAATTCACCTCAGAGATCGAGAACAATAACAAATTACCTTTTCTGGATGTACCTACTTGTCATAAGGTCATCAGACGGATTAAAGACGGACTGGTATCTTAAGCCGACCTTTTCTGGAAGATTTTTAATTTTAATTCTCAACATCCTTTCACACAAAAAGTAAACCTGATAGAAAATCTCAAATTTAGATCTACCCGTTTAACTAGCACGGAGTTTCATAAAGAAAACCTGAATAAGATTAGTAGTTTCTTGATAAAAAACAATTACCCCGCAACATTGATTAAGAGAATTTTAAATAAAAATGAAACATATCTTCCAAGAACGCACTCCACGGCGAAAAGATTTTTTAAGGTTCCCTATATTAAAGGGCTATCTGAGAGGGTCGGTCATCTCTTGAGAGACGAAATAGTTGAAATAGCGTACAAACCGGTTAATACTGTTAAGACATTTTATACCAGATTAAAGTCAAAGACTGCATCAGACTCAAATTCAAATGTCGTTTATAAAATACCTTGCCGTGACTGCGACAAGGTATACATAGGTCAGACGAACAGGTATCTTAAAACTAGGATAGCTGAACACAAAAGAGACTGTGTTAATATTCACAATCCTATTAAAAATAAAGATAATAACACAGCATTAGCTGAGCATAGTTTAAATACGTTACACTCTTTTAATTTTGAAGGTGTCACTGTTTTAGATACTCAAAACAACTTAAAAAAAAGATTATTCTGTGAAATGCTTGAAATTAAAAAAGATGCAAATTCTATTAACAAGAGGAGCGATATTGATAACTTGAATACGGCCTATTTTGACCTCATACAGAGAATACAAGACTTATAACATCCATAGATTTGTTTTGTTTCATGTTCCCATGAGTTTACGTATACATTATTTCGTTTTTTTCTTATTTGATAGTTATCAAATGATTAACACTGAATGTTATCCATCCGGTTCATATTTCTTTGGTGCGTTTATTTCGTACAATTCAGTCAGCTGTATAAGATGTCCTTTATTTATTCATCCTCGTTGTTTTTAATTTTCAAATTGACAATAGAGACCAACTGACAGTGTGAGTAGCTTCCGATTATTGTATGTAATTGTGTGATAACTTCAAAGATATTTTTAAGCATATTTATTACTTTATCAGTCTGATTAATGTTCTTATTCAATTCTGTTCTCTGGTTCTTTGAATTTTTACTTGTTTTTACTGTTAAGTTGTCATTTATTTTAGAGCCCTGAAGATGATTCTAAAATAAAATCGAAACGTCGGCATTTTGTCTTATTGAGTCTCTGAAAAATTTTTGACCAAAAAGGAACCTCTAAGCATTTATTCACATAAACAGAAATTACGAAAAGAAAATTTACTCAAGCAGATTTTTGGACATACATTATTATACATTTATGGAAATGACAGAAACCTAATGGGGATAGCTGAAGAAGTTGTTTGTACATTTAGATTAACGTCCGTGTAATCCCAACAAGCCAAGTCCCAATCCAGGAACTCCGACCACTCCTGGAGCAACTGCAGCACTGACTACTCCCCCGGGAATTGGAGCTGCTACAAGGGCACCAGCTTGGGCAGCTGCGGAAATATGACTTCCATCAGGTCCAACTAAAGCAGCTTGAGCAGCGGGACCGGACAGAACCGCACCAGGATTAGCAGGTCCGATTAAGGTGGCAGCACCTCCTAGGCCCAAAATTGAGGCTTGGCTCACAGCCAGAGAAGAGACAAGAAGAATGGCAACCTGTTAAAAAGAAAATAATTCAATGTTGAAATTGTATTCTTCATATTCAATTTTTATGGCATACGGTTTTTGCGCAAATGTTTGTAAATTTTCAATATCGAGATTCAATTGTTCTCAAACGATTGAGCTCTACTCCCTCATGAATAATATGTTTGGAGTGTGTTCGGTCATTCGTCCGTGGTTTACATTTTGAGGATGAATGAAGTGTCCACATACCCCAGATACGTTCGATATTGGAGAAAATCTCTGCAATTGTGAAACAATTTTTTTCAGTACTGAACCGTAAAAAAGGTAATTTCCGATTTTGTTAATATTTTTCTATTTTTTTTTCTTAAAGTTCTGAACTATCAAAAATCTTTCAGAGTTGTACGCTATGTATACACAGGAATGTGAATCTTTGAGTTATTTCAGATGGAAAATGTAAAAAAGCACTGACCTGAGGTCAATAGCTTTTGCTCGCTTGATTTAAAGATTTCTGATGCTGATAACTGTTTGACGGGTTTGGCTTAGTAAGGAACTTGACGGAGATATTTGGAGAATTAACCTATCCTGAAAATATGAAACCTCTATTTCATCTCTTTCTGAAATTAGAAAGTATATGGCCGAACATACTCACCATAGATTCTTTATCAGGAAGTCGAACCTAATCGATCGAGACCATTTTCGGATTGATATTAGGAAATTATAGATATTTGGACAAAACCCTTTCACGCTGTTCTACTAGTTTATTGAATTAGACCAACCGCGTAACAAGGAACTCTAATACAGGGTGCTCGGCACATGGACCGTCAAATTTTTTTGGGGCGTTGGTAGGGTCATTTGCTACCTTTTCAGTCTTGGAACCTTGGAACAAAAACAAAAAAATACAAATTTAAAAAACCGAACAACGCGGTACAGACACTTCCAACAGCAGAGACAGTTAAATCTCGAATGATGGTAGGGCCAAGTCAGCGGCGACTAACCCAATCCAACCTAAGGACAGAAATAGTAATAATAATTCACACGCGTCTAAAACGGGTAGGTAAAATTTCCTTGCTCGCTGTATTGTGTCGAAATCCGTACTTTTATTTAGGTGCGACTTTCTTCACTCTTCTGACTGAAACCTTATTTGCAGTATTATTTTTTTATTGACTTACGTAAATAGCATATGGTTACCAACGTTATAAACCAAAGAACATTTTAAAATAAAACTAAGTTTGTAATAGCTGTAACTTTTTTTTTAAATGTCAATAGGAGTGGAGATGTTTTCATACTTTCATAATTTTTTTTTAATAAAATGCCCACGTGTTAATTTTGTGGTGTTATCTGTAACAATAATACGTTTTTTTTTAAACACACACTCATGCAGACTTAATACAATAAAAAATGCATGTAAAAGCACACGCAAAAAAAGTTATGGGGCTTCGAAGGGTACATTTTGGGTAATTTAGAAAAACCTAATAAAAAAATCATACCTCCGTAACCGTAATACTAAGGACCCAGGTTCCAAGACTGAAAAGGTAGCAAATGACCCTACCAACGCCCCAAAAAAATTTGACGGTCCATGTGCCGAACACCCTGTATAATCTCGTGGGTTTACTCTACGAAAATGAAGTTTCATAACGTGTAAGATATTATTAACTATCATATATGCTCAAATTCATGTTCAGGTCTGATGGATATCTTATGAGGTATCGAATATCTTTGGACGAATTCTTGAAATTTTCTAAAATTTTATAGGCTGAGGATTTTAAGAAATTTTGTTATGTTGTGTTATGTTTTTTCAACGTTATTCAAATGATTTTCAAGTTTCAGATGTATCGAATTTATATTGTAGGAGTTATTGAGGAAACTGTCAGTTGATTATAACTGCTGAATTAATCGACGCATTCAGCCCGAACAGAATTTACCGTATACTTAGACTAGATATTCGAAGATCACAAAAATCTGGGCAAAACGATAGCACGCTGTTCCACTATCTTAGTTTATGGGACTAGAACAGGGCGCAAAAATATCCTTATCCCCTAATGTATGTTAACAGTTAGAAGCATATTACAACTTTTGAACAAATATTCGAACGTTACCAATGTTTCAATAAAATGTTTAATGTTGAGGATCATATTAATGATTAATATAAAGATTTTTTCCTTGCATCTTCAACTCCCTGAAGATCAAAAGTTTGGAGGTATGTGACGATAGGATTTTTTCATTTTAATGACACCTAGTTTTTACACCTTTAAGAACCAGAGCTTCCTATCACACTCTGTATGAATATACTGTTTGAGCAATAAAAATGATAATATTCGGAAAGATCAAGGACTTTATCGATATAAAAAATAAAATTTATTGATGCAACTAATAACACAAAAGGGATATTTAATCGAACGAATTTGAAACAGAGTTTTTTTAACGATGCAACACTGACTTGAAATATCTAGAATCAACACTGAATTTCTAAATTAACAAATTTTGATAACACAGAAAGTTTTGTTTTTACGATCTCCATTTCATCGTAGATATTGATTGTAAAATGAAATTTTTTCTGAATTTCTTTGGTAACTTGATTATTGCAGAAACAGTTCTATTACATTAAATAAATCTGAAATGCCACATATCAAATTCTTTTACTCGAAATCAATTCAATGTGTTATTGCCAGAAACCTGCTATTGAGCAATATAAATATTTGGAATTTTGGGATATTATCATGAATTTCGAACGAAAATAACATAATCAGATCATAAATTGCTAAAAAATCCATATTTTGAATAGTAGAAGAGGAACAAGTATTCATTTAAGAAAAATTTGGTCTTTTTTTGGTATTAGTCCAACGAAAATTATATTATCCCATTATATAAATTTGATTTGATTTGAACAATAGAAATTGCTCTCTTACCAAGGAGTTCATTTTGTAATTACTATGTTGAAACTGCATAATAAAATGCATAATCCCTCGTATTTATGCGTTAGACTTTTTCTATAAAAATCTTAACCTTCAAACAAGTCTTACGTACTATCAATTGATATTGCATGTAAGAATGGGATAGGTCTCTTGGGTGTAAAGGAATATAAATCTTGCACTTTTTCATTTTACATGTCTTAATGTCGCTCTAGATTGACTGAATTAATACATTAATGTCGATATACAGATGATTTGAATAATTCAATATATTTTTTTGAACAGTGACATTTCATTATGTTCATATTGTCTCATGATTACTAACGGAAGAAGCTGACAATATGTTTCTCAATTTGAGGAGAGACAGAATATGAAAGATATGATTTCTCAATACTTGGACTGTTTCTGTTCCACTGGTATTGATGAGGGATGAGGACTAGAAATGTTGCAAAGAGGAGAAAGGGGTTGAAAACAAATATTTTGAAAAGCATCGACGTCAGGTCAGAAGCTTTTGCGATGATTGCCTACGTTATTAAAACGAAGTAAATGCTTTCGTCCATAAAATGCCTTCGCATTCGTAGACTGACATCAATAAATTTCTATTCTTACAGCCGGTTTCTGAAACGATGATCATCATAGAAATCAACTAATCAGCTGTTAAATCTATGGTCAACTGCCATTTGAGTTGCTGAAAGGATAGTCAACTAGGTTAATTTGACCACGCTGTCAGTTGACACAGTGGTCAAATATTTCAGGTAAATTGTATGTCAATCGTCATTTTGAGTTTCCGAAACGCAAATTAAGGCTAAATCAGTGGTCAAACTAGTGTCAAAGAACTTGTCAACTAATCGGTGTTGTTTGGCGAATTAACTTGAAAGAAACCTTGTTTACGAATGAAATCTATGTATTTTCCAAGGAAATCTTAATTTTATCGGTATGTATGAAAATAATTTAATAGTCTTGAATATATAATTTTTTATGAAAAGGCATTTATTTTTGCCCAATTTTGCGATGTAATATGTTTTCGTTAATAATTTAGTTTTCTCTGAAAAAACAAGCATTTTTGCAACAATTGGTGAATCTATTTTTTTATTGTAGATAATAATTATGGATATCAGCTTGGATATAAGCATGTCTAGTAATTCTAGCGAAGATGAGAACCCAAGGCCACGAACTTTTAGGAGAAGAATGAACCCTTTTGATTTCTATAATGATGTGGAATTCAAAAATAGGTATAGACTGTCCAAGGATATTATAATATTACTTCTGAATATGATAGAGGATAAAATAAGGCCCTTAACATCAAGGAACAAATCAGTCACTGCCTTGGAACAAGTACTTCTAACAATAAGCTATTTTGCAACAGGAGCATTCCAAATAACAGTAGCTGACCATATAAGGGTCCATAAAACTAACCTAAACTAACTAACATGTAGAATAATTAGAAAAGTATCTAGAGTCATTGCTGAACTTCGACCCCAGTTCATATCTATGCCAAGAACAGAGGATGAACGGAATAGAATCAAATCAGAATTTTATTCTATAAGTTCATTTCCGAACGTGATTGGATGTGTAGACTGTACACATATAAAAATACAGTCACCTGGAGGTCCACAAGATGAGCTTTTCAGAAATAGAAAGGGATGCTCTTCTCTTAATGTTCAGGTGATTTGTGATGCCCAGTTGAGAATAATGGATGTAATTTGTAGATGGCCAGGCTCAGCGCTTGATAGTACAATTTTAAACGATTCCCATATTCGGGACGACTTCGAGAGTGGATTATTCCGCAGGGATTATTTATTGGGGAACAGTGACTACCCTTGTCGCTCATGTTTATTTTTTCTGCAACTCCCTGTGAGCAAGCGTACAATAGAGCACACATCAAAACAAGGAATACTGTTGAAAGGACATTTGGTGTCTTGAAGAGACGTTTTCCTTGTTTATCTATGGGAATTAGGCTGAAAATGGAGACAACCATGAATGTCATAGTGGCATGTTGTGTTCTGCACAATTTGGCATTAGTTCATAATGAAGACGTAGCAGACTTTGATATCAGAGAGAACTTCCCAGATGATCCCCCAAATACTTCTACAAATGATGAAAATATATCAGTCAGATCTTCGTTAGTTTCAACACATTTCAATGTTCAATAATAATTGTGGAAGAACACTTGGATCAAAGGTCATACAATCCGTCACAAAAATCCTATGAAGTAGAAGTAGTGCGTTGAGGAACAGTTGTTACAATAGCTCAAATAAATTTATATTCTAATCTACTCTTATTTATAGACTGAAAACATTCTAAAAATCCAATTACACCAAATTTCATGTAATTGTTTTTACTTCTGTGTACTGTGATAAAATAATAAAATTGGATGATGTATGAACAAGGTTGTTTGCTCAATTATTTTGAATACTTCAAATTAAAACGATATTTTACATTTTATTGACCAATTGATGATAAATTTTTCAGTTGAAAAACAGCATCTGTGTTTTAATACACCAGATACGACTTAATACACAGGTACAGTTAAACCGCTAAACGAGTCATAAATGCAATCTATCGTAAGAAACAGTTGTAAGCAAGTTCAACCAGGTATTTTTGCCAAGAGGAATCAGCTAGAGTTTTCAAATTTTCAGAATAGGTTAATTGTCCAAATATCTCGGTCAAGTTCGTTATTGGGCCAAATCCGTCGGATGGTTCAGTAGTTATGAGCATCTGAAATTTTGTTTCCTCAATAACTACTAGAATATCCATCCGATCAAGTTGATACTTGGAATGTTATTGAGGGAGGCTGAAACGAAATGGCTTGCAAAATTTCGCAGAAATCGTCACGCTAGAAAATTTAAAAAAATTCAAAAAAAAAAAAAATTTTCAATACTTAATATCTCCTCAGACTTCATTTAGATTTAAATAAAAATCCGAATATATATTGAGGTTACCGATATCTTACTCATCCCCAAATTTCATTGTCGTAGCTTTTCCCCTTCTGAAGATATGATCATTTTTTTCATTTACTCAAGAGAAAAATAGAAATGTCATGAAGTCCGAGCTTTGTCATTGAAAGATTTGCCATCACAGATCGATATTCGTTTGACAACTTGCGGACCTAGATATCAGTGTCAGTTGGCGTAATATCAATCAAAATTTTCATAGAATTCATACAGGTAGAATTCGATGTCGATGACGTTGTCAAAATTCAGAAAAGCACAGACGTAATATTAATCAAAAATTTTTTATCATAGAGAAAGAATTTGATGGCGTTGTCAAAACTCAGAAAAGCAATGACGTAAGTTTTTAGGAGAAGCATAGAACAAAATTTGGTGAAAATTATGAGTAGTTATTTTCAAATTGAGATAAAGGTTTGTTTATTCATTAGGCTTTCATATTTAGATCACATTGTCCCATAGTACGGAAAAAGACTATTGTTCACCCGATCAGAGAGCTTATAGATTTGTTAAGGTTTGAATATTCACTCGCAAGTAGGCAAACAAGAGCGCCAAAGCAATCTGACCTCACGTCAGTGCTTTCTATGGTCACTTGAGGAAAATTATAAGGGTGTTAAAATTTAAACATCAGTTATCGGATAACTTCAAAATCTTAACCACAAAACACTGATATCTTAACCTCTTTAATCACAGAGTATTAGTTTTTATCGGAGAATCTGTGGTTGGACAGTCTGGCAACAGGGTCGCCTCATGTCAACTGAAAATGATCATAGATTAGTTAAATATGCACTGAACATCCTTTCGGAAACTCAAATTGATTTGACATCTCTGTCAAGATGATCGTTGTGTTAGTTGACATGAGGTTTGATCATCCTTTCAGAAACTGGCCGTTAGTCACATGTTATTTTACTGACGGCGAAAGGAGATCAGATCCAACATTCGGTAGTTTACCCCTTTCAAGTAACAAAAAGAAAACATAAAATATCTTCAAATGTTATAGTGAATTGTTCAAATGAGTAAGTACTACAAAATCCGAATATCACAGATACGTCATACGGCGGATGACTCATCAAATCGATGTTTTCAATGCTCAAAAATGCAGTAAGATGGATTGTATGATGTTTCGAAATAAGAGATCGAAAATAAAGCCTCCTGATGATACTACACTAGTTGGAATAACTATCTGTGTTACGTTCTTGGTGTTTATGTTGACTTTAATCTGAAGTGGAAAAATCAGGTGGACTATTTGAATAAAAAACTAAATTCAACCACCAATGCTATCAATGTATTGAAAAAGTCAGATGATGTATCCAATTTGAAAATATTATTGTTCTCTAGCTTAGAGTTAATCTAATCGTAAGGTATTGTACGAGGGTTGCCTTTTATTTTCGGGATTAGAGAACAAAAATAAATATTAATCATCGAAAATCGCTTTTTTGTTTTTTAAAATATTCCCCATTAAGATCTATACACATTTGCATGCGTTCGTACCAACTGTCGAAGCACTTTTGTCACTCTGATTGAGGTATCTCCAAAAATTCATTCTGAACGCATCTACCGCTTCTTCAGGTGTCGAAAAACGTTGACCTCTCATTTTATTTTTTACTTACGGGAAAAAAAGATGTCATTCGGTGCCAAGACTATACGGCTGATAACTCGTCAAATCGATGTTTTGAGTGCTCAAAAATACAGTTGTTTGAGCCGATGTGTGAGAGCTCACATTGTCTTGATGAAATGTGCTCCGTCTTCGGAATGCATAAAATGAAAAAACAATTACTGTGCTGAAATCAGTATAAAAATACCTTTCAAATGAGGTATCAATCACCTCATCTTCCCTATTCAAAATTTGGGGGTGAGGGTTGTAGTAGCAAAGGCTTGAAGCGCTATGCGTCCGTAACCTACATCTTAAGTTGTCCCCCTCGAAACAGAAATCGACCTGTCCGAGTATTTCTATCGAAAAAACTTATTTCGTCTGTAATCTCGTCTGTTTCGTTTTCAAATGGCCACCCTGTATATATTTATGTATACCAGAACCCTTGCTGCAACAACCCCCACCCCCAATTTTTGAATAGGGAAGATGGGGTGAGTGATACCTCAATTCAAAGGTATTTTTATACTGATTTCAGCACAGTAATTGTTTTTTCATTTTATGCATTAGTTCTCGAAATATTCATGCGTTAGTTAATTTTATCACTTAAATTAATTTTTTGCGAATAATTGACATTTCGTGCTTCCGAAACACCAAAATTTCCGTACTTGTATTTGAAATTGCAAAACATCTACCACTGGACAAATGAAGTCATACCGTACGTGTTAATGCAACTAGGGTCAGATGTTCGACTAGCTGTTTTATTCACTCCAACTGTACGGTATCAGAAAGATTTGAAGTATTGATCTAAGAAATGAGACTTTTCAAAGTAAAGTAAATAATTTATCAAAAACTCACATCAATTAATTGAATATTCAAATTGTTCACCATTAGCTTCCATACAATGAAATAAGTTTTGTTCGAAACGATGGCGCACATTTTGCAGCATTTCTGGAGTGATTTGACGACATTCGTTCACTATACGTCTTCTTAAATCTTCTATGGAATCGGGCTGTGTAGAGTAAATTTTACTCTTCAAGTGGCCCCAAAGAAAGAAATCTAGTGGTGACAGATCTGGCGATCTGGCAGGCCATTCAGTGGGACCCCTTCTTCCAATCCAGCGATTTGGAAATCTTTGATCCAGATATTCTCGAACTGGTAAGGCGTAGTGTGGAGGAGCTCCATCCTGCTGAAATACAATCTGATCTTCCACATAATTTCCAGCATTGTTTTCAATAATTTCCGTCAAAATTGGATCAATGTGATTTTCCAATAAGTCCAAATACATATCTCCAGTAAGATTACCAGGTAAAAAGAACGGGCCGACAATGTTGTCACCAAATATTCCAGCCCAAACATTGAGTTTTTCTGGTTGTTGAGTATAAACTTCGTGGAACAATCTCGGATTAGCATCGGCCCAATAACGACAATTGTGTCGATTTACTGTGCCGTTTCGAAAGAACGAACACTCATCGGAGAAACAAACATTGTACAGATAATTGGGATTAGCAGTTACTCGTTCACTCATTGTATCACAAAATTCAACACGACGGTCAAAATCATCTTCGTTTAGTGCGTGTGAAAGATGGATTTTGTAAGGATGGAATTTATGATGCTTCAAAATATTTGCAATTCGAGTTCGTGTAAAACCAGATTCATGTGCTAGCTGCCTCGTACTCGTCATTGGATTCAGAGCAATCTGTCCAAGAACAGCTACTTCAGCTGCTTCATTTCTTTCCATGTTTCGTTTTTTATTAGCCACGGACCCGGTTTCTTGAAACTTTGACACTAATTCCAAAACATACTTCCTATTAACATGTTTATCTAAATGTCGTTGATTGAAGAATTCTGCGGTTCTATTCGCACATTGATTGTTTGCAAAAAAAGTGAAATTATTTCCACCCGCTCTGCAATTGAATAAACCATGTCGAACAATGAATTAGAACACATACAAGTCTCGATTCAAAACTAAGAATAATTCACATGTCAAAGAACCAGTAAGCCAACTTAATGATCTGTTCGTAATAAATAAAAATTATCGATTCTCATTTTTTTGAAAAAGATATGAATTCAATAATCAACAAAATGAAAACATATTGAAGCCAACTGAGAAAACACTTCATAATTAAGTCGGAAATCGTTTCACGAATTGGGACTGGAATATTTCTGTGGCATCATTAATGATTTGATTTTCTTACCTGGTAATCTGATTAGAGATATGTACGTATTTGGACTTTTTGGAGATTTCTATCGATCAAGTGTTACCGCATGTTATTGGAAATACTGCAAATTATATCGAAGATAATTTAGATTGAGTTTCAGCAAGATTGAGCTCCTTCGCAATACGCTTTGTTTGTTCGACATCTTGATTAAAGATTTCTATGTCAGTGGATTGGAGGAAGGAAGCCACAGTCATGGTTGTTTTGAAGCTCAAAATGTCGATTTTTCACAAAAAAAAACTACAAGTGCCATGAAAACACCACTTCATTTTCAAATACTTAGTTAAGAATATTTCGAGAACTAATGCATAAAATGAAAAACAATTACTGTGCTGAAATCAGTATAAAAATACCTTTCAAATGAGGTATCACTCACCCCATCTTCCCTATTCAAAATTTGGGGGTGAGGGTTGTAGTAGCAAGGGTTGAAGCGCTATGCGTCCGTAACCTACATCTTAAGTTGTCCCCCTCGAAACAGAAATCGACCTGTCCGAGCATTTCTATCGAAAAAATTCATTTCGTCTGTAATCTCGTCTGTTTCGTTTTCAAATGGCCACCCTGTATATAAGGTATTCCAAAGAATAAGAGCTTACCGGAAAAAGCATATTTTGAATAGTTTCGAATGAAGTTAATATGCCTAGATTCCTTGTGATAAAACTGAAGAAAAACTGTGAGTAATTAATATAAATTTAAAGTTAAGGTTTGTTCATTCATCATGGCACTGTTCCAGAGTACTGGATAAAACTCTAAAACAAGCTTGCAAAAGCTCCTGACCTCACATCTATGCTTCTCTGAATTGTTATTATTTTCATCATTTGATGGTTTTTGTTAACAGTAATGATATTATTATATTCGATTATGACTCATGTATATACAGGATGATTGTATATTCGGAATATTTATGCACGTTCTATGTTCAATACATTTTCGGTGTGAAAATCTTAATAATAATAATAATAATATTTCTTTATTTCAGATAAGATTACAAAGTGGCAATCTGAAATGAAATAGTGTCTTAACAGTAACAGTATTTAATTATTCAACTAAATTTCGCATTGAAGAAATCCCCTAACTCATATGGTTCCAGTTTCACAATTAATGATCTCATTTCTTTCTTAAATAATTTTGAATTACTTAAATTTCTAAGTCTATTAGGTAACTGGTTGTAAATTCTAATACAACTATATTCAGGATGTTTTTCAATCAGAGTTAATCTGTGCATTGGGAAGTTTAAATTTTGTGTTCTTGTGTTATAATCATGATTAGCGTTGTGTCCTATAAATTTATCCTTGTTCCTATGAAGAAATACAGCACATTCATAGATATATAAACCATACACAGTAAATATATTATTTTGTTTGAATACATTTCTACATGTTTCCCTGAACTTAAGACTATATATTGTTCTCAGGGTTCTGTTTTGTAAAATAAACATCTCTTTCAAATTTTGGTTAGTACCCCAGAAAACTATACCATATCTCAGCCTAGATTCAAAATTTGCATGATACAGCATTTTTAATGCTGTTTCACTTAAATATCTTTTAGATATTCTCATGGCAAAATTAATCTGACAACTTTTGTCCTAAATATCCTGCATGCGCCCTGAATGACAGGAAAGAGTCAATGAATATTCCCAGGAATTTTGTGTTATCTGATACAGGAATTTCCTTACTTTCCAATGTTATGCTTGTTGGTCTGCTTTTATTACTTCTGCTGGTACTGAAAATCAGTAAGTTCGTCTTTTCCACATTTAATTTGAGATCATTATTCCTTAACCATTCTTGTGTCCTATTGAAGAAGTTAGTACCTGTTCTGATTAAAGTATCCTTTTCTTTCGCTCCGATCAACAAACTGGTATCATCCGCATAGTTCAACAATGATTCTTCCTCCTCTTCCTTCACTATGTCTTCTAGATCATTGAGGAAGACAAGAAAAAGAAGGGGTCCCAGGATACTTCCTTGAGCTATACCTCTATTATTTGTCATTTCCTCCGATTCAGCACTCTCTCCATGTTTGTTAATTCTTACTTTTTGTTTTCTATTGCTCAGGTATGATTTCAACCACTTGAATGCCATTCCTCTTATTCCATGGGCTTGAAACTTATTTAACAGATGTTCTTGATTTATTGAATCATATGTTTTTGACATATCCAGAAAAATTGCCAGAGCCAACTTGTCTCCCTCCAACAGTTCTAATATATTTTTTGTTAGTTCAAATATAGCTTTCTGTGTGGATTTTCCTTTTAAGTTTAAGAAACCAGTGCTGTTGTTCCCCATGACTTTAGGATCCCTTTTTTTAATGCTGGTTTTATAATTGATATTTTGAGTTGTTCTGGGAATTCTCCTTCTTTGAATGACTGATTGATAAGGTGTGCTAGGATTCCATTTATTTCAGTCAGAGCCAGTTTAATAATGCTGGTGGGTATGTCATCAACGCCGCTGGTATGTTTATTTTTAAGTGATTTCCCTATTTCTAATATTTCAATTGGGGTGGTTGGTTTTAGGTACATAGATCTGTCATTCTGCCTAAGTTCACATTCTGGCTGTGCCAACGCCTGTGGAACTACATTATTGAAGAAGTAATTGAACTTTAGTGCAATCTCACGTGGAACTCCTTCCATCCCATTCCCTGTATTATTCTGTCCTCTAATTTATTTGCAAATTGTCCACGTTGTCTTGCTCTTGTTGTCTGATTTTCTAATTCTTTCTCCGAAAATCTGTGGGATTTGTGTTGGTGATGCATAGTTCCTGTGCCTTTAGGTCATATATATGAAATTCTATTGTTTTTGATGTCCAATTTTCCATGTTAGTGAATATATTATCTATGCAGGACGTGGATATATTCGTTATTCGTGTATATTCATTTATAGTTTGATGTAAATTGAAAGACTTCATTAGATTTGAAAATCTGGCTTTAGTTAAATTTTCTGTCATCATATCAATATTGAAATCGCCTGTTATGATGATTTCCTGCTGAGATTTATTAGCTTGCATTAGTAGTTCTTCCATTCTATCTAAGAAAATACCAACGTAACCGTTAGGTGTTCTATATATCGAGATTATCAAAATTTTTCTTGATCCTACTTGGCAGTCCACAGCTGCACATTTGAAATCTCCTTCAAGTGAGAGATTGATTAGACTTGTTCTCTCTGATGTTTTGTATGATTTATGAACATAGATAGCTGTTCCTCCATATCCATTCTGTCTGCAATATTTAGATGCCAGGTAGAAATTATTTACTGAGAAATGCTCTAATTTATCCTTTGTCTGCCAGTGTTCCGTTATGCTGATTATTTTGCGTTTTGAATTTATTCGACTCCTTCTTCAATTCTGTCAATTGAATTTGATATAGATTGCACGTTTTGATGAACAATACTGATTGAACTTACAGATTTGGGGCTTTTCGTTTCCGCATTAGTTGCGAAACCCCTCCTGATTCTTCATTTCTTTATGTTTGGCGAAGTCAAATCTTTTGATTCCCACTCCTGCAGGCCAAAAGTCAGACTTGTACATTTCTTCTTTCTTTTCGAATGGCGCTGTTATTAAAAATCTTTTTGATCTCTCTTTGCTTGATGGTATCTCTCTTACTGTAATAGCCGCTTTCTCATATCCTTGTTAACCACTCTGTTTATATAAAGCCATATTTTTTTTCTTCCCCAAAGAATCCTTTCGAATCTTTTCCGGTGCCGATATTTTTCGTGTGGTAATTTCTTTTCCTTCAACGGTTTACTTACATAGTTCCATATTTATAAATATAAAATAAAACCCTCGTACTGAAAGGGCGTTTGCTCAGATACATTAATATTTTCCGTTTATTAAACTCAATTTCGTTTGAAATTTCATCAGTTCAAGGAATAACTCGGAAGGTAAAAGAATTTCCTAATCAGAAATATACGGAAGAAACCTTTCAAAGTACGTTTCAATAAATTGTCGACTGGCGAGCTACTTCCAGCGAATGAATTATTCAACCTGTACCTAGTTAGGAACTAGTTTCTCCTACATTTCTGTCGCTAATAATGCATTCAATCCTTTTAGGTGAACCAGAGTAAAATGTTTCAACATTGACCCTGGTAATGACAATATTACGGTTATATCTGATTTACATTATCAATAATAAGGAAAGAAATAGATGGATTAATCTGGTCAACATTCAGAAAGATGATTTTTTACGATGTGATTCCTGATATGAGTTGTTTTCCAATCAGGTGCGTGTGATCCCAAGGCTCCAACTCCTGGTGCTTCTCGCCCTCTTTATTAAGGGAAACGAGTTTACTGGAAAGGACTATGGTAGATCGGAGAGAACCCGGAACGATCCCGGAGCGCCTTATTTGGTGACTGGAAAGCAGCTATTATATCCAATTATTCTGATGTGACTACTCATCACTGCAGTAATTAGTACATAATAATAAAATTTAGAAAAGCGCTGACGTGAGGTCAGGAGCTTTTGCGCACTTGTACGGAGATAATAACACAACCAACAAGATTAAATATATCTCAAATTGAAAATAACTACTCACAGTTCTCTTTGAATTTTGTTCGAAGGTCAAATTGTCTTCTCCAAAACACCAATCAAAAGTAGGCATATCAAATCCATCGAAAACCATTAAGAATATCTTTCTTTCACTAAGCTATTGTCTTTTGAAATCCCCTATATTTTAAATTCAATATTAATAATACCTCGAACTATAAACAACGAAACTAACAGTTTCTTCTCAGTTTCTTTCAGCCACAATCATTTTCCACCTAAAAATGTACTACTTCGAAATATAAAACTTGAATTACTTGAATGCATATGGCAACATAATCAGGAAAATTAATCTATCGGTAAACATAGTCCTTTTTTCATCATAAAACAAGAATTTCGGATGGGTTAACACTGGTCTTTCGAAATACCTCATATATGATATTCAAACTCAAACTACACAAAAGCGATGATTCTTCGGAATCGAATCTTTTAAAACCTCTAAATACTTTTACGATCATTACATCTTGTAGAACACGAACTTGGTTTGTGAATATTCACAACAGAAATTATACAGGGTGAGTCTTTGACCACTGCGTTAATTTTAACCATATCGCTTGAACTTTTATCTTGACGTCAAAATCATTAGTCTTTTTGCAAACATTTTCTTCCTAAATTGCACACTTCTTGAGATATTTGAAGTTGAATGGAATTGAATCGATATAATTTTTCACCACAAAATCTAAATTGTCCAAATTTGATGCCCCGTTCAAACTCACATAGGTGTTTTTCTGTCAAAAATTTTGTCTATATGAAAAAAGCTTCAGACTTCCAGAGTTGCAAAAACTTTCACATCTTTATTTCATACACCGATTCAACCTGGTTCACAAACTTAGTTTGACTTAGTTTTAATATTTTAGAATGTTTGTTATGATGCATGGTTAATTGAAATTCAATCAATATTGAATATTCAAACGAAAGATTAGAATAGAATCTTAATTTCATCGATTGAAATGATCTCTTGTTATAAATTTTTTCTCTCTGGAAGGTCAATCTATGAATAACCATTATTCATGTTTTGGCAATGTTTAGTAATTAATTATAGTCTAAACAGAATAGATTCATATTAATGATTTAACAAAAATTTTTATTAAAGACAACCTCTTGCCTTGGAAGTTTTCATAGAAATAATGGTTTTCATGATTTTGAAATTTTAAGAAGAAAATAAAAAATGTATGATGATAACATCCAATAATTCTGAGGTTTTTTGGCCTTTCTCACTAGAAAGGGATGGTTTATAATCTTAAACTAGAAAGAAATTATAGTAGAACAACAAAAATCTATGTTTATGGTGTTGAATTTTTTTTACCAGAAAATTAGTATTTTGTATCTTCCTTCTGGATATGGACCTCATCGGATGAAACATGAGTGAGTGAATCATTTTTTAGAAGGAAAATAATATTTTTAAACAATTCAGATTCATTAGTGGAAGCTGTGGAAGGTATTTTTCATTCAAACTAAACTGGACTACGGAGGGTTATTTGCCCAATGTGAAAACTGAAAATGCTTATAACTTTTTAACGCAGCTGAATATGGAAAAACCGTAATGGAAAAAGTGTTTCTTTTGATCTCAAGAACCTATGGTTAAAATTAATGCAGTGGTCAAAGACTTACCCTGTATAATAACATTTTCCACCAACCGAAAGTGAACTAATAAGTCCGACCGATGGCAACCGAATATCTGTGAAAGCGGCGAGCATTGAAATTTCTGATAATAACAATAATAATAATACTAAATTTATTCATGCTCATACATAAATGCTTACATACGTGAAACAAAATCTAATTCAATAAAAATCTAAAAAATCATCACTCAAGAATTCATCGAATGTATAATCTTTTTAGCAAATAATTCTTTATAGAAACCTTAAAATGCTTCAGAGATGTCGTTTTCACATCGCATTTCTATTTTCCGATTTTACGAAAAAATTCATAATTTCAGATGAATAAATTGGGTATTTTTCAATTTGATCGACAGGATGGGGAGTTCTCGGGCGATGGCCATGTTTCATTTTCGACTGCCTCCCCAAAGTTTTAATGAGCCTCCAATTGACACGAAACGTGAGTGTCAACGTAATTTATCAACATTAACTTCGACTTCTGAGATTGCTTGCTTTTAAGTAAATGAAAAAAAATATCTACTGGTGACAGAAAGCAACGACAATGAAATTTGAAAATATTTAAGACATCAATAACGTTCATACATGCACAAATTTCTATTTAATTTGGACGGAAATCTTATGAGGTGTATAGTATTAAAACATTTTTTGGAAATAAAAAAAAATTTCTAGCTTGTTTCAGTATTGAATTTTCACTGATTCACAATCGCTCTAGGCTTCTCTATGCATTCAAAATTTTCAATCATTAAACGTATCTCTATATTGAAGAAGAAATGCTTCTTAAAATGGTACAATGCTGAGATTGAAGGACTTGATGACGAGATATTGTTGATGATGGAGCTCGTGTTGAATTATTGTTTGGGCTATTACCATCATCTATTGTGGATGTAATGTTTTCCGACGTTTCGATAGACATCTTCTATCTTTATCAAGGAGGAAAAGTAAAAAACCTTTTGAAAATTATCAATTTTGAAAAAAGTCAATGTTGACAGAACTCATGAAAGAAAATGAACGATGTTATATACTCATCTGTGATATGATGATCTTTTTAAGTTGGATCGAACTATCGGCGTCCAAACTTCTGGCAGATCTATAGATGGAGCACTTATGGAATCAGGTGTTATTTTCATAAATGCTGCTTCTTTGATTTTTCTTCTTGCAAGTTTTTCTTCTTTGCATATTTTTGATGCTTCATCCCATTTTATACGATGATTCTCATCTACAGCATGTTGGACCAACCTGGATTTGTCGCTGTCTAGTACTCGTAGAAGCTTCTGATGATGATGATGATAAGAAACACGAAACACTTCATAGAAATAATGAGACATCAAGAAATCATGGAAGAAGACGTTATGGTCAGCTTCGACATCACCAGTTTGTTCACTAATATTCCGACAGATAAAACACTTATCATAGTTAGGAAAAAGCTTGAAGAAGATCAAACCCTTAGTGAAAGAACTACACTAAGCGTGAATGCAATTATGGAAATGCTTTCTCTTTGTATTGAAACAACATATTTCCAATTTGAAGACATCTTTTATCAACAAGAATTTGGAATGGCCATGGGTTCACCACTATCACCAATTTTAGCTGATTTATATATGGAAATTTTCGAACAGAAAGCATTAGAAAAATATGTACTTAAACCCAAACTGTGGAAAAGATATGTAGATGATACTTTCATTATTTGGCAACATGGAAGAGACACTATAGATGGATTCCTTCAATATCTAAACAATCAAGAGGAATCAATTAAATTCACAATGGAAATCAAGAAAGACAGACAACTTCCATTCTTAGATGTACTCGTACATAAACTAAATGGATTCACAAAAACCACTGTGTATAAGAAGCCAACGAACACAGGACAATATCTACATTTTAATTCAAACCACCAACTAAACACTAAATTGGGAGTAGCAAAATGTTTATTTGATAGAGCAATAAACATTTGTTGCACTGAAGAAGACCAAAATGAAGAAATAAATAACATCTGGAAAACTCTTAGAAGCAATGGCTACCTTAAAAAGATATTAAAAAAAGCTAGACGAACAAGAGAAAGTCAACCTGAACCAACAGATATAAATCAGACCATTAAAACCGTAATTCCTTGTGTAAAAGGTTTGTCGGAGAAAATGAGAAGAATTGGAAATAGATACAACATAACGACTGCATTCAAAACTCAAGACACTATCAGAGCTAACCTTACAAAAGTTAAGCCTAATAATGAGACACAAAGGACAAATAACTGCATATATGAATTACCTTGCGAGTGCGGAAGATCTTACATCGGAGAAACTAAACGCCCTCTGAATGTACGAATAAAAGAACATCAGAAGCTTCTACGAGTACTAGACAGCGACAAATCCAGGTTGGTCCAACATGCTGTAGATGAGAATCATCGTATGAAGTGGGATGAAGCATCAATAATATCCAAAAAAGAAAAACTTGCAAGAAGAAAAATCAAAGAAGTAGCATTTATGAAAATAACACCTGATTCCATAAGTGCTCCATCTATAGATCTGCCAGAAGTTTGGACGCCGATAGTTCGATCCAACTTAAAAAGATCATCATATCACAGATGAGTATATAACATCGTTCATTTTCTTTCATGACTTCTGTCAATATTGACTTTTTTGAAAATTGATAATTTTCAAAAGGTTTTTTACTTTTCCTCCTTGATAAAGATAGAAGATGTCTATCGAAACGTCGGAAATCATTACATCCACAATAGATGATGGTAATAGCTCAAACAATCATTCAACATTGAAGGACTTCTTAGATATCAGTAACCTTTATGTTATTTTCAAACTTTGTGATTCAATCTTTATGAAATTCTAGTTTTCAAAAAAAAGGAGTTCTTCAACATTTTTAGCGTGATTCAATCATGTTTCAATATCATTCAAACTTTTTTGAAAGTATCTCTTATCGTTTTGCCCAAATGTCCCAAATATCCTACACGTCACGCGATAGCATTAGGAAATGGATCAGGATGTTCAGATTACAAGTGCGATAGTTAAATTCAAGACTCTGGTCGTCCTCGTTCAGTTCGCGATGAAGAATCAATTGTTGAAGTGTCGGTTCGTCAAAATCCGTCTTTATCCTTCCGAAAGCGAAACCTAGCGTTGAACATCAATAAATCGTCTTTAAATTCAATTTTAAAGAAAGACTTACATCTAAAAGCCTTTAAAATTCAATTGGTTCAAGAATTGAAGGATGCGGACTATGCTAATCGACTGAATTTTGCGAACGCAATGCTGCAGCGATTTAAAAACTTTAACAACATACCAGTTAGTGACGAAGCAAATTTTCACCTGAATAGTCATGTTAATAAGCAGAATTTTCGGTACTGGGCAGTGGAGAATCCGAGACGAAAGCTTGAACGACCTTGCATAGCCTAAAGGTCTTGGTTTGGGCCTCAATGTCTGCTAAAGGCATAATTGGTCCTTATTTTCATGAGCAATTAATGAATAGTGACTGTTATTGAATATGTTGCGAAATTTTTGACCCAGAGTTGCAGGAGTTTGCAGGTTTCAACTCAAGAACTTGGTTTGCAACAAGATGGGGCCACTTCTCATACCTCAAATGATTCAATGGAAGTTGTTAACAAATTATTCCATATTAAAGTCATTTTGCGAAGAAGGGGTAACATCAACTGGCCTCCCAGAAGCCCCGACCTTAGCCTGCTTGATTATTTTGCATGGGGATACCTCAAAAGTAAGGTTTATCAAAATAATCCGACAAATCTAACCCAGTTGAAGCAAAACATCAAGCAGCAATATCAATAGCTATGTGTCAACGTTTTATCACCAATCTTCGTTCCCGTATAAAATAGTGGCAGCAACGGACATCATTTGAATAACATCATATTTTCCAAATAATTCTCTAATTTATATGATAATAATAAACAATAATTTTTATTGTTCACAAATATTTTTTGTTTTAAGGAACTTACAAATACCCGATATCCTTTCTAGACACCTTGTACTTAATATCTCATAGGTTATTCATCAGAGGTCCTCAAAATTCTGAATGTATATCAACGTCATTGATATTCACAACATCCTGGAATAAGAGCATTGTAACATCTAATTTTCAGAAGCTAGTTGTTTTCTATATTGTTTTGGTGTTTGAAGTTCAGCTCATAAACTGTGATCGTCTTGGAAGTTTCGATTCGAAAATAAGAATAGAACATAAAACGATCATTTTTTGGTATTTATATGATTTCGTTACTTGATAAATTGGAAAAATTTGTTTTATACCAATACTTAAATAATCTCAACAATTCACGTTCTGACGAGAAGATTCAGGCCCTTTTTCCTAATTTGGACTTGAAAAAATTAGGTATTTCGAATTACAAGAGCTTACTGGAAAAAATATATCAATTTTAATATGATTTTAGAACTTTACTTTCAATCTGATTAGTTTCTAAGAGAAGGGAATTTGAGCTTCTAATAAAAGTGAATGAAACTGTTAGTGTTTTTTTAAATTTAAGTTAAAAGTTGGTTAATTCTTTCATATTAATTGTTTTTCAGGTTTTGAGTATTAAATGGTTCCAAAGTCCAAAAAGGCATTAGAACAAGTGCGAAAACCTCAATTCAGTAGTTTTCTGCATTTTTTGATTCAAACAAATTTGGTGTATTTAGGAGCTCATACCATATGGTAGGTCGACAACTCGTTGAATTTGATTTCTCCTTTTTTTGGTTGTTAACTGTGGAAAAGAAGTGAAGGGAGTTGAAGAATGTTAGTTGCCAAAAGTATTAAATGATCAAAGAAAGCAGGAATTTTTCTGTAGACTATATACAGGGTGTCTCAAGTTCGAGTGCCTATTAGACGTTTCTGGAGAACTAGACATATTTGAAATCTGAAAATTGGAATTATGATATTGTTCGAAGTTCTCTACAGAGCTAAAATATTTTCGAAGCCCAAAAACTTCCGGTTATACAGGGAGTGAAAATAAATTCGACGAAAACATTTTTTTCTCAAGATTTCCATTCCTGATATAATCGAGTATTCAATAGTGAATACATTTCTGTTAAAACCATTGTAATAAATCGAATAGTTTTCAAAATATCTAAAAAAAATTAGAAAAAAAGTCAAATATGTTCATTATTCTTATTTTAAATATCCTGAGCGTAAACCGTTTTCACAACATCGAAGAGGAAGGATGTGAAAAGGCCATGCATCTTTTGGATTTCAAAAATATCATCACACGGTGTTTCAAATTTTGTGTTGAAAATTGTGATCTTAAATTGGCCATAACTTCTGTTTTTCAAATTAGAACCCTATTTTTGGCGCTCTTGTTCACCCGAACAGAGTGCCTATCATTTTGCCCGAATGTCTGTAATTTTAGAATATCGAGCCGAAAATGGTCTCAATCGATTGGGTTCGACTCCCCGATGAAGAATCCGTGGCGAAAGTTGAGTCTGTCCGGCCGGCCGTATCCTTTCGAGCATCCAAAAAGAATCAGCTAGAGTTTTCATATTTTCAGAATAGGTAAATTGTCCAAATATCTCGGTCAAATTCGTTATTGGGCCAAATCCGTCGGACGGTTCAGTAGTTATGAGCATCTGAAATTTTGTTTCCTCAATAACTACTAGAATATCCATCCGATCAAGTTGATACTTGAAATATTGTTGAGGAAGGCTGCAACAAAACAGCTCGCAAAATTTCGCAGAAATCGTCACGCTAGAAAATTTTTAAGAAATTCCCAAAAAAAATATTTTTAATCCTCACTATCCCATAAGATATTTTTCGGATTTGAATAAAAATTCGTGAATATATTGAGGTGATCGATATTCTACTCATCTTCAAATTTCATTGTCGTAGCTCTTTTCCATCTAAAGATATGATCATTTTTTTCATTTACTCAAGAGAAAGGTGAAATGACATACGTCCCGATGATTTTCTTTGAACGATGGCCATCACAGATCGATATTCTAATGCCAGGATCATTAATCAGTGTCAGTTGGCGTAATATTAATCAAAATTTTTCACAACGGGAAACCATAGAGATAAAATTCAATATCGGTGGATGAAATAATATACGTTGTCAAAATTCAGAAAAGCACTGACGTAAGTTTTTAGGAAATGGGAATTATAGCTTCGAACAAAACTTGGGGAAAATTATGAGTAGTTATTTTCAATTTGAGATATAGGTTTGTTCATTCATTAGGCGTTCACATTGTCCCATAGTACGGGAAAAGACTATTGTTCACGTGATCAGAGTGCTTATAGATTTGTTATGGTCTAGAGTAGCTCAACAAGAGCGCCAAAGCAATCTGACCTCACGTCAGTGCTTTCTAAATTTTTTTATAATTGTGTTGGATTCGGCGGTCAAAAATAATGATAGTTTTCTCACATGATTATGCTCCTAAATTCAATAATTTCTGAGTTATTTGAGATTTTCTGGATTTATGTAGTACGTAGAGTAAAATTCTTTGAATCTGATTCATAAGGATATTCTGTGAGCATAGAAGATAAATCATCCCATTTATAATTCACAAGTATCAGACAGGTCTTATTGTTAGTCGTTATGAAATTTTTTGATTTCACAAAATGAATCGTTGCTCTTCTAATAATGAGATTTTGGATTTATTTCTTATATTGTATTTTTTCAATTGTATACGCAATACAAATTCAAATGCACTTAATGATATTGTTTATTTCAAATCCATGGTAGATGACACAAAATGTTGAGTATCCAATGAGCAGTATCCCCATTTTTTTTTACAATTTCTGAAAAGCTGTTTCATACTTTCCAAATTTTGGAATGTAATAGCCCCTAAAGAATACAAAAAAAGAGCAGTCGATGAAATTAGTGTTTCAACTTATTTCTAAACTAATGACAATTAATCTCTTCAATAGGAAACACATTAAATAGATTCACTACTTCAGTACACCGAATTATGATTATAAATAAATTATGATAATAAAAATAAAAATACGTTTCAAAACACAAATTAACAAAATCAATGATCAGGTAAGAGTTTCAATATGGTGACCATTTTGTTCCACACACTTTCGACTTTGCCCTGAATACGTTGAATGTAGTTTTTGACCAATGAAACCATTTTATTTAGTCACACAATTTAAACAAAATGGTTCTAATGGTGAACATTAACTTTTTCATATTTGTAGTCATGAATGTTGCGTTTTTTCAAAATTCGGTGCACTGAATTTCTGTCTGAATCGATTTCATGAGCTGCACTTCGAATAGATGCATTTTCATTCGCTTCGAAATAAGTCAAAACACTAATTTCATTTTCATCATCATCAACTACCCTTCTTTTGTATTCTTTAGGGGCTCTAATACTTCCAAAACTTTGAAAGAAACATAGTTTCTAAAGATCTTCTCCGTCATGGAAGGTAAATGGGGATACTTCTCGTTGAAGGCCCGGCAGCTTCTACTAATAATTCTGTCACATTCACCATGTTTATAAAATAGATCCAGAATTTCGTAATTAGAATAACGGTTCATTTTGTTAAATCGAGAAATGAAGATAACGAATAACAATAACACCTGACACTTGTGAATTATTAACAGATAATTTATCTTCTATGGGTATAGAGTGTTCCCATGGTTTCGAAAGAATATTTATTGAATTTTTAGATGCAATCAATTTGACTCTACGTATTGCAAACAAAGCATTGTATTGATCTAAGTTTTGAAAGTAGCCAATTAAAACGTCCCGGCTCTGACTCATCTCCTAAACCATCCACATCAAAAACGGTATTAGCTGAAAGTGTTTCTGAGGAAGATATAATACCCAAGAAAAAGTCTAAAACAATTGACATTGGCAGTTACTTTAAGAAAGAAAACTCGATGGAGATGATGGTTTCCAGAATGGTCTGCAAAGATGGTGTGCCCCTCAGTTTATTTTGTACATCGGCAGATTTGAGATATTTGTTTTCGAAAAGTGGATTTAAACTTCCTAATTCACCAAACACCATAAGATCTATAGTTTTAAATTTTGCAAATACCGTTAAAGCCGACTTGATAATTGAGTTCGAATATCTTAAGAAACAAGGAAAAAGATTTTCGTTGAGTTTTGATGAATGGACTTCACAAAAAATCACCGTTATTTGAATCTAAATGTACACCACAAAGAAAAACATTTTAATCTGGGTTTGATTAGAATACACGGTTCGTGCACTGCGGAACATACTATAAATCTAATAGAAAACCGCTTAAAAAGCTTCGGACTTGATTCAGATACTGATATTATTGGTATGAGTACTGACGGTGCAAGTGTCATGGTCAAAGTAGGTAAGCTAATGAAGTGCTATCAGCAACTTTGCTACGCACATGGGTTGCAATTAGCTGTGATCGATGTTTTATATAAAAGAGAGAAGAAGACTCAATAATGCCAACAACAACTCCTGATTCAGATTCAGATACAGATGACGAAGACACAACGGATGATACTTTAGGAGAACAAGGAGTTTCAGTAACAATAACAGATCCTTCTAGTGCTGAATTAATTCCTAGATACGATGACCTTCTTCAAAAAGTGCGAAAAGTGGTACAACTGTTTAAAAGATCGCCCACTAAATATGACATCTATTTGCAAAAGTACGTAAAAGAAGATACAGGTAAAGAACTAAGCCTTATTTTGGATTGCCGCACGCGTTGGAATAGTCTTCTGGCTATGATAGAAAGAGTTTATAAACTGAAAGTGTGTATTGACAAAGCTTTAATAGATATAGGATCTGACTTAAAATTTAATGATCTTGAATGGTCGAGAATAAAAGACTTGATAGATAGTTTGCAGCCATTTAAATTAGCTGTAGAGACGTTATGCAGAAGGGATTCGACCCTACTAACTGCTGAAACAACACTAAAATTTGTTTTAGAGAAGTTGCTCACTTACGACACGGCGTTAAGCACTGATTTATCTGAAGCACTACATGCTAGAATCAAAGAACGTCGTACTATAGTAACAGGTATATTGATATACTTACAGAATCCAAAGAAATATCAAGAAGATTTAAATCGAGCTGAAAATACATTTACTATGCCAAAGAAAAAGATATACGACTAGAAATGAAAAAATCTTGGAAAGATTTAACCAAGATAATAACTCTGACAAAAGCGTGGAACTCGTGGACGTGGAAGAAACAGTAGAGAAGAGCTACCATAAATCCAGAAAATCTCAAATAACTGAGAAATTATTGAATTTAGGAGCATAATCATGTGAGAAAACTATCATTATTTTTCACCGCAGAATCCAACACAATTAAGATTACAATTTTCAACACAAAATTTGAAACACCCTGTGATGATATTTTTGAAATCCAAAAGATGCATGACCTTTTCTCATCTTTCCTCTTCGATGTTGTAAAAACGGTTTACGCTCAGGATATTTAAAATAAGAATAATGAACATATTATTGACTGAACATATTTGACTTTTTTCCAGTTTTTTTTGGATATTTTGAAAACTATTCGATTTAATACAATGGTTTTAACAGAAATGTATTCACTATTGAATACTCGATTATATCAGGAATGGAAAACTTGAAAAAAAAATTTTTCGTCGAATTTATTTTCACTCCCTGTATAACAGGAAGTTTTTAGGCTTCGAAAATATTTTAGCTCTGTAGAGAACTTCGAACAATATCATAATCCCAATTTTCAGATTTCAAATATGTCTAGTTCTCCAGAAACGTCTAATAGGCACTCGAACTTGAGACACCCTGTATATATTCTTTTGAACTTTGGCTTACAATATTTAGTAGCAAACAATAAAGTATATAGATCAGGGTTAGTGACGGGGTGTCATACAATTCGGCATATGACATAAAAGCCTAGGGAAAAAACCCCAGTAAAAAAAACCCTGGCTCCCCGCCTAAGTGTGAAAGTACAAAAATAAGCTGAAATATATTTTAGGGACTTCTTTCTTCAATAGTGATCTTCTATTGATGGAAACAGAGACTTCTTCAAGTTGCCCATATCGAATCTGGAAATGAAAAGACAAAAGCAGAAAAAAGAACTGAATAACAAAAATACGAAATTTGAAAGAAATAAAAAAAAACACCGTCAAATTCGCCTTTTTGGATTAACTCGATATCGTGAATCAAGGATTTTTTAACATAATAAGCTATACCGTAAATTTTACTAAGGAGATAATCAATGAATACATAACCTTTTATGGTTCCTCTTTCACAAAGATTTTTGTTTAGTATCCGTATGTGTCTCTTGAAGGAGAATAATCACAGCACCATAGTCCTTTGCTAGTTTAGAAATATAATCACTCTTGTCCTTAGAAATTGTCTATATTCAAATCTAATACACAAAATTTGTCGCCAATCTGCAAGGAGGATTCTTCGAATCGGGTCTTGCGGTCCAAGTGATGATTTTTCAGATCTTCTGATGTTTGAAGTTTGCTATGGAACCCATTCAAAGGGAAATCATCATCCATAGTTGGGGAAGGTTGTGACATAACACTTATTTCATTGAAAAAATAGCAGAGGAAAAATTATCGACTGACATTTATTATGACTTATGTCATACATAGACTGTATTTCGATAACGATAATGTGCATTAACAAAAATTCTGGATTTCAGCATATGGTTTGATTCCATATAGAAATTCTTCGAACAAATCCTTCAAATGTCCTCAGAGGATACTGTGCTCAGTGAAAATATTGAAAATAATAATAATTCCCAGCTGATGATATTTTTTCATTCTTTCTGAAGTGGGTGCTGAACAAATAAAGACCCCTCATTAGGTTATGTAATCTTTTTCCATTGCTTAGGTATTCTTCTCATATATTAGTGATATTTACTATCACAGTAGAAAATTGTTTATATAATTGAGAGTTAAAAAAATGTAGAAAAGTACTGACGTAAGGTCAGGAGTTTTGGTTTTTGTTTCACAACGAAAAGGATGGAAAATGGATGAAAGGTACTTGGCAACACTTGTTCCTGCATAGTGGCTTTTTCAGAGCAGGGAATCCAGAAACTAGGATAGGGATGGAAATGATTAATTAAGAATAAAACGACAACAGGTGATCACAATAGGATCACATCAGATAAAATGGATCGATACATCTATCATATCCAAGAAGGAAAATCAAGCAGGCAGCATTAATGAAAATCTCTTTCAATCCTATAAGTTAGTTTATCATCAGTTGACCATAAAATCATCCTATTATAATTTTGCATTGAATTGAACGAAAGTTTGGGACATATTCAATCAAAAATATGCGATTATTCCCAGTGATTGACTGCTTTATTCGATAACTTATTATTGAAATTAATGATTGATTTTCTGAAAACTTATTACGGGATATATTCAAACACTGAAAAGCTATTTATACCATGATTAGAATAGATTTTGTTCGATAACAAATCCAATATATACCAAAAACAACCATAAAAACCTCAAAAAAATCCATTTGCGTTGCACCAACCGGCATAAAATCATAAACTCAAGAACCGCCGGAAACAAAATGCACTTTCTTCGGGTGCTGCCGCATAGCACCGGCCATTCCCATTCCATTTTCACAATGTTCATTAGGTGACCTATCATTAAGATACCGAGATACCTCCGCAGAAAAATCCGTTGTGAAATGAGTATCGGAACGCAAAAGGCCATCAATTTTTGCCTTTAACTATTTAGTAGCGGTATCATTTGAATAACATGCTCCATTTACTGTTTTCGCGTTTGCATGATGCAATGTGCATTACGGCATGGGTGGACACAATATGAAACTTGTCTTTTTCCTATTTGTTGAATATTTTAACCTCGTGAAGGACTCTGGGATATATATAAGCAGGGGGTAGATAAGTTCTAGTCATAATTCGCTGGATTTTAGTTGGTTATCACAAAATGAACTCCTTGGTGAGTGTGCAGAACAGTTTCATTTCATTTTTCTTAATACTGCTCGCTTCGAAAATACAAAGTTGAAATGTTAGCTAAGGCTATTATCACGTTGATTCAATATTTGAAAGTTTTCATCAGTAGATCGGGATTCATCTATTTTCACAGATCCTATTTTTATTGAAAGTGTCCGCCATTGATTGCTTCCTTATTTTGTTATTAACCATTTTTCTTGTATTTTTCATCATTTACTTCTATTTTTCATTTCTCTTTATATTTTTTTGTTTTTCCGAGATATGATTCAACTCATTGTGTTTAATTTTGGAGTTGAAGATATGTTTAAATTCTAATACATATATTTTTATTGTTTTTGATGGTGATAAAAATAAATATGACACCATTCATTTTTAACTTAGCAGGTTACTTGGACCTATAATTGTTTAAAGACTTAGAGTGCCAAATAAGGATATAAGTTTCTCTCTTGCTTCATCTCAGATTTCAATCAATTTCCGTCCATTCAAAGGATGAGTGTTTTATATCTACATTTATTTTTAACATAGACAAGTGATACTGGGTGTTGAAATAAAAATATTACTTTTTCCGTTAGCTTCTGCATATATTTTGTCATGATCACATTATTTTATTTAAAATTCATCGGGCTGTCACCAGCCTCTATTTTGATTTATTCTTATGGCTATAAGATGCTATAGTTATCTATTCAAAGTCAACTAGGTTCCAGGAATAAAGAGAACAACTTGAAAGCTCGAACTATTAACTTTTAAATAGAGCCGAATTCGAAATAATGAGCCAAAAATGTATCTCTTTCAACATTAGATATCCATGATAGAAATCAAGATATTAACCAAGAGGGTTACCAAGACGCATCCTGTATTTTTTATTTAAGGTGTACACTGAAGATCTGATATCTCATCATAAGCTACTTCTATATCAACAGAATTGGACAAACGCCATTATGTGATCTTAACATGTGTTTTGCCTTATTTCACCGAACTGAATACTTAATATCAAATTGTGTCCCCATTTCGATAATTAAAAGGGTTTATATCATTTCATTACACTCACTGTTAAAATCATATTTACTCAACAACATAACTAACAAAATATATTTATTCTCAACATCACTATTTCTGTTTTTTGCAGGCATATGCAGCAATCGCCTTAGCGCTCATCAGCGCGTCCAGTGCTTCAATAATCGGGCACGGTCCAGGCCTAATAGGTCCAATCGGACCATCCGCAGCTTTATTAAGCCCAATTGGCGCATCTGCACACCTAGTTGGAGGAATTGGAGCCTCAGCATCTCTCATCGGACCAGCAGGTCCTGTCGCATCTTTAGTTGGTCCTGCAGGCCCAGTCGCTAATCTTGTTGGTCCCGCCGGTCCTTCAGCAACCCTTGTAGGCCCAGCTGGTCCCACTGCTAACCTTGTTGGTCCAGCTGGCCCTACCGCTAATTTGGTAGGTCCAAGAGGTCCTGCAGCCACTCTGGTTGGTCCAAGAGGCCCAACAGCCAATCTCGTAGGTCCTACTGGCCCAATCGCCAACCTAGTTGGTCCATCAGGTCCATCCGCTACCCTTGTCGGCCCATCTGGTCCCACTGCAAATCTCGTAGGTCCTACTGGTCCAACTGCCAATTTGGTAGGTCCATCTGGCCCTTCAGCTACCTTGATTGGTCCAGCTGGTCCAACAGCCAACCTTGTAGGACCAACCGGTCCAACAGCCAACTTGGTAGGTCCATCCGGTCCTGCGGCAACCCTTGTAGGCCCAGCTGGTCCCACTGCTAACCTTGTAGGTCCCGCAGGTCCTGTTGCCAATTTGGTTGGTCCAGCTGGTCCCGTCGCCACTTTGGCTGGTCCAGTAGGTGGAGTTGCTTTGGCTGGACCTGCAATTGGAATTGCTGGTGCACCTGCCATCGGTTTGGCCTCTGGACTTGGTGTCATTGGAGGACGTGGAGTAGCTCTTGGTGTGCCATCTTTGGGTCTTGCTGGACCTGGACTTCTTTTGGGAGGAGGAAGATTGAACCTTGGTGCAGTTGGTGCAGGATCATCAGCTCTCCTTGCTGGACCATCTGGTGAGTTGTTTATTCATATTATGTAGGTATGAAAATGATGCATAATGACTCGAGTACTCAATTAATTGTCAATTCCATAGAAGTATAAAATACTGACTGTTCTTTTGGTTTAGGATCAATTGCAAGGGATTCACTAGGACACGCCGCTATTGCTGGACCAGCCCACGGAATCCTAGGCTCAGGACTTGCCCTACACGGTTAAACTTGAAGATAATCATTCAAACTCGCTGTTGATGCACTGCCAAACGTTCATACCTCTTTTTTCTTCTATTTATCTTCTCAACATGTGTTGATGTGATATATTTGTTTGTTACCTGCCTGATCCTAGTCTATGTAGATTGGATTCAATTATAGCATTTTGAAATTGAAAGAATAAATTTTTCTATTTAAAGAATTGGGTAGTTTGAATTTACAATGTGATGCATTTAATACTGCGGTAACTCCTATCAACTTATGTTGTGGAAATTTGGAACATATCTTCGTAAATTGAAGAAGCATACAATGATTGAAATAATGGAGATATCTTCAAAGATTTTAGGGTCAATTGAGAATCGATTACTTCGATTTTTCAACTCTCCGTCATTAGAAATTGAAAGAAAAATATAGGTTTTCATATTTCTGCTCTCGCAAACATTATTTTAAAATAATCTGTAATTCAATAGGTTTCATAGTTACTTCTCTCAAACTAACACCTATCACGATTTTTGATTTTTCAAGCTGCAGAAAGTGTATATCGTTAAAATACTTGATGTTTACTTTGCAAAATTTTCTTCATGAATTTTATGTATAATATACATTAGTCTTTTCAACTTTGACTCTACTGGATCACGATAATCCAATAAGATCTCAATAGTGCATGATTCAATTTCTCTGTTTTAAATATTCATCCATTCAATCAGTGGTATTTTTTTTGGATCTTCAATTCGTGAGTTGTCTGTGAACGAAAAAATAGCAAATATTTGCGATGTTTTATTCCCAGGGTGCCTGACTTGAAGTTTTGAGCTGAAGGTAATTGTAATGAGACCAATCGAATGTTAATTTGTTGTATTCTATGGCTTTATTTCATTCAGATTTGTCTCCGCGATATATACCGTTGAGAAAGAAAAAATAAACTGATTTCATTAAATTCAAATGGTGTGCGACAAAGCTGTCCTTATGGTATAAGTGAGTAACTCCAATACATAGCATAACAAGAGTTTTGTTCTATAGTTGGATAGCTTTTTTTATCTCCTTTTTTAACAGGTGATGTCGTTTTACTTTGCTTCCATTTTTTCGATACTTTACCCCTTCAAATATTTTCCTTCGCATTGTTGTCACACTTTACCCGCATTGTTTTTTAATTCATTGCTCTTCTGATTTTCACCTGGAGTTTTTCTATTTGTAGGTTTTTCAATACATCAATTACTCGAATGTGATTAGTATTTGTTTGTCTATGTTTCTCTCTTGTTGCTCGCTACTATCAGTGATGTGTACGTCAAGAAATGACACTCAAACAGAGTCAATCAATGTATTTCGAGAATTTTTTCAATCATTATGGTATAAAAATTACAAGGAGTTGCTAACTTGTGCTGCAAAGTGATCGACAACTGTTCATCAATACATCATTTATTATTATGAAGAGCCTTCCAAGGCCTTACAAATGAAATATCACTCAAAATCTCTCTTCTATTCTACTTAGGAGATTGCTTGTTTAAGCCTCAAATATACGTTAAAATATGTTCCCCAAACAGAATCATCATTTTGGGAAATTTTTCCCGTTATTGGGATAAGAAATATACAGATTTGCACCAGGGCCATAGCTAGACATAAATTTAAGGTAGGGCATTGGAGGTTAAAGATAGGGCATTGGAAATTAAAGGTGGGCAGGATTCTTTCTTCGAGTCAGCATGGATATATTCAAGAAAAAAGAACTGAGACAGCTATATTCGAATTATATAACTCTCTTTTAGCAGCACTGGATGGGAAGGAATTACCAATTGGCTCATTTTTAGATTTATCCGAAGCTTTTGATTGTGTTGACAAAGAGATATTGCTTGAAAAATTATGGAAATATGGAATTAGAGACAATCAACTGAAACTCATAAGAAGCTATCTGAGTAATAGACCTCAAACTGTCAAAATGGTAGTGAATAACTGTGAATATCACTCTACACAGGAAGTAAGCAACACTGGTGTGCCTCAGGGTAGTATTCTAGGTCCATTACTATTGCTAGTTTCCATTGATGATCTTCCATCGTTCCTGTACAATAAAATTATCGATACAATTATTGTAGAACTTATATCATTTGCAGATGATACTAACATTATCTTGAGATCTCCTAATTTTGGACTAACTGTAGAAATGGTACAGAAAATCTTACATGAGATAAACAATTGGTGCAAAAACAATGACTTAATGCTGAACGAAGACTGAATGTGTAGTATTCAGTATAGATCTTCTGCCGTTATCCCACAGCATATCAACGAACACTTTGTGGTGTCCACCTCCACTAAATTCCTGGACGTTTTTCTTGACAATCACCTAAAATGGAACTGTCATATAGACCAACTAACAAGGAAGCTGAACTCAGTTATATATTCAACATTTGTACTCAAGAAAAAAGTGGATCATCATACATTGAAGACTGTATATTTCGCGAATTTTCAATCGTTGCTGTCTTATGGTATAATTTTTTGGGGAGGAAGCTCACTATCTGAACAAGTTTTTTTAAGACAAAAATCGATGTTGAGAACTGTATTAGGACTAAAATTTAGGGAATCATGTAGGGGACATTTCAGGGAACAAAATATTTTAACACTGTGTGGTCTATATAGATATAAGGTATTAATTTTCATGAAACTTCATCCACAGTATTTCGAAAGATACTGAAATGTTAATCAAACCAGAAGAAAAGAATCATTTTGTTATCCTTATCATTCTTTAGCGATGACTGAGTGTTCTCCTTTGTATTTTGGGATTAAATTATTGAATGCTCTTCCTTATAAGTAAAGAATTTTGGGCAATGTAAAGATTTTCAAGAGGAGTTTGTATAAATTTATTGTTGAAGGTGAACCCTATACAATGTTAGAATTTTTTGAATTGTATAGAAGGTGAATATTTTGATTTTGACGAATTTCAATTTTATTGTATTGTACAATAATTCTTTCTTGAATTTAATATATATTCTATTCTATTAAATAATTCTCAAAGTTTTTTTTTGGAAATATTAGAATGTCCCTGCAAGTTTCCTTATCATAAATGCAGTAGTTTTTGAAGTATTTCTGTAACATAATGAGTTCATTACAGTACTAGAAACAGTGCTGTAATGAGCTTATTACAGTATTGTTATATTTTTCGTTTCATGGTAGTTAGCACTGACATTCCCATTAACCCCCACCCGTCAAATTTCGATAAAAGATGATAATTCAAAACCATCGATGGTCGAGACGTAGGAGTGGAATTCAAATTCCTCGATTTGTCAACTTTCATAATCACGTCAATTACCAAGATACAATACAAAAGTCACTAGTAAGTACACTATGATTTTTGGTGTTTTTTTTCACTTGAACATAGTGCTTATAGATTTGGTCAAATCTTAAAATTTTTCGAATATTAGGTTGAAAGGGGTACTAATCGTTTCGTAAGGACTCGCCGATGAAGAATCCATGGTCAAAATCGATTCTGAATGAGGTAGAGGGCTGAAATTATCACGTAGGTCATTATTGAGCCAAATCCGTCGAATGATTGAGGAGTTATGAGCATCTTAACATTGGTTTATTTAATAACTCCTAGAATATTCACCAGATCAAGTTGTAACTTGGAAGATATCTGAAGTAGTTTGAAACAAATAGGCTTGCAAAATTTCGTAAAAATTTTTTAAAATTCCGAATTCTCAATACTTTATATCTCATAAGATATCGGACTTCTTTAAACAAAAATTTGTGCCTGTTGGACGTTATTTTAATCTCAGATATTATCAAATGCCATTGTCGTAGCCTTTTTTACACCTAAAAATATGATTATTTTTTTATTTACATAAAAGAAAAGAGAAATGACAAAGAGCCCGTCAAAAGTTAGGAGAAGGGAATTTTTGCTTCGAACAAAACTATGAGCAGCTATTTTCAACGAATGGAGTAGTGTGGCGTTCAAACGCAGAATATTTTGATGGAGTGATAAATGTTGAATGTAAATTTCTTAAAGTTTGTCAAACAGAACTTGTCAAAAAACTATCGTAGTGATCTCATTTCTGTAGACTCTTTATGAAGAACCCAAGGTTAGTACAATATTACAATGTATCAGCAAGTGGGTGCTAAACCGATAATTCCTATGACTCTTCAGTGCTCCATATGGAGGGATTTTCAACATATAAGAATATTTTAGACAAGGAACAAAAAAAAATTTCTAAATAAAATACTATTATTTATATCATAAACATAATAAGAGCTACGAGACTAGAAAAATTATCGAATGAACAATGATTTAATTCAATTATCCCTTTTGGTTCGTCTTTCTTGCCTAGTATAATCTTTGGTGATCAGATCATTTCCTGAAACCAACTGGCTAACAGACGCTGTGGGTATCTGCTGGATATGAGCCAAACCACCCGTTACTATCAGTGGATGATGGATAACTGGAACTATGTTGCCAACATTTTCCAATTGCTTTCCTCCAAATTCTATCACTTCTCTGTTTCTGGGATCTGTTGGTTGCACAAGCACTGTATTAAGAAGGGTAGATAATGGACCTAAATTACTATCGGCAACTGGAGGTGCAACTGAAGAAGGAAGAATATGATCTTGCTCTATATTAATTCGTGACTTCAAGAGTGCAGAATCAATCGGAGGAGCTCCTGTAGAATCCCTCCACATCAAATTGGTACTTTGGGTTATTCCTGGCACATTTGACACTATTTGGTTTGTTCCAATCGGTTGGTCCTGAAGAGACGTCCTTTCATTTGGAGTTGTTATGTAATTTGGAGAACTCAAACTTAGATTAGGTGGCGTATTTGTTGGAAGATTATTTGATTGAGCAGCTGTTGTGAACAATGGTCTGCTAGGTTGATTTAAGTCTACATTTTGAATAAAAATTTGAGGAAATTCAGTCGATGATGCTGAGTCCACTGTAGGTGTAGACGATATAGTATTTTGTCCTGACAAAACAGATGACGGTGCTGACTGCCCAATAGCAATACCTGTTACTTGTTGGAGATTGGTTGGTATCAAGTTGATCCTTCTTGTATCGATATCTACATTTTGTTGGGAAGCTAGGGATCTCTGAATATTAGGAATTATAGTTTGGCTTAAATCTACAACATTTTGATGTGTTGCATCGATCGAAGAAGAAGAAATGGTTTGGGTTTGCAGTGGATCCAAAGGCGATTCCACCGATGGTGAACTCAGTTGAACATGAGTATTCGAGGGAGAGGTCGGTGGTAAAAGTTTTGATGGAAGCTGGTGGTTTAAGAGAATTTGATCGTTTTGCGATGGTGCAACTTCAATTGTTGAAAGAGGTGTTGGGGCAATATTATTTTGGGAATTATCCAATGGTGATACAGCTGGGGGTAGTAATAAGGTGGATGGTGCCACCAATGAAGCTGAGGCAACTGCTGCAATCGGTATCTTCCTTACTGGTTCTGCAAAATAAAATTTAGTAATCAGAATAAAACTTTTAATGATGATCTGATGATGAAGTTTTGGTATAGTGGAAATGTGTTTATATGACTTTCTTAATTCGATTCGAATGAAGAAGTATATTGAAGATATTATTGAATTCAGTATTTTAATTCCAGATTATTCAACTATGAATAGAAAAAACGATTACGTAAAAATTTAACAATTATTATTCTTTCAGCAAAATTTCAGATACCACAATAATCCGTGCATTAGACGTTTTCGACTACCTACTATTAATAATTTATTTCTGAAATTCGGATATGATCATACTCAAGAATGCTTTGAAAGATTTGCCATCACAGAAATCATTTTCATCATAGAATTCATAAGTCCCATTTATGGTTTTACCGGATGTGTCCATGAGTTTTGAAAATGCAAAAGGTAATATTTAAATACTACATGGGCTGAAAAGTCCCGGGACTAACACATAGATGACACTAGTTTTATTGCAGTCACCCTTTTTTCAGTTCATAGTAACCCTCAAAAGACAGCTTTTAAAATTTCATGATATCTATTCATTAGCTTGTAAGTTATTGCGCCAAACGTGATGGTAGTTTTGTTATTTTCAAAACAATGGACCAAAAAAAATTTCTTATTTCAATTTATATTGCTTCTTGATGGAAAAATATCGTTGTGTGGACTTCCAAATGAGGCGGTAACACCAGAAAATATAAAAAATCGTTTTGAATGATCGAAGAGTGAAGTTGCGTGAGTTAGCTGACATCGTAAAGATATCAAAAGAATGTATTGGCTTTTTATTACATGAGTATTTGGCTATGGGAAAGCTCTATTCAAAGTGGGTGCTGCGTTTGCTCATTGTTCACCAAAAACGAGAACTCATAGATTCTTACAATGAGAATCTTGAAATTCGGGGTTCAAACTTATGTGAATATTTTATAAGATATCAAGTAATTAAAAAAAAAAATTAAGGAATTTTCTGATGTGACGATTTCAACGAAATTTTGCAAACCTATTCATTCGAACCGCAGTCAAATATCTACCAAGTTACAAATTGATCGAATGAATACTCCAAGAGTTATTGAGAAACCAAATTTCAGATGCTCATAACTACTTAACTCGTAGACGGATTAGGCCCAATAACGAACTTGTCTGAGATATTTGGACAATTAACCTATTTCGAAAATATGAAAACTTTACCTCACCTCCTTCGAAAGATGGAGGATTCTTCATCAGGTCGAACCCAATCATTAGTATAGACATTTCTCAGAACGTGACCATGCTGTTCAATAAACTAGCATAACCACGCAAAAATTGAGTAAATGTAGTACAAAACGTCTTAGGTAAGAATTTATTGGGACGGTTTTAACGAGTCATTATATCTTCATCACCATGGCAACAAGAGAAAAACGCTTCAGATAAAAATATATGAAATTCTATAAGGATTCTATCTCCAGTGGAAAAAATAAATCCATTCGAAATTTCAATTCATACGATCATTTCCTCTATACTTGGAAGTGTAATCTGTATGAAAATAAACAGTTAGTGATATCAAAGTATATGCAAGAAAACTTGAATCCAAGAAAGATTATTTGCGTCGATATGTTGGATCGTGACCTCCTGAGGGAAAATTTATGAAACAACATATTTCTGAAACACTCAACCGTCTACAGGGTGAGCAATTAAAAGAACGAAATTTCCAAATTTTATTGAAACTCATCAAGTCAAATCAGAAGAGCACCAGCATAATAAATGACCACTGCCAGTACCAATAACAGCTTGACACCTTCTTTTCATATTATCTATAAGAATACTATAAGAATTGGAGCGTCCCATACATCGCCTATGGAGTTCAAGTCAAGGGATCGATATTCTCAATGCGGGTTACCTTGATACCTTGCACGACCAAGGCGTGCTTTGGTGTTATCATCCAAAAAATGCAGTGCTCATAGATAGCGGCATGAAAATTTGCTACCACTTTATCAATGACTTACTGCCTATAGTGTAACACATTCATATTTCCAGGGTAGATGTACAGGTCTGTTCACCCATTTATACATATCCCCGCCTATACCATAATGAAACCACAACGAAAAGTATAAATTTCTTTAACATAACATCGTTTTCTGGAATTTCTCGACATATCTATACTTAAACTCTATAACTATCAGGAAAACTGGAGTATCGGGACTCGTCCATGAAAAGTACCGGACGCCATTCTTCGTTTCAATACGTCTCTTCCATTCTAATCTTTGTCACTTATTCTTGGGAGTTACGGGTACTAACTACACTCATGCGTTAAAAAACTCGCTCCTTCGTCGCTCGTTTTCGAATTTCGCATTCGTGTTGGAATAGGTGCCCATTCTGCAACTTGTATTAGAATATACTATTTCAGCACTTTACATGTAGTACATATGGTGATCAGTCTACCTTGATTGAATTGTTTTTCTTAGTCCACCGCGTATTTGTCTATCTGCAACAAGTGCTACTGAAGCAGCTTCATTAAATCTATTCCAAAGTCTCGACTTCGCGATACTTGGAAGTTTCAAGCTACGAACACTTGAAGATCATCCTGTAACATTTCGATAGACCTATTGGCATCAACAGCTACATATACCCTCAACATGAAAAATACCATGATGAGCTACACAAGAAACATTGGATATAAATTGGGGAAGAACGAATCGAATGCTGCTTAACATAAAATTCGTTTCATCAAACTAATTTAAACCCATGTGAATATCTATGACTGGTGCAAGTAATTCAACATAATATCCTCAACTCTTGGATGTCAGTTTATTCTGGCATGTCTTCCCCGATTAAAATAAGGCGGTGTGCGAAATCTATTCCTCATTGAAGTCAAGAAACGTCTAATGCTCGGATTATTAGGATAACCTTAGGATTAGGATTAGGAAAATTTTGGTTTAATGGTACTGTTCCCGCATACATCCGGGTAATTAGTGACCTGAGGGAAGAAAATCGCATTCATAGGTCGAATACCATACCATACCTATCTGCACCACTAGTGGTGAGAACTAATCAAATTAAGGTTTATAATTCAGGACTTCCGAAGTCGGCTCTTTCTGGTCATCAGGCCTTCCTTGATTTGATAAACAGGCGCTTTCCCCAGCATATTTTGGTGTTTACTGATGCTTCCTTATCTTGCAATCCTGACTTTGTGGGTTATGGAGTTTACTTCCCCTCATTGAGGGTAAAAATCTCTGGATGGTTACCAGAATACTGGTCGATTTACTATGCGGAGCTGTATGCCATTGGAAAGGTGGTCTCTGAGGTTGTGGACAGAAACCTGTCAAGAGTGCTGGTCGTTTCAGACTCCCTTAGCGCTTTGGAAGCACTGAAGTCCAACAAAGTTGGTTCTGATGTTGATATCATTTTGATGAGAGTAAGACATCTCTTTCTCTCTGCCAGCACGGCTGCTCTCTCGGTCTGTTGCATTTGAGTGCCTAGTCACTCGTATATTCATGCTAATGATGTGGCTGATGAATTGACTAATCGAGAAAGATATTCTGATAATATACCTGATATTCCGGCGGGGCCCCAAATTTCGTGGCCTGGATACAAGAAAGTTATCAGAGAGTCATGGATCCGTGACTTTTTAAACTTGTGCAAGCACAAGGGCAAGATTTATGTCTCCTACTTTGATCAAAACAACTTCCCCCTTTCAACATCAACAAAGTAGATAAACCAAGAAGATTTATTACCACTGTATTACGTCTCCGGTCGGGTCATTGCCTTACTCCTGCGCACTTACATAGAATAGGTTTGAGAGAGTCACCCAACTGTAACTGCGGATCATTAGGTGATCTTCCACACATATTCCTTCCTTGCGAAAAACACCAAGAGAAGATACAACTTTTGTATAGGAAACTTTCTAGGAAAGGCTTACCCTTACCTATCTGTATTTATGATTTAATATTTTCAAACAAGTTAGACATATTGGAGCTACTGGTGCAATTCATCGTAGACTGTGAGCGTGCTCTGTAGTGCTTTGACCTTTGATTTTTTTTTGTTGACTTTTCAGCTTGGATTTCAGCATGTTTTGCCCCCTTGTGATTCCTAGTTTTAACCACAACTCTATGATTCCTTCGCTTTTGAATGAGCATGTTATTTGAGCAGTAATGTATATGCAATTGAGTTCTTCAGATACACGTATCCTATATCAAGAAGCTATAAGCCGATCCTGGGATTGTACTACAAGACTCCTGCGCCCTCGGACCCTGGATTGCTGAATTTATTACTACAACACGGAAACTGGGTGCATAGTCTACAGGCTGAGCCCATACTCAAGCCTACTCTGATAGAGGGATGCTATTAGAGCTAGAGCTTGTTTGAGAAACAGAAGAAAAAAGAAGAAGATAACCTCGTTCTTCGAAAATATGTCGACTGGTGAAGGTTTCTTAAGATGGTTACTTTTTGTATTTTTTCTGAGGGTGAGTCAATCATGACGTTTTCTTATTTGTGGTGATATTTCAGAAAATTTTTCGTATACTTTTCTAATCTTCGAGTGTCTAGCTCTTTTATTTTATTTACTAAGTTTCTATTTATATTCTACCCGAGTCAATTTTCTTTCTTTATAAAAACTTTAAATCAGTTGAATAAAAGCTCAAAAATAGTGAAAGCAAAAATATTCTTGCCGTTATTTTTCATCCATATTGAACATTGAATATCACAATATAACCCATCATTCAAGAAAAAAATCGAAAATACTTATAACCATGTACCTGAAATCGTGGTAGAGGCTGGACCTGATACAATTGAAGTCGATCCTCTCACAGAAATAGATCCTGATGGCCCATTCAAATCAGAACTTTGATTTGGTTCGACGTCAGGAGCATCTACGAGTTCAGTCTCAATGATATGATGATTTTCAGCTGAAGCTATAACTTCAGGCCTATTCACCAACTCCACTGTAGGTCTTGGAACAGGAATATCACTTGGAATTGCCTTAGATATCAACTGGGCTCCACCTATGGGTGAAACGTGTGGTGATGGCTCAGAATGTTCAGATAAAACTAAAGTTGATGCAGAAGCTGATTCGATATTATTAGTAACACTGATGCCCTCGACAGGTGAAATAGTGATTGATGAAACAGCTATCTGATCTGGCACTACGATTGGTTCCAATCTGGTTCCTACTTGTACGGAGCCACCAATCTGTTCTGATGATATTTCACTACCATCTGGGCCTCGGATAATTGTTTCTTGGTTTGGACCTCTGAATAGCCCACCGATACCTCCAGGGTTTACTGGTAAAGGTGGAAGACTTGGAGCAGCATGTATTCCACCTATACAAGCTGCCGCTAGCAACCATACCTAAGATAATTCAAGTTGGAATAATTGAAATTAAGAATTAAATTTCTAGGAAATTAATAATACCTCAGATAATTCAAGTGAAATTAATTGGAATTAGGAATTAAAATTAATGTGAATTTGTTCCAGAACAAATTGCAGAATATGCTTCTATATAAAAATGATACGAATTGAAATTTCAGTCAAGTTATCTTGAATACTGTTAGAATTCAATGATATTTCAGATTGTAACTTATCTGGCAATCACAGAGTTTACTTTATGATTGAATTAAATTTGATTTAAATGTTTTTTCTGATTGTAAACATATACTTTTCCACATTCTCATGGTATCTCATTTATGTAATTCGTTCTTTGATCCTCGTTTTCATGTTTAACTTTGCCTAGATCAACCCTGTGTCTTGAAAGTAGTTTTTATGTCATACCTATCTCCAATTTTTTCTGATAAAGCTTACACATGAGGAATGATGCCTTTTATAGACAATGTAAATTCTCGTTCTCAAAAATAAACTTACTGTACAGTTATGCGTAAAGGAACCAATAAAAGTTTTCCTTCTAAAGCGACGTTTCGATGAATTTCATCATCTTCTTCAGGTAAATAACAACTAACAGCTGATGCTATCAGTTACGTTAAAATTGCCATTATGTAAAAGAAACAATCAACGAATATATATGGGGAGGCCACATCGAAACGTCGCTTTAGAACGAAGACTTTTATTGGTTTTGTGTTGTATTGTATGCTTTTTTCAATGTTTTCAGAGCTCGCCTTCTAAAGGGTGATTCATTTAGAGGTACTCTTTGTGGTATGGATTTAGTTGCAGATCGCGCATGCGTCGTGTAAACTGAAATGGTATTCTTGTTCAGTAGTGCCTGACATTTCATAATGGAACTACTTAGCCCGGCACAGCGTCTACAAATTTCCAATTAATATGTATCGGGAACTTAGAGCGACTTACGGTCCATATAATCAGCCTACCGAACGCACAATTCGCTCTACCATCACTGAGTTTGAGACTCAATATTCGTTATTGGATAATACTAGACCAAATAGACAAGGAATAGACAGCTCGTAGTGAAGAGAATATAGCGGCGGTAGGGGAGAGTGTACATGATGACCCTGAAGTGTCGATTTGTCGCCGTTCTTAACAGCTTGGCCATTTGTATTCAACGTCTTGGCGGATTTTACGTGAGGATCTTTCTTTGAAAGCTTACAAAATTCAATTAGTTGAAGAACTGAAGCCGACCGACCTTTCGAATCGTTTCAGATTTAGTCGTTGGGCTCTTGACAAGCTTGCAGAGGATTCACTTTTTTCCGACAAAAGTTTTGTTCACTGATGAGACTCATTTTTGAATTAATGGGTTCCTGAACAAACAAAATGCCCGAATCTGGGGCGATGAACAACCTGAAGAGACTCAAAAATTGCCGTTCAATCCAGAAGAAACAACTGTTTGTTGTTGTTTATGGGCCGCTGGAAAAATCGGTCCATATTTCTCCAAAACACGGGACAACCGGAATGCAACTCTGAATGGTGACCGTTATCGCACCATGATAACAGACTATTTGTTGCCCGAAATTGATGCCCGTGGTCTCGACGAAATGTGGTTCAACAAGATGGTGACACTTGCCATATAGCCTGTGAAATCATGGCTTTACTTCGAGATCATTTTGGCGGCACATCATTTTACGCTTCGAAACAGTGAATTAGCCGGCTAGATCATGTGACATCACACCTCTTGATTTGTTCCTTTGGGGCTATGTGAAGTCCAAAGTCAACATGGACAGGCTACGATTGAGGTATTGGAGGCCAATATTACTCGAGTTATTTATCACCTGAAATACTCACACGCGTCATCGAAAATTTGAACTATTGAATGGAACTTGTTAACCGCAGTCGAGATCAGCATTTGAAAGAAATTATTTAAAAAAAATAATAGTTTTTTTATTCTTTAATAAAGATTATAAATTAAATTGTTTTATTAATTTTTTTATTTAAAAAAAATGGTACCACTAAATGAATCTCCATTCAGTTATGCCAGCTCCTCTTCCTATTTGACGACTCTAAATATTGGGATTAGTGGATACAGCACCTATTACACTCAATACATTGTCTTCTTCCTAATGTATTTTATACCTTTATCATCGTTTATTTTTCAAATTCCCATGTACAATCAAATTTTCGAGTCGTGAATATGTTGACTTGTGCAGTAGAATTTTTCGAGAAAACGTTTTAAATAGTCTTATGATCTTTCACCCATATTATAATTGTACCAAATGTAACACTCGAGCTTGTTGAACTTTTCATTATTTTCTGAATTCATTCTATAATAATAAAATTTAGAAAGCACTAATTTTTTTGGCGCTCTTGTTGAGTTACTTGCGAGTAAAATTTGAAACTGAAAGAAATCTATAATCACTCGGTTCAGGTGAACGAAAGTCTTTTCCCGTACTCTTAAACAATGTGATACAAATACAAACTACACGATGATTGAACAAACCTAGATCTAAAATCAAGAATAACTTTTTTTCGAAGCTGGAATTCTTTTGTGCTAAAAACCTACGCCCATGCTTTTCTAAATTTTGACAACGTACATTATTTCATCGTAATGAAAATTTCCAATTTTGTCTTATAACTCGAAAATAAAAGAAAATATCTAAAAATAAATAATACTCTTGTAGTTTCTCAGGAAAAGAGGGTATCAACATATTCTGTTCATCTTATCCAAATCAATATTTCCTATGAAAACATATTATTTTTCTGGCCTCTTAAGATTCTTCAGATTTCACCAAATATACCCAGTATGTACAGAATGCAAGTTAGAATATCTCGAAGAAAAGGGGTTGAATCACGATATAGTTTTGAATTTGATCCTGAAACTTGCCCTTCTCTAATTAGTTCAGTCAATCTGTACATTTGGTGCGGGTATAATTACCCGCTCGATGAAATTTGGTACACTTGTAACTAACTACTTGTACTAAGCTACCTTTTCGATGGCCTCGCTGAAATGTTAGCGGTTTTTTGAAAAATTCAAAAAAACTCAAAAAAAAGTAAAAAAATGCATTTTTCTCGAATTGTATGCATCGTATAGAAAATCTTATTGAACAAAAAATGTAGAGGACGTTGCGATCTACATTTTTTGTCATTGGTGCAATGCTGCACGACTAAAAGCGCACAAAGTAGGTGGCGCTAAAGTATCAAAAAGAGTGTTTTTCATGTTTTTCGCCCTGAAAATGTTGTTTTAATGCAAAAGTTTAAATGTAAAAGTTGTTTCTTACATTATTATCAATAACTTTTATTTCAACATTTTTTTCGTACAACTTACCATTTACAAGTTATAGTAATTGCATATACAGCACTGTTCTGCTAACGGTAGTTTTCTCGGTTCTATTACTACTACTATTGCTGCTTTGGAGGTCTTCAATAATAAATGTACAAGTACTGCATTTGTTGAAACTGCAGTGCAAACTATATTTACAGCTCTGTACAATGGCAGTACGGAAGACGACCTTGCTCAAACTCGCTTCAGAAAATTTTCAGTGTGCTACAAAAACAAAAGTGAGTTTATGTTCTCTCCCACCTTCACCTGATGCAGCGAATTTTTATAGTCGAAGAGTTTACCTCCAAGTGCAAGCCTGGTTAGGAAATTACTTTGAGCCAACGACCTGGGGATGGAAGAAAACTCAGCGAGGACTGGAACCAGTAACAACAATGAAACCCCCGGCACCATCTGAAGTAATGGATCTTATCAGTTGTTCATGTCAAACAAACGGTACAGGTTTTTGCGGTTCAAGATGTGGATGCAGAAAGGCAGGTGTCCATTGCTCAGTTGCCTGCAAAAACTGTTGTGGCGAAGATTGCAGTAACGCGCCAGTTATTGAGGTGGAAGAAGACACTTTTCTTGATGACGATGATTTGGATTTTCCTTCCCAAGTAGTACATTTAGTATCAAGGTCATGTTCGGAGAAAATGAGCAATAATAAGGCGCAAAAGAGTGATAGACGGTCGGCCGCTAGTTCCTCTTCAGAAAGCGCCAGAAGTGAATCTCCAGAGCAAGAACCACTGAGAAAAAAACTACGAAGCTCTAACAGAAGATAAATTAGCAATGCGGAACAACCAGTTAGCATAGATTCAAAACTGTCAAACAATCATTATGAAATGAAAACATGTACATAAAAACGATCACCTAGTATATAAAGAACCTCTTCATTGGAAGCATAAAAAAGGTGGACTGAGTAGCCTTTTTCTCATGCGACCACTGAAAGAGTTGAAAAATTGTAAGCGATTTAGATTTGTAAGTATTTTTGCAATATTTTGTATGCTTTTTCTTTACACCTGTTAATAAATACAAATACAAAACTGAATTAAACGTTTACTTGAAAATTAAAACTCAAATAATGACTTTAATTGAATTGTTGTTTGTTTCCCTTATCCAAATTTTCATAACCTCTTCAAAAATCTGTTTAATTGATGAAATTTAAAAAAAAAAAAAAAAACAAAACTGAAAAACATTAAAAATTGTCTTTGTTAATAACATTGAGAGTTCATCAAAATAATTCATAACAGAATGCGACTCAAAAAATCAAATAATGGATAATACTTGTCAAAAACAAATTAAAATTTTATTTATTAAAGTTTAATTGCTAAGAAAAATTAAATTAGTAAAATCTTGATTTAAACGTGCACTACCGATGTGTACTCATACTGCGTACAACAGTATATTTGGATTTTTCATTCTTCTGCAAGCTGCAGCTTCAAAATGGTAAGTTGTACAAAAATAATGTTTAAATAAAAGTTGTTGATAATAATGTAAGGAACAACTCTTACATTCAAACTTTTGCATTAAAACAACATTTTCAGGGCGAAAAATATGAAAAACACTTTTTTTGATACTTTAGCGCCACCTACTTTGTGCGCTTTCAGTCGTGCAGCATTGCACCAATGACAAAAAAAGTAGATCGCAACGTCCTCTACATTTTTTGTTCAATAAAATTTTCTGTACGATGCATACAATTCGAGAAAAATGCATTTTTTCACTTTTTTTTTGAGTTTTTTCGAGTTTTTCAAAAAACGGCTAACATTTCAGCGAGGCCATCGCAAAGGTAGCTTAGTTACACCATTTTCAACAAGTGTACCAAATTTCATCGAGCGGGTAATTATACCGTCAAAACGATTTATTTTTCGACAGATTGACTGAACTAAATGAAAAATCGATGGTTTCAAAAATTTATCGAAATGTTATCGTGTCTGATTCGCTTTTAAATTCCACCTTGTATATTGACCAATTTCCGGAATGACAATCAATTCCTGGCTCTTGCAGCCTAACCCCAGTTACAAAACAATACAGATATAACGTTGCGAAACGGAATCAGGAAAAAAATATTTACCTACCACAGAGTTCATTGTAGGATCTGTCGATCTGTAACAAGGATAACTTTAGAGACAATTATGTATAACTTCTATTTTATACGTCGGTGCAACCTTGCGTTATTTTTCCTCCTCAGTCGACAAACACCACGCCTTCGTGGCGTGAGTTACGACATTCTTCAGGAATCTGAATCCAAGTTCGTATTTCCTAGCTGATACTTCATGTAGAAATGAACTTCAAAGGATTGTGTTTGTCGTAAAAAAATGTCAATTTTGAGCCTACTCCCACTCATTAGAATTACGTCTGGGCGTTGCTTATTGTTTTGGCATATTTAATCAGAAGTAGGATTCGATCTGCGTAGATGAAGAACAAACGGTATTTTTAATGAGATTCCTCTATGACACTCCTAACATGGAAAATAGAAATATATGATATATATGTGATTAATGTAACGGGTCATCCAAAAAACGCGCCAACATGTTTATTTGAAATAAAACACAAACTATTTGCAATCTTTTCAAGCTGTTTTTTATTAAAAGTATGATCTATTACAATTATAAAATAATAGAATATAATTCAAATGTTCACTACGACTGCTTCTGCAGGCATCAATCCGAATATCAAAATTCTCAATGACTTTCCGACATGTTGCTGGTGTTATTTCACGAATTGCAACTTGAATGTTGTTTTTACATCGTTAATTGTTTGTGGCTTGTTAGCATACACTCGACCTTTAAAAAAAAATCTAATGGTGTTAGGTCATATGACCTTGGAGGCCAATTCAAAGCTGCATTTCGTGAAATTACACGTTGAGGAAATTTTGATCGCAAAAACGTAATCTTTTCCCGAGTTGTATGACATGTGGCACCGTTTTGGTGGAAAAAGACGTCAGACACATCAATATGACTCAACTGTATCCATAAAAAATATCTTAACATTGCTTGGTATCGCTCAGCATTCATAGTAACAATGCATTTTTCAGTAATTTATGTTTCCATTGAACATTTTTGTTTAAAGGGCTAAATTGTGTTCGTATAAATGCATGTTTATATCGTATCACTTATGGAGACTGCTTTGCCAATGATCCACACTAAAACGAACAATTTCACATCAGTAGTCTCAAACGTCAGAGAGCGAAAACGGTAGAAAGTTTTTGAATAAAACAAATCAGTTCTAGTGTGAGATTCAAACCCGGGAGGTGGAAAAACATTAATATTAGGTAGTAATGAAAATGTCAAAAATGAATCTACTTCAATAAACAATTCGAAGAGACATTTTTCAACTACATTGGAATGCGAAAAGCACTAACGTATTGTCACTCTAATCCCAATCAGAATATCTAAAGCATTAAAAAGCATTGGCGTGTCAAGATTTTTTACTAATAAGGAATAATGCATAATTTTGGTGCTCCAGAAAAACTGAAAACTTCATATTTCTTGGGCACTGAAAGCACTTCTAGAGAAGTAAAATTCATTTGCCAGGACATTTTGACATTTTCAAGCAAAAGCTCACCCAAATTATCTTCTGAGCAACCATACTTCTGGGTAATATTCCACTGGACTAATAAATAATATTGAACAAGCACTCAAGGAAAAGATCATAATTGAATGCAATTTGAACACTAACTTAACCAAATTGTGGGTGTAGAATAGTTTAGCAGTTAATAACATTAATTTCTTGAATATTCAAATTTTAGCGTCATGAATAAGACGAGATGGTGGTTTTAATTTTATGACAAGTTGTCATAATGAGTGAATGTTGAGCCGAAAATTAAACTAATTCTGTGGGTTCATTTCTAAAATACTGGTGTGCAGTTGTCATATTTTGAATGGAAATGTCATTATGAATTTTACGACATCACTCTCAGAGATACGACAATTTTGCTCGAAGAATTTGCTGAACTGTATTGACGACTCCATCCATTGAGAAATGAGCTTCGTTACTAAACAAAATTTTGCTTGGAAACAATGGATCTGTCGTTCGTTGTTTAATAATCCAACTAGCGAAGCTACGACGTTTTAAATGGTTTCTTTCTTTTAATTTCTAGGTTAATTGAATTTTATAAGCATGTAAATGAAAAATTTTTGCAAAATCCTCCATAAGGAGCCACAAGATATGTCCAATTTTTGCGAAAAATGCAAAGTTGATGTTGTCGGTTCATTATCAACACTTTCACTAACAGCAGCGATATTTTCATTTTTGCGTATAGTTTTTGGTCTTCCACTTTTTGGTTTATCAGTTACACAACCAGTTTCTTCGAATTTTTACACTAATCACGAATTTTGCGATGGGTATTTCTCAAAGAACGCCCATTTTCATAATAACTTTGAATGATGTAAGAGCGTTGTTGCAATGTATACCTGTCCATGGTTAAAACTGTACTACCTTCTAATAAAATAAAATGGGTTATGTCATTTGGAAAGATGTCACGTGTAAAAATTATACAGGGTGGCCATTTGAAAACGAAACAGACGAGATTACAGACGAAATAAATTTTTTCGATAGAAATGCTCGGATAGGTCGATTTCTGTTTCGAGGGGGACAACTTACAACTTATATGTAGGTTACGGACGTATAGCGCTTCAATCTTTGCTACTACAACCCTCACCCCCAAATTTTGAATAGGGAAGATGGGGTGAGTGATACCTCATTTGAAAGGTATTTTTATATTGATTTTAGCACAGTAATTGTTTTGCATTTTATGCATTAGTTCTCGAAATATTCTTAACTAAGTATTTGAAAATGAAGTGGTGTTTTCATGGAACTTGTAGTGTTTTTTCGTGAAAAATCAAGATTTTGAGCTTCAAAACAACCATGACTGTGGCTTCCTTCCTCCAATCCACTGACATAGAAATCTTTAATCAAGATGTCGAACGAACAAAGCGTATTACGAAGGAGCTCAGTCTTGCTGAAACTCAATCTAAATTATCTTCGATATAATTTGCAGTATTTCCAATAACATGCGGTAACACTTGATCGATAGAAATCTCCAAAGTGTCCAAATACGTACATATCTCTAATCAGATTACCAGGTAAGAAAATCAAATCATTAATGATGCCACAGAAATATTCCAGTCCCAATTCGTGAAACGATTTCCGACTTAATTATGAAGTGTTTTCTCAGTTGGCTTCAATATGTTTTCATTTTGTTGGTTATTGGATTCATATCTTTTTCAAAAAAATGAGAATCGATAATTTTTTATTTATTACGAAGAGATCATTAAGTTGGCTTACTGGTTCTTTGCCATGTGAATTATTCTTAGTTTTGAATCGAGACTTGTATGTGTTCTAATTCATTGTTCGACATGGTTTATTCAATTGCGAAGCGGGTGGAAATAATTTCACTTTTTTTTGCAAACAATCAATGTGCGAATAGAACCGCAGAATTCCTCAATCAACGACATTTAGATAAACATGTTAATAGTATGTTTTGGAATTAGTGTCAAAGTTTCAAGAAACCGGGTCCGTGGCTAATAAAAAACGAAACATGGAAAGATATGAAGCAGCTGAAGTAGCTGTTCTTGGACAGATTGCTCTGAATCCAATGACGAGTACGAGGCAGCTAGCACTTGAATCTGGTTTTACACGAACTCGAATTGTAAACATTTTGAAGCATCATAAATTCCATCCTTACAAAATCCATCTTTCACACGCACTAAACGAAGATGATTTTGACCGTCGTGTTCAATTTTGTGATACAATGAGTGAACGAGTAACTACTAATCCCAATTATCTGTACAATGTTTGTTTCTCCGATGAGTGTCCGTTCTTTCGAAACGGCACAGTAAATCGACACAATTGTCGTTATTGGCCAATACTAATCCAGATTGTTCCAGAAAGTTTATACTCAACAACCAGAAAAACTCAATGTTTGGTGTGGAATATTTGGTGACAACATTGTCGGCCCGTTCTTTTTACCTGGTAATCTTACTGGAGATATGTATTTGGACTTACTGGAAAATCACATTGATCCAATTTAGACGGAAATTATTGAAAACAATGCTGGAAATTATGTGGAAGATCAGATTGTGTTTCAGCAGGATGGAGCTCCTCCACACTACGCCTTACCAGTTCGAGAATATAATAATAATAATAATTATGACGTTTATTCGACCAGTAGTTACATCCTATATTGTCACAAAAACAAAGAAAAAAGAACAATTTCCACACATTTCCAATTCATTCTATGCATAAATATACTGTTGAAAAAACATCCCAGATAATTCTTTTCCGAAGACAATTTCATGAAATTGTCTTGTGAGGAAAATTCATGAATCATTATGAAATAAACAAAAGTTCATACTGTATTTACAAAGGTGCACAAAGAAAAAAAAACTAATGATAGAATGTCATTTGTTATGAGCCATGGTTAATTTTTTCGTCTTTAAGTATGGTATAAGAATTCTTCAAGTCTTAATTAACAAGAATTTTTAATTCGACACCATGCCGCACGGTCGAGGAATTTGTTGCTCTAAGTGTTCCAACAAAATTGATAGATACGACGATTCGATAGAATGTAGAAATGAAGAATCAAAGTACGCAGACTGAGGACCATCAACCAGTTATGGATTTCATAAATCTGCGAGATGTAATTGTTGCCGAGATTACAGGTAAATTCAAGAATGAATTTGATATATTGAAAAATATTATCATATCACAAAGTCAACAAATAAAAGAACTAACTGAAGAAATTCGTTCGTTGAAAAATGTGCGTAACCTTATCACAGATCCAATTGATAATCGCGGCAAGGAATCTAAATTAAACGAGACAGAACATCCCGGTGACTCATTTCCATCTGACGCACAGCCAGCATTGTTATCACACCCGCTGCATGTGTCAGGCGCTTCAGGTGTTTCTTTTTCGGGATCTCCAAAACAAAAGACCGTGAGAGAATCTAATGGGAATTTACCTTCGGACGATCGTGAATCTTACGCTTGGAAGGTTGTTTCTAATAACAAGAAAACTAAAAAACTGAACACGGCACCGAATGATAATGAAACTAAGAAATTGCCAAGAAAAATTTACAAGCCCCTTATTGGAACACAAAGGACAGATATACTTAGTGGGGTTCCTAAAAGGCGGTTGTCTCACCTCCACGTATCAAGGCTAAGCCCAGAAACGACCGAAGAGGAATTGCTAAATTATTTCCAACAACATATACAGGGGGTCTCTTGTGAAAGACTCATCTCAAAACAGCCTGAAGTTTACTCATCTTTCAAGGTGACGCTGCCGATGGAATTTTTGGATACCGTCCTAAATCCTGAGTTTTGGCCAGCAGGTGTGGCAGTCAACAGGTTTTTTCTCAGGCGACGTCAGCAATCCACAGTGGGTTAGTGCTCAAGAACGAAGCTCCCAACTCTACTTCCAGACATAAATTGAAACTTTTGCAATTAAATGTTCAGTGCATCTCGAACAAATTAGCCAACCTTGAAGTTCTTTTCTCAGAACAGCAACCAGATATTGTGTCTATTTCTGAGCATTGGTGCGGTGCTGAAAGTGTCTCTACAATGGTTATTCCGGGTTATCATCTGCTGGATTCTTACTGTCGTCCTAATAGAGCTCATGGAGGATCGATGATATTACGCGAAGATGGAACTGGAGGTTATAAAATTTTGTGTGTCCCAGTTCTCCGAGGAATTGCAGTTCGAGGTGTGTGGCGTTGAATTGATTGCTCAGGAGGTGCGTCTGGTGATTCTCAGTGTGTACCGGCCAGGTTCAGGTGATATTGAAGTGTTTTTGGACAGAATTTCTCAAACCCTAACTGATAATAAAAATAAAACTTTATGAATGCTTTGAGCGGCAGAGGTACCAAAAGTGTCGACCCATTGAAATTGTTGTTGATGGCGTCTTATACGCTGTAAGGATGTAGCCTGATTTTTGTCGACTATTTTTCAACCATAACTGCGAGTATGCTGAACTCTTATTATAAAAATTCATTATGTCCATATGGTACGTCATCAAAAATGCTAAACTCAAATTTTTTCTTCTTTCCTAACAGAGTATTCCGAGACACTATAAGTTCACTCAATAATAAGAGTAGTAGTGGAAATGATTCTATTTCCTCTCGTGTTTTAAAACTGATAGGCATTAACATTGACTTTGCCCATATAATCAAATAGTAGTGGTATATTTCCCCATCTTCTCAAGGAGTCCATCGTTGTTCCACCCACGACATTGCTAACTACAGACCTATCTCCATTCTTAGTGTGTTCTCGAAATAGAATGATGAATTATTTGTTTCTCGATGATGGCCGATTCGTCGCGGGGTTATTCTTCGACCTCTGCTATTAGGCTTCAGGGTGTGTTCCTAAATTGGCTCTCCAGTTATCTTGAGGAGAGGACAATATCCGTCAGGATGGACTTTGTTTCGGATAAGCGGGAATTGAACCACGGAGTACCACAGGGTTCGGTTCTGGGACCACTTTTGTTCCTCATTTTCATTAATGATTTACCGCCCAGTTTGAGGAAATTAGTGGCGAATTCTTTCAATATTCCAGCTACATTCAATGTTATTGATTTGGTAAGAATTCTTTTATTCGCGGATGATACCTCGATATTGGTTGCTGCCGCGACCTTTGATGAACTGCAGAAGCTGTGTCAACGGTTGGTGCAGTGCTTCGGCGAATGGTGTCATTTGAATGCCCTGATGATAAACATCCAAAAAACCCAGTGTGTTCATTTCACTTTAAGTACTGGTGAGCAAAAGCTTGTGATACACCATCTTGATGGAACTATTCTGTCGGCTGAGCACTCGAAATTCCTGGGAATCTATATTGATTCCAATCTAAGATGGGTAACGCATGTGGATCACTTATGTAAGAAACTCAATAGTTCATATTACGCAATGAGTAGAGTCAAGAACTCGCTTCCCTAAGTAGCATCATAAATATATACTACAGCCTGGTCCACAGTCACTTATCTTACAATATAATGCTCTGGGGTAACTCAATGATCTACAATATTCCTCCGAGGTCCTCTTGTCGTCCTATATTCATAGAGAGAGGTATTCTTACAGTGGCTTGCAATTACATTTTTAGATGTCTGGTTTATGTGAAGGAGAATGAGAGCTGTGTTTACAAGACTTTCAAGCTTTCATAGCTATAACACCAGAAATGGTGAATTGTTCCATATTCCGAAAGCATAATACCACCAGGTTTGAATATGCACCCACATATCAGTTCAAACTTTTCAATCATCTTCCTAAAAGCGTTAAGACTCTAGAGCTGAAAGAATTTAAAAAGTAGTCAAAAATAAACTCATTGAGCAATGTTTTTATAGTGTAGCTGATTATTTTCAGTCGTAATGCGTCATATTTGTTTATATGTCTAAATTTTCCATGTCGGCATTCTCTTTAATTTTGCTCTTGAAGACGTTCATTACAACATTTTTGATTTCAGGCGGTATTTTATTGAATATGAACGGAGCTAGATAGGCATGAGATCACCTATCTCCTGTTCGGTTGGAGAACGAAATGGATCTTCTGAATATTATCTTCTGTAACCACTTTAATTCTGCTGTACTATCTCAAAACGTTTCTCTTCAGTAAGGCAATCTCAAGTTTCCTCAGGCAACCCTCCATCCACCCCAGGCCAATATTCCATAATTCAGGTGCGTCTGTGCCAAAACAAAGTAGATTCTCCTCAGGAGCCCCAAATTGCAAAAATCTCTCAACTTTCTGAAACGTGGTATCAGTATACGCAATTTTTTGGCCAAATGTTCTATGTGATAGTTCCACCTCAGATGTTTGTCCAGGTATATTCCCAAATATTTGAACTTATCAACAATTTTTATTTCATACGACTCTCCTGTTCTCGAGCGATACGATAGCGACCGGAAAGAAGGCAACCTGACAGATGTCGCAGAGAAAAGCATAAAACATGTTTTTTCATAGTTTATGGTCAAGAGTTTGGAACTGAAAAAGTTAACCACTTCAACGAAATCTCTCTCAACCAGTTCTTTCAGCATCTCCCAGGTATCAGCATGGTAAAAAATGGCCGCATCATCGGCAAAAGCAGTCAGTTCGCCCTCAATATTGATTGTGAAAATTGAATTGAGATATGCTATAAACAATAGTGGTCCCAAGATCGTTCCCTGAGGCACTCCACATTGGATGGGGGAAGAGGGGCTAAGATGATCTCGTACCTGGACACGTTGGCTTCTGCCGGACAAGTAGCTCCCAAACCATTTCAAAGCTCGATGTCTAATTCCATATCCTTCCAGTGTTTTCAATGATTTTTCGTGATTTACGGTATCGAAAGCTTTTTTTTTATATCTGGATCAAAGATTTCCAAATCGGTGAATTGGAAGAAGGGGTCCCACTGAATGGCCAGCCAGATCTGTCACCACTAAATTTCTTTCTTTGGGGCCACTTGAAGAGTAAAATTTACTCTACACAGCCCGATTCCATAGAAGATTTAAGAAGACGTATAGTGAACGAATGCCATCTTATCACTCCAGAAATGGTGCAAAATGTGCGCCATCGTTTCGAACAAAACTTATTTCATTGTATGGAAGCAAATGGTGAACAATTTGAATATTTAATTAATTGATGTAAGTTTTTGATAAATTATTCACTATACAGTTGGAGAATGATTTCAGTGAATAAAACAGCTAGTCGAACATCTGACCCAAAGAGCATTAACACGTACGGTATGACTTCATTTGCCCAGTGGTAGATGTTTTGCAATTTCAAATACAAGTACGGAAATTTTGGTGTTTCGGAAGCACGAAATGTCAATTATTCACAAAAAATTAATTTAAGTGATAAAATTAACTAACGCATGAATATTTCGAGAACTAATGCATAAAATGAAAAAACAATTACTGTGCTGAAATCAGTATAAAAATACCTTTCAAATGAGGTATCACTCACCCCATCTTCCCTATTCAAAAATTGGGGGTGGGGGTTGTAGCAGCAAGGGTTGAAGCGCTATGCATCCGTAACCTACATCTTAAGTTGTCCCCCTCGAAACATTTGGATGACCCCTTATAAATCTACATCTAAATCGAGAATTACACACAGTTTCACAGTTCAAAGTAGGTATATTTAACCCATGAAAAACTATTCAGTGATACATATCGAGAATTGAAATATCTGAAGGACTTTATAACATTTTATTTTCCAATTATGCGAAAAATTGATATTTTCAGAGAAATAATTTGGGGCTTTTTCTGTAAGTTTGAAGCGAATGGAAGATTCTAGGACATAGGAAATTTCATGTTGTTTCGATTTAGACGGCCGCCACAAAGTTTCAGCGATTCAACAGTTGACACGGAACGTTAATGTTAATGTAATTAATTAACATTAACTTTGACTTCTGTGATTACTTGCCCTTAAGTAAATGTAAAAATGATTATATCTTCCGATGGAAGGAAGCCACGAAAATGAAATTTGAGAATATGGAAGATATAAATAACATCCATAAACGCACGAATTTACGTTGGAATTCGTTGAAAATCTTATGAAGTATAAGGTATTAAAAATTTTTTTGGGAATAAAAAAAAATTTTAGCATATGCATTTTTGCGACATTTGTTGCAAGACCATTTGTTTCAACCTAATTCAAATATCTTCCAAGTAATAACTTGATACTTTGAATATTCTAGGTATTATAGAGGAAATCGTATTTCTGATGCTCATAACTCCTGAATCATTAACGAACTATTTGGACAGTTACCATATTCTAAAAATATGAAACTCTGGCTCATCTCTTTCTCTATATAGAGAAGATACGGACGTCCAGGCAGATGGATGACCGGACTGAAATACTCAAGTTTGGCAATGTATTCTTCATGAAGTAAATCCCATTAATTTAAACCATTTTTCGCTAGATATTCGAAAATTACCTACATTTAGGCCGTTAGCACGCTGTTCTACAAGAACAGGCTAGCAAAAATGAAGACAATTCTATTGAAATGACCGTATTTTATACTTATTACGGAAGCACAGAACTAAGTTTGAAACTTCCATAAGTCAATGTGTAAGATTTTCAATCATTTTCCGGAAATAATGCTATCACTTGATGATTAATTGACTTGCATTGTAATGTTGAATATCTAACGGGAAAAATGAATCATTCTGTTTAACCTTAGTCGCTCTTTTCTTTACGGAATAACAATGACATTTCGTCAGAAAACGCACATGGAAGATGATATACAGGGTTATCAAATCAACCCGTGCATTATAGGTTTCTGGGCTTCTATTCTGAATAAATTCCTAAAATATGGTTAATTGGCATTTTAGGTAATCATACTAAAACATTTACATTTCATTGAAAACGATTAAGCCTTGGAGTCTCGCCGGCTACCAGATAATCAATGAGATTTCGGACACCGGTAGAAATTTCAGACTCGAAGGATACTAACAAATGTAAAACGCCTCAGGAAAGGAATGATCTCAAGAGTAGATTTCATTATATGAGTGTAAGAAATAAAGAGAAACCAGAGAAAATATCGAATATATCCGTGGCATTCACAATAACGTTTTTGCAATAATCGTGACGTCCGACGCAGTTAAAAACCACAAAGAATGTCAATTGGATGTGCTCCACCCTTTTCCAGAGGACCAGTAAAAAAACGTTCTAACGTTACTCAGACAATAACAAAATCCTTTCCCTTTCGCGTATATCAAATAGATGAATGCTGTATGCAGTAGCGTTCTAGTTAACTCTGGAACATAAACATGTCTTAATCACAATGTCAGGAACAGGAAAAAGAATTATATTTATTTCTGTATCAATTTCTCAAATGAATGTGCGTTAATATTCGGAGAGAATGAAATGGTGGAGTCTATATGCTTTGAAAGAATCACCTTCATACAAATAGGAAATAGCTTGCACCAGTGGCGTAACTAGCTTAGTAAGCGCGCGTCAGGGTCCCCATCTAAACTGGGGACCGAAGGCGGAAATTATCCGTTTTGTTCGAATTAAAAACATTGTATCACAATAATATTACCCATTATAACGATGTCTATCAACCCAATCCTGAATCAGTATCCGTTCAGGGCCTACAACTAGATCAAGTCTTCGAATTTCCGAAAATATCCTTGTTGACATTTGGCCGGCTTACTTTCACAAAGGGTGGTCATTTTGAAACGAAACAGCAATTAATTGTCGAAGTGGCTACCCCCTGAATTCGGTAGCTTCTAAACTCAAATTTAGAATGGGAGATATGAGTTCTCTGATACCTCATATGAAATTTTATGATGTTAAGTTTCTGTTGTAAAAATAATAATAATAATAAAGCTTCATTTGCAATCAAAATAATTACAAATGGTGTATATCAAAACACAAAAAAAGAGATAAACATCACAGATCTAAAATACAGAGCAAGATATAATTTCTCAAAACGAGTCATAACATAAACACAAACAAGTGAATAATTGTCCGCAACATACAGGGTGGCCATTTGAAAACGAAACAGACGAGATTACAGACGAAATAAGTTTTTTAAATAGAAATGCTCGGACAGGTCGATTTCTGTTTCGAGGGGGACAACTTAAGATATAGGTTACGGATGCATAGCGCTTCAACCCTTGCTGCTACAACCCCCACCCCCAACTTTTGAATGAGGAAGATGGGGTGAGTGATACCTCAGTTGAAAGGTATTTTTATACTGATTTCAGCACAGTAATTGTTTTTTCATTTTATGCATTAGTTCTCAAAATATTCATGCGTTAATTAATTTTATCTTTTGAATTAATTTTTTCCGAATAATTGATATTTCGTGCTTCCGAAACAGCAAAATTTCCGTACTTGTATTTGAAATTGCAAAACATCTACCACTGGGCAAATGAAGTCATACCGTACGTGTTAATGCTACTAGGGTCAGATGTTCGACTAGCTGTTTTATTCACTGAAATCATTCTCCAACTGTACGGTATCAGAACGATTTGAAGTATTGATCTAAGAAATAAGACTTTTCAAAGTGAAGTATATAATTTATCAAAAACTCACATCAATTAATTAAATATTCAAATTGTTCACCATTAGCTTGCATACAATGAAATAAGTTTTGTTCGAAACGATGGCGCACATTTTGCAGCATTTCTGCATTGCAGTGATTTGACGACATTCGTTCACTATACGTCTTCTTAAGTCTTCAATGGAATCGGGCTGTGTAGAGTAAATTTGATTCTTCAAGTGGCCCCAAAGAAAGAAATCTAGTGGTGATAGATCTGGCGATCTGGCTGGCCATTCAGTGGGACCCCTTCTTCCAATCCACTGATTTGGAAATCTTTGATCCAGATATTCTCGAACTGGTAAGGCGTAGTGTGGAGGAGCTCCAGCCTGCTGAAACACAATCTGATCTTCCACATAATTTCCAGCATTGTTTTCAATAATTTCCGTCAAAATTGGATCAATGTGATTTTCCAATAAGTCCAAATACATATCTCCAGTAAGATTACCAGGTAAAAAGAATGGGCCGACAATGTCGTCACCAAATATTCCAGCCCAAACATTGAGTTTTTCTGGTTGTTGAGAATAAACTTCCTGGAACAATCTCGGATTAGCATCGGCCCAATAACGACAATTGTGTCGATTTACTGTGCCGTTTCGAAAGAACGAACACTCATCGGAGAAACAAACGTTGTACAGATAATTGCGATTAGCAGTTACTCGTTCACTCATTGTATCACAAAATTCAACACGACGGTCAAAATCATCTTCGTTTAGTGCGTGTGAAAGATGGATTTTGTAAGGATGGAATTCATGATGCTTCAAAATATTTGCAATTCGAGTTCGTGTAAAACCAGATTCATGTGCTAGCTGCCTCGTACTCGTCATTGGATTCAGAGCAATCTGTCCAAGACAAGCTACTTCAGCTGCTTCATTTCTTTCTTTGACACCAATTCCAAAACTTACTTCCTATTCATATGTTTATCTAAATGTCGTTGATTGAAGAATTCTGCGGCTCTATTCGCACATTGATTGTTTGCAAAAAAAGTGAAATTATTTCCACCCGCTCTGCAATTGAATAAACCATGTCGAACAATGAATTAGAACACATAAAAGTCTCGATTCAAAACTAAGAATAATTCACATGTCAAAAAACCAGTAAGACAACTTAATGATCTGTTCGTAATTAATAAAATATAATCGATTCTCATTTTTTTGAAAAAGATATGAATTCAATAATCAACAAAATGAAAACATATTGAAGCCAACTGAGAAAACACTTCATAATGAAGTCGGAAATCGTTTCATTAATTGGGACTGGAATATTTCTGTGGCATTATTAAGGATTTGATTTTCTCACCTGGTAATCTGATTAGAGATATGTACGTATTTGGACTTTTTGGAGATTTCTATCGATCAAGTGTTACCGCATGTTATTGGAAATACTGCAAATTATATCGAAGATAATTTAGATTGAATTTCAGCAACATTGAGCTCCTTCGCAATACGCTTTGTTTGTTCGACATCTTGATTAAAGATTTCTATGTCAGAGGATTGGAGGAAGGAAGCCACAGTCATGGTTGTTTTGAAGCTCAGGATGTCGATTTTTCACAAAAAAAAACTACAAGTGCCATGAAAACACCACTTCATTTTCAAATACTTAATTAAGAATATTTCGAAAACTTATGCATAAAATGAAAGAACAATTACTGTGCTGAAATCAGTATAAAAATACCTTTCAACTGAGGTATCACTCACCCCATCTTCCCCATTCAAAAATTGGGGGTGGGAGTAGTAGCAGTAAGGGTTGAAGCGCTATACGTCCGTAACCTACATTTTAAGTTGTTCCCCTCGAAACAGAAATCGACCTGTCCGAGCATTTCTATCGAAAAAATTTATTTCGTCTCTAATCTCGTCTGTTTCGTGTTCAAATGGCCACCCTGTATATTCTTTCAACAGAAATTTTCTATTGCACTACTTTTTCCGAAAATTCGATGGAACTCAACTGATAAAAGGATGTTCACAGTACATGAAAATATTTTATGTGTAAGGAAACGTTAATTTTCTTCTAAAATTACGTTCTTTTTTGCGCTCTTTTTCCTATATTAACAGCGTGCTGTCGTTTCGAACTACGGTCTTTAATTTACGATTGGGAGCGACTTCCAGAGGAAGAATCTGGGGTCAAACTTCAGTATGTCCGGTCAGCCGTATAATCTCTATCTTCTTAAGGAGATGAGATGTAGGTTTATTATTTTCAGAATAAGTTAGTTGTCCAAATATCTCGGTCAAGTTAGTTATTGGGCCATACCCCTGTAATAATTCAGTAGGTTTGTTCGCGTGGCAGTTCGGAACTGTAATTTTTGGTAATTTGTGGTACCCACCCGTTCGTCTGGGTCGGAACAAGAGTTCCTTGTCGTTCGTGTGGTCGGAACACTTGATTTCGGAACTGTTCGTTACTGTTCTTACGGTTCCTGATCTAGAGATGGTACAATGGTACAACAGAAGAAGCGGTAAATTCAAATCATCGGTGATTCAAATTTTCAGTAGTTCTAATTGGCAATTAAGTTATATATTTGGTGACTAGGATATTCGCATAGCTGTTTTTGAGTATATTTGATGTTGTGTGAGTATAAATTTTTAATCAATTCGTTATAATAGCTTCTCAAAATTTTTGTTATCTCAAAGAAGAGGAAGGATCATTTGCAATAGATGAATAAAATAATTGCATAGTTGTTGATCAAAGTATGTAAGATAATTAATTTATATTATTTATATATACGATATTTCGTATTTATATTATATATATTTATTTTTGTTATTTCGTGATTGAAGTATCTTTAATTTTTAACCACTCAAAATGTACTGCAAATTTAGGAAGGAAACGGAGGAATGACCTCTTTCAAGAACACAACGACTTGTTAAAACAATTCTTATCTAAAAAATAATTACAAAGCTATGAAAATTGTTAGAAAATATTTTTATTTATTTCCCAAATGCAACCAGTTCCATATACAATTACCTAATTCTATTATATAAAATTTTCTGTATACAGTTTCCACCAAAATTGCAATATAATAACAGAAGATTTCACAGTTTACCCAGATATGAACAAAAATAATTTCTCCACTGATGACCACTACTACATATATTGAAATTTCAAATTATAATTAAATTAAATCATTTATTTAAATATTTCATTACATATAAATTATATATACAGTTATTTATATGGATATGTTTATGTTTATTTATTTATGACAAAAAAAATTGTTCAATTTTAATATTTGTAATTTCTAACGTATTTCCACCGTATTAATAACACAAAGATATTGAATAAGTTATTCAATATCTTTGTAACACTATCCATGATATGATCCATGATGTACAACATAACCTTACTTTCACTTATCTATGCACTTAACGAAATCGTTTTGAAATCATCTGTTCCCACCTGTTCTCACCCGTTCTTGTCATAGAACAACTTGCGACGATTCCAAGAGTTACAGAACCTGGTTCTCTGTGACCCCAGAACAACTGGGAACTGCCACCCGAACAAACCTAGTATTTATGAGGATCTGAGATCTGGTTTCCTCAATGAATTCCTACAATATCCGATCTATTTGAAACTTGAAAAAAATTTGAATAACGTTGAGAGCAATTAGTTCGCAAAATGTTGTGAAAATCGTCTGCTAGAAAATAAAAAAAATAAATTTTTTGAAAATTTTCAATTACTTATAAGATCTCAACAAATATTGGTGCATATGTATATGGAGATTACTGATACCATCCACATGGATAAATCACAATGATCCTTAGTCCGGAAATGGACAGCTCCTGATGTCACGTCTGTGATTTTCAACATTTTTTTCAAAACTGTTGGTAGTTCATTCAGTCACATGAACAATTTTCCCTTTTCCTGATTTTTGTGAATCCAATTACACCAAAAATTGCTAATTATAAAAAGTTTTAATGTTGAATTGCAATAGCTAAACTAACAGTTTTTCTTCAGTTTCATTTCAGTCACAATACTGTTTTAATACAAGATTAAGATATGTCATTCAATTAACCTTCAATGCAGATATTTTGAAAACTGATATTGAAACATTGTTGTGATTATCTATGTCTGAATCGTAAAGCATTTTCATATAAAAAATAAGAATTCTTGACACATCTCATCATTTGACAAATACGAAAACATAGAGATACTAACAACGAAGATCTCAGCTGAGGCTGCCAATCAGAACATTTTTTATGTTTCGAGATCTTAAAAACTATGATAAACTCATAATCGGAAAAATATAATGTTGATGATTTTAGACCTTTGTTTTTAATATTTGCTTATTTTTGACAGATAATAGGTCCAGGGTAGAAATAAAACCAATTCTTAAAACAAGGCCTACTAGTTTAGATTTCTATCTGAAGTCTTCCTCAGGGCACTATAAATGTATAAAGTATATTTTAAAATTTTCTTTGTAAATGAATAACAATTTAAAGATTTTTTTTTCAAATAACACATAAATAACAAATTTCAAACTTTGAAACAATCTTTTAAATTTTTTCTAACATTTGTTCAAACAGTTTATAGTTTTAGCTATCTATTTCATCAAATAAAACTCATATAATGAGAATATCAAACTTATACAATAATAGATTTGACCAACACGAATTAATTAAGAAGTTTTAGATTTTAGATATATTGCTTATTAGACGCCAAAATAAAATAGTCACTAATTGGTATAAAAACCAACGTTTTCTGAGAGAGTATTGAACTTCCAATAGAAACACTCATTCACGCAATATCATCAATAATTTGAAAAAACGAGTTATAAATCTTTCTGCAAAAGAATTTCACCAGGAAAACCTTGAAAAAATAAAGAATATTCTGATCAAAAACTAGTATCCGTTAAGATTGGTTAAAATAAGTTTAAATGTACAACCCACGGAAAATCGCCCGGTAGATATGAATAACAAGATATTTCAAAATACCATATATTGAAGAACTATGAGAAAACCTTAAACGGAATGTTTCTTAAATAAATGTGATAACGGCTTTTAATTCTGACAATACAAAAAAATTTGTTTTTCAAAATTGAAGTCTGTCACACCAAAATTATTTTTATCCGATAATATTTATGAAATTCTTTGCTACGATTGCCAGTAATACTGTAAATACGATAAACAGGACGCCTTAAAATATATATCCATAATCAAGAGATTTGAAAACGAAACAGACGAGATTACAGACGAAATAAGTTTTTCGATAGATATCTCAAAGATCGAATAAATGAGATAAACGAGAAGTTCTCTCAATATCCTTAATCCTCTGAAAAAATTACTGCAAATTATATCGAATTAATAATAATACTGCCCAAATATAAGAACATGTCCCAAATGCTATACAATATTCTCTTTTCTTATTTATGGGATGGACCATGACGGAAAAGCTAATGAAGAAGCAACGACATTCATTCGATATTGATTCGTGTAAAATATTAGGCACTCAAAAAGTTCTAAAAAAACGATTACTGCATGAAGTGATTTTGATATAAGAGAACTCAAAATCTATAAACAAAATAACCTTAATACTCAATATTATTATCTAATTAGTAAAATCAGAAAATCAGGTATTTCAGGATCACTTTGTTGAGTGAAATTTGTATAATTTTCAAAAAACGACAGAGTGTTCTCAAAAAAATTCGAATGTCGTGTGGTATTTGGGAAGATCATTCAACAATATAAATCAAACGAAATAAAAAATAGTTTTTTACTCAAAAATAACCAGATAGAAGCATAACAACAAATTATTCATCTTTATTCTCAAAATAATAATTATTGATAGTACAATTAATATACACATTACGAGCATTATTTTCGAATGATGAAGTAGATACTGATGTTGTTTCTTGAAGGACATTTTTTTCATTTCTTATGGCTGTGATTATTTTTTTGTGATGTTGTTGGTCCAGTTGGAGATACGGTTTCACTGACGCTGCAGAAGAATGACCTGTTATCTTTATCAGCTGTTCCTCGCCAATCCCTGCTTTGGCTAATTGGCTGACAGCAGTAGCTCGATGCGAGTAGTTGGTTATCTTCGACTTGGTTGTGTTGATGCCAATGAGTTCTGCCGATTCTTTTGTCCATTTAGCTATCGTATTGGGACCGACTGGGGAGTTTTTGAACCATGAACCATATTTCCAATTCTTATGTGGAGTAAGGAATAGTCTTTCAGTGGTTATGTTTGCAGTTCTTTTGGATACAAGTAGCTTATATAACCTCACTGGGCAAATATTTTCTTCAATATAGGGAGGCAGCCATTTCGTTTCCGCACATTTCTGGGCACCACCTTGTCTTGTTTTAGAAAATATTGGATTGTAGGCAATTCGGCCCGTGGGATTACCATCGTTTTCAATTTCGAATTGGAAATGCGAAATTAGGAATGATGAACCCTCTCCTCCGCACCAAGCAAGCTCCAATGCAGCAATAAAATAAAATTTTCTGTTCAAACCGTCTGGATTATCTTCTTTACATAAATTGACCATCTTTTTGTGTTGCTCCGAAGATAGCGCACTAACTTTTCTTTTCTCAGGGTCCACTTGCAAAATACGCCTCTTGGCATTTCGTGCATCCCGCGCCGTTTTAAAAGCCATTCCTGTGAATGGATCGAACCTAACGCCCCATTCGGAATAGAATTTTTCCTGCAGCTGTTTGGCAGTATTATTCCACAAGGTTTTTACGACACTTTCCTTGTAGTGTGATCCATCTCTTTTCTTCATATTGAAAACCCAGTCTAGCATAATATTATTGAGCTTTGACGAACTTGTTTTTTTATTTACAAGGTATTCCCGGGCAGCACAGAATTCTTCAAATTGTTTCCAAATGTAGGATCTTGAATCTTGACTTTACTGTATTAAGCGGCACACTTTTCTTCACACTTTCTTCAATTGAAGTAATATTACAATCCCCAAAACGTTTCATTTTATCTACTTTATGGTAAAATACGAAAATAAACTGACAGAACTGCCAAATGTGCTGTTGAAGTTATCGCTAACAACTTCTTGTTTATCGTAACTATGACGACTGCTACTTCCACCAACGGCCAAAGCTATCCGGAAGTATTAATATTCCTATGCAAATTAGGCATTTGATAAAAACAAATTTCTAAAAGTGAAAACAATGTGAGGTTGAGTGTTTTCAGATACAGTTTGTTTCTATTGGTCCGTTTTCAAATATTGGGCGATTTCATTGGACGATGTAGTATAGTATTGAATAATCAATTGAAGTAGTTTATATTTTGTTCCAAATATCTTACGAGACGTGAAGTTTCAATATTATTTTTTTAAGTTATTTCGCCCAATGATTATGATACTTCTACGTAAATATGAAGGAGTTTATTTAGTTTCAAGTGACCGATAGGAAGATGATGAAATCTCGTTTGATTTACGATAAGAAGGTATTGTCTTTCTATTCTTCTAGGTAGACCAGAGGAGATGATACTGATCTCTGCTTCGAGTATTGTAGAGTGCCATTAGTATGAGAGGCAGACTATGATAAACTAAAAAAAATGAGCGTGTTTAATTTTAATTGAAAACATAGAACAACACACAAAATGCTAACAATGATTTAATGAAACGCGAGTCTAATGAAAAATTTATCGTAGGTACTCAAATGATGGCTGGTCATATTTACAAGGTTGAATTGCGAGTTTTGTTTTATCCAGGAGCTTAACCCCAGTGGGCGATACCTCCATGTGCTACTACGGCACCAAGAGCTCCATGACCACCAATATTGGCGGTTGGTCCCCATAAACCATCAGCAGCTACAGTACCAGCTGGTCCAGAGATAACAGCTGGAGCAGTTGGTGGTCCTCTGATGGCAGCTCCATGACCAGTTGCAGCAATTGTACCACCGCCAGCAGTGATAGCTCCTACTCCTCCAACTGCTACAGGTGCAGCAACTGCACCAACAGGTACTCCTAGACCTACTGCAGCAGGTCCAGCGATCACAGCACCAGCTCTAGGGGCAATGAGTCCGGCTCCCAATCCAAGACCGACACCTCCAAGACCAACACCTCCAAGACCAATACCTCCAAGACCAACTGTACCGATAGCTCCATGACCGGTTACAATTCCTGCAGGTCCTGCTACCACAGCACCAAGACCAGATGGTGCAGCAGAGGCTATTGCTAAGCAAGCGAAGGTGGCGAGGATCTGAAAATGTAGAAAATAAAAAATTTAAAACAAATGGCTGAAGGGGTTTCAACTATCGAATTCGTTCAAGGAACAATGATAGATCGAGTTTTTCAATGAACGAGTACTAAAATGATTCTTTCCAATAAGATATAGACAGTTTTTTTTTATTCCAGTAAAATTTTTTTTAATATCATTGTAATTAAACGGAAATTCCGGATCAAGTTTTTACCGAATTGCATAGTGTCTTAACAAATAGTGTGACTTTCAGAGAATTTAGTAATTTACGAAATTTGAATGCGAGTCATTCGTTTCGAATTATTGTCGGTGCATTTCGTTACTACTTATGTTAAATGATCAGCAAGGATAATCAGTTCACTGCTATCAACTGCTCCGGTGAATAGTTTGAACGAACTTTATATTATATTGACGATTGCACTGATATTTTCAAATATCGAATCTTAGTGTTGCTACCACAAAACCAAAAATATAACAACTAACAATAAGATTTTGGCTTAGAGAAAAAATATTCAAGTGATTACTCAAATTCTAGTTGAATATGATTAGGTTTGATCATCTTACGGGGGTGGATTGACCCGTGTTGGGCAACTGGGAACTGTAGTTAAAAAATCTGTATGTCATCTTTTAGTGCCATCCTTCAGACAACGTATGTCCTTATTTCTTACCAATTCATCTAATGGATTTGATTTGATTTGCCATCGGCCGGAAAGGTTATGGCCACTGTTTTCTTGGGATTCCTAACAAATGATCTCCATTGACTACTCATAAAAAGGAAAAACAATAACAGGGCAGTACTACAGTGAATTATCGTATTGATTTGACGCCGGCTTCAAGGAAAAACACACCCTCTCGTACCGAACAGAATTGCTTTTCCACCACGATATCGCACCGGCTTATACATCCACCTGCGCCACTACAAAATTGGCCGAATTGGGGTACGAATGTTACATCACCCAGCATATTCACCAGATCTGTCTTCGTGTAACTGCCTTTATTTCCAAATATGAAAACATGGTTCGGCGGAAAGCCGTTCACGTAAAAGGAGGGGGTCATCGCTGATACGGAGACCTATTTTGCAGAGTTCGATAAAACATATTTTATGGAAGGCATGAAAAAGTTCGAATATTGCTTGACTAAATGTATCGAGTTAATCAGAGAATATGTTGAGAAATAACTATGGAAAATTGACTCTTCTTTCCAAACACGGATACTTATCAATCCATACTCATTTATGCTGACTTCAGAAGGAAACTTCGCCACACAATTTATTCCATATATCTCGCATCATGCAGAAAAAATACAAAAGAATAAATATTCCAGGGAAATATAAATTTCACTGGAAACTAGTTTCTTATTCTACACAAGAGAAAGTCAATTGTCATGTACTCACTATAGCGTTCATGTTGAAAGGTCTTAATTCTGAACGAGACTGCCACTGAACAATTTCTTTCTCTATTTATATGAAGAAAGATCTTGACCTTCATATTCTCGACATAAGTTCGAAAAAGTAAAACGACTGAAAAAATGTTACTCCACATTATTATACTGGTATCAAACCTTATCACATCGATATGAAAAAGGGTTGAAACAAAATTATTATTGTAATGTATTCAAATAATTGCAATAAATCTCTATTATTCCTATATGGCTTGTAGATTGGTGTTCACCTTGACTTAATTGTGTAATAATAGAGTATTCTGATCGCGAAATTAGCTCAACTTTTTTTCAGTTTCACGAATTCATCCCCAAAGATATAGGGTATCCAAGGAAGAATGCGTCAACCGGATACCATGAATTGATGTCATTAACCTGCAATCATATCAAGAGATTTCAATTACCTGAGTACCTTGAATATACAGGGTGGCCATTTGAAAACGAAACAGACGAGACTACAGACGAAACAAATTTTTTCGGTAGAAATGCTCGAACAGATCGATTTCTGTTTCGAGGGGGACAACTTAAGATGTAGGTTACGGACGCATAGCGCTTCAACCCTTGCTACTACAACCCTCACCCCCATATTATGAATAAGGAAGATGGGGTGAGTCATACCTCATTTGAAAGGTATTTATTATACTGATTTCAGCACAGTAATTGTTTTTTCATTTTATGCATTAGTTCTCGAAATATTCTTAACAAAGTATTTGAAAATGAAGTGGTGTTTTCATGGCACTTGTAGTGTTTTTTTGTGAAAAATCGACATTTTGAGCTTCAAAACAACCATGACTGTGGCTTCCTTCCTCCAATCCACTGACATAGAAATCTTCAATCAAGATGTCGAACAAACAAAGCTTATTGCGAAGGAGCTCTGTTCAATCTAAATTATCTTCGATAATTCAATCTAAATTATCTTAATTATGAAGTGTTTTCTCAGTTGGCTTTGGTGGGTTAACCATGTAAGTATTTTAATCATTCAATTTTGTTGATTATTGAATTCCTATTTTTTCAAAAAACTGAGAATCGATAATGTTTTATTCATTACGAACAGATCATTAAGTTGGCTTACTGGTTGTTTGACATGTGAATTATTCTTAGTTTTGAATAGAGACTTGTATGTGTTCTAATTCATTGTTCGATATGGTTTACTCAACTGCAGAGTGGGTGGAAATAATTTCACTTTTTTTTGCAAACAATCAATGTGCGAATAGAACCGCAGAATTCTTCAATCAACGACATTTAGATAAACATGTTAATAGGAAGTATGTTTTGGATAAGTGTCAAAGTTTCAAGAAACCGAGTCCGTGGCTAATAAAAAACGAAACATGGAAAGAAATGAAGCAGCTGAAGTAGCTGTTCTTGGACAGATTGCTCTGAATCCACTGACGAGTACGAGGCAGCTGGCAAATAAATCTGGTTTTACACGAATTCTAATTGCAAATATTTTGAAGCATCATAAATTCCATCCTTACAAAATCCATCTTTCACACGCACTAAACGAAGATGATTTTGACCGTCGTGTTGAATTTTGTGATACAATGAGTGAACGAGTAACTGCTAATCCCAATTATCTGTACAATGTTTGTTTCTCCGATGAGTTCGTTCTTTCGAAACGGCATAGTAAATCGACAAAATTATCGTTATTGGGTCGATGCTAATCCGAGATTGTTCCACGTTTATACTCAACAAGAAAAACTAAAAATATTTGGTGACAACATTGTCGGCCCGTTTTTTTACCTGGTAATCTTACTGGAGATATGTATTTGGACTTAGTGGAAAATCACATAGATCCAATATTGACGGAAATTATTGAAAACAATGCCGGAAATTATGTGGAAGAACAGATTGTGTTTCAGCAGGATGGAGCTCCTCCACACTACGCCTTACCAGTTCAAGAATATATGGATCAAAGATTTCCAAATCGGTGGATTGGAAGAAGGGGTCCCACTGAATGGTCAGCCAGATCGCCAGATCTGTCACCACTAGATTTATTTCTTTGGGGCCACTTGAAGAGTAAAATTTACTCTACACAGCCCGATTCCATAGAAGATTTGAGAAGACATATAGTGAATGAATGTCGTCAAATCACTCCAGAAATGCTGCAAAATGTGTGCCATCGTTTCGAACAAAACTTATTTCACTGTATGGAAGCTAATGGTGAACAATTTGAATATTTAATTAATTGATGTGAGTTTCTGATAAATTATTTACTTTACTTTGAAAAGTCTTATTTCTTAGATCAATACTTCAAATCGTTCTGATACCGTATAGTTGGAGAATGATTTCAGTGAATAAAACAGCTAGTCGAACATCTGACCCTAGTAGCATTAACACGTACGGTATGACTTCATTTGCCCAGTGGTAGATGTTTTGCAATTTCAAATACAAGTTGGGAACTTTTGGTGTTTCGGAAGCACGAAATGTCAATTATTCGCAAAAAATCAATTTAAGTGATAAAATTAACTAACGCATGAATCTTTCAAGAACTAATGCATAAAATGAAAAAACAATTACTGTGCTGAAATCAGTATAAAAATACCTTTGAATTGAGGTATTACTCACCCCATCTTCCCTATTCAAAAATTGGGGGTAGGGGTTGTAGCAGCAAGGGTTGAAGCGCTATGCATCCGTAACCTACATATTGAGTTGTCCCCTCAAAACAGAAATCGACCTGTCCGAGCATTCCTATCGAAAAAAGTTATTTCGTCTGTAATCTCGTCTGTTTCGTTTTCAAATGGCTACCCTGTATAGAGTGATGTTCAACCAATGACTGAAATATCCTGTCCTTGAATTTAGCACCCACATTTTCGAAAATGAAGAAATTTGTTTTGCATTCGTTAGCCCAAAATTGTCGTTTTTAAGTAAAGGATTCTGGTAAAAGAACACAGCATTCCGCTGTATAGTAACTGAACATGCATTCAGAAAGTCCACCGTTATTAACTTTTTGTAAGACAAATTTTTTAGCACCCACATGAAGGAGATTTCTCTTGCATTAATTAGTAAGTCGTTAGTAACTATTTGTAAGTTCAAAATTTTCATGTGTGATTTAATCAGAAGTGAAAAAATGGTATGCTCTAAGTGTGAAGTTAGCACAAATATTCTCGAAAAAGAAAACAATATTTTTTGCGTTATTAGTGATTCGTTAGTAAGTATTTAACAATGTCAAAAATTTTCGTTTGTGCGTTAACCAGAAGTGAGAAAAGGCACTTTCAAAGTGCCAAGTGCTAACTTGGCACAACATTTTCGAAAATGAAACGTTTTTATTATTTCGTCATAAACAATTATAATTATATAAATAATTATATAAATAATTATAAACAATATTAATATCAAAATTCTCACTTTTTGTCTTGCATAAAAGCAAAATAAGATAATGTAAGTGCGAAGTTAGCACCCACATTCAGGCAAATAAGGGAAAATATTTTTGGCATTCATTATTGACTCGTGAGTAACTGGTTAGTAAAAACAAATATTCATTTACAATTTAAGCATCTATTCGATTGTGAGGGAATCTTCCGACCTCATAACAATTATCACAGATAAATATATGGCAAGTTATATTCGAATAGGATCTACTTGGACACATCTCATGCAGACATAGAAAACTGAAAATGTCAGTTCTATATAATATCAGTTTATGAACATCATTGGTGAGATTACCAATGAAAATTTTTGTGCTATGAATAGCTACTTCCGGCTTAAGAAAGAGTGCAAATTCCATCTTTTCAAAAAGTTTAGGTACTAACTCCGCATTCTAAGGATGTCATTTTTAACTTACAATTAGTTACTAATGATTCACAAAACACTGCAAGACAAATTTCCTTTTTTTTCGAATTTTTCACTTCATATTTCAACTATCACAATTCTTCACTTTAGGTTATCCTACAAACAAATATTTCTGACTTACAAATGGTCAGTACTCACCAGAGAACGAAAAATTCCCTTCTTTTTCGAAAAAGGTGCTAACTTCGAACTATTTTGGTGTCATTATCTGATTCTAGGTTACGTTCAAAACGGACATTTTTAGTTTCTAATAGTTACTAGCAATAGACTTCCACACTCTACTTTTCAATTTAAAAAAATCTAAAATAAGATGAACATAACGGAATGTGAATTTTTCTACCAGCATATTTGAGTTACTTACTACTAGATTTCTTTGCCATTTTCTGAAAGATTAATTTTTTTCTGACCTCAAAAATATACAACATCGTGGAATTTGTATATATATATGAGTTATAAAAAAAAACCATTTTTTATCTGAGTCTCAGTATTTCAATGGTTTCAACAGTAGGTGAGCACAAAAAAAGAAGCTTCCTAAAAAGAGTGGTCTCCTTCCGTCAATCTTGTTATTTCTATGCTATCCACTACATTCTATAATATCCGAACATGGATATATTTCATATCCTTTTCAATTTGAAAATGGATTGCGAAAAGATCCACATAACCCACCGTTCAATCGATATCGTTATAATGAGATGGATGTAGCAGTATTTTAATAATAATAGTCAAACATCAACATTTTCAGGGCGGGTTATCTAGTGCGTGCACAATGGGACCGTTAACTCATAAGACCTTCTTTTTCTTTCCGGTGACGGCCGAGGAGGTCCACTTCGTTATACGTAATTTAAAAAATTAAAATAGCTCTGGTCATGACATGATCTCAGTTAGGGCTTTGAGGGTTCTCTCACCCCATATCTCTGAGCATCTCGCCCACCTAATTAACCGGTCGGTGACTTCGGGTAAGTTTCCTAGAGTCTTGAAGATTGCTAAGGTTGTCCCCGTGCACAAGAAAAAAGCTACTGATGACGTTGCAAATTATCGTCCTATATCTCTGTTGAGCACTTTATCCAAAGTTATGGAGAAGTTGATACTCGATAGAATGTTGGGTTTCCTGAATAAGCATTCAATAATTACTGAAAGCCAACATGGCTTTCGATTTAATCGGTCGACTGGTACAGCTGCTTGGGACCTGGTCAGTTTTGTTTATGCCAGTCTAGATGGTGAAATGCATGTAGCAGGACTTTTCTTTGATGAATCGAGAGCATTCGACTGCTTGAATCTAGATTTTATTCTGGCTAAGTTGTACAGCCTCGGATTTAGAGGTGTTTTTCTCTACTGGATCAAGACTTTTCTGGATGAAAGAGATTTTATGTTCTGGATGAAAAAGATTTTTATGCTTGTCAATGATCTTCCTCGTCATATTATTGCTTTCTCGTGTGGGTCAACAGGAATCTTCAAGGTATGATTGTATTGAACCAGATAGGAAAATTAGAATTTTTAGTAACTTTACGGGGAATAAATCGAGAAATGCCATCATACAGACAGGTATAAAATAACGTCAGTTATTAAAAAGAACACTCAGAACGATACGGCCTAAATCTAAATATATCAAAAACAAAATATATGCTCGTAACCAAAAGAATGGGCATACAGGGATATCTCACTGTCAATGGGGAGAGAGTAGAGCAGGTCCACACAGTTAGCTATTTGGGAACGACTGTGTGTGATTCGTGGGACTACAAGGGAGAGGTATTGTGCCGAATTGAGAAAGCCAGAGCGACATTTTTAAGAATGAAAAAGATGTTTATTGCCAGAGAACTAACACTTAATCTTAAGATCAGAATGCTCAGGTGTTATGTTTTCTCTGTTTTGTTGTATGGAGTGGAGTCGTGGACTGTCAAAGAGACAATTATTAATAAACTGAACGCCTTTGAGTTGTGGTGCTATAGACGTATTCTCAAAGTCTCATGGACGCAGCATGTTACTTACTAACGAGGAGATCATAAATAGAATGGGCAAGAAGAGGGAAATTGTTCAAACACTGAAGGAAAGGAAGCTTCAATTTCTTGGCCACATAATGCGACATGACAAATATCGGCTACTACAATTAATTAATAGCCCCATTCTGCTGAAACCACGTTCTTTAGTTGAAACCTGCAAAGTTCTGTAGCTCTGAGACCAAAATTTCGCAACATATCGCAATAGCGCTCACTATTCACATTAATTGCTCGGCCTCGTTGATCTTCATGAAAATAAGGACCAATTATGCCTTTAGCAGACATAGCAGCCCAAACCAGGAACTTTGGCATTACAACTCGACAACAAAAGAAGGTATCCAAAAATGCATGCCATTCTTGTTAGTTTCTCAGAAGAAGGGAACGAAGTTGAGGTGTCAGAATTTGTCTCCTATGGTTTAAAAGTTGTTGCTAACTTTATTAAGTTCACAAAACTCACTACTGAAGGAAAGTAACTTAGCAATGTTTTCGTCACGATTCGTGTTCCCCATCAAGAGCATCACATATCTAAAAGAATGAAACTATTTCCAATATTTAGGGATGTTCATCAAGTTTTATTAATAAAATAGTTTTATATTACATTCGTAATCAATAAATCAGCTCGAAATACTTTGTGTCCCAAGCTTTGACATTCAACAGAACGTCAACTGGTGGTATCTAAGAGTTCCCTTCATTTACGCCACCAATGACCATGACCATGACCCCATACCCCAGAAGCGGCAACAACACCAGCGGGTCCGGCAATTACAGCAGGGGCGGCTGCAGGCCCAACAACTGCTACTCCTCTGTGACCCCATCCAAGACCACCCCAACCCAATGGTCCATGACCCCAAGCCAGACTGTTTCCAACTGGTCCAATGGCTCCAGCGGCTGTTACAATTCCTGAAGGTCCCACTAGAGCACCATGGATGGAACCGTAGCTCAAAGTAGCCAGGCAGGCGAAGAAAGCAAAGAACTGAAAAGAAGCAATGGATAGATCAAAGTTAATCAATTATTGATCTTGAGCTACTGGGATATGAGTAAATATTCAGTATGTCCACGTCAGAAGTCATTAGTATCGAAAAGCACTGATTCGATGTCATTAGTTTTTGGGCATATGGTTTCTGACTGAAAGGATCTTAGATTCCATCTCTGTGAGCTCATTGAAGACAGTATTTTATTCTCAGCAACTAATGGAAATTCCGACAGAGTTTGATGGGAAAGTGGTTTTAGTGATTTGAAAAATTTATCCCGGGGTCTATCGCTACTCAATAAATGTGCTCAGCATATTTCATCTAATTGCAAGCTTACCGTTATGAGAGAGCAAAAACAAAATATTGCCACAGCAATAGACAATGAGCGTCAAATAGAAATTTAAAATTTCAATGCTAGAGTCATATATATATATATATATATTACATTATTAAATTTTTTTTCATATGTGCCTCACCATACTATACTGTCACGAGCCGCCACTGCATTGAAGACAGTATATTTGAATAAAAAACATAGTTTCGTCCGTTTTATATCTTCACAATTATGAACTAGCATTTATGGAATCATATATCAATGAGAAAAAAAACTTTGAAGTTGATGATTGTGTATGTGTGTAGATTTCTAAGGGATTACATATAACTTCAGTCAGAAAACAAACATTACAAAAAAGCTTATTAATATACGGTCGGATGAAATTTCATTATTTTAGCTCACAAGAGCGACTTTTTCTGAAGAAGAGTAAAAACTTGAGTGATCATTTATCATTAACAACAATACATTGAAAAGAAATACAATTGTTCTGGCGAATCTTCGTCATTTTAGAAACAACTTGTACATTCGCCATTTTGTATTGTAAATACTTTTTCGTGCTATATTGGTTTTGTCCTAAATTGATTTGAGAGTAATTGTGAATTGATTTTCGAAAAAATGTCATCTGGGGATTATGAACAACTGAAGATGCGATATAACCGAATACTTTGTGATTAAATTATGAGATTCGAAACAACAATGAACAAAAATTACACTTTATTAAATATTTTTATATTAATAGATCTTACCAATAGTTTCATGATGAGCAATGAAAAATTATGAAGAGAATGATGCAGTGCTCTGATTTTCCCTAGTTTATATAGGAAAATGACTCCCGATTGTCCTTGTTGGAAAGTCGCAGTACTTACATAAATAATGTTACATATTGTGAGGTAGAGCCTAGATTTTATAAAGTTATTGAATATTGAAATTAGCATATTTATTGTTAAGTATTCATTTATAATTGTGATTTGGTTCGGAAGTTTATGGGTGGAGAATGTGATGGAATGCGATCAATTCATTCTCCAGAGTATTCATAGTTCGGATAGAGGAAAGTCAAAGAGATGAGAACAATCAAGAAAACTTCTGAAGAAAATATACAGGATGTTCCTAAATTGAACCTACAAACGAAAAGGGGAGAGTCCTTAAGTGAGTTTAAGAAGAAAAAGTCCCATAAACATGGGGTCGCAAACGTTTCGTTTTCGAGATACAGAGTGTTGAAGTTTGAATTTTTTTCAAGTTTTTTTCTCATAATATCTACACTTCACAAGATATTCAACTGAAATTTGGCATAGATATTACATTTGAGAGTTCTCACCACGTGACATGGCAATTTTGATATAAGATTTACAGGGTGATATTTTTTCTGGAACACTGCCACTTGTTCTTCTGCAGAACTTTTTTTTTGGTGAGCAACGTGAGCAATGTGAAAACAAGCTTTGTTCTTATACTAAACTTTTCGGTCTCTTGTAGTTTTGTCGTATCTCAGAGCTGTGCCAAAGCATTATGCTTAGTGCTCGTGAAAGCACTCTAAGCACTTTAGTGCTTCCGAGCACTGTGCTCGCGAGCACTTTTCAAAGACTAGTGCTTAGTGCTTGTTTTTCGGAGCACTCTCGCGAAAATCTTAGTGCTTAGTAATCCGCTAAGCACTAAGTCTTTCCGAATTCTTGAAGTAGGGTCAATATAAGCAGGTACGGTATTTGATTTTTTTATGTGCGCAAAGATAATATGATCGTTTTGAATTAATATTCAGTATTTCTTAAGTCACCATTGATTTGACTTTATGGTTATGAAGGCCAGAAAATTTTTTGTTTTTGCGCGCTTGTTACTAGTGGAACAGGCGGGCTATCGTTCTGTCCAAATGTCTGTAATTTCCGAATATCGAGCCGAAAATGGTTTCAATCCATTGGGTTCGACTTCTTGATGGAGACACCTTGATCAGATTTAAGTAGGTCAGGCTGGCCGGCCCTCCGATCGTATACTCTCTATCTTCCGAAGGAGATGACCTAGAGTTTTCATTTTTTCAGAATAGGTCGAGTGTCCAAATATCTCGGTCAAGTTCGTTATTGGGCCAAATCCATCGAATAGTTTAGCAGTTAATAACATTAATTTCTTGAATATTCATCCTATCAATTCGTAACTTAGAGAATGTCTAGATAGCGTTAAAAGGAAGGAGTGTGCCAAATTTCGAGAAAATCGTCACGAGAGAAAATTTTTTAAAAATTCCCAAAATGATTTTTTTTCAATACACGATATCTCATAAGTTACTCGTCAGATCACAACAATTTAGGGCATTTATGCAGGGTATAGGTACCTAAAATATTTTAAAATTTCATCATCATAGCGTACAATCTCCAGAAAATATAAGAGTTTTTCTGAAAATGAAGTCACAGATTATATTTCTATCTATGAATTCACATCACATCAACTATAAATCTCTATGAGGGTGGTTTTAATTTCATGACAAGTTGTCATAATGAGTGAATATTGAGCCGAAAATGGAACTAATTCTGTGGGTTCATTTTTATGACAAACATGTCTAAAATACTGGTGTGTGCAGTTGTTATATTTTGAATGGAAATGTCATTATGAATTTTGCGACAAGAGGACTATTTTTTTCCCAAATGTCTGTAATTTCTGAATATCGAACTGAAAATGATCGCCATCGGTTGGATTTGACTCGTGATGAAGAAACGGTGGTCCAATTTGAAAATGTTTGGCTGAATATTCTCTCTCTTCCGAAAGAGATGAGATAGAGATTCCATATTAATAGAATTAGTTTATTATCCAAATATAAGTCAAGTTAGTTATTGGGCCAGACCTGTCCGATAGCTCAGCAATTATGAATCTGAAATTCGGTTATAATTGATGACACTCAACTACAACAACTTATATATGGTATAGAAATGTGGAAAGAATGCCAGATCGAAGAGTTTGCTGAACTGTTAGTTCACTCAACTTCCATTTAAGATATTTGTTTATTGATTCTTTCACACTCATTGTGCTGGCTGACTTTGAATCGCACTCTTTTTAAGTCTGAGAGAAGACTTTAGAACAAGCGCGTAAGAGCTCCTGATCTCACGTCAGTGCTTTCCACATTTTTTCAGTAATGTGTTCTCGCTTATAAAATAATTGGTCCTCGATTATTAATTCAACTTTATGCATTGATTAGGAACAGCCATTCAGATTCAGATCGACGAATAAGATTAACTAGTACCAGAATGTAAATTGAATGCATGCGTTTCACAAAACAAATAAAATGGCTTTTGAGTTTTTCCCAGTCTCGAAATCATAATTTTAGAAATGTCGATGAAGCTAAAGAGTTCTCATTTCAATCAAACAACATTACATAAAATAGTTCCCACTAAAGTGCTTAGTGCTTAGTGCTCGAAATATTCAATTACTTTTGCAAAAGTGCTCGGTTATCCGGAGCCTTCTGTCGAAAGCGGTGCTTAGAACTCGAGACTCAAAGCCTTTTTTTTCGAGTGCTTAGGGCTTAGTGCTCGAAGCACTTTTTTCGGTGCTTAGCACAGCTCTGATCTACCAACGATTTCGAGAAAAAAATTTTTGAATGATTCTCTCGAAATTCTCGTAGTAAGTATGATAGGAAGGCCAGTTTGTAATTTTTGGTGAATGAATTCAGTGCCAGTTTTGAGACATCAAATTATTGAACGTTTGTTTTTTTAAAAAGAGAAGGTGGTTGCATTTGTGGCTATTTATTTTTTTGAATGTAGTTAGACTACTATTTGCATTACGATCTTTATGACTGTCACAACAATATGTAATTTGATCAGAAATTAGAACCTTCAATATCAAAACATGCCGTATTTCACGAATTCCGAAATGACTGATATGCATTTCATGTATGGTCTTGCAAATGGAAACGCAAGAGAAGCTAGGAGTCTTTGCATGGAACAACTCGAAGAGGCAGTTATGAACGAAATAGAACAACATCCAAGAACCAGTACAAGAAAAATTAGTGTACGCTTGAATGCAAGTCATCAAGTTGTTTGGCGGATCTTGTGGGATTCTTTGCTATATCCTTATCACATTCAGAGGGTGCAAGCTCTTCTGCCTCGAGATTTTCATCTTTTCATCCGAGGGTTAGTTTTTGTCAGTGGTACCTCAGTAGACTATTGATGAATCCTTATTTTGATTGCCAAATTCTATTCACTGATGAAGCCTGCTTCTCAAGGACTTCAATTATCAAATTTCATAATGAATACGTATGGGCTGATGAGAATCCGCATGGATATGTAGAAACCCATTTTCAAGAGCAATTTTCACTAAATGTGAGTAGTAGTAATATTGGTGATGATTTGATTAGTCCTTTCTTCTTGCCAGGTCAACTAACAGGTCAATCATACAGACATTTTTTAGAAAACGATTTGCCTCTGTTATTAGAAGATATACCACTTATGGTACGACGAGAAATGTGGTTCATGCATGACGGTGCTCCTGCTCATTTTTCAGTTTTGGCAAGGGAGTATTTAGACGAAAATTATGAAAACAGGTGGATTGGACGGGGGGGTCCTCAGTCATGGCCCGCCAGATCCCCAGACTTAAATAGTTTAGATTTCCTTTTATGGGGTCACTTGAAATCTCTAGTATACTCGACACCCGTGAACACCGTAGAAAAACTGAGAAATCGTATAATAGGCGCATTTGATACAGTTCGGAATACTCCGGGAGTGTTTGAAAGAGTTCGATGATCATCTATGAGACGAAGAACAGAAGCTTGTATAAGAGTTGGGGAAGGACATTTTCAATAGTTGCTGTAGTTCAGTCCTTTGCGGTTACTTAGTTTTCTTCTTATGATTTTTTTTTAGTTTTACGTTTCTTGTTGTAATACATTGTTTGTGTTGATTATACGAGTTTATCGAATCTTTATGAATCATCGATACAGATCAGGAAAATTTTCATAAAAACTGACACTGAATTCATTCACCACAGATTACTAACCGGCCTTCCTATCACAGTTTCGAGAATTTCGAGAGAATCGTTCAAATTTTTTTTTCTCGAAATCGTTGGTAGATACGACAAAACTACAGGAGACCGAAAAGTTTAGTATAAGAACGAAGATTTCTTTTACATTTTTTCAAATCAACAGTTGCTCACCAAAAAAGAATTCTGCAGAAGAACAGGTGACAGTGTTCCAGAAAAAATATCACCCTGTAGATCTTCTATCGAAATTGTCATGTCACGTGGTGAGAACTCTCAAATGTAATATCTATGCCATATTTCAGTTGAATATCTTGTGAAGTGTAGATACTATGAGAAAAAAACTTGAAAAAAATTCAAACTTCAACTGAAGAGAAGATCTTTTTGTTATCGCAATTTCCTTCAGAAATTTCAATTTCTCCTTATATGTTGGATATCCGTATTCGAGGAAATGCAACCAAAAAGAAAATTTCGATGTACCCGTTGAAGGAGGATATAGAATGGATCTGAGTAGGAATGATGAGGTTCTTGAAATTTTATGTTATCTGGATAGATAAGAAATGAATGATATTCTATTTCTCAAGGTGTATTACTCCCATTTTTCAAAAACTGATAATTCTTTACCATCCAGTTGGGAATACAATAATTGAATATTTTGAAGTTGCAATGGAAATATTAGCAGGTGTCAGAAAGGATGTCAAAATAAAAAAAAACACTGTGTGGGTTTCAGAAGTTTTTGCGCACTTGGGAACAGGGTGATACAAAAAAAAACCACAATGAAATAACAAGAATCAACAAAGCTATATCTCAAATTCGAAATAACCAACAACAGTTTTTCTTCAGTCTTGTTCGAAACCCAAACTTTCTTCTCCTGCAGAATACGTCAATCCAATTGAAAATCATATAGAAATTGATATCTTGCCTCCAGTAAACTTTTGTCTTTGGAAATACCTTATTCCTTTAAGTTATATTTAGAAATAGTCGTCTCAAATCGATTAATATTGAGGATGAAGTGTGAAATTAAGCACTTCAGTAGAATCACGAGAAAGTTTTCCTTGACTATACAGGGTCTTTCACGAGGAACTTCACCCATATTTATACGGGAAACTACTGAACGTATTTTCATGGAATTCATCACTTATATGTATTTCATGATGCTGATGAAATCTAAGATATTTTCAAGGCATGAGCACCTCCGGTTTTTCCAGAAATGACATCAGTTTCCGTTTTTCAAATTAGAACACCATTTTTTTATTGCAGAAAATTAGAAAATTTCAAGTTATTTTGATGTAACATTTTTCAGTTTTGGTTAGAAAATTCTCTCTGAGCGGGAAAATTCGAAGAAAAAATCGAAAATAGAGCTCCGCAGAAACAAAAATGACTTCGAGGTTTTTGGATGGAAAATTTTCATTTTTGGGATTTTTCAAGATGCAAGATTGATGTATCCACTTTAAAAATCGAAATCGCGATTCATGATACAGGGGATGAAAAAATCGCATTTTTTTATGGCAGATATTGAATCTACGTTAAAAAATAATGTGAGTGTATGCATCACACCCTTGCCCTAAAGTGTATATTTTCTAGTAATTCACAAAAAACTGTTTTTCGTCTTGAATTTTCAGCTATTTCTTTTCCGTTCACGCCAAAAAGATGAAATTTTCAGGAACTGTTACTTAAACCATGTTTTAGATTTTACTACCCTAATATGCAAGAGAAAAAGTTACAGGTTGTTCCTAAATAGATGGCGAATTTGGATTCGAATTTGTATCGGAAACCTCTTTATTTCAACTAATCGGCCATCGGTTTTCTCTCCAGTGATAAATAAATAATTCCTTATGAACCATATGCAAAAACTTACCATGTTTTACATTCTTTTTTTTTTTAATGACAGATATCATTAATTACATCTGCCAAATTCCTCTTTATTCAGTAGCATTTTGTGTTTACTATTAATTTGGTGATAATTCGTATTAAGTTATAAAATCGATCACTATGCCTAATTTTAATGAAGATTATTTAAATCTCATTCTACTTCATGGAGAATGTAATAAAGTTGTAGATAGAACGATTCGACTGTTCATTGAGAGGTTTCCTGACCGACCCAGACCAACGAGAGATACCATTAACAGAACCATGACAAACTTGAGAAATGTCGTATCTTTCGTTAAGAAAACTATACACAGAGAAAAAAAGTGTAGTAGAAGATGAGAACAACGAAATTACAGTTCTTGCATATTTTCGTGTGAATCCTCAAATTTCTCTCAAAGATGCCGACATTGTTCTGGAATTATCTCAATCGAGTGTTTGGAGAATATTAAAAAAACATAAAATGCACCCAGATAAATTCAATAGGGTACAGCATTTGAAGGAAACTGATATCGTCAGGAGAACAGAGTTTTGCGAAGCTATGATGATTCGATTTCAAGAGAATGAAAACTTTTTGGACTGTATAATTTGGACAGATGAATCTAAATTCACAAAGAATGGTTCTTTCAATAGGCATAACAGTCATTATTGGGATGAAGAGAACAACCACCACTTCAAACAATGGAACTTTCAAGAGACCTGGAGTTTCAATGTTTTTTGCGCCATCAAAAATAATGCAATTCTCGATGTTCACATTTATGATGGGACTTTAACTAGTAAGATAGAACACTACACATGTTTGCATTATTTAAAGAATGTTCTCCCTTAGGAGATAGATATACTGACATATTGACTCAAATAATTGAGCCGCTAGTACAGAACCATAATGACTTATGGTATCAACAAGATGGCGCGCCTCCACACAATTCACTCAATGTGTCAAATATCCTATACAGGCTATTTGAAGATCGATGGTTGGCGAACAATGGTCCACATCTTTGGCCACTACGTTCTCCCGATTTAACTCCTTTAGACTATTATGTTTGGGGTAGGATAAAAAATATTGTTTACTCAACTCCCCTGACTGATAAAGAGGACTGCATAGAACGAGTCAGAAATGCGTTCAGGTTTGTTTAGATTTTTAGATTCATAGTTTTGAAACTCAATTTGGTTTTTAAACACATTTGCAGATCTCTTCCTCTCGATGAAATAAGAAGAGCAACGTACGAAGCATTCCTGAGACGTATAAAATAAATGTCTAGAAATTAACGGTCAAAACTTTGAGCATCTCCTCTAGTTATGACTGCGAGAGTTTGCCACGGTTCTCCTAATAGTAACTTGAAGTCGGTTTCAAGAAGGGGTAAAAATCTACAGCATGGTTCAAATGACAGTTCCTGAAAATTTCATCTTTTTGGCGTGAAGGGAAAAGAAATAGCTGAAAATTCAAGACGAAAAACAATTTTTTGAGAATAACTCAGAAAATATCCACTTTAGGGCAAGGGTGTGATGCATACACTCACATTATTTTTTAACGTAGATTCAATATCTGCCATAAAAAAATGGGGTTATAATTCGAAAAAAAAATGATTTTTCACGATTTTGTCATCCCTAACTTTGAAAGCGATTTTTTCACCCCCTGTATCATGAATCGCGATTGCGATTTTTAAAATGGATACATCAATCTTACATCTTGAAAAATCTCAAAAACGAAAATTTTCCATCCAAAAACCTCGAAGTTATTCTTGTTTCAGCGGAGCTCTATATTCGATTTTTTTTTCGAATTTTCTCGCTCAGGGAGAATTTTCCAACCAGAACTGAAAAAAGTTACATCAAAATAACTTGAAATTTTCTAAGGAATCTCTTTCTGCAATAAAAAAATGGTGTTCAAATTTGAAAAACGGAAGTTGACGTCATTTCCGGAAAAACCGGAGGTGCTCATGCCTTGAAAATATTTTAGATTTCATCAGCATCGTAAAATACATATAAGTGATGAATTTCATGAAAATACGTTCAGTAGTTTCCCGTATAAATATGGGTGAGGTTCCTCGTGAAAGACCCTGTATAGTCAGTTTGGCCAACAAAGCTATTACTTTAGAAATATCCTGGCTTTCCACTCAGAAGGTACACAGAAGTTACAGTGAAATCAATGATGGCTCAAAACATCAATTCGTCAACTCTACGATTTGTTCCTTTTATCATTCGTAGAAGATGATGAAGGAATATCTATTCATAACTTTATCATATGAACTTTTATGTCTTTACTACATAAATGATTCCTATATGGCTTATTCTCTTTTCTGTTTGAAAAAACAGGGTGATCGTGATTTATTTTTGGGTAAAATTGAATAACATCTTTGGATTTTAAATATCGCTTATAAAGTTAAGGCATTATGCTATACAGGGTGAGTCTTTGACCACTGCTTTAATTCTAACCATAGATTCTTGACTTCAATAGAAATATTTTCTTCCTATAACATTTTTCCAAATTTGGCCCCGTTCAAAAGATATAGCGTGTTGAAATTAAAAAACAAATTGCATTTTCACTTGTAATATTCAAACGACAATATCAATTGAAATGATCTCTTGTAGATGGTTTTTGATAAGTCATGCATATTTTGGCATCAATAGATTTATTCCATTTCTTGTGGGCTTCTCACTACTACTGTACAGATTGGTTAAATTGCATGAAAAACAAATATCACTTGAACTAAAGGTCCGTATCTTGTACTTCCTAAAATCATCAGTCTCTTTTGCAGATGAAATCATTCCTCATCTTTTTTTATAAATTGCACCATTTTTGAGATGAATGAAGTTATTATTATTATTATTATTATTATTATTATAAATGGATACAGAGAAGAGGCTGTTCCCTATAAATCTCAAACAAAAATTGAAAATTAAGTGGCGCTTCAGAAATAACAAAGAAAAAAAAGAGTATTGCCAAAAGGAAAAAATATCACACAATTATTAATGCGTCCAATCTGTTTTTAAAAAAGTTAACACTATCGGCACAAACTACACTGTCAGGAAGAGAGTTCCATTCCGCAAACACGCGATTCGGCAGGAAAAACTGTCTCGCACGAGTGCGAAATACCTCATGGTAAAGTTTATATTGGTGGCCACGAAGATGATTTCTATTTAACTCGAAAATACTGCCCAAATTGCCACCAATGAAACCACGCAGTATATGAAACGTCACTATTAGATCGCCACGCTCAAACATTTTTAGTCTGTTTTCATATGAAGGGCGAACCACCCCGAACGGAATCCTCGTTGCAGAACGCTGCACTCCCTCCAAACGTTGTTGATCTACGATCAGGCTAGGGAACCATGCAAGTCCAGCAAATTTCAGAAATGGTCGAACATAGGTGATGTAAAGCTGCCGGCATGTCTCGATCGAGCATCTAGGAAAAACTTTCCGCATCAAGTACAAAATCTTTCGGCATTTGGCGGTTATATTGCTCACATGGGCTGACCAAGACAGATCCTCAGTTATCACCAGCCTAAGATCGACGTGATGTACAGCGGAGACCAAACATTTGCCTTCGATCATATACTGGTTACGCGGATTGTGACTCCCAAGGTGAACAACTCTACACGTTTCTACGTTCACGGGAAGAAGCCACTGACAGCACCATTGGCTAAACCAATTCAGGTCACACTGAAGAATATTAGGCAAGCGAGCATCATTGAAGAGCTTGATGTCATCAGCATATTGGGATGAGTGGGACGAGAATAAACCAGGCAGATCTGATACGTACGCCAAAAATAGGATCGGACCCAAAACAGAACCCTGCAGTACTCCACTGATAACGGGTTTGAAGTCAGATAATGACTCGCCAACTCTTACTGAGAAATACCTACCAACACTGAACGAACGCAGCCAGTCCAAAACCCTACCTCTCACACCAAGCTGTTCAAGCTTGAACAGCAAACGGCGAAAAGGAACACAATCGAAGGCGCGGGAGAGGTCCAGATATATCACCTCAACAGGTATACCACAGTCAATAGACTTGGTCCAATGCTGGAGACCCTGCAGAAGACATGTGACAACTGATCGTCCCGGAAGAAAACCATGCTGTTGTTCAGGAATTATATTATTTTCAACAAAGAACCCAAGCAGTCTATCAGACACAATTTTCTCAGCAATCTTGGAGATTGATGGAAGTAAGCTAATAGGGCGGTAATTGCTGGTACTCAGTTTGTCTCCCCTCTTAAAGACTGGAGTGACTCTTGACATTTTCCAAGCTGATGGCAACTGACAAGTATGGAATGATAACCGGATGATCATGGTTATGGGTAATGAGACACTTGCAGCGCACTTCTTCAGAATTTGCGCTGAAATATCATTCAAACCTGGCGCAGTAGACTCGTCCAACCGAGACAGAATACCCAAAATCTCTTCCTCTCGGACATCTATGTTATCCAGTGTACAGACTGCACGTGGTGCAGAGATTGCTGGCATAGGATCACAAGGCTCCTCAGAAAAAGCAGAAGCACACTCGGAACCATCAGAACACAGATCACCCGCCTCATTTCTAACCAGCGGAACCGATACTTTCGAATTCAGTGAGCTTCGGATAAGTTTATAGAACTTCTTTCTGTTATTAGGTTTGGCTAAGGAATCATAAAAAATTTTTTTGGCAACTCTTATTCTCAGACTCAACGCATTAAAGAAGCGGCGATGGATGTTAGAACTTTCTTTTTCGACGCAGCATGGAGAAAAACTCTTCAGTCAGCCAAGGTTTGGAAGTCACAGACCTAATGAACTTATTTCTAGTGCAACGTGATACTGACTCTTTAAGGCAAGAACAGAAACGGTCCCAGGCATCGTCCACATCCAAACCACTCAACAATTGGCTCCAGCAAATGCCGGAAAGTTATTGAAATGGGTTTTAATGAAGTTCAGCTCTCAGGGAGTGAGGTAAACTGGAGTGTGGAAACAATCATCCTATGATCAGATAGACCGAGAGGATCGATATACTCCGTCCCAGAAATCAAATCCTCGTCGCTTGTCAGCAGAAGATCGAGCGTAGAAGGAGTCTGCCCGTAAACGATCCGAGTAGGTCTATCAACGATCTGATGAAGGCCAGTTTCATCAAGCAAGTTGACAAAACGCCCGGCTATAGTATGCAAAATTTAGAAAAGCATGGATGTGAGGTCAGGATGTTTTGCACACTTGTTCTAAAGACTTTTCCCGTACTCTGGAACTATGATACTAATAAATCCGTCACGACAAATGAACAAACCTATATCTCAAATTAAAAATATCTTTTCAAGTAGCACAGCGTGCTATCGTTTTGTCAAGATCTCTGTAATTTTAGAGTATCGAACCAAAAATGGCCTTAATCGATTCGGTATGACTTCCAGATGAAGACTGAAGGGTCCAACTTGAGCATGTTTGTCCAGGCTTACCGACAGGCCGTAGATTCTTCATCTTCCGATTGAGATATTTTCAAAATAGGTTAACTGTCCAAGTATCTCGGTCAAGATCGTTATTGGGCCAAATCCGTCAATTTGTTCAAGAGTTTTGTTCAGTTTATAACTCTTAGAATATGAATTGGATCAAATTTTAAATGGAAGGATATTTGAATTAGGTTCAAAGCCATAGGTTTCTAAGATTTAGCAGAGGTCGACATGCCACAAAATTAAAAAAAATTTCCTAAACATTTTTTCAGTATACTTAATGAAACATCCAACGTATTCAAATAAAAAATAATAAATAATTGCCTAAATAATAATTCTATACGAGTTTCGTCATCAATAGTTTCTCGCCAATTATTTTGAATATTCAACAAATTAAATGCATCAGATAGGCTCAAGAAATTGTTGAATCTAAATGGCCGTCCCAATAAATTTTTTCAAGACCTCCTAAACTACAATTCAAACTTAGAAGCTTCTGCCAAATTAGGTTCGCTTCCTTACGTCAGACTTTACTCTCGAACTCATGAAATTACTGAATATACAAATAGGTAAATTATCATCAAATGACCAAGAAAAAAATTTATAATCCATCAATAGACAAAATTCCTAAAACCAAACTGAAAATGTAGTTAATTTGCATTTGTCTCATATTGGCCATACAGTCCCAGTCTTAATGAAGAAGGATAATATCACACAAAGTGATTTCAGAATAAAATCATCTTCAAATGTGCCAAATATATGGAACTCATTAGATGAATATACAAATAGGACCGAAATAACCTGAGCATGATTGATAGCTTACGTCTCTTCGGGGAAAAAAACAGAATTTCAACGTAATATCAAATTCTTCTATGAACTCACAATAAATAAAGATTGCCAAAAATAATGATATTTCTAGTGCTCAAATAGAGAAACCACAATTTTAGTTTATGTTTGTCAATTGAATTGATCAATTAAAAATTGCAATCTGAAAGTATCACTTGTACTTATACCAATATACCAAAATTCAATAATTTCAGCCAGTTAAGATCATTGTCATAATTCAGTAAGTTTCTTCAGAATCATATACTATAATATTTAATATCATATTTGGAATGTTTCTTTTTTATCTAGTTGTTCTAGAAGATAATCCAAAGTTAGGGACGAGCTATGAGGCATTTGATTAAAATTGAATAACTTTGTTTAAGCCAAGACATATAACTTGGTCGAATATTCTATACAAAGTAAAACCTATAATTTACGACTACAAACAATTGATAATTCACTTATTTAAATACATATATATTTTGAGAATATGTGTGCTGGACAAGCTCGAAAAAACTCATTTGGTGAAAGCTCAGTTCAAAATCGTAAGTAACTCAAAGTATATTACACAGCCTACAAAAAAATTTTTGGTGTCTAGAATTTTTGAGCTGATTTAAACTATATTTTTCTTACTGAATCTAAATATGATAGCAGTTTTTCTGTATCAGCTCTAGATTTTTAGATAAATTCACTTATCTATCAATGCTTTTTCCTATTTAATACTTTCAAGTATGAGTGTTGTAAAATTTATACAAGATGTAGATTCTTCTATATTTTCCTTATTGTCAGTCCTCATTTGTAACAAATTGAATTTATAATAATAATATTTATCATAATTATTATTTTTATTCATTTATTACAAATAGACGACTAACAATATGAGATATATAACTGATTGGTTGACAAACTGTTAACAACTGTTGAAGGAAGAAAATTTACTTGAACCAGGAACGAAAATTACATTTTATCGCACAAGTGTGAAAGATCTGCTACCTTTTTTCTCTGAAGAACAAAATCTTGTATTTTGCCATGCTATTAGAGAACTCCGGGTAAAAATGGGTCTTCCTGAATATTTTCCGGATGTTTGGCGCCTCTTTATGGACAGCTCAAAGCGAAGTTTGAAATATGTTCTTCTACATAATGGAAACAAATATGGCTCAATACCAATTGCTCACTCAACGAAAATAAAAGAGCAATATGACAACATAGCTTTGGTTTTGGATAAAATAAAGTATCATGAACACCAATGGGTGATTTGTGTAGACTTAAAAATGGTAAACTTTCTCCTTGGACAGCAAAGTGGCCACACCAAGTATCCTTGTTTCTTGTGCCTCTGGGATAGCAGAGACAATACGCAACACTGGGTTAGAAAAGAGTTGCCTATAAGAGAAAACATGGATGTTGGGGGAAAGAATATCATTAATGATCCTTTAGTTCCGCGAGAGAAAATCATGTTTCCACCCCTGCATATCAAGCTGGGTCTAATGAAGCAGTTTGTAAAGGCTCTTGATAAGAATGGATCATGCTTTGCAAATATAGGGAAAAAATGCCTCAGCTGAGTAAGGAAAAAATTAAAGCAGGAATATTTGATGGCCCACAAATAAGACAGCTGATTAAAGACCCTGACTTCATAAATTCAATGATTGAGATTGAACAAAATGCCTGAATTTATTTGTTTCAGTTGTCCAAAATTTTCTGGGTAAACACAAAGCTGTATGTTGAACAGTCAATGAGCTGAAAATTTCAGATCACTTGAATCAGTCAATCAAGATGCACTATTTACACAGTCATAGACCGTTTTCCTGATAATTTAGGCGACATTAGTGAGGAGCAAGGTGAAAGATTTCACCAAGATAGCAAATGTATGGAGGATCGCTATCAAGGAAGATGGGATACTCACATGATGGCAGATTACTGCTGGTCTTTAAAACGGGATTGTTCTAAAATACATTCAAGAATGTCACGCAATAGAAGTTTCCGAAATGCTTAGTGAGTAATTGGTTTAAATGATGACTTTTACTGTTTTCTATAGTATATAATGAATAATATCTGTAATATCTGTGTAATGTAATAAAAATTCAAATTTATTAATTTGTTAAAGAAACAAATTAATAAAGGAATTGGTTTTTATTTTAAAATAGTGTAATATATAATTCACAAAAATGTTGATATCTTAAAAATTCGAGCTGACAGGCAAAAACTAATAGCATATTTGAATTCGGAGCATCAAATTCAAATGAAATCACCTCCGAAATCTTCGGCACCAAAACCACTGTTGACCAGTGTTATTGATAAATAATATTTAAAGAAAAAATATTTTAAATTCATCATCATTTATTCAATATTTTTTTTATAAATTAAATATGAGTATGAGCATGAAAAATATACATAATCGTAGTCATTGGTGAGGCAGTGGTAACGAAAGAGTAGATACTCCTTGGTGTCCACACTCAAGACACGAAAATATAAAACTATTTCCCGTTATACCCTGAGATATGGCACACCAATTATTGGTTCGCGCGGTCCTTTTTACCATCCATGTCCATGAGCGATGCCAACATGGCCAATTGCTCCAAGAGCTCCATGACCACCAATGTTGGCTGTTGGTCCCCACAGTCCATCAGCGGCTACTTTACCGGAAGGTCCTTCTACTACTACTGGAGCAGTTGGTGGTCCTCTGATTGCGGCACCATGACCGGTGGCGGCGATTGAACCACCTCCAGCGGTGATGGCGGCAGCTCCATGGGCTACTCCAAGTCCAAGACCGTGTCCAAGAGCAACTCCGTGTCCCAAACCAAGGGCAGGACCAGCTACAACGGCTCCATGGGCTACTGGACCAGCAACAACGGCGCTAGCGACTGGAGCAGCCAGTGCTACTCCGTGTCCGAGACCAAGACCAAGTCCATGACCAAGACCGAGTCCGTGACCAAGACCGAGTCCATGACCAAGACCCAAACCAATTCCATGGCCGACTGGTCCAATTGCACCAAGTCCAGTTACGATACCGGCTGGGCCAGACACCACGACTCCATGGCCAGATGGGGCTGCGCTGGCTGTGGCCAAGATGGCTAGGGCTGCTACGATCTGATGATAAAAATTCAGTTATTTTTTACCAAGAGTAGGTCACGAAAGGTTGATTTTTAGGTATCTACAATAATAAGAATTGAACATAGTTTGGTCCCTAGCCTAGAATATTTTCTGGAAAGGTTGGCTGTTTCCATTATTTATCAAGATTACATTGTAAAATCATGTGTGTATTATCAAAATTATCACTATCTCAAAAAAAAAATTTTTGTGTGATTCGAATCAATTGATTCTGCAAATGCGGCATTTTGAAAATTTTATGTTAATGGTTTGCGATTGATGACTAATGAACTTAATACTTATTACAAATATATATGGTTAATATACCACATAGATATTCAAATTGTGGTATGGATTGATATGCAGAAAAGATTATTTGTGTTCAATTCAATGACACAATATAATCATTAAACCATTGATTGAATATAATTTTCTCTTCATTACATATGGAATATTCATCGCTCCTTTTTGTGTTGTTTATTATTGCATACGTATAATAACTCATTTCAATCGATCCTCCTTTATCATTAGTTGCAGGTCAAGGAAATGAGTCACAGAATAATCGATTATAATTGCAATTCAATGAGAAAGATTCGCAAAGTGATCTGGAATAATATTGTAATACAACGGTATGCAATTGTATTACTTGTATGAAGCAGAAATTGAATAACAGTTTATCGTGAGAACAATTCGAATTGTTTTGAAAACTTCATTTCCAAAGATGGTTCGTTGATTACCAAAATATGAACTTTTGATTGCTTTTCACTATTAAAGTTTTATTTGATGATGGGTTGAATAGTTAATTTTATCAAAAATATAATTAAAAAAACAATTCAATCTTATTACTTGTATGATATGTTTCAGAAAATGAAATGCAAGAAATCCATTTAAATTTTTCATTGTACAAAATTTTGAGGTCTTTCAAAAGGAACCCATGATGTTCATGTATCTACTCTTAGTGAGTCCTGAAGCGTATTTGTACAATCCTAGAAGAAGTTGTCTTCAATGTTGTACTTTATTCCTATTCTTGAATAATCAATTGTAATTTCTTTTTTATTATTGTAATAACTCAGTTATATTTGGTCATTGTGAATAGCTACAACAAAAATGAATCCCTATCTACTAATTTATCCCACAGTGTTGAAATTTCAGTAGGTTGAATAAGCCAATCATTTTCATACGAACAACAAATTTTCTCGAGGTATAGCTGATAATTCAGTAGGAACAGAAGTAGACGTTGAGATCTGATGATATTTCGAGTAGTTGAAACAAAGTTTTGAGAATTTTTCTAGCCCAGGTGCATATTTTACGACAAACTGAAATTTCTGATGCCCGTAAATGTTGTATCATTGGAAAGATTTTGCCCATATGAGCACTCAGGCATTTTGGAATTAAACTATTTTGAAATTATGAAAACTGTACTACATTTCGTTCTAAAGTCATTGCATATACGGAAAGATTGGACATGCTCAACTTTGACCACAGATTCTTCATCAAGGAGTCGAACGTAATCGTTTGAAACCATTATCAGCTTAGTATTCCAAAACAACAAATATTTGGACAAGACGATTTTTCACTGTTCCACCAGGAACAAGCACCCAAACAAAAGGGAATTAGAATGAATTTTCAGTTTCTAGGTTAAATGATCAATAAATTTCAAAGACAAATTTAAATATTTTTCAAGCAGTGCTTATAAATCATCTATATTTTCTTATTAATATTTGTATAAGAGTTTTTCTTCAAATCTTATTTATTATTCGTGCTATATTCGATTGGAGATATGCATCAGAGGACAAATATGAACTTTAAGTATGAAATATTTTAAAGAATTTAACGAAATAAAATTGGAGAAGCATTGCTATGAGGTCTAATATCCATAATAAAAAATAACTAATCACAGTTCAATAACTACTTCACAGTTTTTCGAAGGCCAAGCTTCCTTCATCAAAAAAAGAAATATCTTCTTCCTCAAGATTCATCTAGAAATTGATATCTTCTATTTATTCTTCTTGCTCTTCAAAATACATCTTTATTCAAGTCCAAATCATGCAAATATCATGTGATGGGAACTAAATCTTATACTCAGTTCGATTATTATTGGGAAAAATGTTTGATTGATTGATTTTTTGACAGTTTAACCAACTAAGATGATCGACATCTGGGCTTGTCAGATATCTAATATTTGAATGAAAATTTTGGGAAATTTTAAAAAATTTTATAGCGAGATGATTTCCGCGAAAAAATGCAAACCCATTCGTTTAAATTTAACCGAATTTATTCTAAACTCATTATTATTATTATTATTAATCGGTTGGATATTCAAGGAGTGATTGAGGAAATCAAATTTCAGATGCTCAAAACTGCTGAAATATTCGACAAATTTGGCTCAATAACAAACTTGACCGAGATATTTGAAGTATCAACTCATTTGGAAAATATGAAAACTCCAGTTCATCTCCTTGGGAAAACAGAGAGTATACGGCCCGCTGGTCATACTCAAGTTTGACCATGCATTATTCATTAGGAAGTCGAATCTAATCTATTCTGAATCGGCTCTATTGAAATATCAAATATTGAAATAAAACTAGAATCATAGGCGTTTATGCAAACACTGACATTTGCATTATTATTAAAAAGTCGAATATTTTTGGGCTTTCAATTATTTTACGAAAGTATGGAATGAGTTAAGATACCAAAAAATATTGCACTGAAGGATAAATAAGGAAGTATTCCCTGCATTAGATTTTTTTGTTTTTCATTCCCCAGAGTCACAATATTATATGTTCAATATTTTTTCAATCTTAAAAGGTACAATTTCTGTACTTTCAGAACTTACCAAAGCGTTCATGTTGTTCTTGTACTGAAACTTGACTTCACAATGAGTACCATTTCGCACTTACCCTTCAATTTATATACATTATCAGATTTACGTTCGTCCTTCAATTACTATTACATTATGATTAGTTCAAAAATCAATTGGCCGCTCAATTCCAACACCGTTCGCGTGGCCGTGGCTGCCTCACCTTGCCTATTTTCCAGATTTTTATAGCATTTATGATTCAAATTGCTCCGTATTTGTGCTAAATTGTTTCTACATACCTAGGAATGGTATCACATTCACGTGTTCCGGGTTCTTTTTCTAACACCCACTAGGATCCGTGAACTGCAAACTGAGCTGTCTATATGCGTGCGATAACAGGCGATCAAAAATCACTAGAATTTAATGATATTTGAGTTCCAATGTGATAGTGTATCTGAAAAATATTATTTGTAGTTGGTAAGTAGGATTTTCATAAGTGGGTCTTGTTAAAAATTTGTAGAAATGCACTGTCAGGAGCTTTTCGCTCTTGTTTTAACATATTTTCCCTGACTCTGGATCAGGGCGAAGAGAAAATCTATGGAGAGGCAATATAAAAGAATCAAGGAACAAATCGCTTGAATTTAAATAACCGCACTTACAGTTTTTCTTCATTTTTATTCCAGCTACAATACTGTTCCACTTAAAACTTGTTGTTTTTAAGGGTTACACATTTGCCAACTACTCATTATCTGGGATTTCGAGAATGAATAGTTCGAGATCTTCGGTTCTAACAAATCGATGATTTTTTTTGTAAGCTCGAAGTTCTCATTGGAGTTTTAAATCGACATATAATCACTTGATCAATTCACTTCTCCTTCATATAATAACTAGAATGAAGCAATCAAACATGGCAACATAATCAGGAAAATAAATTTATCAGTAAACAAGGTCTTTTGTCATCACCATCCAGAATTTAGGACACACAGACTTTTGAAATCTGAAAATTGGCATTATGATATTGTTCGAAGTTCTCTACAGAGCTAAAATATTTTCGAAGCCCGAAAATTTCCGGTTATACAGGGAGTGAAAATAAATTCGACGAAACAATTTTTTTTCAAGTTTTCCATTCCTGGTATGATCGAGTATTTAATAGTGAATACATTTCTGTTAAAACCATTGTATTGAATCGAATAGTTTTCAAATTATCTAAAAAAAAAACTGGAAAAAAAGTAAAATATGTTCAGTCAGTAATATGTTCATTATTCTTATTTCAAATATCCGGAGCGTAAACCGTTTTCACAACATCGAAGAGGAAGGATGTGAAAAGGTCATGCATTTTTTGGATTTCAAAAATATCATCACAGGGTGTTTCAAATGCGCTCAAAATGTAGAAAAGCATTGACCTGAGGTCAGCAGCTTTTGCGCTCTTGTTCTGAAGTCTTTTCCTTGACTCTTCAACAGTTTGATAATGAAACAATCGCCACAATAAATGAGAAGGTATCAACAAACTTATAATTTGAATAAAAAATAGCAACTCAGAATATTCCATCCGTTTTTTGTTTTGATAGAACAGCAAGCTATCGTTTCGCCCAAATGTCTGTCACTTTCGAATATCGAGACGAAAATGGTTTCCATCGATTGGATTTGACTTCCTGATGATGAATCCAGTGTCAAACTTGATATTCGTCTTCGTGGTCAGCCGTATATTATCTATCTTCTGAAAGAGTTTTCGTTTTCAAAATAGGTTTACTGTCAAATATCCCGGTCAAGTTTGTTACTGAGCCAATTCTGATTGATGAGATAAGAATAATATGCACCAGAAATGTGGTTTATTTTTGACTTCTAGAATGTCTATAGAATCCAGTTGTTACTCAAAACATCTTTGAATGAGGTTGAAACAATAAGGCTTGCATATTTCGTAGGATTGACAAGCTAGAAAATTTTCAAAATATTCTTAAAAATGTTTTTCCAATGCTCTATACCTCATAAGACATCCCTTATATTCAAACCAAACGACTCTGATAATGCGGCATGAGAAGAAAGCATTTTTTGAAGAACAATTTCGGGAAAAAATTAACATTTGGTGTAAAATGAAGAAATTTGACATTGTTGTCTCTAGAAATTCAGAAATACCAGAACATCTGAAACACCCAAATGAGCTGAATGATTTCTTTACTGGTGCCGTTGGTGTTCAGTCAGTGGTAGACTCTCCAACACTGAACTTTTATAGAGACAATATATTGGACGCAGTGGTTACTCCTTTCAGCTTTACGGAGGTAGATGAGATTGAAGTTTTGAGAACTGTAGATGCAATAAAATCTCGATGCGAGGGAGTGGATGGCATCAATATATTTATATTACAACTCTGTTGTCCTTTTATACTGCCATTTCTCACTCATATCATCAATTATTGCATCCGTCATTCTGTTCACCCAAAATGTTAGAAGAGTGCACTCGTGGTGCCTCTTCCTAAAGTTTCAGCCTCCAGGAAGTATAGGGACTAACGTCCTATTAGCATATTGTCTTGTGTGTCGAAGGTGCTGGAGAAGATCGTGAATAAACAACTTTCGATTTTTGTGGAAGCCAACAATATATTTTCCGAAACCCAATCAGGGTTCAGAAGGGGTCATGGGTGTTCTTCTGCACTCAGTAATCCTGGCAGGAAGAAAGGATCAATCAAATCATCACCAATATTACCAATTCACATTAATATGCACCTGAAATTTGGTTTATTTTTAATCCTCAGAATGTCTTATAGGAATCCAGTTGTAAATTTCAAAACATCTTTGAATGAGGTTGAAACAATTAGGTTTGAAGTAGTTTCGTAGTAGGATTGACAAGCTAGAAAATTTTCAAAATATTTTGGAAAAAATGTTTTTCCAATACTTCCCATACCTCATAAGATATCCTCTCATATTCAAACCAAACAACTCTGATGATGCGGGCATGAGAAGAGAGCATTGTTTGGAAGACCAATTTCTGTGAACAAATTAACATTTGGTGTAAATGAAGAAATTTGACATTGGTGGCTCTAGAAATTCAGAAAACCAGAAACATCTGAAAAACCCAAAATGAGCTGGAATGATTTCTTTTACTGGTGTCAGTTGGTGTTCAGTCAGTGGTAGACTCCTCCTAACACCGAATTTTTTTATAGAGACAACATATTGACGCAGCGGTTACTCCTTTCAGCTTCTTTACGGAGTGTAGATGAGATTGAGGTTTTGGAGAACTGTAGATGCAATAAAATCTCGATCCGAGGGAGTGGATGGCATCAATATATTTATATTACAACTCTGTTGTCCCTTTCATCCCGCTTACTTCACCATATCATCAATTATTGCATCCGTTATTCTGTTCACCCAAAATGTTAGAAGAGTGCACTCCGTGGTGCCTCTTCCTAAAGTTTCAGCCCCCAGGAAGCATAGGGACCAACGTCCTATTAGCATATTATTGTCTGTGTGTCGAAGGTGCTGGAGAAGATCGTGAATAATAAAACCACTTTGATTTTTTTTTTTTTTTTTTTTGTAGAAGCCAACAATATATTTCCCTGAAAACCCAATCAGGGTTCAGAAGGGGTCATGGGTGTTCTTCTGCACTCAGTAATGTAACTTGATTACATATTTCCTGGGCCGCTGATGAGGGTGGAGGTTACTGCTTTGGCTTTGCTGAATCTTTCACTAAGGTATCTTTACACAATCCAGCACCCTACCTACTCTTGGCAATTCCTCCATTTCATAGGACTTAGTGATGGAGCTGTACACTTTTTCTCTCGAACTTTCTTTTCGCGTAGGCTCCAGTGCGTGTAGGTAATTGACTCACTCATGTTCGATTTCGTTGATATCTATCGGGGTAGTACCCCAGGTTCAGTTTCTGCTTCTGTTATTATAGTGTTATATACTCTGTTGCGCTCTGCCGAAAGTGCATTGAAAATTTGTTCATCTCACCTTTATGCCGATGATAAGGCACAGTCAATGTCACTCAATCCACAGCCATATTTATTAGGGAAATTGAGGCATTGAGAACTGGTGGTTTCTAAATATCCCCTTCAGCTCAATGCGAATAAGTTCACTTTGCCTGCTTGTCGGGCCCGAGAGGGAGGTGTTGGGACCGAGGGACTTGTTGTTGGTGGGAGGTCGACGGTGTTGTCCTGCTCGTGATGAACGCGCAGCGCGGAATCTGGTCTGGTTTCTGATAGTTCCCCAAGATCCCCACACATTTAGTAGAAAATTGCTCTTTGAAAATGGGTTTCTACCCTTCCATGCGAATTCACCTCAGTCCATACGTGTTCATTATGAAAATTGATAATTGAAGTCCTTGAGAAGCAAGCTTCATCAGTGAATAATATGTGGCAATCAATATAAGGATTCATCAATAATCTACTGAGGTACCACTGACAAAACCTAACCCTCGGATGAAAATCTCGAGGCAGAAGAGCTTGCACCCTCTGAATGTGATAAGGATATAACAGAGTCTCGCAAGATCCGCCAAACAACTTGATGACTTGCATTCAAAAGTACACTAGTTTTTCTTGTACTGGTTCTTGGATGTTGTTCTATTTCGTTCATAACTGCCTCTTCGAGTTGTGATGTTCTCACATTGCGTGGTCTCCCTGCATTAATTTTTTTCGTGGGAAAAGATCGAGCTTCTGAAAGACGCCTATGAATATAAGAGAACATGTGTTCTCATCATAGTTACGAGACTTCGAGAGAATCGTTCAAAATTTTTTTTCTCGAAAAGTTTAGTATAAGAACCAAGCTTCTTTTTACATTTTTTCAAATTAACAGTTGCTCACCAAAAAAAAAAGTTCTGCAGAAGAACAGGTGGCAGTGTTCCAGAAAAATATCACCCTGTAGATCTAAAGTTTCAGCCTCCAGGAAGTATAGGGACTAACGTCCTATTAGCATATTGTCTTGTGTGTCGAAGGTGCTGGAGAAGATCGTGAATAAACAACTTTCGATTTTTGTGGAAGCCAACAATATATTTTCCGAAACCCAATCAGGGTTCAGAAGGGGTCATGGGTGTTCTTCTGCACTCAGTAATGTAACTGACGATATATTTCGGGCCGCTGATGAGGGTGAGGTTACAGCTTTGGCTTTGCTGGATTTCACTAAGGCATTCGACACAATCCAGCACCAACTACTCTTGGCAATTCTCCATTTCATAGGACTTAGTGATGGAGCTGTACAATTTTTCTCGAACTTCCTTTCGCGTTGGTCCCAGTGCGTGGTAATTGACCCACTCATGTTCGATTTCGCTGATATCTATCGGGGGTACCCCAGGGTTCAGTTTCTGCTTCGTTATTATATGCTATATACTCGTTGCGCCTGCCGAAAGCATTGAAAATTTGTTCATCTCAATTCTATGCCGATGATACACAGTCAATGTCACTGAATCCACAGCCATATATATTAGGGAAATTGGGGCATTGAGAACGGTGGCTCTTGAACATTCCCTTCAGCTCAATGCGAATAAGTCCACTTTGTTGCTTGTCGGGCCTGAGAGGGAGGTGTTGGGACTGAGGGACTTGGTGAAGGTGGAGGTCGACGGTGTGGTTTTGCCTGTGATGAACGCAGCGCGGAATCTTGGTCTGGTTCTTGATAGTTCCCTAAGATTCAGTTCACATGTAACAAAATGCATAAAAAAAGCTTTTGGAAGGATAAAATTGATTTATAGAAATCGGCATTTGCTTCCTCGAGGGATCAAGGTAATTCTCTGTGACTCTTTGGTCTTGTCAGTATTTAATTACTGTGATGTGGTTTATGGAAACTGTATCACACAGTCTGATAAATTGATATACAGCGCATAGAGAACTCTTGTCTAAGGCTGATTCATGGTGTGAGAAAGCATGAGTGAATTACACCCAAACTTAGGGAGACGGGATGGCTCACTATGGAAGAAAGGAGAAAGCTACACACAGCATGCTTCTTCTGAGATATAATTTTACTCAAGTGCCCCTCTTACCTCTACAGGCGAATAGTTTTCAGAACCCATGTCCACAATCTTAACATCAGATTCAGGGGAAAAATAACTCCACCATTTCACAGAACGGCAATGTTTGAGAGGAGTTTTTCCTACAACATTGCGAAATTTCACAATAGTCTCCCTGAATCTTTTTTACGACTCTCTAGAGCAACTTTCAGATAACGTTATGGAGGTTTTCTCATGGAGTCTTGAAGACTTCACTAACGAAGAGTACATCTACGTGTTAAAGGAAGTTGACTTTGTATGTACTAGCTTTGCCCGCGACTTCGTTCGCGGTTCGTCCCGTCTAGTCTAGTAATAAGTAAGAAATACGGTAACTAAGCACTGTAGAGCCCTAATCATAGGCCTATAGGTAGCTACTGCAGTATGCTCCTATAAACTACATTTAACGATCTTTTTCCTTCAGCATAAACATGCAGATTCTTTGCTTTGGAAACTCATGAGCAGGCCACATAGAGCTGACCGTGAGAAAAACATGGCGTGCCCAAATGTAGGCCTGCTACCTTCAAGGTTTGACCATGCGATTTGTTGATCGTCATTGAAAATGCGACTTTTAATGGGAACTGCAGGCGTTTAAAATTGAATGGCAAGTTGTTGGGTATGATTGGGATGCGCGGTATAAGAACATTGTCTCCCTTGGCTTCTCCAGTTAAAATTGTAGCCTTCACTATATGCCTTCCTAATTCGTAACTCGCAACCGAGTACCGTTGCATAATCTTGGCGCATCCAGGTTACGCATTAACAAAACGGGTACACCTACCTTTAATTCCAACTTGTGTGATGGCACCCCGGACAACTCTAAAGAGTTTAGGAACTCTACGGGATAACTTGTAGTGTCATAGGATGACATAATTGTGTCAATGGAATTATACACTGATGTTTCGCTGTTTATTTCGGCCAAGATTTTTCTATTTATTTTCGCAACAGTCTCATTTTTTTGTGCCAATATGGTTCTTTCACACAACCAATTTTCGTCAAGAATATTTTGTTGCAGATTCGGAAAAACTTGAAAATTCGCAAAACGGACACAACCATCAACGACGTCTGCCCTCACGCGTCTGCCCGCGTTTGGGTCGCGCACTCAGCGATGAGCCACTTCTTCCCCACCACACCTTCCCCGCTCCCCCCACGTCTCGTTCGCCTGGCACCGCTGCCGGTATTTATCACGGAAACGGTATTTATCGCCGAAATTGTTATGACTCTGCATTTTAAATCTGAGATATCTTCGAAAATATTTATTTAATTTACATGCTCTAAAAAGCCATATTGATCTTTATCAAATGCACAATGTATTTAAGATACTTAATTGGATAAGGATTAATACTGTATTGCTTAAAATCGCTTCGTAAATAAGCCATTATTTCTCGTACAAAGTAAAGGATAAAAAATGGTTATTGTGGGTTATTCCTAAGAGATAAACATACACCATCACGGACTTTTTTGTAGACCTTTTTAAGTTGTACAATACTGTAGTAAATTGCTTTGATCTATCTTGTAGGATTCAGTCAGCGTTTGCAATGTAAGCGCAAAAAATGTGTTTTTTTTACGACCTCACATTAGAAACCTCAAAAATTGTAGCCTATGTGTTATTCTGATGTATAAGCTATATTGTGGTGAAGTTTCATTCAAATCCATTCAGTAGTTTTTACGTGAAAGAGTAACAAACATCCATACATCCATACAAACTTTCGCCTTTATAATAGTAGTAGGATATATTCTTTTTTGCTGCCCATATCTCATAAAAGTGTTTGCTAATTTCCTCTTGTTCACTTCACTATTGTTATTATTTATGAATTTTCAAATTTGGACAGTTCTTAATCGTTTGAGAACAGGTCATGGTCGTACCAATGGCATGCTATTTAAATGGAACTCAGTTCCTAGTGCAAGTTGTGAATGTGGAGAAGCAGAAGAAACAATACCTCATCTCATCGATAGTTGTCCCATATATAAATTTCAAGATGGTTTTAGGGCTATTCATGATGTTTCCAACTCTTTCTTGGAATGGGTTATAAATTTCAAACGAATATGATAGGTATTTTTGTTATTCAGTTCTTTTTTCTGCTTTTGTCTTTTTATTTCCAGATTCAATGTGAACACCTTGAAGAAGTCTCTGTCTCCACCAATAGAAGATCACTCTTGAAGAAAGAAGTCCCTGAAATATATTTCAGCTTATTTTTGTATTTTCACACTTAGACGGGGAGCCAGGGTTTTTTTCACAGGGTTTTTTTCCTAGGTTTTCAAGATATAGTTTGGAATAAATAAACCTGAATAATTCACTATTTAGGCTACAATGGCAAACACATAAAGAAAGATATATGGTGTAGCGGAACTTTCGATAGGTCTATTTAAAATAAACATTTTCACTGCACATTATACAGGATGTGAGGAGTTCAACTGCTTATAAAAAGTTTATCAAAATCAGAATCTACTTGAAATCTGAAAATTGGGATTATGATATTTCTCGTTATACTCCACAGAGCTGAAATATTCTCGAAGTCGAGACATGGTTATACAGATATTGACGATTATTTGTAATTTTCTAATTTTCGGGTAAAAATTTTATCAATGGCATTCGCTAAAATCGTTTATTCGGTTATTCGATTAAATCGGCTCAATCGTGAAGTCAGTGATTTCAATTTTTTTCACCATTTCGAGGGAGTTCCTGGTACATATAAATATCTTTAGAAGAACCTGGAACGATACTTGATATGTGTAAATCTTATCTCGAGGGAATGAATTGGAAAATAATAATATCAAATAATTCTTTATTAAATGAACTGGTAGTATTAAAATCAATGATTAAAAAAACATCTGAAATTACTTTATATTTAATTTGAAATTATTACTCTGGTCAACAGTGGTTTTGGTGCCGAAGATTATGGAGGTGATTTCATTTGAATTTGATGCCCTGAATTCAAATATGCTATTAGTTTTTGCCTGTCTGCTCGAATTTTTAAGATATCAACATTTTTGTGAATTATACATTACACTATTTTAAAAGACAAACCATGGTTTAGAGAAACAAATTAATGAAGGAATTTTTATTATCTTTTTTAACCCAGTGTTGCGTTTTGTCTCTGCTATCCCAGAGGCACAAGAAACAAGGATACTTGGTGTGGCCACTTTGCTGTGCTGTCCAAGGAGAAAGTTTACCATTTTTAGGTCTACACAAATTACCCATTGGTGTTCAAGATACTTTATTTTTTTCAAAACCAAAGCTATGTTGTCATATTGCTCTTTCATTTTCGTTGAGTGAGCAATTGGTATTGAGCCATATTTGTTCCCATTATGTAGAAGAACACATTTCAAACTTCGCTTTGAGCTGTCAATAAGTAGGCGGAAAATATTCAGGAAGACCCATTCTTACCAGGAGTTTTCTAATAGCATGGCAAAATACAAGATTTTGTTCTTCAGAGAAAAAATCTAAGAGACCTTTCTCTCTTGTGCGATAAAATGTAATTTTCGTTCCTGGTTCAAGAATATTTTTTTCCTTCAACCTGGAAGCTAGTAATTCAGAAACTTCTTTCGACAGGTTGAGATCTCTAGTGAGGTCATTTAACTCATCTTGGTTGAAACATTGTGGAATTGATGACATCGTTTGAAAATCACTGTCACCTTCAGAAGTGTCAGAATACTGATCAGAGATGTGTCCACACAGAGTTCTGGTAGCAGCTGAAAAGTTGGAATTGGCACTTCTTCCGAATTTCAGACTTTTTCTTTTCCCGGTAGGTCACTGTCGTAAATGCTCTGTACAAGTTTTACAGACAATATGTGGTGCCCAGGATTCATCCTGATCACCAAGCTTAACACCAAAATATGCAAGATAAGCCCTCTTTACAAAGTCACTAAAAGTTTTTCTGTTTTCCAAGAACTTGTATTCTACGCATATGTAGCAAGATGATGTACACAGCTTCTTCTACTTGAACTCATTTCTATTCAACAACACAAATACAACAATTCACATTAACAATCTACTTCTTAGATTTACTTTTCAACAACACGTTACTAAAGAGAAATTTCTTATAACGCTAAGTTCTATCTATCTGCACCGCGGGAATTCACAAACTAACCTCAACTAACAACTGCAGTTGAAGTTCACTTCAGACTGGACAGCTCCATATATCGGATTTCTATGGAACTAACTGTCCCCCTTGTTAACAGTTTGTCAACCAATCAGTTATATATCTCATATTGTTAGTCTTCTATTCGTAATTAATGAATTAAAATAATGATTTTAATAGATTTTGTTATTTTAATTTCAATTTGTTACAAATAAAGACTGACAATAAGGAAAATATACAAGAATCTATCTCTTGTTTAAATCACTCATACTTGAAAGTATTAAATAGGAAAAAGCATTGATAGATAAGTGAATTTATCTAAAAATCTAGAGCTGATACAGAAAAACTGCTATCATATTTAAATTCAGCAATAAAAATTGAGTTGAAATCAGCTCAAAAATTCTAGACACCAAAAAAATTTTTTTTTGGTAGGCCTGTGTTATCATTAAATGAAGATCTACCAATGCTTTTCACTAATCGAACAATTGGACAATGAATATCGCAAATGAAAGATAACAAGAACACATAATATTCTTTATACATACTTTAGAGAATCATAAAAAACATTACAGAAAAAATCTTCTGAATCCGATCATAACACGTGAGGGAGAACTTTCAATTTTTCAGTATAAATTGATGGTTCAAATACCTTTGATGTGTTCGTGCTTGGCTAGAAGGCACCTTGAATTCGGTTTCCTCAATAACTGGAAAATATTCCCTTGCTTCAAATGACTTGACTCGGAAAGAGTACGATACAGAAACAGAGAATATAGATAATATAAAAGATTCAATGAACAAAGATCTTAAATAAGCAATGAACAAGCTTACAGTTCCTCTTCAGCATTATTATTTCAGCCCATATATTCTCCTCTTATAACTGTGAAATATCATTTTCACTGAATATCCTCACACAAGATTGAGACATTTAATGAAACTCCACATATTTTGATGAATCTTCAAACCACATGTTCAGAAACTTTGATGATAATTTATGTCTCAATCATAAAGTTCTCTCAGAAAAAATATTATAATTCGTCAAAGAACTTAGAGCCATATTAATGAATGTTAATATTTTCTCTTGACGTTAAGAATAACGATTCACAAACTTCGATATATTTTTGTGCAATATACACAATATACACTCAAGTTCGAGTGCCTATTAGACGTTTCTGTAGAACTAGACATATTTGAAATGTGAAAATTTGGATTAAGATATTGTTCAAAGTTCTCTACAGAGCTAAAATATTTTCGGAGCCCAAAAACTTCCGGTTATACAAGGAGTGGAAATAAATTCGAAGAAAAATTTTTTTTTCAAGTTTTCCTTTCCTGGTATGATCGAGTATTCAATAGTGAATACATTTCTGTTAAAACCATTGTATTGAATCTAATAGTTTTCAAAATATCCGAAAAAAACTGGAAAAAAGTCAAATATGTTCAGTCAGTAATATGTTGATTATTCTTATTTCAAATATCCTGAGCGTAAACTGTTTCGACAACATCTAAGAGAAAGGAAGTGGAAAGGTCATGCATCTTTTGGATTTCAAAAATATCATCACAGGGTGTTTCAAATTTTGTGTTGAAAATTGTGATCTTAAATTGGCCATAACTTCCGTTTTTCAAATTAGAACCCTATTTTTTTATAATTGTGTTGGATTCTGCGGTCAAAAATAAAGATAGTTTTCTTACATGATTATGCTCCCAAATCCAATAATTTCAGAGTTATTTGAGATTTTCTGGATTTATGGTGTACGTAGAGTCAAATTTATTGCATCTAAAAAAAATTCAGTGAATATTCTTTCGAAACCATGGGAACACTCTGTACCCATAAAAGATAAATTATCTGTTCATAATTCACAAGTGTCAGGTGTTATTATTATTCGTTATCTTCATTTCTCGATTTAACAAAATGAACCGTTATTCTAATTACGAAATTCTGGATCTATTTTATATACGTGGTGAATGTGGCAGAATTATTAGTAGAACCTGCCGGGCCTTCAACGAGAAGTATCCCCATTTACCTTTCATGACGGAGAAGATCTTTAGAAAATATGTTTCAAACTTTCAAAATTTTGGATGTGTAAAAGCCCCTAAAAATACAAAAGAAGGGTAGTTGATGATGAGGAAAATGAAATTAGTGTTTTGACTTATTTCGAAGCAAATGAAAATGCATCTATTCGAAGTGCAGCTCATGAAATCGATTTAGACATAAATTAGGTGCACCGAATTTTGAAAAACACAATATGCAGGACTACAAATATGAGAAAGTTCATGCATTAGATCCAGGTGACTACATAAAAAGGTTAAATTTTTGTAGAGGAATATTAGAAAAACTTGAAAATGATGAAAATATTTTGAAAAGGATCATTTGGATAGACGAAGCAAAATTCAATAATGAAGGACTTGTTAATAGAAGGAATTACCACAGTTGGAGAAGTGAAAATCCTCATAGAAAAAGACAAAGAAACCCCAGAAAATATTTAGTTTTAATGTGTTTGCTCTTTTGATGAACAATAAAGTGTGGTACTACATTTATGAAGAAAATTTAAATACAGAAAAATATTTGTAAATCCAGGGAAATTTTGTGTCTGAGTTTTTGGATGAACTGCCGTTGAGTATGTCGACTACCGCAAATTATCAATTGGATGGGGCTCCGGCACATAGTTCGCTCGAGGTGTCTGAATGTTTGGTAATCGGTGGATCGGACGCCGTTCTTCACTGTTTTGGCCCCCACAATCTCCCACTCTTACTCCCTCAGATTTTTATTGTCCTATTGAAAGCAAAGAAGATTTGAAACGGCGTGTGGAGGATGCTTTCCACTCACTAAAGGGGGAAGAAATTGAGTGAGCGACTAACCGAGGTGTTTCAAGACGTATTCGAAAGTGTGTGGAACACAATGGTTACCATATTGAAACTCTTACCTGATCATTTATTTTGTTAATTTGAGTTTTGAAACATTTTATTATCCTAATTTATTTATAATCATAATTCGATGTTCTGAAGTAGAGAATCTATTTAATGTGTTTCCTATTGAAGAGATGAATTCTCATTCGCTTCGAAATAAGTCGAAATACTAATTTCATCAACTGTCCTTTTTCTGTATGTTTTAGGGGCTCTCACATTCCAAAATTTGGAAAGTTTGAAACATCTTTTCAGAAATTTAAAAAAAAATGGGGATACTTCTCATTGGATACTCAACATTTTGTGTCACCCATCATGGATTTGAAATAAACAATATCATTAAGTGCATTTGAATGTGTATTGCGTATACAATTGAAAAATTACAATATAAGAAATAAATCCAAAATCTCATTATTAGAATAGCAACTATTCATTTTGTGAAATCAAAAAATTTCATAACGTCTAACAATAAGACCTGCCTGACACTTGTGAATTATAAATGGGATGATTTATCTTGTATGCTCACAGAATATCCTTATGAATCAGATTCGAAGAATTTGACTCTACGTACTACATAAATCCAGAAAATCTCAAATAACTCAGAAATTATTGAATTTAGGAGCATAATCATGTGAAAAAACTATCATTATTTTTGACCGCAGAATCCAACACAATTATAAAAAAATAGGGTTCTAATTTAAAAAACAGAAGTTATGGCCAATTTAAGACCACAATTTTCAACACAAAATTTGAAACACTCTGTGATGATATTTTTGAAATCCAAAAGATGCATGACCTTTTCACTTCCTTTCTCTTCGATGTGGTGAAAACAGTTTACGCTCAGGATATTTAAAATAAGAATAATCAACATATTACTGACTGAACATATTTGACTTTTTTTCCAGTTTTTTCTGGATATTTTGAAAACTATTCGATTTAATACAATGGTTTTAACAGAAATGTATTCACTATTGAATACTCGATGATACCAGGAATGGAAAACTTGAAAAAAAATTTTTTCGTCGAATTTATTTTCACTCCCTGTATAACCGGAAGTTTTTGGTCTTCGAAAATATTTTAGCTCTGTAGAGAACTTTGAACAATATCATAATCCCAATTTTCAGATTTCAAATATGTCTAGTTCTCCAGAAACGTCTAATAGGCAATCGAACTTGAGACACCCTCTATGTACCATTTATCATAAGTTGAAATACAAAATATCCATTTTTTCGTTTATTTGATGAACTTTTATGGCTTCCTTATAAAAAGGAAAAACCTCAATTGCTTCTCGTGATAGAACGCTACAAGAATGAAATTTCCGAATATGTAAGATATCAATAATCTCCACATATGCAGAAAAATTATGAGATACGATAAATATCTCATACAAATATTGAAAAAAATGCTTCAACCACATTAGAATATAATCCCAGTTACAACTTGATCAGATGGACATTCGAGGAGGTACTGAGGAAACCTTATTTCTGATGCTCATAAGAGCTGAATTATTAGAAGGATTTGCCCCAATAACGAACTCAATGGAGATATTTTGACAAAAAACCTATTCTGAAAACAAAACTCTAGGTCATCGCTTCGGATGATAGTAAGAATACCGCCGTCCGGACATACTCAAGTTTGGTCACGGATTCTTCATCCAGAAGTGGAACCCAATCGATGGAGACCATTTAAGGTTCGATTTTCTAAAATTAGAGACATTTGGCAAAACGATAGCACTCGCTTTTACTTACTACAATTATCGATTCGCATTTCCATTTACCCAATAACATTCCTCAGATGTCACGAATGACGTATTATCATGATTGATGCTGTTATCAATGATCAAAATTCGAAAATATCTATTCCTTTTCAAGAAATTCCCACTCAACAATTCGATACTATCTTGATCAATGATTTGCATGTACGACCTTGCATTATCTCTCGTCATTTTTCTCCCACGAAATTAGCTCATAATTGCAAAACTCAATCAATATTCAGTTTTTTCACAGTACACAGATAGTATTGCAGTGCATATCCTGTTATATTCTAGATATGACTAGGCGATTTTAAATGATCGCCAATAACAAAACCGCTATTAAAGATTGATATACTTGGAGTAGGGTGGACTATAAGTGAATAAATTCTAGTTATTTCACTTATGTTACCATTAAGTGAGTGCGCCAGTTATTATTCATTCAATGAAACAACTCCATTGTAACAATGACAAGTCAATTTCAATATTCTGAGTGTTCCAAGTTCGATTGCCTATTAAACGTTTCTGCAAAACCGGACCTATTTGTAATCACAAAATTGAGATCATGATTTTGTTCGACATAATATATAGAGCTGAAATCTTTTTTTTTCCGTTTATATGAGAGAGCTAATGAAATTCCTCAAAATTTTTTTTTAATATTTTCACATACAATCAAAAATTCTGACATACTTTATTTTGAGTTCTATGCATTAGGAAAAAATTGAAGATATCAGTTGTCTGTATTAAGTCCGTAAATATAATGCTCGATATACCCACTGAGTATGAAGCATTATTATATTTACGAACTGGAAGCGAATTCAGAAAAGATTGAGTTGAAGTCAGGAGCCACAAAACACTAATATAAAAAAAATGAAAACTCCTACCTAATTTTTGGTAACACAATCGGCCGCCATGTTTGGTAGTTCAGGAAGGAACCGGCAGGAACTTTGAATTACCATAGCAGCGAGAATTTCAAATTTTCTCAAGCTTGTATGGTAAATATTCAATGAATTATGCCGATCATCAGGAATTCAGACATATGCTTAAGAAAAAAAAAAGCTGTTATGAATTTTCATCAACTTATTGTTCGTTCTGGTGGATATTCAGAAATATAATATTTGAAAACGAAACAGACGAGATTACAGACGAAATAAGTTTTTTCGATAGAAATGCTCGGACAGGTCGATTTCTGTTTCGAGGGGGATAACTTAAGATGTAAGTTACGGACGCATAGCGCTTAAACCCCCACCCCCAATATTTGAATAGGGAAGATGGGGTGAGTGATACCTCAATTCGAAGGTATTTTTATTCTGATTTCAGCACAGTAATTGTTTTCTCATTTTATGCATTAGTCCACGAAATATTCATGCGTCAGTTAATTTTTCACTTAAATTAATTTCCAACTTCCGTACTTGTATTTGAAATTGCAAAACATCAACCACTGGGCAAATGAAGTCATACCGTACGTGTTAATGCTACTAGGGTCAGATGTTCGACTAGCTGTTTTATTCACTGAAATAATTCTCCAACTATACGGTATCACAACGATTTGAAGTATTGATCTAAGAAATAAGACTTTTCAAAGTGAAGTAAATAATTTATCAAAAACTCACATTAATTAATTAAATATTCAAATTGTTCACCATTAGCTCCCATACAATGAAATAAGTTTTGTTCGAAACGATGGCGCACATTTTGCAGCATTTCTGGAGTGATTTGACGACATTCGTTCACTATACTTCTTCTTAAATCTTCTATGGAATCGGGCTGTGTAGAGTAAATTTTACTCTTCAAGTGGCCCCAAAGAAAGAAATCTAGTGGTGGCAGATCTGGCGATCTGGCCGGCCATTCAGTGGGACCCTTTCTTCCAATCCACCGATTTGGAAATCTTTGATCCAGATATTCTCGGACTGGTAAGGCGTAGTGTGAAGGAGCTCCATCCTGCTGAAAAACAATCTGATCTTCCACATAATTTCCAGCATTGTCTTCAATAATTTCCGTCAAAATTGATCAATGTGATTTTCCAATGTCCAAATACATACCTCCAGTAAGATTATAAGGTAAAAAGAACGGGCCGACAATTTTGCCACCAAATATTCCAGCCCAAACATTGAATTTTTCTGGTTGTTGAGTATAAACTTCGTGCAACAATCTCGGATTAGCATCGGCCCAATAACGACAATTGTGTCGATTTACTGTGCCGTTTCGAAAGAACGAACACTCATCGGAGAAACAAACATTGTACATATAATTGGGATTAGCAGTTACTCGTTCACTCATTGTATCACAAAATTCAACACGACGGTCGAAATCATCTTCGTTTAGTGCGTGTGAAAGATGGATTTTGTAAGGATGGAATTCATGATGCTACAAAATATTTGCAATTCGAGTTCGTGTAAAACCAGATTCATGTGCTAGCTGCCTCGTACTCGTCACTGGATTCAGAGCAATCTGTCCAAGAACAGCTACTTCAGCTGCTTCATTTCTTTCCATGTTTCGTTTTTTATTAGTCACGGACCCGGGTTCTTGAAACTTTGACACTATTTCCAAAACATACTTCCTATCAACATGTTTATCTAAATGTCGTTGATTGAAGAATTCTGCGGTTCTATTCGCACATTGATTGTTTGCAAAAAAAAAAGTGAAATTATTTCCACCCGCTCTGCAATTGAATAAACCATGTCTAACAATTAATTAGAACACATACAAGTCTCGATTCAAAACTAAGAATAATTCACATGTCAAAGAACTCAATGATCTGTTCGTCATAAATAAAAATTATCGATTCTCATTTTTTTGAAAAAGATATGAATTCAATAATCAACAAAATGAAAACATATTGAAGCCAACTGAGAAAACACTTCATAATTAGGTCAGAAATCGTTTCACGAATTGGGACTGGAATATTTCTGTGGCATCATTAATGATTTGATTTTCTTACCTGGTAATCTGATTAGAGATATGTACGTATTTGGACTTTTTTGAGATTTCTATCGATCAAGTGTTACCGCATGTTATTGGAAATACTGCAAATTATATCGAAGATAATTTAGATTGAGTTTCAGCGAGATTGAGCTCCTTCGCAATACGCTTTGTTTGTTCGACATCTTGATTGAAGATTTCCATGTCAGTGGATTGGAGGAAGGAAGCCACAGTCATGGTTGTTTTGAAATTCAAAATGTCGATTTTTCACAAAAAAACACTACAAGTGCCATGAAATCACCACTTCATTTTCAAATACTTAGTTAAGAATATTTCGAGAACTAATGCATAAAATGAAAAAACAATAACTGTGCTGAAATTAGTATAAAAAGGCCTTTCGAATGAGGTATCACTCACCCCATCTTCCCTATTCAAAATTTGGGGGTGAGGGTTGTAGTAGCAAGGGTTGAAGCGCTATGCGTCCGTAACCTACATTTTAAGTTGTCCCCCTCGAAACAGAAATCGACCTGTCCGAGCATTTCTCTGGAAAAAATTTGTTTTCGATCTGTTTCGTTTTCAAATGACCACACTGTATACATAGTATAGTATCATAAAATCAATTCCAAAACAGATTTTAAAATGTATTCAGTTCAGATCAGGGATGATTGAAGTAGTCTGAATGAAAGCGAAGCGATCAGATCATATGAACATAATGAACAAAATAAAAAAACAAAACATCAGATGGAGATTGAAAAAAATAAACGATACTGAAGTTATACCAAAATAAAAGAAGGATATTTTACTTATTATCACAATGAAATTACTCACAAAATTTTGATAATCATAACATAACATTCGTCTATGAATACAAATTATTCAAACGCAGAGCAAAAAAATTGATAGAAAGAGTTGAGTCTTCAGTTATTCTGGCACGTAAACGATAAAAAGAATAAAAATGCAATGGAAAATAGTATAAAATAGAAGAAATATAATGGGTTAGACCGCCGGAATGCAAAAAATATGGGAAATGGATGGAAGGTACTTGCCGACACGCTTTTCTGCTTATTGGCTTCTTCAGGGCAAGGCAAACATGAAACCAAGATAGGGATGGAAAATGAATAAATAAAAAAAAACGACAATAGGTAACCACAACAGGAGCGAGCTTCCAATTTGTGGATTCAACCCTAGATACCTCCGGTGTAAAAATATAATGGGTCAAACCGCAGGAATGCAGAAAATATGGGAAATGGATGAAAGATACTTGCCGACACCGCTGTATCAAAACGTTGCTCTCAGAAAAAATGTTCCTTATCTTATGATGGCTTTCAACCACAGATTTATTCGGCCGATTATTTTTTGAACATATTGGAAAATTGTTATCTCCATACAAATAATAACATTTTTGATAATATTATGGGTGTTAGAAAAAGGTAAATTCCCCTCAATCCCTAATTGCTTATTCAACGAAATTATCTTTAAATTCATCCCAACGATGATAATGGCCTAAAAATGTATACAACTTTCAGTGTTAAATATTAATAGACATGATATATTTCGCACTAACATAATTCAGTCAAATTTTATTATCATGCTCCTTAAAACTCACATATAAATGCTCTTCTTGTAATTTTTGAAAATGATCTATTTGTACAATTATAGCAATCACCGATAAACATTTTTTTCAATATGTAACTTGCTACATGAGCCAAGTAGGTATCCTCGGTTTATTATAATCAGATGTAGAAGTGATCAATACAAACTTAATAATAAGTTTTGGTGTTTTAACTGATAGAGCTAACTTGTTTTCATTTCAAATGCCAAATAGAATAAAGGAAAATATAATGGGTGAGCTTAATAATTCTGTGTTGAAATATGTTACAACTCACCCAATCATATGAATTATGACATAAGTCTTTTTAGCGAAGCTTTTGAATCGCCAACAAGTGGCCACGAGGTCCCGACTGTTCAAAACCATTACAATAGTGTTTATTTGTCTGGGATCAATTTGACTGAACAAGCAGTGGAGAAGGCTTTAAATGCTTTGAATCCTGATAAAGGTCCTGGTCCGGATGATATTCCACCATCATTTCTAAAAGAATGTAGCATTAACTTAGTCAAGCTACTCACAATAATTTTCAATTCTTCCCTACATTCTGGAATTTTCCCCCAGAGATGGAAACTGTCGAAAATAGTCCCAATTCACAAGAGTGATCCAAAAAATATCATCAGGAACTATCGTCCAATATCTATAATATCTGCTGTTCCCAAGCTGTTCGAGTCACTCGTATATGACTTCGTGTCTAACCATGTAAAACACACCATAATCGAGGGTCAACATGGGTTCATCAAGGGTCGTAACCTTGAAACTAATTTGTTGACTTTCATGGAGTATCTTCATGATAGCTTCGAATGCCACTCTCAGGTTGATACCATTTATACCGATTTTAAGAAGGCTTTTGACAAAATTAATCATGGTGTTTTACTACGGAGACTCGAGGAGGTGGGCCTATGTGGCAGTTTGCTGAGGTGGATACAGTCATATATTCTGAGGCGATCACAATTTGTCAGCGTCAATGGACGGAATTCCAGGAGTTTTCCAAATGAATCGGGTGTTCCACAGGGATCTCATCTGGGGCCCTTATTTTTGGCGCTCTTGTTCACCCGAACAGAGTGCCTATCATTTTGCCCGAATGTCTGTAATTTTGGAATATCGAGCCGAAAATGGTCTCAATAGATTGGGTTCGACTCCCTGATGAAGAATTCGTGGCGAAAGTTGAGTCTGCTAAGTTCTTGATATACGCTGATGATCTTAAAATATATTTAAGGATAAGGAATCTCGAGGACTGCATTAGGCTTCAAGAAGATTTGAATAGGTTTTATGAATATTGCTCTGAGAATTTTCTATTTCTGAATTTTGAAAAATGCTCGAAAATATCGTTCACCAGAAATGTCAACATTTTTGTATTCAATTACACTATTGATCAAGTGATCATAAGACAAGTGAGTGTTTGGAAAGATCTGGGTGTACTTCTGGATTCTAGGTTGATATTCGACATGCATATAAACGCGGTTATCGAGTCATCGAATAAAATGCTCGGATTTACCATCAGACATGGAAGATTGTTCAAGAGAAATGAAAGCTTGTTGACTCTTTACTATGCTTTTGTGTTCAATAGGTTAAATTTTGCAACGTCTATATGGAATCCTCAGTACGAATGTTATGTTCAAAGATTAGAACGTATACAACATAAGTTCTTGAGGTTCTTAGCCAACAAAAGTAGAATCAGAGTCACTAATCATGATTACACCGATATTCAACAGAGCCTCAGCATGTTAAGCTTGGAGAATCGTAGAAGATTAAACGATGTGTGTCTGCTCTTCAAATTGGTCAATGGTATGCTTAATATCCCAGTGATTCTCGAATCCATCGATTTTAGAGTACCAGAGAGAAGACTCAGATCCCGTGAATTCTTTGCCGTGCCATTCCGCAGAATTAATGTCACCAAAAATTCTCCACTTTGTAGAATAGTGTCTACTTTTAACACCTGGTCTTTTGGCGTCGATGTTTTCAATGTGCAACTCCATCAACTGAAAAGAATTCTTAAGTTGAAATTATTAAATGTACCTCAGTCTGCAGATAATTCATAGATCTTGTTATAGATAATATTTAGTTTATTGAAAGAAATTTTATTTGTATATTATAATGTATAATAATTATTGTATGATATATCACTCTTTCAAACTGTGAGGACTGTATTGGGTTTTTTACCTGTTTGTACTCCTATTGTCTTAAATAAATAAATAAATAAAAAATAAATAAAAGTCATAACGAATGTCAGTCGATAATTTTTCCTCTGCTATTTTTTCAATGAAATAAGTGTGATATCACAACCTTCCTCAACTATGGATGATGATTTCCCTTTCAATGGGTTCCATAGCAGACTTCAAATATCAGAAGATCTGAAAAATCATCACTTGGACCGCAAGACCCGATTCGAAGAATCCTCCTTGCAGATTAGCGACAAATTTTGTGTATTAGATTTGAATATAGAGGGTATTTCTAAGGACAAAAGTGATTATATTTCTAAACTAGCAAAGGACTATGGTGCTGAGATTATTCTCCTTCAAGAGACACATACGGATATTAAAAAAATTCTTCGTGAAAGAGGACCCATAAAAGGTTATGTATTCATTGATTATCTCCTTAGTAAAATTTACGGTTTAGCTTGCTATGTTAAAAAATCCTTGATCCACAATATCGAGTTAATCCAAAAAGGCGAATTTGAGGGTGTTTTTTTTATCACTTTCAAATTTTGTATTTTTGTTATTCAGTTCTTTTTCTGCTTTTGTCTTTTTATTTCCAGATTCGATGTGAGCAACTTGAAGAAGTCTCTGTTTCCATCAATAGAAGACCACTCTTGAAGAAAGAAGTCCCTAAAATATATTTCAGCTTATTTTTGTACTTTCACACCTAGGCGGGGAGCCAGGGATTTTTTTTACTGGGGTTTTTTACCTAGGCTTTTATGTGATACGCCGAATTGTATGACACCCCGTCACAAACCCCTGATATGTATGCTTTATTGTTTGCTAACTAAATATTGTAAGCCAAAAGTTCAAAAGAATATATATATAAATATATATGAATTAATTTCACTATACAAAAGATATTGCATTTTAACCCATATCTTCTTTCTGTTCCTAATTTTATACAAATTGTGCTCTCCAACTAAACATATTTAGCATTTTTAAGTGTCAGCTTTTTCAGGTCCTAAGTAATAAGAAGAAGAAATACAATGAAAATTTTTTGACAGTTTCGACAACCAATCAAATTTCCTCATTTTGTATCATATAAACAATTCAACCAAATCATGTCAACATTACATCGATAACAGATCATGGGCTGTTTTCACGTTGCTATGGACACATATCGATTTATTTCGATTTCGAATTTTCAAATATTTAATGTTTCGAAATGTAACTATTTGGTTGTAATACTGACGATAATATTAATGAAATTATAGAATCGAACATACCAAAAAACACCGTTTACGGTAAGAAATTTGTATGGAAAGCATTTATTGACTTTTGCAACGATAGACAGTATCAATTAGATGGAAATCGGACGGCGGAAGAATTGGCGTTGATTTTAAAGGATTGGACTATGAACATGAGGAGAAAAGATGCTAGAGAGTTCAAAGAAAGTACGGCAAAACCATGTGGAATATAACAAGTAAGCTGTTATAAGAAAAATATTATAAAGAAATTAAAGTTATTATTGACCCATTCAGAAGTGCTGTTTTTCAACAAGCGTGAGCTGCCCGTGATTCTATACGACGAAAACTGCAATCAGATCCAAGTAAAAGGAATCAAAGTTCGGCAGCATTAAGTTCTGTCGAAATAACGAAAATGGTAAATTTATGGAATGAAAATTCTCCTGAAGGGCTGCAACGAAAATTCTATCACATAGCCGCGGTAGCATAAGCTTGGCTGCTTGCTTGACTGAATTTTTTTGTATCGAATCAAACAACGATGGTTCTGTAACAAACCAAGTGGAATATAACCCTGTTAGTCCAGTCAAAATGATGGTGAAATCGGGTTTTTCGCCTATACGCCTGATTTTATATGGAAATAATAAAAAAAGCGTAGAAAACTGTGGGCAAAGTAAAAATTTCCAAACACCGGGAAGGATGCTAAATGTAAGTGTAAAAGAAATTCTTGTTTATGCAGAAAAGCCGGGTCTTCACTGTGCTTACATGTGTACAAATTGTGTGGATGAAGGCACTTGTTTTAATAAACCTGCTATTGACGAAACAGTTGAAGAAATTAATGATGTTAATGACAATTTGGAGTCCGAACCTGAAGAAGCGTCATTAGACAGTTCAGACGATGACGAAGAAGAAATTGGCTTTAATGATTACTAGCAGGAAAAAGAAGTCGATTTTCACTCTTATTAATTCAATAAATATCTCGAAGCGAGTTGCAAAATTATCTATATTATTAAGAGAATAAGCAACATTTTGTAACCAGTGTATTTATAGGATATAATGAAATTTTTAAATGAAATTTATTATCAATTTAGTATCATTAGGAAGGTTGAGGCCTGAATTAATGCCGTTTCAATTTTTCTTATGCTTTTCTAAAATAGTTTATTTATTATGAAAAGTTTTCGAAGTTGTTAGAAATAAATACGAATTCAACGATAAACAGAGTTTATTTATTTTGTTTTTATTATGTATTTTAATTTTTGTTTCATTGTATTTTATTACTTACCTACCTTTTGAGATATTTGCAAAAATCTAGCATCTAGAGATGATATTGATGCATTTAATTGAAGAACTATTAGTAAAAATGAAATAACTCTTTTTCCTGATATTATTCGATGCAGAAACTTCAATTATTATTCAATGCTATTGCTCTTTAAATAATAACACCAATTTTAAATTAACCTTTTTTGTCCCATTACTCTGAATAAATTTCTTTCCTTCGAAGAATTTCTATTATATTACTATCAGAAACATACCTACCTATGTCTAAATTATTATTCGTATATCGTATGCATCTTAAGGAAATTCAGCTAGGAATTTGTTCACGATAGCGGCTGAAAACTATATTTGTTTTTGAATAAATAAAATTTGAATTTCAGATTCGTCAAATTACAAAATTTCCTTTTGAAAATTTATCCAATTTTTTACTTTTCTATTTTTCATATCACTTCTAGCCTCCATTGAAGAATCTATATCGCGTTCGCTAGCACATCAGATTAGAACACCGAACATCGTTTTACCCAAGCTGTCGGTTTCCGATACAACTCAAAATTATAGTCTAGGGTTCGATGTAATAAATACAAAACAAAACGAGACGAGAGTCCAACCCTGGCAAATATCTGCTAGATTAGCTAGATGTTCGGTTCAGCTTTCTATTCAGGTAGTCATTTCATCGAGCGCCAAATTTAAAATGGTTATTGCGCAAATAAAGAAATACGCTGTTTATCAGTATATAAATTCACTTTCGAGAACGATGAAGGACATAATTTGGACTAGAATTTTCCGCTCTACAACTATTGTTGAAACTTTTTTTGATATTTCCGAAATTTAACCGAAAAATCGTATTTTGGGGTAGTTTTTCATGTTTTTCACCCCCTTCCCGGTGTTTGGAAATTTTTTTACATTGCCCACAGTTTTCTACGCTTTTTTCTGATTATTTCCATATAAAATCAGCCATATAGGCGAAAAACCCGATTTCACCATCATTTTGACTGGACTATATATTCAGCAAGACTTGCCAGGGTGGTTCAAGAATGTGTACTGGAAGCAAGTTTTTAAGCGAAGACAGCAACGTTTGTACCGTCCTATTATTTAAAATATTGATCGAAAAGGGGCCCAAATAATAAACCAACAGATTAGTCGTCAGACCAAATCAACAATGGAAATCCGAAAATGATCACTGGTATGATAATATGCCCATTGGAAGAAATACGATTCAAAATTGGACAAGATCGTTTGCCGAAGCGACTGGATTGAAAACAAAGGAAAAAAAATTACTAATCATTCCAATAGATTGACAGCGATTAGTCGATCAGCTCAAGCTTGTTGCTTGTGTTTCAAAGCAATAAGCTTTCGAAATCTGTCATAGGATTTTTTCGAACAATTAAAAAAAAAATTTTTTTTTGGTGCCTAGAATTTTTGACCTGATTTTAACTATATTTTTATTGCTGAATCTAAATATGATAGCAGTTTTTCTGTATCAGCTCTAGATTTTTAGAAAATAAATAATAATAATAATAAATAAAAATAAAATTCTGAAATTCGGAGTACCAATGGTTTTGAGAGAACCAAAAAATCACTTCGATGACTGTTATTTCTGCCTAGTAAATATTACTGAAATCAATCGAAATAACCGTAACAAGTGGACTCATGTAGATTTAGTCTCTGCAAGACGCCCTATCCCTCACTCAGAAGAAGTGCCAATTCCAACTTTTCAGCAGCTACCAGAACTCTGTGAGGACACATGTCTCTCTGATCAGAATTCTGATACTACTGAAGGTGACAGTGATTTTGAAACGATGTCATCAATTCCCCAATGTTTCAACCAAGATGAGTTAAATGACCTCACTAGAGATCTCAACCTGTCGAAAGAAGTTTCTGAATTACTAGCTTCCAGGTTGAAGGAAAAAATTCACTTGAACCAGGAACGAAAATTACATTTTAGCGCACAAGGGAAAAAAGGAAAAATAAAGTATCATGAACACCAATGGGTGATTTGTGTAGACTTAAAAATGGTAAACTTTCTCCTTGGACAGCAAAGTGACCACACCAAGTATCCTTGTTTCTTGTGCCTCTGGGATAGCAGAGACAAAACGCAACACTGGGTTAGAAAAGAGTGGCCTAGAAGAGAAAACATGGATGTTTGGGGAAAGAATATCATCAATGACCCTTCAGTTCCGCGAGAGAAAATCATGTTTCCACCCCTACATATCAAGCTGGGTCTAATGAAGCAGTTTGTAAAGGCTCTTGATAAGAATGGATCATGCTTTGCATATATAGGGAAAAAATGCCTCAACTGAGTATTGAAATATTAAAGCAGGAATGTTTGATGGCCCACAAATAAGACAGCTGATTAAAGACCCTGAATTCATAAATTCAATGATTGAGATTGAACAAAATGCCTGGAATTCATTTGTTTCAGTTGACCAACATTTTCTGGCTAAACACAAAGCTGAAAACAATGTTGAATTAGTCAATGAGATGCTGAATAATTTCAGATCACTTGGGTGTAACATGAGCATTAAGGTGCATTATTCACACAGCCACTTGGACCGATTTCCTGATAATTTAGGCGACATTAGTGAGGAGCAAGGTGAAAGATTTCACCAAGATATCAAATGTATGGAGGATCGCTATCAAGGAAGATGGGATACTTATATGATGGCAGATTACTGCTGGTCTTTAAAACAGGATTGTTCTAAAATACATTCAAGAATGTCACGCAAAAGAATTTTCCGAAATGATTAGTGAGTAATTGGTTTAAATGCTGACTTTTTCTGTTTTCTATAGTATATAATAAATAATATCTGTAATATCTGTGTAATATAATCAATAAATTCCTTTATTAATTTGTTTCTTTAAACCATGGTTTTTCTTTTAGAATAGTGTAATGTATAATTCACAAAAATGTTGATATCTTAAAAATTCGAGCTGACAGGCAAAAACTAATAGCATATTTGAATTCAGGGCATCAAATTCATATGAAATCACCTCCAAAATCTTCGGCACCAAAACCACTGTTAACCAGTGTATCAATGTCCTTGGTTGACAAGACGTTCGGTTCATTAATCCAAACATCATTCGCATTATACGTTTTTGTGCTAGGAATAATCTATGCAAATCGGAAGTAGCACCCCAGATTTCAACATTATATGACAAGTGACTATAAACCAGACTGTAGTAGACTGATATCAAGGCACCGAGTGGAAGCGAGCTCTTAAGTCTACTGATAGCATAGTAGGCAGCAGAGATTGTTTTTACTAAGATATTCAACATGACCAGTCCACCGTAGTCCACTGTCAACCACAAGGCCCAAGAATTTTGTTATCTCCTTAGACACAAGAACACAATTAAGGGTTGAAGGAATGCTCTGCCTTAATTCGAATTTTATTAATTCAGTTTTATCAACATTAAAGATAAGTCTGTTTGCATGACACAGGACTTGAACTTTTCAACTAGATTCGTAGATGTGTCATCTACGAAAATAATAATTCTGTATGTCTTAACATAATGGGGCAAATCATTTATGAACAATATAAATATTACTGGTCCTAGGACAGAGCCCTATGGAACTCCGAGTTCTAATTCGAATTGGGACGAGTGTACATTTTTAACTCTAACTGATATTTTCCGCTTAGAGATATAGTCAACTAACCATCACAGAAATAGACCCCTGAAACCCATGTTATAGAGCTTACTCTCAATGAAACTAGGTGCTATAGTATCAAAAGCTCGCGATAAGTCGAAGAAAACGCCAGCAACAACATATTCTTCATCCAGTGAGGTATATACTTCAAATTGTAAAAGTTTCACAACATTGTTTATCATCCTCATTAGTTCTTATTTGGATATATATATATATATTTTATTGCGGAGATGATATAAAAATTTGAATTATTACTCCTAAGTACTTCAAAAATAGCGCTAAAGCCATTTGTCAGTGCTTTCTTATTTTTTCGCGAAAAATTTACTCTTTTTTATATTTGGTCATAGTACCTTCAACTCCTTCAATGTTTGTTCAAATTCGTGTTTAGACCGAATCACTCGGAGATTAAAATCTCTTCACCTTATGTCAATGAAACTTAACCAAGTTACTATAATTTGAAATAGTTGAAAAATATCAATTTTTGCACTTTCCGACAAGATTTCAAATCTACTTGAGTTAGATGTCATATTCTCATTCCTGAAATCTCCAATTAGTTATCTCAGACAAGTGACATGTTACAATTGTCTATAATTCATAGAATGATTTCACAGTTAAAGTGAAACAAAACTTCTTCAAAATATCTCCTTTAATAACATCAGTTCATTTACAAAAGACTAGCATTCGGAATAATAAATAAATAGCTTCAAATTCACCATATTGGTCCAGCAGAGATGGCTGGTGAAGAGATGATAGTCTTGGAAAGGCCAAGACCAAGTGGCAGAGGAGCAATAGCTGGAGCAGCAATCAAGGATTTAGTGAGAAGTGGCTGAGGAGCTAAAGCTAAAGCTGGTGGAGAAGAGATGATGGTCCTGGTCAACAATGGTTGCTGAATGGCGATTGGTGCAGGTGCTGATACAATTGTCTTAGTCAACAATGGAGAAGAGAGGGCTAGTGGTGATGGTCCAAGAGCCAGTGGAGCTCCAATCAGACCAGGAGCGGCTGTGGCAGCTGCCAATGCACAAGCGAAGATCACCTGCAAAGTAACGATGAAAACGGTGACTTCAACACATTATAAGTATATGAATGAATAACGGCAAACAAAGCTTCAGAACAATGATATAAATATACAAAAAACCTGAAAGATGAAAGACTGGAACATTTCCAAGAGTTTCCGAAAAAGTAAACTTATTGAAAATTTTTATTTACGAACAACGCATCTATCAAATATCAATCATCGATAACTTAAAAACGAAATATGAGCACTGTGAAATGAAAACTGTTTTGAATTGAATTGCCTTTTTTTGAAGAAGTGATCCTAACAAATCGAAACTAAAAAGCATCGAATCTTGTCTTGAATTTCTATCAAAAAGGTATACTATTTTGTTTGTTCATATGAAGGAGGAGGGATCCTATATTGATGAATGTCTCATGTAATGTCGTTAATTCAGTATGGAATACAATATCAGATAGCTTTCCTCCTCTGTTAACCTCACAAATGCGAGCCCTTTTGAGCACAATTTTTATTCATTCTCACATATTCCCCTAGTATTTCATTAATTTCATTAGTAATATTTTGATTGAATTGCTCAAGTGTTCTTCTCAGATATCACCACAAAAACGAGTCCGGAGCAGTTAAATGACCGTTAGGTCTATCAATAACTCAATAACATTTGAGAAGAGATCTCGCAGTAGTTTCGTTGTATTCCTGGCTGTATGCGATGTGCAACCGTCTTATTGATACCAAATCTTAATCAATACCAAAGCTTGTAGATCTTGAGTTGAAAAGTTTTTAATCATATTACGATATCGCTCCCCATTGACGGTTACCGTTACGCAGTTTTCATTTTCGAAAAAGTCAGGTTTAATAATTTCTTCTGACCAAATTGCACACCCGACTAACACTTTTAAAAGATGCATAATTATGATTTATGGGTGGTCCATTGCCCCGAATCGAAAATTCTGTTTATTCACATATCCATTTGAATGAAAAAGTGCATCGTCGTTCATTATGATTTTTTCAAGGGCTAATATGGGCGAGCTGAAGAAACATTCGCGATCAATTTACGTCCCATGACTGGCGATTAACAATCTAAGATGGACCGAATAACTGGAATAATTTCTTTAAATTAAAATGACTCCGTTTGTTATCCGTTCCCTGAAATAAAATGCTCACTTTTGATGGCATTTTTCGAGTCTGCTCAATATTGCTGTAGGAATAGAGCCATTATTCACGGTTTCAGAGATATTTAAGAGAAATTTGTAAAACTTTTCTGACTATAATTTTTGCACCCCATTCCTTTTTATGCCTTTTATACATAATATTCATAACTAGTGGAAAAGCCCGTGTCGCCACGGGCGCAAGTAAGGAAGCGCGCTGTCGTTATTAGCAAATGCCCCCCTATAAGCAGTCGTTCATGTCATTTTAAGTTATTACTTTCTTGATTGACGTATGAACAGCAAACGTACTGCTGAAACAATTTTCCCGCACTGTGTAATGTAAACCCCGGTCTTACGGCAATTCGATAAGCGTAGTATTGAAGCATGGTCAAACGGTTACGCTGGGCTGTTACACGTTCGTTTCTGTGGCTTATGTTGAGGCTGCAACCAAATTCGCCGTTCGGAAAAAGTAGTGGGTACGCCAATGGATCCATGCGTGGGCTAAGATTTGATATTGTTTGCAATGGTCCATTTTTTGCATGAACCGCAAAATCAATATGTTCTGGCGGTTCTCCATTTTCGCCGACAAATATTGTTGCAACACTGTCTCCTGTCGGCAAATTGTATCTTCTAGGATCGTTCTCTGTACGCGCGAAAACCATTCGAATATCTGGTAATTCACGATTTTCAGCTATAGCCTTGCGACGTTCTTCTCGTAATCTTTCTCCCATTGTGTAAGAAAAAGAGCTTGCAAATGGGTTATTTTCGAGGAAGCATTTCATCTAGTCGAAGCATTGTCATTGGATTGCATCATTGGTTGAGCTGGGTGTTGGAATCTATGTGTATGGTGTTCCATGAGCTTCATTGAGTATCAAGTGATTACTCATTACGCTCATTACAACTTTGCCTTTCTGGCAGCACTGGCTGAATCCATCTCGCCCTTTTTCACCCCTAAAATGCAGAGCATTGCAAAATTGACATGATTCGCTCATTTCGCCGACAGAAAACGCGGGAATTTCGTCTTCAAGCGGAGCCCTTCTCGCTACAAATACTGATCGCATTGCGTAATTATTGTTATGAACGCGGAGTCGGTTTTTTCAGTTCGGGTTGTCCGGGTAGCGTTTCCAGAACCCACTGGTCTGCCTCGTCGTCGTGTCTCCATTGTAAATTAAAATTTTAAAATTTTCCACTAGACCTAACACAAAATTGAAAAATCGGGCGTGACCCGTTTTCAATTTTTACTCAAAAATGGAGAATAACCATCCAAATTTGGGTTTTCAATATCTTTTTCAATAATAATTTTCTAAATAACTTACTCGGTAGGTTTGGAAATTAAAATAAGCTTGAAATCAAACTTAAAATCAAGCTCGTCAAAACACGTGTTACCATATGATTTATAAGTCACATGTTATAATTTAAATACAAATAAAGTTAATCAAATTTACACCTCTTAGTTTTCATGTTGTATCTGAGCCAGAAAAACATGTACACATGTATGCTTGATTGAGCAGACCATAGTTACCAAACTATTGTCAACAATTTGTTTTTTAAATGTATCTTGACTTTTTTGGCATCTTCGTTTATTTCAGCAATATAATTTGACCAAAAAAATCGATTTGTAAGATTGTTTAATGGGTCTGAATAAACAAATCGAGTTCCACTGAAAAACATGGAATCGATTTTTAACGTCTTCAAATGCCCTGGTTTAATTAAAATTGACTTCACCCTTTTAAATTGAAAGCCTACATAAAACAACTGAAATAAAGTGTTTTTCCTCTTCTAGCAATTTCACCATATGATTTATAAGTCACATGTTATAATTTAAATACAAATAAAGTTAGTCAAATTTACAAATGTTTTCAATGAGTTATATGACGGTAATGGTGAGTTGGAGTGCAAGAAGAAGAAATTAAAGCCCATATCAGTAAAAATTTGTTGAGCGGTGGCGCCTTCTACAGCAAAAACATGCCAAACACCCTTAATTTTTAAGTTTTTTTAGAGAAATTATAGATGTTTGGCACTTGTTATTATTTCTCTGCATCAGTTTAGATGCCTACCGTTAATTTAAAAAAAAATGATGCAAATCGGTTGATTGGTTTAGGCGCTAGACCTTACTATCCATCATATTTATTCAGTATTTTTAATTTTATAGGTGTTTTTTTCAGTAGAAAACAGTACTTATGTTTTTTTTCGAACGCTCAAATTTTGTAATTTTTTTTAAGTGAGTTTATAGGCTTTGCCTCTACTCTGTAATCATTGTAATAATAATAATATTATTATAACAGATTCATTTTTTTGGACAAGAAATCTCGCTTGAAATATTTTTGTAAAGGCCACACATGCTTCTTGCGCTCTTGTTCTGATATAAAAGCGTCAAACTTTTGCAAAAATGTCTGTAATATTGGAATATCGATTGAATGTGCTCTAAATCGATTGGATTTGACTTCCGGATGAATGATACAGGGTCAAAAATAAGAATGTCCGTCCAGCCGAGCGATCGTATACTTTAATATTATTGGGCCAAATCCGTCCAATAGTTCAGGAATTATAAGCTTCTAAAATTTGGTTTCCTCTAAAACTCCCCGAATATCCATCGGATCAAGAAGTAACTTGAAAGATATTTGAATTAGGTTAAAACAGACGGGCACAAATTTTGCTGAAATCGACACGATAGGAATAATTTGATTGATGAGTCTCCAAAAAAAGTTTTTCAATACTATTGTATTTGAACACGAATTCTTGCATGCACGTTATTGTGTATGTGTATGTATGTATAGTACATATTATCGAATTTCATTGTTATAGCTTTCTTCCAACAGAAGATATAATAATTTTTTCATTTACTTAAGGCCAAGCAATCACAGAAGTTGAAGTTAATGTTGCGTAATCACGTGTCTACTCGTAGCATGGGACAACCGTCGAAAACGAAGCGACAGGCAATTTCCTATCTCTCAGTAACCCCATTCTCCTCAATCGTATAGAAATGCCCTATATTATTCGCCTGATAATACGTTTTCGTAAAATCGGAAGAGAAGAATCTCAAAAATTCCGTCAGAAATTTCAATACCCGATACTTTCACGTATTCGATTCACATGGGTCGGACTTATTGATTCAGTTTCAGTTGGTGAAAAATTCATCGAAATGGGTCATTTACGGTGAAATAATGAGTGTTGAAAATTTAGAAAACTCATTTAGAGTCATTAAAAGGTTTCAGAAGATTCGATTCCAAAGACTCGTCGGTTTTTGTGTAATTTTGAAATCAGTATATTAAGTATTTCGAAGGACAATTCTGGTATGGTGATGAAGACCTTGTTTGCCAATAGATGAATTTTCCTCATCATATTGCCATATCTATTCAAGTGATTATACACACTGTTATAGAGTACGGAACAAGCGCGCAAAATTTCGTAACCTCAGGTTAGTGCCTTTCTAATTTTTTTTCAACATAATTTCATTATCAATTTCCACAACTATTACTGAATGTTATTTATTGAAATATTTGCATATTTTCAACAATTTCATTCATGTTGAAAATTTTTATCAAGTAAATCGCACAAGATAATTTCAGCAAAGTAATTATTCCTGATGGTTATGGATGTCTTAACATCATTCGTTTGGAGCTAAATTAATTTGAGTGGCTTAGCTTCGAATATCTCAGACTCGGTAATGATTGCATTAAATTTTGAGAATGATTTTGAGAACATGAACTCTTCTTCTTGGTTTCTTTATAAGAGTAATGTAATTCTCGCTCACTGCTTCATCTTGGTCTGGTGGAAGTAGAAACTCTCAAAAACTGTTATTTGATGAGTTTGATAACAATAAATTTACTGAAAAATTATTTTGCACAGTGTAAGAGGTGCAAAAATGAATAAAAATGAATTACTTCATTTTAACCCTACAAGTAAAACCACATATGACTTTGTTGTTAAGAAAATGTAATAATTATACTCACAATTCCGTACATGTTTGTAGTTTCAAATATCTTCAGAACGGTACTGAATACTTATCTGCCCCGATACCACAACTATATATACACCATCCTCCCCCAGTTCATCCTACTATTTCACACAAAAATGGAAAAATTGAACTGGTTTGCATCAGCTGATCGGACTGCGTGGTATATGGAACGTACAAACCAGGCCGTACAATGCAAGGTTATCTATTCTCAATTTCGAATAAAAAAATTTTAGATTTATGGGACAGAAACGAAACGGGCGACCAAGAAATAGCGTTCATCTGGGTTGAACCGATATAGCCCTTGAGAACTCAAGCATATCGTTAAGATTGCAAATAATCAAATGAAGAATTTCGGCTTAGTGCAATCTTGGCGTTTTTTGCATCAGAATATGGTGCAGGATGCCTTGTGCAGACGTATTTGGAGATGCCAAGATCTAGCCTATGTAGGAAATTATAAGATGTCATTGTTGTAGTAAACACTTGATGGTCTCAATGACAAGGAGTGGCGAATGATCTAGTTTTCAAAAATGTATGTATGAGATATTGCAGTGGCGGCCTCAACGTGAAGATAATATTAAATGGAATCATATCAGTTATTCTTGGTCTATATCTGCATTGAAAATTATCAATAATAATCGTGTTCTCGAAGCTGAATTCAAAGATAGAAGTTTACAGATTCATCTGACAACGAAATATGCAATATTTGAAAAGTTTAATGGACATTGAATATGTCATATTATAACCAAGTACAGGATTTCGACTCTGAAGTACAGGATAACCCAAGTTTGAATGCCTATAAGGCGGTTCTGGAAAACAGTACATTTTCAAGATCTGAAAATTGGGATCATAATATTGTTCAGAATTTTATACCGAGCTGAAATAATTTTGGGCGCTTGAGCAGTTTCGTTCATACAATGAGTGGTAAGAAACTTGTTCGAAGTTTTTTTCATTCTTTTGTTTCTTATGTGATTGGTATTCAATCCTGAATAAATTGTATTGATTCGTCTTGTTCATTTTTTGTTTGCTCAACATCCTGAGCGAAAACTGTTCGTATTGAGTCAAGCAAAGAGAATATGGGAAGGTCGTGCAGTTTTTGAATTTCATGAATTTCATCACAGAGTGCTTCAAATTTAGTGTCTGATCCTTAAACATCATTTATTTATGATTCTATATGAATATGCGAAGAAAAATAGGTTACAAAATAATTTACTCCTAAATACAATACGAGATTTTCTGGAATAATTTTGTATGTAGAGACCAATTGTCTAATCGGTTTCGTGAGAATATTCTGTGACCATAGAAGATAAATTATCCGATGAATAATTTGTAAAGGCTGAATTTCCCAATAGCGATCGCTTCGAAAATCTCCATGATGCGATCTCTGTGTTTCTGTCTAGCGTGCATGGGGCAGAAGTGGGGTTGACTTCGATCGACCTTCTTCAATTCTACATCATTTTCACATGATAAAATGTAAGAAAGTACATGTGTCTATCTTGTGTGGTGATCTTTCTCGAATTGAAATTTAGTTTCAAATAGAGAGTTTGTTTTGACGAACAGTTTTATAACTTTCGGTAAGTGTAGTATTTGATCAGACAAGGTTGATCCAATTTTAAATTGTCGTATTTAATTATTTTATGTCCAGGAGAAGGCAATGATCTCATGCATTCTTTTCAGACCGCCATATTTAGTTCTTCACGTGTCTTTCGGAGAGATGTCTGATGAATCAACTTACGTTCCTATTTGTTTCAATATTCGTGCTATACGTTGTTGCTCAGTGATTAGTGTTTTTCGTTTCTCAGTTTCTAAATTTCCCTCATGAATTTTTCATCGAATTATCTGTAGCATTGCGTTCTTTTTTTTGAACATATGGATGTTTTTCCTTCTCTTGAATTATTGTCGTTTTGTTAGTCAATACATTGAGGGATCGCTGGAACATTATCGTTTCGAGAACTTATGAAATTGTTTTTCACAGCCAAAACCTACCGGAATAGAAACTTTACCGAAGAATTGAACCAAATCTACCGGAATTAGAATATTATCGAATTTGACATACCTTGCCGATGCTGAACAAATTTGCCGAAGTTGCATTTTACTACGTACTAACAGGACTGAGGACTGGAGAACTGAGAGAAGAAATAGTTTTTGTTGGAAAGTTTGTCTGCATGGTGGAAGACTTAAGACCCATTCACTACACCAGACTCATCCCGAACACCCAGGATGGTTGTATGGACTTGTTATCGAATGAATTGAGACTCAAGACAGACTAGATCCATCATCACCTGTTGATTTTTATAGCCAGAAATGGATCAAATCTACTTGCAACTTTTGATTTGGACAATTTAACATTTGTACATACTGTAAATATCTATTATTTGTAAAAGAGTGGAATTATTTTCGATTGTTAGAGTATTGACTATCCTTGACTGGGGTGAAAGCATCTATTTGAACTCTCTGATGGTGAATGTGAGATGGGTTTGTGCTCCAGATAGCCGGGGAATTTTTCAATGAATTAAATCAAATTAAATAAATAAATATAATTTTTTTTACCGTTACAAATTCACTAGTGGCAGATATTATTATTCGTTATCTGTACTTTTCGATGTCACGAGCTAAACCGTCTCTATTTAAATAATGAGCCTAGGGACATTTAAATTGAACACAATAGATGTTCGCAGACAATTTCCATTGGTATACATCCTATTCACCGTGAATGTTCTGAAATGCTGAGTATCTAATGAGAAGCATCCTTCGAAATTTTCGAATTTTTGGATGTTTCAACGCTTATAGAGCATACGAAATAAAAGTATAAAATTATTCCATATGAGACAAATAAAATTGCAAAAATTATGATAATACATTGAGAACGAATGAATGAAAATACATAACAAAAATAAAACAATACAATAAAAGGTCAAATAGAATATTCAATGAGATGGCCATTTCGTTAAACACCCTTTTGTAGACCACTTTTGAAACACCACGGTTTCAGGCTAGTTTGATTTCCTCTGTTTTTGGTGATTGGAAAGCATTCTAAACATGCTTTTTGAATCTTCTTAGTTTTCCACAGGACTATATTTTTAATTTTTTCCCAATAAAAATAAATTTAGAGGAGTAAGATCAAGAGATCTTAGGGACTAAGAAAGTGAAGATCGTCGTCCAATCAAACGATCTCCGAACATCGTATTGAGTTCCTCAAGAACCTTAAGTGAAGAATGTGTCTGAGCTTCATACAGGCAATTTAAAAAATGAGAAATAAAAATTCTTATAAACTCCAGAAATGTATCTGCATTCAGATTTTTTTGTAAATGTAGAGTACCGAGAGCAAATACAATGAAACCAAATCTTTTCTGGGGTTTTCTCTTTTTGCGCGCTTCTTTCAGTATAACAGAGTGATATCGTTTTGCCTAAATGTCTGTAATTGGGTTAGGAATACAGAGTAAAACTTGAATTTGTCTGTCCAGCAAGTCGGCCGTATACTCTCTAGCTTTCAAAAGAGATTAGGTAGGATTTTCATATTTTCAGAATAGGTTAACCGTCCAAATATCTCAATCAAGTTCGTAAGTAGGCCCAATCCGTCCAATGGTTCAGGAGTTATGAATCAAGTTGTAACTTGGTAGATATTTGAAGTAGGTTGAAACAAACAGGCTTGCTAGATTTCACAGGACTCAATCCGATAGTTTTTGGCGCTCTTGTTCACCCGAACAGAGTGCCTATCATTTTGCCCAAATGTCTGCAATTTTCGAATATCAAGCCGAAAATGGTCTCAATTGATTGGGCTCCACTCCTCGATGAAGAATTCGTGGCGAAAGTTGAGTCTATCCGGCAGGCCGGCCGTATCCTCTCTAACATCCAAACGAGATGAGCTAGAGTTTTCATATTTTCAGAATAGGTTAATTGTCCAAATATCTCGGTTAAGTTCGTTATTGGGCCAAATCCGTCGGATGGTTCAGCAGTTATGAGCATCTGAAATTTTCTTTCCTCAATAACTACTGGAATATGAATCCGATCAAGTTGATACTTGAAATACGCTAGAGAATTCTTTAAAAATTCCCAAAAAGAAATGTTTCAATACTCACTATCTCATAAGACATTTTTTGGATTTCAATAAAAATCCGTGATTATATTGATGTGATCGATATCTTACTGATCTGATATGATCATTTTTTCAATTTACTCAAGAGAAAAGAGAAATGGCATACGTCCCGATTATTTTCTTTGAACGTTGGCCATCACAGATCGATATTCGATTGACAAATGCCGGGCTCATTAATCAGTGTCAGTTGGCGTAATATTAATCAAAATAATTTTTCATAACTGGAAATCATAGAGATAGAATTCAATCTCGGTGGCTGAAATAATATACTTTGTCAAAATTCAGAAAAGCACTGCCATAAGTTTTTAGGAAAAGGGAATTATAGCTTCGAACAAAACTTGGGGAAAATTATGAGTAGTTATTTTTAATATGAGATATAGGTTTGTTCATTCATTAGGCGTTCATATTTGCATCACATTGTCCCATAGTACGGGAAAAGATTATTGTTCACCTGATCAGAGTATTTATAGATTTGTTTTGATTTGAATATTTACTCGCAAATAGCTCAACAAGAGCGCCAAAGCAATCTGACCTCACGTCAGTGCTTTCTAATTTTTTTTCAAATTAAAAAAAAAATTATTTTAATACTTTATACCACATACGATATTTGACGTATTTAAACAAACATTTCTGCATGTATTGACGTTAATCATATTTCAAATATTCTCAAATTTCATGGTCGTAGCTTTCCTCCACTGGGAGATTCAATATTTTTTTTATTAACTTGACTGCAAGCAATCACTGAAGTCAATGTTAATTAATTGCGTTCACATTTATGTTCATTGAAGCTTTGGGGCTGAGTGGTCGAAAACGAAACTACAGGAAATTTCTCATCTGTAAGCACCTTTCTTTCACCAAAAACTTATTGAGAAATCCCTAATTCATTCGTCTGAAAAGATAAATGTTAAAATCTCCGTCAGATATTTCAATTCTGGATTCTCTGTTTTCCTATATTCAAGCGTTGTTTGAACCTGTTGCTGGGGGTCGCCTCCTTAGTGATGGTAGCGCCATGAGTTTGGACTGGGGACGCTTTCAGAATATGCAACATAATAATTACTTAAATCACAAATATTTTGGGGATCCGAGGAATATCTTATTGGTAATCGAATATTTGATTTTTTTTCATTTTTTTTGAAGTGAAAACTTCTTTAGCGGCGCTGAGCACTCTCTTGTATGGGTAAAATCATCCAAACTCGCGTCAGGGTCACGTGATGCTGATCGAAAAAGCGTAAGATCGAGGAGTAGGAGAGGGAATAATATCCCCCACTCTTTCTACCGTGCCTGCGTGTGCTGTTTCGTTTAGGCGGTGCAGGGCGCTTGTGCGAATGTTTGTGTATGTTAATGTAATATAAATTAGGTTTGTTCGCGTGGCAGTTCGGAACTGTAATTTTTGGTAATTTGTGGTTTCCACCCGTTCGTCTGGGACGGAACAGGAGTTCCTTGTCGTTCGTGTGGTCGGGACACTTGATTTCGGAACTGTTCGTTACTGTTCTTACGGTTCCTGATCTAGAGATGGTACAAGGTACAACAGAAGAAGCGGTAAATTCAAATCATCGGTGATTCAAATTTTCAGTAGTACTAATTGGCAATTAAGTTATATATTTGGTGACTAGGATATTCGCATAGCTGTTTTTGAGTATATTTGATGTTGTGGGAGTATAAATTTTTAATCAATTCGTTATAATAGATTCTCAAAATTTTTGTTATCTCAAAGAAGAGGAAGGATCATTTGCAATAGATGAATAAAACAATTGCATAGTTGTTGATCAAAGTATGTAAGATAATTATTTTATATTATTTATATATACGATATTTCGTATTTATATACTATATATTTATTTTTGTTATTTCGTGATTGTAGTATCTTTATTTTTTAACCACTCAAAATGTATTGAAAATTTAGGAAGGAAACGGAGGAATGATCTCTTTCAAGAACACAACGACTTGTTAAAACAATTCTTATCTAAAAATAATTACAAAGCTATGAAAATTGTTAGAAAATATTTGTATTTATTTCCCAAATGCCACCAGTTCCATATACAATTACCTAATTCTATTATATGAAATTTTCTGTACACAGTTTCCACCAAAATTACAATGAAATAACAGAAAAATTCACAGTTTATCCAGATATGAACTAACAAAAATAATTTCTCCACTGATGACCACTACTACATGTATTGAAATTTCAAATTATTCGGGCAGTAGAAACCCATTTTCATATTCAAGTAGAGAGATAAGACCGAAATTTTCCGTTTTGAAAGTCGAGAATTATTCCATTCTGTAACAATTTCCACGAAGAAACCCGAACGGGTTTCGAGATGAATCGTCTTGAAAACATAGACCTTGCGGCAATTGTATAGAAGCACAGAATAAATCCATTCCACTCGGTTTATGCGGGAACAACTGGAAATTGAGTAGCCTCTATTTATGTGCACATCTTTAGAGCTTTATCGAATAATAATAATTTTTTTATTCAACTTTAGTAAAATTCACGGAGGGTGAATCGATGCTGGAGTTGAATTAATATTATTTCGGTTTTTTTGGAAAAAGCACCCTTTGCGAATCAATTATTAGGTGTTCGATTTATATGTTCTTTTGGTATTTTTTGCGCTCTTTCGGTTTTTTTGTGCTCCTTCGGGGCTTTTCGCCTTCCTTTGTGTTTTTTTACGCCCTTTCGGTTTTTTCGCGCTCCTTCGGGGTTTTTTTGGCTTCCTTTGGATTTTTTGCGTTCTTTCTTAATACTTCAGGTTCATTCGTGTTTTTCGCGTTCTTTCGTGTTCCATCGGGTTTTTTCGTGTTTCTTCCAGTTCTTTCATGTTTTTCGCTCTCGACGGGGTTCTTTGCGTTCCTTCGAGTTTTTTCGGGTTCCTTTGCGCTTTTTGCGATCTTTCGTGTTTCTCTGCGTTCTTTCGTGTTACTTCGGGTTCTTTTGTGTTTCTTCGGCCCTTTCATGTTTTTTCGCGTTCTTTCGTGTTTCTTCGGGTTCTTTCGTGTTATTTCGCGTTTCTTCGTGTTTCTTTCAGTTCTTTCATGTATTTTCTCTTTCGACGGATTTTTTTTTGCGTTCCTTCGGGTTTTCTTGGGTTCCTTTGAGATTTTTGCGATCTTTCGTATTTCTTCCCGATTTTTTGTGTTTCTTCGCTTTCTTTGGTGTTCCTTCGCGTTCTTTCCTGTTTCTTCGGGTCCTTTCGTGTTTTCTAATTAAATTAAATCATTTCTTTAAATATTTCATTACATATAAATTATATTTACAGTTATTTATATGGATATGCTTATGTTTATTTATTTATGACAAAAAAATTGTTCAATTTTAATATTTGTAATTTCTAAAGTATTTCCACCGTATTAATAACACAATAACTTATTCAATATCTTTTAACACTATCCATGATATGATCCATGATCATTGAACTCTATATGAATAGGTGTACCTATATGGTATTTAGAGTTCAATGTCCATGATGTACATAACCTTACTTTGACTTATCTATGTTCCCTGTTCCTGTTCTCACCCGTTCGTGTCATAGAACAACTTGCGACGATTCCAAGAGTTACAGAACCTGGTTCTCTGTGACCCCAGTACAACTGGGAACTGCCACCCGAACAAACCTATTGTCATTTTTGTGTACGATAGCGCAATAAATGAATATTGTATTCCACCACATAAATAATAGCACTTTTATACTGATAATGAAAGCAATTCATACAAAATTATTCTCTAACCATTCCAAAATATCAAAAATGCACAACGTTAATATTCAAGTTTTCACTTCTGCCGGCACTCCCGGAGTGCAACCCGTCTTTTTTTGTTTGACGATATTCAGAAAATTAGGCAGACCCCTTTTTACAAGGTAATCATATAATTTTCGAGTTTCGAATCGAGCACATGGATATTCAAGAAGTTATTGAGGAAACCAAACTTCAAATGCTCACAATTGCTGAACTATTCGAAATTGGCCCAAAAAAGAACTCGACAATTACCTTATTTTGGAAAAATGATAACTCCATCTCATCTCCTTCGGAAGATGGATAGTACACGGTCGGATGTCCGGAAATACTCAAATTTTACCATGAATTCTTTTACAGGTCGTCGAATCCACTCGATTGAGACCATTTTATCTTAGCTTGGGTTCACTCGACGGAGATAAAATTTCAGGATATTTTAAATGTTAATAAGCTCCATATATACACGAATTTTTTATGATATTCGAAGAATATTTTATAAGTGATCGATATCCCTTGAAAACGACAGAAGATCTCTGTTGAAACGTTGGGAAGAAGAACAATAATTGATTATGGTTATTACCCAAATAATAATTCTATCATCAACAATTTGTCGTCATTAAATGTAGCTTTCTTCCGTGATTGAATATTCATATTCATGATGCTATCACGCAGCTCTGAGGAATCAAATCGTATCCAACTTAGATATCTTATTGTCCAAAACATAAATAACAAATCTTTGCTCATTCAATTAACATACTTATGAGTAGATAATAATTTCTTCAGAAGAGAATTGATGTGAGACAAGGCTAATTCAAACGTGAGATGTAAATCAGCATAATATTTTCTGTACCTACAATTGAGGCTTAGTTCGCAATAGGCGAATAGGCTGATGTAACATCATGAGTTTTGAAGTGTGTTAGAAATCGTACATAGATTCTCCCAAATGTCAGTATTTGTCACATTAAGAACATTGAGAAACTGAATGAATTCAAATGTTTCTGTTATGATGATCTCGTTGACTATTTAATGAACCTTGGTAAAGTTGAATGAAAATTAGGTAATAGAAAATGAATGAGAAACAGTTATTTACGCAAATTTAAATCGACATGAATGAAACTGAATAAGCATTTATTTTATGAGGTTTCTGAAACGGAGTCTCTCAGTTTTATCATTGGTATACATTTATCCCAATTTATTATTCATTAGATATAATAAGAATGTGGTAATTGCTATACAGTATAAATCATAACTATGTGATGATACTTTGCGCGATTATTCCAGTTCATCAAACTCGTAGACAGACCAGCGTGTTATCGGTTTGCCCAAATGTCTGTAATTTTCTCAAATCGAACCGAAAAAGGTCTCAATCGATTGAGTTGCCTACCTCATAAAAGATCAGTGATCAAACTTGAGTATGTCCGGAACTATACTCTCTATTATCAAAAGGAATTTAGCTCGAGATTTCATATTCTTACAATAGATTTACTGCCCAAATATCTAGGTCAAGATCGTTACTGAGCCAAATCCGTCGAATAGTTCAGAATTTGAGTATCTGAAATTTGATAATATGTAAGATCTCAATAACTTCCTTACATACACTGAGATTTTTGAATACGTAGGATATTTTATGAGGTATAAGGTATTAAAAAATTTTTTGGAAATTTTTTGAGATTTTTTGGCTTGTCGATTACTGCGAAATTTTACAATCATTATTTTCTCAGTCAAATTCGAATATCTTCCAAGATACTACTTGATTCGATGGACATTCTAGGAGTTTTAGAGGAAATCAAATTCCAGATTATTGATGATCGAGATATTTGGGCAGTAAACCTATTCTGAACTTATAATAATTGTCGCTTTCGGAAGATAGAGAGTGTACGGCCGGACGGACATACTCAAGTTTGACCCTGTATTCTTGAAGTATTGAATTAAATGAGTTAATGAAATAATGGAGATGATTTTTCATAATGACATCTAGGTTAGAGATGAAATAAAAATTGAGAAAACAGTCAGTTCAGTCTTAACTACTAGTCCAGTAGAGGAAGGGCTGAAATCACTTTTTCTCGGAAAGAACTGCATTTTTTTAATGAGAGAAACATAAAAAATGAAATGCAAGTGTTAAAATTTTCAGGAACATTGAAAAATTCTTGAAAAAGTTTTAAACAAAAGTTGTAGAGCGGAAAATTCTAATCCAAATTATGTACTTTATCGTTCTCGAAAATGAATTTGTATACTGATAATATTTCTTTAGTAGCGCAATATCAACGAATTTTAAATTTGGCGCTCCATGAAATGAGTACCTGAATGCTGAACCAAACATCTTACAGATATTTGCCAGACTTGGACTCTACTCGTTTTGTTATTGTATTGCATTTATTACATCAAACCCTAGCATATAATGTTAAGTTGGTTGGAAACGGACAGTTTGGGTAAAACGATGTTCGGTTTTCTAATCTGATGTGCTAGCGAAGGCGATATATATTCTTCAATTGAGGCTAGAAGTAATATGAAAGATAGAAAAGTCAAAAATTGGATAAATTTTAAAAAGAAAATTTTGTAATTTGACGAAATTGAAATTGAAATTTTATTAATTCAAAAACTAAAATAGTTTTCGGCGGCAATTATGAACAAATTCCTAGCTGAATTTCCTTAAGATGCATACGATATACGAATAATAATTTAGACGTAGGTAGGTATGTTCTGATAGTAAAATAATAGTAATTCTTCGAAATAAAGAAATTTACTCAGAGTAATGGGACAAAAGAGTTGAATTAAAAAACTGTAGTAATGATTTGAAGAGCAATAGCATTAATGAAGAATAATTAAAGTTTCTGCATCGAATAATATCAGGAAAAACTGTTTTTTCATTTTTACTAATAATTCTTCAATTAAATGCATCAATATCATCTCCCTCAGCGTCATCTAGGTTCCATTCGTCTTCTTCGACATCAGAGTTCATTTATATTCTGTTTATCAGGTCAGAGACATTTTCACAAGTTATGCCGTTACACATTTTACAAAACCTAGTACATTTTAGTCCTGCTTTCTTGCAACTGTAGCGAGAAGTATCACATTTTCCATTACAGCTGCAGAATACCTTTAACAAATGTGAATAAATAAAAACAAGAATAACAGTGAATTTCTGAAATTCCTGAAACTAATAAAACTAGGGTGTGAATGAATTTGATCACAAAATTCGATAATTCATGTGGAGCCACTGCTTTGGTCATCATTTTAGGTAGTAGCATACAATGCGATCTATGCCAACCCCAATGTTCAGGTTTCAACGACGGTCGTCCTAGCCAAACCTGAATTCGATAATAAACTCGTCTGGTGTGTTCAATCAATGCTGACTCTGTTGGAGGAAGCATTAGTAGGGGTGATGTTTTCCTGGTTCCTAAAACTGGGGTTGTGAATATTTTATATCTCAGTTCACCTATGCTCAAATTTTCCCCATTTGTGTTGTACAGATATCTCACTATTTTTTTCGCAATAGGCTAAAGCTCTCTAATACTTTCATCTTCTTGATAGAAAATCTGCACTGATTCCTGAAGATCGGGATTTCTCTGTAGTAAACGTATTATTTTATTCTTTCCTTGAGTGTACATAGCACTAGTAGAATCACATCCAGCAAATGCATGGGCGAATAAAATAAATGGCTTCAATTCGCGGTCCTGATATGTTGAATACAAAGTATTTCCTTTCGATCCTGGAACAACTTTGTAGAAAAATATATTGCTGTGATCTGGTGTAAGAGATCTACGTCACTGCTAACCACAGCAACCAATTCTGAAATGTTCTCTTTCAGAGAGATTGCTGCCATTACTATATCTACGTCGGCATCTTCTTCTGCTACATTTACTTCTATATTATGTTTTCATTGATAATTGGACAGTACTTTGATAAATGAATATTTATTCTCAATATTTGACAAAAATTTTTTTTGGGTCATTGTTACTATTTCGTCTTCATCAATTTGTACATCAGAGGCAACAACATTTTTCTTTTCGGCGGAATCGTTAATACTTATTCCGATGATTTTATCCGAATAACCGCTAAATACAATTTTACAATTCTGTCCAAGTTTTTTCAATATGAACGATCTATATATTTCTAATACATCTTGAAGAAGGATAATGGGTTAAACCACAGGAATGCAGAAAATATGGGAAATGGATGGAAGGTATTTTCTGCATTCCTGCGGTTTAACCCATTATCCTTCTTCAATATATAATTTCACCGTATTATCTTCTCTTTGAATTTATTTCTAATACATCTACGAATCTCTTACTGTGAGGCCATACAACTCGGTGTAATAACCATCTACCATCCATAACATATATCATACCAGTAAGCAGAGATTGTGATTGAAGATGCGTTGAGAATAATTTATAAAGGTCAGAGTTAACAGTTTTTCTCATTAATCCATATTCGTCGAAGAGAGATAGTGGATATGGCGATAATTCGTAAGAAATTGACTCTCTTTTCCTTGATTCATCGTTCTGATAAAAAACGAACATTCTCTGCAACAATGCAGATGATTCTATAGAAGATGTACCTCCAGGAATACGAATTTTATTCTGAGTTTCTCCTTTAAATTTTGATGAAAGTCATATTCACAATTTTTTCCAACGATTGGTTCCATTCCTTTGCGTCCTTGAAATGCCATATGACAGTTAATCTAACTTTTGTAGAAAGAGGAGACATCAGGCAATCTCTTTTCTCGAAAGGATTGTGGCATTTTAGTCAGAATACATTTTTTTCTATGTCTTCTTTATCTCTCTTCATACGACTTTCAGATAAATCCACGTACTGTTCACTATTCGCTATTCTCAAATCAGCATTTTCCACCAAACATTCGATGACGTCAATTGCCGATGGCATCCCCAGAAGGTAACGCGCAACAACACTGGGTGTGACTCCTCTACCATGCCTCAAATCGGTACCGAAAAATCTATTTAGTATTTGTTCTATACGCATATCACTCCAGACACCACTCCAAGCTTTATCTGACCTACGAATAGTGAAATATCCTTCTTTTGTGAACCTGTCTAATTCTAATGGATCCATGTTTCCAAATGCACCATATCCTGTAAGTACCATTGAGCACTTTTTGCATAGGCGAAATGCCCGGATGCATGAAAAAGTGGCAACATTTTCCTGACACTGCTTATGTGCAAATCTCAATCTCCAATACGTTCTGCTTCGACAAACTGGAGTAAAATAAGCACGATCTTCAAATATTGAAGTGTTTCCTCGAATTTCCGAGTTGAACATACTTTCATTGGGTCAATATTACAGTAGCCCAAAGTAGGAGAATTTTCCTTCCATTTTCCGAACAACATTTTCACTTGTTTCTCAATTTCATCAGTCGCAGTTGTATTGCTTGTTTTCAAAATATGAATTCCTATAGCAGTGAAAGTTAATATGTGAGCACGTAAAGCTCTACTGAAAGCCCTTCAGACATTTTCTTCGCTGATTGTGCAGCGTACGAAGTAGCCCAAAGATCTTTCAAACCACTTTTATCCATGATAAAGCCAATGGCGCCCATATATGACATCAATAAATGGAACCGTTATAATCTCACATCAATATTCCTAAATTCAGGATTGTCCTACTGCACAATGATAGAGTTAGCATTGAAATAAGGAGGCTGATCGAATATTACAAAAGATGTTCTACTTTTATTTCTCTTCGTTTCTTCAACTGCATAGAGCAAAGCTGGGTGTAATGTGGTTAAACTGGATGGTGGTGCATTAATGAATGGGAGACCATGAACATGCGACATCATATATGTAACGTCTCGTGATAAAATTTCATGAAAACCCGTCCATGTTGGAATATTTTCAATTTGGAGAGACTTCGATCATAAATACGCAACATATGATTTTGGAACTTCAGGTTGTACTTTTATATGAACTTTTGATTTATCAATCTCTTCAATCCATCAGGATTCGTGTAATTGAATGGTATCAATTATATCTGCTTTTGTGAAGCTAAAATAGAAGCAGGTGGCATTTCCAACAGCCTTTTGGAACCTCCTTCATATTCAACATCATATTCTGGTGTAATGACTTTAATACCCCCCAAACAGTGAAATGTTTCATGACCATCCGACGTACTTACATTGTGATCTGTGTTATCAAAAACGAATTGAATGAAAGAATTTGCATGAATTAATTCTGCAGGTTGCATAATAACGAAAGCTTCATATAATTGAATATTGTGGTACGAAGCCGATACTCCTAATTTACTCATCATGTCAATTATCAAACGAGAATCTGTTTTTCTGTAGATATAAGTTCCTACAGCTAACTGAAATTTGGAAATGAATATGAATGAAATTCTTGGACGAACAATGGAAATTATGGAATGTGCTATTGTATCACGTTTCACATCTTTCCTTGCACTACATTTTGAATCTAGTGAATTGAATAGGAGAGTTTTCAAACTTTCCGGAATTTCAGATATAGTGCTATCCAAGAATTTACTAGAGAGGGGATAAATTTCATAGTTATAATCTTGTGTTTTTTATATCAGCTACAACGATTTGACCAGCTATCCGTAAAATTAAATTTTTTTGATAATTACTGAGAAAATCGGGATTAACAGCCAATCATTACTAAGCTCCATTATATTGGGAGAGTTGTAAAAGAAAACCGGTTGCTTTCCACGATGTTGTTCGATGATAATGACATTACTATATTTCTCTTTAAATTTTTTTATGAAAGTATTATTGTTGAGAAAGTTTTCCCCCCACAACTAACTATATAATAATCTGTTCTTGTAAGTATTCAAAATCCCGTCAACGAGTTATTTGCGAAAATGAAATTTCGGTGGCGCAAACTAATGAGTTTAAACCCAATGATTACATGTTATTCATATCCCAAGCGAGGTGTTATTCATTCTACTAGACCAAGTATTTCAAATCACACTCTCCAGACAACTTGTGCTGAATCCTACCCTGTTCTAGAACTTCAGATGTCTAGGACCGCTCGGTTTTGCACTAGGCGCTAAATTTCGAATTCACTGGTATCGCCGCATTAGAGAAATACCTTAATAATTAGTATACAAAATCACTTTCGAGTACGGTAAAGTACATAATTTGGACTAGAATTTTCCGCTCTACAACGTTTGTTTGAAACTTTTTCTCACTAAACCTTCTCATGTGCGAAAATATCAGAAAAACCGTATTTTTTCTCTTTTTTCAAGAATTTTTCAATGTTCCAGAAAATTTTAACACCTGCATTTTTGACCATATGTATCTCTCATTATAACAATCAACATATCAAAAATGCAGCTCTTTCCGAAAAAAAGTGATTTCAGCCCTTCCGTTACTGGACTATTATGAGCTATCAGGTGATTGCAAAAAATGTCGTTAATTTTTTTAAGGTTTTCTAGCGTTACGATTTTATGGAAATTTTGCAGTCCTATTTAATTCAACTTGATCGTATGGATATTCTTGGAGTCATTGAGAAAATCAATTTTTGGATGCTCAGCTGTCGAACCATTCGACGGGTTTGGCCCAAAAATTAAACTGACCGAAATATTTTAGTGAATTATCCTATTCTGAAAATATGAAAACTCAAATCAATTAATGTTATGCTGAGAGATTCTGATGCGAAAGTGTTTTTAACATCTGTCTGAAATCAATCAATTCAATAAAACATTTATATTTTATTATTAATTTTCACTCAAATACACAATTGGAATACCATGAAAATCTCTACCAAACTGAATGAGCTCCAACTACTCCACCATTCAGCAGTGTTGAATGAGATACAAGAGCTGGGGAGCCAACCAATCCATGAGTAGATACTGTTCTTGTCAGAATAGGGCTAGCAATCAAAGGAGAAGAAACCAGCCCAGTAGTCAGAGGAGCTGAAACTATTCTTGTATGATGAAGCGATAAGGGAGATACGAGGGAACTAGTAAGTGGAACTGATGAAAGAGAAGATCCACCAAGAATTACTCCAGCTTGTGCCATGGACACCATGGAGATGACGGCGAGGGCGATCTGAAAAACAGCATGAATCAATTATATATAAAAAACAATTTAGAGCTTAGACACACTCGAATATATAGATTTCGTGAAATCAAATCGTCGAAAGTTATATCATTCTCAAAACCAACAATCAATTTACTTTATCGGAACAAGGAATAAACGTGATAAAACTTGTTATTCTCTTAGCAACGTTTCAGAAAATATATTACTTTCATCAGGCCCATAATTATTATTCTGATGGGCCTGATGAAGGAAATCCGAAACGTTTCTGACCGAATAACACGTGTTTTCATGTTTGTTGATTGTGCAACTAAAGTATTGAAATCAATTTCAACAATTTTTTTGTATTTCCAATACCTAAGCTTCGTAATCACGTATTATTGTAGATTAAGAGAAAATAGTAGTAACAGTTCTGTATTGTCAAAATTAACAAATGGCCATCAACCAGGGAAAGAGAAAATATCTCAGCAACTTCCTAGGAGTAGTATTGAAGTCAAATAAAATAGTTCTGAAAAGCATCCAGGTGAGATCAAGGATCTTCTATTCTCTGAAGGAAACTCTATCATAAATTTGTAAGAACATTGAGTATACAGTTTTTTTTTGTAATCTTCAGTACGAAAAGAAATAGGAAAGAAAAACCTAACAACATATCACTACATAGCGAAGAATATCATATTTTAGAATATTCAAAATTTTAGGCAATATTACACTGATTATGTAAAACAAAAACAGAATGAAATTAACATGAACAAGTAGTAAATACATGAATGAGAAAACCCTTTATATCATGCAAATTTTGAATCAGTTTTCAAATATAGAATTATTTTTTGGGGAATGGAATATTACCTGGATGAAATTTTTGTTGTCCAAAGTAGAGTAATGAGAATAATTTATAAATTACCTTTCAGAAAGTCTTGCCGAGGCTTGATCAGAGAAAAAAATATTCTAACGGTTTGTGGATTGTACATACTCGAGTGTCAAACTTTTTCGATAAAAAACAAGGAAAGATTCACATGAAACAACATGAAATTCTACTAGAACACAAGAACTCTCGATTTTATTTCACCAGTGCGTCGACTGACTCTTACGGAGAGAAATTCTTCATATATGTGCATGAGACTTTTTAATGAAACTACCCAATGAAATTAATGAGATCAGAAATATAAAGCAACTTGTCAAAAGATTGAAAGTACTCCTAATAAATAGAGAACTATACAATTTGGGGGAGTTTTTCAATATGTTAGTTTTTGAGTTTGGTGTTTTTTTTTGTAAGGAATGTGGATGGTTAACCAATATTATATATTTGACGCTATTTTATTTGATGTTCGAATGTAGCTCATAAATATTGATGTTATATGTAGGGATCATTCAAATTAAAGATTATTATTATTACTGTAATACTAGTATGACCAAGCCCAAAAATTCCTCTCAGATAAAATATCTCCAGATTTATGTACTGATGTGTACTTCAATAAAACGCAAAAGTTTATGTCCAATAAAACATTGACATTACTGAAGTACAGACTGATTGGTGCGTGATAGTCAAATTGCACCTAATAACTATAAACATTCAATAATATTGAACATGATATAAAAATTATCGATGAATTCGACGTGCCTGCCTACCCTCCTTTTTTAGTAGATAGAACGCTCAAAAATAAATTGCTTGAATTATAATTCTAAACTGAATGTTACATACAATGAAATCTATAAAAATCATTACTATTCTCTAATTTAAACTCTCAGTTCAATCGAATGAATGAAATGAGAAAGAGAAAACTTACGAAGTATTTCATGTTGAGATTGTTTGGTCGAAAAAAATGTTCAACTATAATTCAATCAATCAGATTCCACCTTTTATACTGATTTAGACTATTCGAATTGCTAAATTTTCCTCCAAAACTTGTTTTCAGAATTTGACATGAGACGAATTAGACAAACAAGATTCATCATTGGATCATCTCATGAAATTGAGGACACAGTTTCATAAGAATATTGATTGAAATCGAATTTATTGTTCAGTTAATTCTTTTCAGAATATCGAACTTTGTTCAAGGGACCGAACAGATTTCTTCCTTGAAATTATGATTTATATATACGAAATGCTAATATTAATATTATATTTGAAATATATTAAACTATATCCTGGAAGAATTTGATTACTTTCGATGTTATTAATTATTTACGCTGCCATAAGAGATGATTTATTTTTTTCGTGATTCATATATTCAGTAATATGGGACTTCAAACAGGTATTATCAGTTATTTACTATTTCTGTATGAGGAAGATATACCGGTCGAATTCTGTTGAAAGGGAGCAATATAGGAAATTGAATTGACTTTCCATCATGGCTCCTCGACCGCACACCTATTCAAAAAGGAGATCTGTGAGGGGTTGGGGCAAGAAGGGTACTAATATCAAACTCATTCGAACACCCTTATTTATCCGCCTTTCAATAAAATTTGACTTGTTCAAGCGTTTTTTCTTTATTCCATCCCAAAGCTTAAAATTCGGGGTGGAATGTTATGAATGGCCCCATATATTTCTTTACCCTCATCTAGTACTATCCAGTAGGTTTTCGTAAATGCCTGTTATGTTTCTAATTTTACACAATTTTAAAAAGATATTCTTATTGTAGAAATATTTTCATTGATACACATCCTTTTGAAAATTAATGAAATTTATTGAATTCAGGATATCTAGAAAAATTAACGTTCGTAAAATGAATCATTTGAAGATGGAATCTTCAATATACTTATATTGATTGACGTTCATTCGTTCAGCAGATTATGAATTATTGAAAACCACTCAAGAATGTACTCTTTTTGCTAGCTTATTCTAGTTTCGAAAAGTAGTAGAAGACCCTGCTATCTTTTGGACCAAATATCTGTAATTTTCGAATATCGAGCCGAAAATGGTCTCAATCCAATGAGTTCAGCGTTCTGATGATACAGATCTAATCGTCCGGTCGTATACTATCTATTTTCCAACAAAGACGATCAAGAGTATTTATAATTCCAAATTATTATTGTCCAAATATCTGGGTTAAATTCGTTGTTAGACCAAATCCTTCGAATAATTCAGCAATGAGCTTATCAAATTTGGTTTCTTCAACGATATGGATTTTTGGCTGGGTGAGGTTGGTCAAAACTTGTAATCCAGATGAAATCCGCTTGATAACGAATTTTAAAATTTTCACAAAAATCAGTGTCTGAATATAAGGAAGAAAAAACAAAATTAATTTATGATTCAAGCAACAATAGCTGGAGATAGGTACCTCGAAGATGCTGCAGTTGCTCTTCAAATTTGGACGAAGAGACTTCTCCCAAGAATTTGCCATCTGAATTAGAATTACTTTTTGTAGATTCAAATGTGAGTAACTTCAGTTGATACTAAAAAATAAAAAAATAAAATATTCATTGAAAACGTCTAGTTACGAAAGCAGTGGAGAGAATGACGGTATGAATTTGGAGAGGCTGAAGAAAAATTCGACTCAGCGAGTCTCCACCTCCAGTAATGGGTATAGTTTACAATGAAGATTCTGGAACACATAGAAATAAAATACGAAAAACCGTCCATAAGAAGAATATTCCATAGAAATATAAAAAACTATGACAATATTTTTGAATTGACAATATATAAATTGTGCAAGATACCAAATCAGGAGAAAATCTTTGTGGATATGATTTTAATACACAGGGTGGCTCACCTGATAGCTTCTTCGCACAAACTCTGAGATCTCGGAGATAACGGAAGATATTCTACTCAAGTACCACAAAAGTTGCAAATCTAATTTGACAGCAGGTCCTGACAGAATTCCATCTTTTCTGTTGAAGGACTGTTCGATTGACCTTGTCAGACCTCTCACCATTATTTATAGACTGTCCCTTTCTACACATAATTTTCCTACTGTCTGGAAAGAAGGTAGAGTAAGTCCAGTATTCAAGAAAGGCAAAAGAAGTGATATTGAGAACTATATACCAGTTGTGATTCTGAACAACTTCAGCGAAGTTTTCGAAAAAAATACATTACGACATCATATATGTTCATGTGAGAAGCAAAATTTCTAATTGTCACCAGGGATTCATCAAGGGTCGATCAACAGTAACCAACTGTTTAACTCAGTATAACTCAGTAGCGCATTGGATGAGTCTTCTCAAGTTGATGTCATCACGAAGGCATTTGACAGATTGAATCATGGCATACTTATCAAGAACCTGTCTTCTTTCGGGTTGAATCTTGATTTTCTATATTTTTTAAAATCTTATCTCTCCTGTAGAAATATTTATGTTCAGTGTTTTGGTTATAGGACTGGTGGTTTTGAGGCTACCTCAGGTGTCCCTCACGGGTCTATATCTTCATCAATGATATTTGTTGTTACCTGACCTGTTCCTTCTTTCTTTATGTTGATGACTTCAAACTGTATCGAGATTTCGAGATTCATGAATCTGTTGACATCATGTTACTACAAAACTTCGAAAACCTCGAGGTTGATGTATTTTCTTGTTATTGATGAAAGTTTTTTGCTTCAATATTTTTTTCAACTCTGACTCACCCTCTAAAAATACCCTTGATGAAAAGATGTATTTTAATGACAAAAATTTGGGAAATTTTCAGAAAATTTCAATTTGGCTCCATTCGCTATTTGTGAGTTATGCGGAGAAATTATTTTGATTTTATCAACATGGGGAGGATATACCTAAATATGTAATTCGACTTTATTCATCAAACTATACTTATTTTTCAATATGCTACTACTTTCAGAATGCCTATCTTATACATACACTGTATACGATTCTGATCCTTGAAAAGAATTATCGGAATAATGTTATTGAATTACATTTAAATTCTTCTGTTGTGTGCTAGATTTCATTAATGGATCCTACGATGAATCTCATTTATTATATTTCAAGATCAAATTTGAAATCAAGATCTAGAGGGAAATTCTGGAATATGAATTGTGAATATTAGTATAAAAGGTGGAACCAGTTAGCTTGGATCATAGTTCAATATTTTCTTCGACGAAACAACATCATCATGAAATATTTCGTAAGTTCCATTAGCATTTTGTTTGTTAAAATATGAATTTTAAATATCGTATCAATAACATGATCGAATAATTATTTTCTATGTGTAATAACACAATTGAATATCAAACTGAATATATGTATGAGAGAACCAAACATTATGCTCGATGGAAGAGATACTATAGATATACGCCAATATATGAACTCGAGATCAAAAAAAAGTAATACCAAAGGATTATTTCCAAATGATAAAAATGCTGAAAGTACTGTCGTGAGGTTAGGTGCAAGTGTTCTTTAGTTTTTTCCCAGACTATGAGACAGTTTGCTACTAAAACAACTGCCACAATGAATGCAAAGAATCAACCAACTATGTATTGAATAAAAATAAACATTCACAGTTTTTCATCAGATTTGTTCAATGCCTAAACTTCCACCTCAGAAATTATATCTTACTCATCGAAAATCATTCATAAATTGAAATCTGCCTTTCAGTAAGCTCTTGTCTTTTGAAATGAATAATTCATTCAAGTCCAATTTATCAAAAAATAGTCTCCGATTAACAAAATCCTATTGTCAATGCGAGTATTATGGAGATCTCTTTGAGAAGAAGTCTAATTCGAAAACAGTTTCAATCATTCAAGAATGAATAACCGCGCAAAAATTTTTTCTCAACTTTATTCATTAAACTTTTTAACATAAAGGAACTCCTATATCTCCTGATGGATTTACTATACAAAGATGTTGTTACTGCAACTCAGTCTTATTGGTTGCATTCATTTATTTTCTGTTCCAAAATGCTTGTTCGTTTCGTGCGGCCCGCGTATGTTCATTTCTTTCTCTATGGACGTATATTTACGTGTGGACATATGTTGGAGATATACGACAGTGCGAGACGAAAGGAGTCGTAATTCGAAGACAGACATCGACGCTCGTTCGGAACAGTGCAAGAATTTTCTTCGTTTCTTCGCTATCTTTCTCGTTAATTTCTACAAACTAGAACTCTGGTGAAAAAGTGACTATTTCTCGCTCGTGAGTGACACATTGATGTGCTGTAAAACCAACAGGTACGCAATCGTCGATACTCCAGCATTCGCCTTTCTTTCGAGTCATTTTTTCATATTTTTTCAGAATTTCATTATTAATTTCTTTGCTTTCATTTCATTTCAAAGGCCGTGTCGTGCCATTTTGGTCCTTCTTGAGCCGCATATTTTCGAACCGCGTTTTCAAAATTATTGCGATCAAGCATTTTGGAATTTTTTCATTTCGTTTTTTCATTTGCATTTATTTCAATCTGTCATTATTCACGTGACCTCGAAAACTTGATAAGATATCGAACACATTCATAAGTTCTTTAATTGCTGATATTTCTGCGCATGTTAAAGAATTTGGCTTTCATTTTCGGAACATAGACAACTCTTCGTTTGTTTTTCTCATCTATGCTCATAACCTTGCAAAACATAAACAAAGATTGACATTCTTGTTTTTGTTTATTTACATTTCATTATTTTCATTTGTTTATTTTCAACTCGATTTTCAATTTAATAGATTCAATCTTAATTATTTGCTTTATTAATTAATTTAGTTCTTTTCAATCGGTTAGTCTATTTACTCTTTTTCGAAATTACTCAAAACGAAATTCATATTGTTTTCTGCAGTATACCTTGAATAATAATAATGGCGACAAAATTGAAACAACTCAAAGCTCGTCGTCAAATTGTTATTGATGATCTCGAGGAAATTCTCAATTTAGCACAATTCGCTGTCACTGATGAGAGTTTACACGTTAGATTCAAATTAAGATGTGAAATACTTGACGATATTCTCGTGGACATTCAAAATTTACATACGTCTATTATCTCTATGATAGTATCTTCCGAAGAACCCGAATTGGACACTGAGAAGGTTATTCGAACAACCTTTATGGATAATTATTACACCATCAGAACAACTTATGTTAATTTATTTCCTGTAGTAAACATTCCAGTAAAAACCAAGACAGTTGCTCTATTAGTTCGCCAAATGTTAAACTTCCAAAGATAGTATTGCCCATTTTCAATGGGAATTATAAAGAGTGGCCTACTTTTTTTCGATATGTTCCAAAGTTTGGTACATGAAAATTCTAACTTGAGTCAAATAGAAAAGTTTCAATACCTCCTTAGTTCACTTTCTTCTCATGCTTTAAATTTAGTTAAAGGATTTCCATTGACTGCTGAAAATTATGAAAGCGCTTTTCAGACATTGGCGGAAAGATATCAAAATAAAAGACTTCTCGCTAATACATGTTGGAAGGAAATCTGTAATGTTCCAAAGCTACAGGGTGATTCAGCTAAAGACCTTAGGCGAATTCTAGAAGTTTTTGCGGAAAACTTATCGGTATTAAGGAATTTAGGTTTACTCGTTGACCAGTGGGACTTTGTTTTATTTCACATTCTCATTCAGAAATTAGACTCAGCAACGATCAAACGTTTTGAATTACAAGAATGTTCAACAGATATTCCGTCGTTTGTCAATTTACGAAATTTCCTGACAAATCAGTGTATAGCCTTGGAGGCAGTAGCTCTTTCTCTTCCGTCGAAAACTCATTCAGTTTCGAATTCTCCAGTTTTGAAATCTAGTTCTCTCCATGAATGAATAAAAGAAATTCGACTCTTCTCGTTCAAACGGAAACTGAATCATTCAAAAAACGTATAACCTGTAATTATTGCAAGTTAGCTCATAGTATTTACAAATGTCCATCATTTTTGGAACAAACTGTTCAAGATCGGTTCAAGATTGTGAAGAACAAAACAGATTGCGCTGTAAGTCAATTGCTCTCCATTCTGGATGTAAGATTAACAATTGTTCTTCAAAGTCAAATTGTTTTCGTGTTTTGTTCAAGTTCAATGGAAATCATCAAATAAAGGTGCATCTTTTACTTAGAAAATAATATATATAATTGAAATCATTTTCAGTAAGCTTTGATCCTTGGAAATACATTACTCATTCAATTCCAAATTATGAAAAACTCGCCTCCTAGCAACTAAATCTCATCGTCAAAGCTATTATTATTGATATCATCTTAAAGAGAAAGGAAATTCTTATTGATTTTGACAATTTGACAAAAAATGAGAACATTGAAATACCGATCGAAGACTTCAATAGAGGCTTTCAATAACAGACATTTCTATGTTCCGAAACTTTGAGATATGAAAAACTAGCTTTTTGAAATAGGATGGCACATTGATGAAATTTGAAGATTATCTGATGATCAATAACCTCGAAATACATTCCAAATTTTATGGATCTCGGTTGAATGACAAGTCTTTAAAAAACAGATATTAGGGTCAAATAATAGCATACTGTTTCACTAGTATACTGGACAAGCTCTCGAAAAGTTTAGGGAAATCTCCAATAATTTTAAAATTAAAGCAATATATTTATCGTAGAGATTGAATTTATGTAGAAAGGGTATATCGGGTGAATTCACAAGTAAGATAAGGAAATAAACCATCCTCTTATTCCTGAGGTTACCTTGCCCAACGAAGCAGAAACAAGTACCGGCAAATACCTTCTGATACTTGTGGATTTACCCGATATACCTTTCCTACATCTAAAATAATTTTCTAATGCACAACTATACGTTTAAGTCTCAACTAAAAATCTTCCAAGTTTCAAATATATCGGATATACAGGGTGGCCATTTGAAAACGAAACAGACGAGATTACAGGCGAAATAAGATTTTTCGATGAAAATGCTCGACAGGTCGTTTCTGTTTCGAGGGGACAACTTAAGATGTGGTTACGAACGCATAGCGCTTCAACCCTTGCTGCACAACCCCTCCCTCCAACTTTTGAATAGGGAAGATGGGGTGAGTGATAAATTCAAAGGTATTTTCATACTGATTTCAGCACAGTAATTGTTTTTTTCATTTTATGCATTAGTTCTCGAAATATTCATGCGTTAGTTAATTTTATCACTTAAATTAATTTTTTTATGAATAATTGACATTTCGTGCTTCCGAAACACCAAAATTTCCGTACTTGTATTTGAAATTGCAAAACATCTACCACTGGGCAATGAAGTCACCAGTAAGATTAATGCTACTTTTCAGATGTTCTGACTAACTGTTTTATTCACTGAAATCATTCTCCAACTGCACGGTATCAGAACATTCAAAGTATTGATCTAAGAAATAAGACTCTTCAAGTAAAGTAAATAATTTATCAAAAACTCACATCAATTAATTAAATATTCAAATTGTTCATCATTAGCGTCCATACAATGAAATAAGTTTTGTTCGAAACGGTGGCGCACATTGCTGCATTTCTGGAATGATTTGACGGCATTCGTTCATTATACGTCTTCTTAAATCTTCTATGGAATCGGGCTATGTAGAGTAAATTTTACTCTTTAAGTGGCCACAAAGAAAGAAATCTAGTAGTGACAGATCTGGCGATCTGGCTGGCCATTCAGTGGAACCCCTTCTTCCAATCTACCGATTTGGAAATCTTTGATCCAGATATTCTCGAACTGGTAAGGCGTAGTGTGAAGAAGCTCCATCCTGCTGAAACACAATCTGATCTTCCACATAATTTCCAGCATTGATTTCAATAATTTCCGTCAAAGTTGGATCAATGTGATTTTCCAATAAGTCAAAATTCATATCTCCAGTAATATTACCAGGTAAAAACAAAGGGCCGACAATGTTGTCACCAAATATTCCAGCACAAACATTGAGTTTTTCTGCTTGTTGAGTATAAACTTCTTGGAACAATCTCCGATTAGCATCGGCCCAATAACGACAATTGTGTCGATTTACTGTGCCGTTTCGAAAGAACGAACACTCATCGGAGAAACAAACATTGTACAGATAATTGGGATTAGCAGTTACTCGTTTACTCTTTGTATCACAAAATTCAACACGACGGTCACAACCATCTTCGTTTAGTGCATGTGAAAGATGGCTTTTGTAAGGATGGAATTTATGATGCTTCAAAATATTTGCAATTGAGTTCGTGTAAAACCAGATTCATGTGCTAGCTGCCTCGTACTCATTGTTGATTCAGAGCAATCTGTCCAAGAACAGCTACTTCAGTGCTTCATTTCTTTCCATGTTTCCATTTTTATTAACCATGGACCCGGTTTCAAACTTTGACACTAATTCCAAATGATACTCTATTAACATAGGTATCTAAATGTCAAAAGGATTGGAGGATTCTGCAGTTCTATTCACACATTGATTGTTTGCAAAAAAAGGTGAAATTATTTCCACCTGCTCTGCATTGAATAAGCCCATGTTGAACAAATGAATTAGAACACAAACAAGTCTCGATTCAAAACTAAGAATAATTCACATGTCAAAGAACCAGTAAGCCAACTTAATGATCTGTTCGTAATAAATAAAATTATCATTCTCATTTTTTGAGAAAGATATGAATTCAATAATCAACAAAATGAAAATATATTGAAACCAACTGAGAAAACACTTCATAATTACGTCGGAAATCGTTTCAATGAATTGGGACTGGAATATTTCTGTGGCATCATTAATGATTTAATTTTCTTTACCTGAATCTGATTAGAGATATGTACGTATTTAGACTTTTTGGATATTTCTATCGATCAAGTCAATACGCTTTGTTTGTTCGACATCTTGATTAAAGATTTCTATGTCAGTGGATTGGCTGGAAGGAAGCCACAGTCAGGTTGTTTTCTCAAAATGTCGATTTTTCACAAAATACTTGCCATGACAACACACTTCATTTTCGATGATTAGTTAAGAATATTTCAGGACTAATACATAAAATGAAAAAACAATTACTGTGAAGACAATATAAAAATACCTTTCAAATGAGGAACTCACCCCATCTTCCTATTCAAAATTTTGGGGTGAGGGTTGTAGTAGCAAAGGTTTGCGCTATGCATTTCTTATCGAAAAATGGATTTCTGTCTGCAATTCTCAATTACTTTTCAAATGGCCACCCTCTAGATCATCAATATCACATTCTTTGGAGTTTGATATAGATCCGATAGTTAAAATTCTCGGTTTGAGGTGGTTTCCTTCGTCGGACGAATTTTCTTATTTTGCGGAAACTACTGTTCAGGTATGTACCAAACGTACCATACTTTCAGAACTTTCTCGAATTTTCGACCCTTTGGGGTTCCTTTCTCCATTTACTTTTCTTGCTAAACATTTGCTCCAGCATCTTTGGACATTAGGTTTGCAGTGGGATGATACACTTCAGACGATGTTAGCCGTCGCTGGAATCAGTGTAAATCGAATTAACCGAATTGGGTAAATTAAAGATACCTCGGAAACTTGCATCGAAATCATTTTATCGTTGCGAACTTCATGGTTTCGGAGATAGTAGTGAGCGTGGCTACGCAGCCGTGGTATATTTCAAGTTTTTCAATTTTGACGGCTCCATTGACATCTCTTTCGTAGGTGGTAAATCAAAGGTCTCCCCATTGAAGAGAATTTCACTTCCAAGACTGGAATTGTGTGCTTGTCTCTTATTATCAAAACTCATTAATGTGGTTTCTCTGTTTACCAATCAGCCTTTACAATAGATGACATTTTTGCTTGGTCTGATTCAATGGTAGCTCTAACATGGATTAAGTCTTCTCCTCATCGATGGAAGACATTTGTAAGCAATCGTACTACTCAAATTCAGGACTTAGTTTCAACAGAAAATTGGTATCATGTTCAATCGAAAGACAATCCAGCTGATTGTGCTTCACGCGGCTTAACGCCAACCGAACTGTTGAATTGCTCTTTGTGGTGGACAGGCCCTGACTGGCTTCGTTCCAAACATCTCACCTTCGCAAATGATGAAATAGAGAATTCTCTTCATCTTGTACAAACAGAAGAGCGTCACCTCTCTTTGTCAACTTTCATTTCTCTATCGTTTGTTGATGATTTGCTCTCCAGGTATTCCTCTCTGTCCAAGGTTCAAAGGGTGGTAGCTTACATTTTCAGATTCGTTAACTTCATAAAAACTCTAAAGCTCCTAGAATATATAGATTTTCCGCAGTTCATCTCAAAGATGCACTTTTCTTCATTATAAAGCAGGTTCAACGGGTTGTGTTCAAGGAACAGATCGATAATCTCATCTCGGGAAATCCCATATCTAAATCACTTCGAAAATTGAATCCATTTATTGGAGAAGACGGTGTTCTCAGGGTGGGCGGTCGTCTGTCTTTTCTGGTCTGGCCTATGATCACAAACACCCAGCTTTGCTTCCTTCATCTCATCGACTTACGGAGCTCCTTATTCAGCATTTCCATAAAATATATCTGCATCCAGGTGCTCAGACTTTACAGTTCCTTCTATCTCAACAGGTCTGGATATTATCAGCCAGACGAGCTATAAACAAAGTTATTTCTCGCTGTAACACGTGTTTCAAGGTCAATCCCAAAATGTCTCAACCTCTCATGGGTAATTTGCCACCCTTGAGAATTAATCAGCTCAAACCCTTTCAATGCGTCGGAGTAGATTATGGTGGCCCATACTTCATAACTATGTCTAGGTCTCGTGGCTCAAAATCGTTAAAGGCGTATATATGTCTCTTTGTATGTTTCACAACGAAGGCATTGCATTTGGAGTTGGTGTCAGATTTAACTTCCGATGCTTTTCTTGCTGCATTGCGTCGTTTTATTGCTCGAAGGGGTAGATGTAACCACATCTTTAGTGATGGTGGAACAAATTTCAGGGAGCTTATCGGGAGCTTTCAGAAATATATGCAGGGCGCTGTGTTGGAAGAGAAAATTGAGTGGAGTTTCAATCCGCCTTCTAGTCCTCATTTTGGGGTCTTTGGGAGTCTGGTATAAAATCTGTCAAATCCCATTTATTGAGAGTAATCGGTCATCAACTCCTGACATATGAGGAGTTTTATACAGTCCTCACACAGATTGAATCTGTGCTCAATTCTCGCCCTTTATGTCCGCTTAGTAATGACCCGAATGACATATCTGCACTAACACCAGGACATTTTCTTACTTTGGCTCCATTAACTGCTATTCCTGAACCAGATTTATCACACCTATCTATCGGTCGATTATGGCGTTGGCAGCTTTTAACTCGTATCCATCAGGATTTTTGGAAAAGATGGAATTTAGAATACCTGAACACACTGCAACAACGAAAAAGTGGTTCAATAGTAACTCGCCTCCTTATTCAATAGGTGCACTCGTCTTGATAAAAGATGATCAACTCCCTCCATTGCGCTGGCGACTTGGACGCATTGAGAAATTGCATCCTGGCGCTGATAAAATAGCTAGAGTAGCGACTGTTCGGACTACTCAAGGTGTACTGCAGAGATCAGTGGTTAAATTATGTCCATTACCTCTTCAATAGTTATGACATATGTTGATGTATATATGTATATATATATATTTTTTTTCTTTTCGCTTTATGTTCGATATCTTCTCAATTTTTTATTTTGCTTTGTTTCATAAAATATTCTATTTTAGGTGGGCGGTTATGTTACTGCAACTCAGTCTTATTGGTTGCATTCATTTATTTTCTGTTCCAAAATGCTTGTTCGTTTCGTGCGGCCCGCGTATGTTCATTTCTTTCTCTATGGACGTATATTTACGTGTGGACATATGTTGAGACATACGACAGTGCGAGACGAAAGGAGTCGTAATTCGAAGACAGACATCGACGCTCGTTCGGAACAGTGCAAGAATTTTTCTTCGTTTCTTCGCTATCTTTCTCGTTAATTTCTACAAACTAGAACTCTGGTGAAAAAGTGACTATTTCTCGCTCGTGAGTGACACATTGATGTGCTGTAAAACCAACAGGTACGCAATCGTCGATACTCCAGCATTCGCCTTTCTTTCGAGTCATTTTTTCATATTTTTTCAGAATTTCATTATTAATTTCTTTGCTTTCATTTCATTTCAAAGGCCGTGTCGTGCCAGATGTCATTTCAGAATATGCAATATTCCAAAGCCTCTATATATGCACAATTTTTTATTTTTCTATTTTTGAGGCAGACGCAGATCTTTCTTTCAACGTTATTCAAATCGATCGGATTGATATTCCAGAATGTATGAAGGAAACCAAATTACAGATGCTCCTACCAGCGCTTGTTCTGAAGTCTTTTCTTGGACTCTGGAAAAGTGTCATACAAAACAACTGCCACAATGGATGTGAAAGATTTAACCAAACAATATCTTAAATTTAAAATAATCAAACCTAGTTTTCCTACAGTTTTGTTCAAGTTCAAATTTCCTCTTCTTAGAATCCAACCAAATGAAGGTACATTTTTCACTTAGAAAATAATATATAAATTGAAATCTTTTTTCCAGTAAGCTTTGATCCTTGGAAATACATTATTCATTCAATTCCAAATTATGAAAAACTCGCCTACTAGCAACTAAATCTCATAGTCAAAGCTATTATTATTGATATCATCTTAAGGAGAAAGGAAATTCTTATTGATTTTGACAATTTGACAAAAAATGAGAACATTGAAATACCGATCAAAGACTTCAATTGAGGCTTTCAATAACAGAAATTTCTATGTTCCGAGACTTTGAGATACGGAAAACTAGCTTTTTGAAATAGGATGGTACATTGATGAAATTTGAAGATTATCTGATGATCAATAACCTCGAAATACATTCCAAATTTTATGGATCTCGGTTGAATGTCAAGTCTTTAAAAAAACAGATATTAGGGTCAAACAATAACATACGGTTTCACTAGTATACTGGACAAGCTCTCAAAAAGTTTAGGAAATCTCCAATAATATTAAAATTAAAGCAATATATTTATCGTAGAGATCCTCTTATTCCTAAATTTACCTTGCCCGACGAAGCCAATTAACAGAAACATGTACCGGCAAATACCATTTTTATTCATTTCCTTCTGATATACTTGTAGATTCACCCGATATATCTTTTCTACATCTAAAATAAACTCATCATGCAAAACTATACGTTTTAGTCTCAACCAAACATCTTCCAAGTTTCAAATATATCGGATATATATTCTAAGAGGTATTGAGGAAACCAAGTTTCAAGGGCTCGTAGCTGCTGATCTATTTAATGGATTTGGCCCAATACCAAACTTGACCGATATATTCGGACACTAAACCTTTTCTGAAAATATTAATACTTTAACTCATCTTCTCTTCAAAATAGAGAGTATACAAACAGCCAGCCGTTCAAACTCAGATTTGACACCGGATTGATCGTTTGGAATAGTATGTCGTTGAAAAAGAACTGAAGCATAACTGTAAGGTTTTTATACATTTAAAATATTATTTTCTTGATTCTTTGACATACTTTAACCTCTATGCCGTTTGTTTTTGAATCACAATGCTCTATAGTCCTGAAAAGTGTTTTTGCTGTCGAAGATTACTGGGTTCCCAGGAGAATTCGAACTTAAACGTTTTGTTTTTCTGATCGTTTCCATTATAAAAAAATTAATTTTATAATTTTTCAGGTAGCCCTTGCCGTCATTTCCATGGTTTCCATGGCACAAGCTGGAGTAATTCTTGGTGGATCTTCACTTTCATCAGTGCCACTTACTAGTTCCCTCGTGTCTCCTTTATCGCTCCATCACACAAGAATAGTTTCAGCTCCTCTGACTTCTGGGCTGGTTTCTTCTCCTTTGATTGCTAGCCCTCTTCTCACAAGAACAGTATCTACTCATGGATTGGTTGGCTCCCCTGCTCTTGTATCTCATTCAACACTGCTGAATGGCGGATTAGTTGGAACTCATTCAGTTTGGTGAATTTCAGTTCAATTATAACGCTGGATATTGACGGCAATGAATTGTATATATCAATAAATTATCTTGAACGAATCTTGTATTGAAACTAGTTTAAAGTGACACGTCCTCTTATACATCAACGTTTGATACTGAACATAATATAAGATATCATTTTGAATACAACACGTTGATAAATGTATATATTTTCTTAAAATTAAATTGAAAGTATAGGAACTAGAACCGATCCTTGAGGAAGGTTTACAAACAAATGTTAGCTGGGGTTTGTGACGGGGTGCCATACAATTCGGTGAAGGAAATAAAAGCCTAGGGAAAAAACTCCAGTAAAAAAAAACCTGGCTCCCCGTACAAGTATTGTTGTGTGTACAGAAATAAGCTTAAATATATTTGAGGGACTTCTTTCTTCAAGGGTGGTCTTCAAGAAATAATCACAGAGGCTTCTTTAAGTTGCACATATTGAATCTGTAAATAAAAAGAAGAAAGCAGAAAAAAGAACTGAATAAAGAATATACATATTGAATTTGTTTAAAATTTTTAACCCATTCCAAGAAAAAATCTGAAATATCGTGAATAGCCCTAAAACCATCTTGAAATTTATATATGGGACAATTATTGATGAGATGAAGTATTGTTTCTTCTGCATATCCACATTCACAACTTGAGCTTGGAATTGAATTCTATCTGAATAGCATGCTATTGGTACGACCATGACCCGCTCTCAAACGATTAAGAACTGATGATGATGAGACTTTCATTGAACACTTCATAAAAGTTCCACTTATGAAAAAAGAACTGAATACAGAATATACATATTAAATATGTTTAAAATTTATAACCCATTCCAAGAAAGAATCTGAAATATCGTGAATAGCTCTAAAACCATTTTGAAATTTATATATGGGACAATTTAGATGAGATGAGGTATTGTTTCTTCTGCATATCCACATTCATAACTTGAGCATGGAGCTGAGTTTCACCTGAATAGCATTCTATTGGTACGACCATAACCTGTTTTCAAACGATTAAGAACTGTCCAAATTTTTCTTAGAAGATCAAAACCCGGAGTTTTTTCAGAAGGTTCAGAAATGAGATTTTATTGAACATTTCATAAGAATTTCACTTAATCTTTCATAATTATTTATCGCTTATATTCATATATATGTGTGTCGCATAGCTTAGTGGAATAAAACCTTGACCTTTGACGTGGATACTTGAAATGTCGTAGGTTCAAGTCCAGGGCTAGGAAAGAAATTTTCTAGCTTTCGGTATGCGGCCACTATTCACTGGTGGGTCTAGCAACAGTACTGTGCCTAAGGCTACGGTTACTATGAATGCGAATTCTGACGAAATTTTGTTCTGACGAGTACGTCCGAAAACCTCGTCCGAACAATGTGGTTACACTGCGAGCGTATTCTGATCTTCTAGCAGTCAGTACGTGTCAAAGTTGCCCAGTGAAATGGATGAACTCGATGAAGAATATTTACTTGAAAGCCCGTTATTAAAGATATTGCTATTGAATAGTGGAAAAACAGAACAGGTTAACAAGATATTCGTTAGTAGAGACGAGAAAGGACAGTTTAAAATGTTGTTTAAAGATTTGTGCGACGAATAGTTCAGTCAATCTGTCGAAAAATAAATCGTTTTGACGGTATAATTACCCGCTCGATGAAATTTGGTACACTTGTTGAAAATGGTGTAACTAAGCTACCTTTGCGATGGCCTCGCTGAAATGTTGGCGGTTTTTTGAAAACTCAAAAAAAGTAAAAAAACGCATTTTTCTCGAATTGTATGCATCGTAAAGAAAATTTTATTGAACAAAAAATGTAGAAGACGTTGCGATCTACACGTGCTGCACGACTGAAAGCGCACAAAGTAGGTTGCGCTAAAGTATCAAAAAAGTGTTTTTCATGTTTTTCGCCCTGAAAATGTTGTTTTAATGCAAGAGTTTAAATGTAAGAGTTGTTCCTTACATTATTATCAACAACTTTTATTCAAACATTATTTTTGTACAACTTACCATTTTGAAGCTGCAGCTTGCAGAAGAATGAAAAATCCAAATATACAGTTGTACGCAGTATGAGTACACATCGGTAGTGCACGTTTAAATCAAGATTTTACTAATTTAATTTTTCATAGCAATTAAACTTTAATAAATAAAATTTTAATTCGTTTTTGACAAGTATTATCCATTATTTGATTTTTGAGTCGCATTCTGTTATGAATTATTTAGTTGAACTCTCAATGTTATTAACAAAGACAATTTTTAATGTTTTCAGTTCTGATTTTCATTTTTTTAAAAATGTCATCAATTAAACAGATTTTTGAAGAGGTTTTGAAAATTTGGATGAGGGAAACAAACAACAATTCAATTAAAGTCATTATTTGAGTTTTAATTTTCAAGTAAACGTTTAATTCAGTTTTGTATTTGTATTTATTAACAGGTGTATAGAAAAAGCATACAAAATATTGCTAAATTATGCTGTCTTTAATCTCCGAAAATCTCATAGCAACTGAAAAATGTACGGTCCTTAATGAATAGGGCAGGTGCCCAAACCGGCCCTTTTGTTAGAACTATGCCAACGTCGCCGGAGAAAGTCACAATAGGACTGAGAAAACTACCGTTAGCAGAACAGTGCTGTATATGCAACGCTATGTATTACTATAACTTGTAAATGGTAAGTTGTACGAAAAAATGTTGAAATAAAAGTTGTTGATAATAATGTAAGGAACAACTTTTACATTTAAACTTTTGCATTATAACAACATTTTTAGGGCGAAAAACATGAAAAACCCTCTTTTTGATACTTTAGCGCCACCTACTTTGTGCGCTTTTAGCCGTGCAGCATTACACAATGACAAAAATGTAGATCGCAACGTCCTCTACATTTTTTGTTCAATAAATTTTCATTACAACTACAATTCGAGAATTGTTTTTGAGTTTTTCAAAACCGCTAACATTTCAGCGAGGCCATCGCAAAGGTAGCTTAGTTACATCATTTTCAACAAGTGTACCAAATTTCATCGAGCGAGTAATTATACCCGCACCAAATGTACAGATTGACTGAACGAAAACCAGAAAGGTTTTTTGAATATTTTAGGATGAGACCATCAACATTTGAATACATCCTGAAGGGGGTAGAAGACAAAATAATAAAGTTCTCAAATTTTCGGAAATATATTTCAGCACAACAAAGACTGGCTGTTACTTGTGGTAATTCTTGTCTTTCATGTCCCACAAACACCTGTTCTCGTACACAATACTAATTAATTTCTAAATATCCATGGTGAAATTAGCTATAACTTGCAAGTCAACGCACCAAACAGTCGCTGGTCGCACGAAAAAATCAAACTTGTTTGAACGCTCAAATCGTTCTGACGGTATCGTGTCCATTCTGACGTATTTGGCCCAATAACGAACTTCACCGAGATATTTGGGCAATTAACCTATTCTGAAAATATGAAAACTCTAGCTCATCTCTTTTGGATGCTAGAGAGGATACGGAGGGTCGGACAGACTCAACTTTCGCCACGGATTCTTCATCAGGGAGTCGAACAGAACCGATTGAACCATTTTCGGCTCGATATTCCAAAATTACATTTGGGCAAAATGATAAGCACTATATCCGGAATCCTTTTATATGGAGAAAGAATCAATAATATTCGTTACGCGGACGATACAGTCGTTTTCGCTGACAGCTCGGAGGGATTACAACAGCTCATGGATAGGGTGACACATTGCAGCAGGCTTTATGGTCTGGATATAAATATCAGTAAGACAAAATTAATGGTCATTAGCAAAGAAAAGGTAAACAATTGTCAACTTACAATCGATCAAAAACCTATAGAACGAGTGAGCAGCTTTACCTACCTCGGAACCAATGTAAATGAACAATGGGATCACTCTACAAGAAATACGAAGCCGAATCGAAAAGGCAAGGTCTACTTTTAATAAAATGAAATCTGTTCACAAGCCCTTGTATAACATTGAATACCAAGATAAGACTCCTGCGTTGTTACGTGTTCTCGGTCTTGTTCTACGGGGTTGAAGCATGGACACTCACTGATACCACAACGAAAAAACTGGAAGCATTTGAGATGTGGCTGTATCGCCGAATCCTAAAGGTACCATGGACAGACCATGTGACAAACATCGAAGTTCTCAGAAGAGTAGACAAGGAAAAAGAAGTGGTTAATACTGTAAAAATTCGGAAACTCCAATACTTGGGACACATAATGAGGAATGAAAGCAGATTTCATTTGTTGCAGGCCATTTGCAGGGAAAAGTAATGGGAAAACGAAGTGTTGGTAGAAGACAAAATTCGTGGTTGAGAAATCTCAGGACCTGGTTCTGCATGAATACTACAGAATTGTTCCGTGCAGCAGTTAACAAGGTTAAGATAGCATGTATGATATTCGGGTGAACAAGAGCGCCAAAAATGATTTTGACCATTTTCAATCACTTCTATCTCAAATTGAGCTTTCAGAAAATGTCACAGAAATATGGTGTTTCCATTTATAGAAACACATCATTGGATCATAGCTTCGTTATTAAAATTGATGCAACTGTATTCTACGTATAAAAAGTAACTTCTGTGGTTGCTTGCCCTTGAGTAAATGAAACGCTGTTGTACCGGAACAAGCTCGCTAAAATCTTGAAGAGTACTGACGTGAGGTCAAGAGCTTTTGCGCGCAGAATAACCGACGTTGTTAATGTGAAGTAGTCAAAGAAAGTAGGATTATCTTGAATAAGCATCAACCAGACTCACGGTTTTCCTTCAGTTTCATTTCAATCACTAACTTATAAAAATTAACCAAAATTGTAATCTATCAAGTTACAAAATGACATTTCACTCAATAAAAATTCATATAATTCGATCATAGCAAAACCAACTATGATGGCAAAGAATAATGACGGTTCACAAACTTAAAATATTTCCTCTTCATGAGCATAACCATTCTTGAGTTTAATATGAGAACTTCTGCAACTTTATCGTTGAAAAAAATTTTGATATATTCTAGTGATTGTAAGCTGAGTTTATGAATGTTCAGAAAAAGCGAGATATAATTAACTTCCATAGATGGACAAATTTTGTTAAGATCTGACTAATATCTTATGAGTTATCGAATACTGAATAAAATTTTTGATGTTTTAACAATTTCCATAAAATATGATAGACTCCTTGCTTTGAAAGTTATTCAAGAATATTTCCAGTTACCATACAAATTGATCGAATGGATATTCTAAGAGTTTTTGAGAAATATAAACTTAAGATGCTGATAACTGTTTGAACCCAGTAATGTTATCGAGATATTTGGATGATCAACATATTCTGGAAATATGAGAACTCTAGCCCATCACCCTTTTGAAGAAAGTCATCATCAGGAAGTCGAACCCAATCGATTGAGATCATCTTCGACTCAATGTTCCACTAGGAACAAGTACGCAAATAATACAGACAAATTGATAACCTCATTGTTTTTAGGAAGATGTTATCAACTTATTTCAGCATTTTTTCAGCTATATTTTCCGTTTCGTGGTTCTCAGCATTTACCCTTTTTTGAAAGTGAATTAAAAATGAGAGTTGATTAAATTGAAATAGAATATTTATTTACATTTACCTAAATATAAAACAATTGATTCCACATCATAAGAAATAAATACAAACATATTCCATATTTCTCAAATTTTCAAGGGCTTCACAAGGTGGTGATGACTTGATTTCCTAGGAGACCGTGTCCTTGGATGAGTCCTGCAGTCCCGATGAGCCCTGAAGACCGGAGGATTGGTTGTCCAATGATGTTAGAATGAACCAATGGTGACGAAACCAATCCAGGAGCGGCAATGCTTCTCGACAAAACTGGGCTTCCAACAAGGGTTGAACCAATCAATGGGGAGCCAACAATGTTTGGAGTAGCAATGGTTCTAGCCAACAATGGTGAAGAAGCCAGCAATGGTGAACCAACGAGTTGTGGACCCACGATGGATCTGGACAAAACTGGTCCTTGGATCAAACCTGAGGACAAAACTGGAGATCCAACGATGGAGGTAGTGAGGGGTGAAGCTACCAATCCAGAATTAGTGATTACCCTGGAAGAATGAACCGATGAGGTTGCCAATGGAACTGATGCAACTCTAGTTTCAACTAGGGGTGCAGTAGCAATTGAAGCACCTCCCAAGATGGCACCTGCGTTGGCTACGGAAGCCATGGAGATGGCGGCAAGAACAATCTGAAAAAGTAATAATTAATCATGTACCTAAACAGTGAACTTTTACAAACTTATAGTACGAATAGTGAGCATAAAATTTTGAAAATGCAATATGTTGAGTAGGATTACTTGGTCGATTTGTATTGAGTTTATAACTTAATTCGTGCGTTTTTTTTTCAAAATTTGACGTTTATTTCATAAAAACATAATATTTTTCAAGTATTGCCCATCTGAAGCTATGAACTTTTCCCATCTTTCTGGCGATTTGTGGATCCCATCCCAAATCGTGCAAACCACTATTGGCAGGTTCGCTCAACTATATCATTTTTATCATAAACTTCCACCAAAATACTACTTTCGGTAGTAGTTTTCTTCATATTAAAGTATTGGAGAAGAATTCCCCGCAAAAACACATATTCAGAAACAAAGTTCCTCAGATTTGATTTAAATAAAAATATTGTTGATAACGCTTCAAATGAATTCCTTATACTGAAAAGACGTACAATGATAGTAGCTTTCCAAAGCAGGTTCGGAAAATTGAAACGATGAAATATTATACAAGTTACACCATATCTTAGCAAACCGCAAGAATTGAGTTATAAACCTAATATAGTATTATTTCTCATAATTGTTAAAAAATTGTTGTGTTTGACTAACGGCCCCAATAATAATGCAATAGTATCGTCCTAGCAAGCTCTTAGCTAATTCTTGTAACTTCTTTTCTGCGCACTTGTTCCTACTGGAACAGCGTGCTATCGTTTTGCCCAAATGTCTGTTAATTACGTATATCAAGTGGAAAATGATCCCATTCGATTGGGTGCGACTTCCAATAAAAAATTCTTGTTCAAAATTGAGTTTGTCCGTCTGGCCGGCTGTATGTAATCTTTCATCCAAAAGAGATAAGCTAGAATTTACATATTTTCAGAATGGGTTGATAATCTAACTATCTTGGTCAAGTTCGTTATTTGGTCAAATCCCTCGAATTATTACAGAATATAACAATTTCACAAGTGTTCGTCCTAAATTCTGGTATGATGATGAAAGAAACCTTATCTACCGATAGATCAATTTTCCAGATTATTTTGCCATATGGATAATACGATTTATGTTATTAAATGAAATAGAAGTGAAGATAATTCAATGTAACAACTGAATGCATGCTTAGTGACTACTGCAAGTAAACTTCAATGAAAACCTCCAATTAGAGATTTGTGTTCGTTGATTCTTTAATATTGTTTCCCTTCATTGTTTTTTTTATAGCACTTTAAGTGTGAGGGAAAAGATTTTAGAACAAGCGCGCAAATGCTCCTGACCCAACGTCAGTGCATTTCTACATTTTTAAAGTGTTATACTTACAAAATAATTCATTTTGATGTAGTAAAAGATTTACGAATAGATCGATACTGACTCTACCAAAATCATATGCAGTATTTATATCGATCGATTTTTGATCATATGCTCAATGAAAACTGGTCCATTTCCCGAAATCAGTGAATGTATTACGAAATTCAGCAACTAGTTGCGATCTTGTTCTCTCAACTAACAAAGAGATGTGGTTATCGGCTGACGAAATAAAAATTAGAGGAGGCGGACTTCTTGACTGAAAAGATCAAGGTACTATAATTGTTCTTTTGTTTGTGGGATTGGTCATCACAGCGTGTATTTTTTATTTTTGGCGAAATATCTGATATCTTCGAATATCGACCAATGATCTTGAATCGGTATGGTTCCTGATGGAAAATCGAGGTCAAAATTTGATTATTGTCTTCCGTCTGTGATATAGATACATTTATTCATCTTATTAGATATTTCACATGTATAAAATTAGTCATAGGATGGCTTTCGAAAAAAAAGAGCTAGAAAAACAAGAATAGTAGGAATTAGAATAATCACAAAAACCTAAATAAAATTTTTAAATGGCGAAATCCTCTCAAGCATTCAAAAGTAATAACTGAAAAGGATTTCGCAGTTTATAGAATTAATGAAAGGTTCATCCTATCGAAAGGAAACTAAAGAAGTGCAGATGAGCATTGACAAGCGGACAGGTGCTTTTAGCGCTTGTTCCAGAATCTCTAACACGGTGTGTGACTTAATCAACTGCCACATAAAATAAGAAAGAATTAACACACCTATCTTTTAAATTGAAAATAAGTATAATTTTTCTTCAGTTGTGTTCGAAACTCAAATTACTTTTTCTTAAAACCCAGCCAACAGGAGGGATTTCTCCTTTATCTTAATCCTAAAAATACATTATAAATTCAAGTCAAAATTAAGGAAAATCGCCTGGCGAAGGGAATTCTTGTAAATTTTGACAATTCAACCAAAACGAAATGCCGATAGATGATCAATCGAAGCTACCAAGTACAACATTTGAAAATCCTCAGCTTCTGATAATAATATGGCACATAATGGACAATATAAAACAATCGACAAATACCTCCTTTAGTTCCACTTCAGCCACAATACTGTTCCACGTAAAACTGTACTATACTATGCTATCTTCTCTTGGTTTTTAGTGTTGTCCGTTTTCCACGTACTCATTTACTAGCAATTTGAAAATAAATAGTTTGAGATTTTTATTTCTGACATGTTTCTGCTCAAGACGATGTTTTGATTAGGCTCATCTGAATTCAAAACTATTATCTGAACAGAAATTGTGTAGTTAAGGAGATTATTACTACATTGCAAATTCTTTACTTTGATTTTCTAGCTTGACGATTTCTGCGAAATTTTACGAGCCGTCTTGTTTGAGCCTCCCTCAACGATATTTCAAGTATCAACTTGATCGGATGGATATTCTAGTAGTTATTGAGGAAACAAAATTTCAGATGCTCATAACTACTGAACCATCCGACGGATTTGGCCCAATAACGAACTTGACTGAGATATTTGGACAATTAACCTATTCTGAAAATATGAAAACTCTAGCTCATCTCTTTTGGATGCTAGAAAGGATACGGCCGGACTCAACTTCCGCCAGGGATTCTTCATCAGGGAGTCGAACCCATTGAGACCATTTTCGGCTCGACATTCCAAAATTACAGACATTTGGGTAAAATGATAGGCACTCTGTTCGGGTGAACAAGACCGCCAATAAAAAGGAGCGACAAAAACACAAGTTCATGTTGAAGCTTCAAAACCATATTTTTCAATATAAAACTAGGAATACTATTGGATTATTTTCAAAAATATACCTTAAGAATATTTTCACAGAAACAAGAAATATTCAAAAATAAACTAATAACGGGGTTGAGTAAGAAATGCACAAAATTGAAAAACACCTTGTATTTTTCGAACATGTCAAGATATCAATGCGCGGTATTCGACATTCATGTTCTCACGAAATTCGACCTCGTAGCACAGGCAAGTTTTTCTCTAACTACCTTAGAAATTGGTGTTCTTTATAAAAAATGTCCAATTTGGACCACTCTGTACATTATCATGACAATGGACGGTACAGTTAGGCCGAATTTTGGCGGTACAATCTTTCGAAAGATTCCGTGTCTTTCAAAAGATTCGTATTTTAGCGTTGCAACGGTGACGTCACACTCAAAATTTTCCGAAAGATCTTTCAATCTTTTGAAAGAACATTTTTGGGTAGTTGGAATGTTTTGTGAATATGTCAAATGTCAATTATGGCGGATAATTTGAATTTTGCTTATGATTGTAATTTGTAATATTGCATTGAAAAAGCTAAGCGCACGTTTATATTTATTGTTGAAGTAATGGCGAAATAAATAAGAAAGTGATTATTTACAATAATTCTGAGATTCAAGAAATGAGGTTTGCCATGTTTTGCAAGATATCTGCCTTTTTCGTTTTAGTATTTCTGAAAGTAGTCATTTTATTGAATCAAAACTTCTAGATATTTTAACTATGTATCAAATACAAATTGGTTTCGGCTTCTAACTGCATGAGGATATGTGATACGTTGTCAATAACAGAAATAACTGCATCCTCCATTTTAATGAGGATTAATTCTTAAACATTAAAAATGTAAATTAAATTCTCTATACAATTTCTAACAATCGCAATATACTCTTAAAGCACTAATAACGAACTACTCCTATCAGAGATAACCACTGCAATGGGTATTGAAAAACTAACCTAAAATCTACAACACAGATTTTAAATTTCGCGGCTTCTATGACGTCACCAGTTCGAAAGATACCGTTTTAGCGAGTATTGAACCCATGACGTCACAGCAAAAATCTTTTGAAAGATCTTTCGAAAGATTGCACCGCACAAAATTCGACCTTAATCGTACTACGGATCATGGTCATCGGTAACCAATATCCGGCGGAGAAGGGCGTTATTTAGTAGACTAGGGCCTCCCAGGCTGTCATCCTGCGAAAATAGTAGCAGAGAATAAGGAGAAATCTGGAAATAGCCACGTATAATTAACAAAGCTTGTGGTAATGCACATAGCATGATAAAAGAAATGGAGAGAATGAAAATAGACATACTGGGAATCAGCGTATAACACTGGCCTGACTCCGGACAATGCGTGATATGGGATCACACAATCGAAGCCCTGACAATGGAACAGGTATAAGTCCAAAAAAAATCGAAAAAATGTTTCAATGAAAATGATGTGTGTTCTTGGTCAAATAGCGCTGAAAATGCTGTAAGTCGATGGGCAATGCAGTTTAGTAATTATGTGGGTTAAGAGATCGCACAAGATGTAACTCTATCTAGCTATAAGCCGGATCAAAATATTTTCAACAAATCTTTCCTAGATCACCACAAGATCATCATTAAATTTAATGGAAGTATGGGAATCCCATTTTCATAAAGAAAAAATATTGAATTCAAACAGTTGGTAAGCTCTCAGTCGAATACCAAAACCCCAGCTATTAACAAAGGGAAAGTGAAAAACTTATTGGCAATATTGGAATATCAGGTATACCAATATGAAATGAGCGTTTATTTTTTGAGAAAATAAAACACTAATTATTTATGGGAAAGTAAAAAGTATTCCATTCAAAGTATTGGCCATTGTTTTCAACACATTTTGATCACCTTTCTGGCAATTTGTGGATACCGCGACAATAAAATTGTTCGTCTTTTAAAGCCAACCAACACCCAATTTTCGACCTCCTCGTAGGAATTAAAGTGTTGCTCAGCCAATGCGTGTCCCATCGATGAAAACAAATGGTACTCTGAAGGAGCCAAGTCTGGTGAATAAGGCGGGTGGGGTACCAGCTCCCAGCCAAGTGTTTCGATTGTATCCAGAACCGGTTTTGCTTTGTGTGCGAAGCATTGTCATGGTGCAAAATTACCTTGCCGTGTCTCTGGCCCATTCTGGTGGTTTCTAGATCAATGCTTGGTTGAAATTGATCATTTGTTGTCGGTAGCGATCAGTATTAATGGTTCTACCAAGTTTTAGGAGGTGGTACACCACACCTTTCTGGTCCGATCAAACACACAGCATTGTTTTTTTTTAATTTTTTCAAAATCTTTTAGTGTGTCGATTTCTGTGAGTTTTGTGAGACTCGACCTTGAAATATTGCTTGATACTTCGAAAATCATTAAAAAGAACAGCATATTTTTGTTTGTTATATTATATTTCAGTAGGTGATAATACAAGTCATTTGCAACAAAAATGTCCTATAACACTTTTTCGATAATTCATTCTTGGTTTTTCATTATCCCTGATATTCTTACAGCTACATCAAATCTGACCATATCATCGCAAAGGGCAAGAACTAATGTTAAAAAAATGTTTCATACAAAGGGTATGTTTTAAAAAGAGTGTAAACTTAGTGGTATTTTTTACCATTGAAAATTTATAAGTATTGTTTTATACATGTAATAGACTAAACGGTATATCAACTATTTCTGTAAACACTATCATTATTTTAGAAAAAACATAGAATTCAGAAACGCAAATTTTATAAATATTTATTTCAGAACATTGCAGGTTCAAAACAGTCATAATTATTATTAATAGTAACATAAAAATATTAAATAAACTTTGAATTAAACTGAATGAACATAAAAATAATGTTATTGCAAAGCCGAATTGAAAACTATAAAACTGTTCAAATTGGCTCAATGCATTTAATACATCTTTTCGTATAGAATCCGCAACCTTTCGAAGTTCATTACGTTTTCGACGCATTGCATCACAACATTCCTGAATTCTGTTGATTAGTTCTTCTCGATCATTAATGCGATTTTTATACACATTTCTTTCAAAGTAAATCCCAAACATAAAAGTCTAATGGGGTAAGATCGTTCTAGGTGGCCATCTCACAGGACCATATCTTCCAATCCATTTCTCCCCAAAGCGTTGAGTCATCCAGTCCCTTACAATTCGACCATTATGGGCAGGGCATTCGTCCATTTGAAAATAAAGTATCCACTATGGAAATATCTTCAAGAATGTCAACTACGTTATTATTTAGTAAATTTGTGAACTCATTGGAATTGAGACGATCGGGAAGTATTACCGGCCCGAAATGCCACCCTCTCATCAATCCGAACCAAACATTGACTCCACATTCATGCTGATAATGAGATATAACAGTCGCCTCTGGATTTTCCGTTTCCCATATGGGAATTTCGTAAATTTATTATTCCACTTTTAGTGAATGTTGCCTCATCCGTCCATAATATTTGATCACATCCCCACTCTTCCAACTTATTTAGGTACAGCCTACAGAATTCTAATCTGACCTCACCATCCACAGGTAACAAATTCTGGACTTTATTTAAATGATGCGGGTATAAATTATTTTGTTTCAAAACTCTGTGTACTGTGGAATGGTGAAGTCCTAATGTGGCACCAACACGCCGAGTGCTTGTAGTGGGATCTTCTCTAATAGTGCGAAGTATTGCTGGTGCTTGCCTCCAGTGCTGAGCATTTCGACCACCTTCTCTATTTCGTAAACCTCGATCCAGTTTCACCAGAGCGCCTAAAAACTTCTACAAATGCCTTTCTGCTAGGTGTTGTCTATTGGGGAAACGTAACGCGTACTCCCGCACTACTGCTCGCGAATGTCCGTTAGCGAACCCGTAAATAAACAACATATCCCGATATTCAATACTTGAAAAAACAGTCATTATATATATATATAAATATATACTTTTTCTTGTGCTATATTATAGATCATTTAGAAGCAATTTTCTTGGGATTAGAGTACTAGATTAAAATTAGGATTTCATCTTTTATTTGTATATTAATGCTTTACTACATATGTTTCGGCGTACATTGAGCCTTTTTCAAGTTTATATGTTAAAAATTCAGTGACAATCACATCTAAAATGTATAACTAGATTATTAAGTGTTTTTTAATATTTTGATATTTTATGCTAAAATTAAAATCATATTCATCATGTTGTGAACGCTGTCAATTAGAATTATTCTTTCAATTATTTCGTTGATAATGCAGGTTTCCAATTTATCATTTGAAATGCCATCTATGTATGTGTGTGAACATTGTTGAACAAGATATGTTATTTTTATTAATTCATTTTGATGATGTATTCTGAATATATTCACAGATGCCACTTCGACATAAACTTGATATTATCCAAGAATGCTATGGTAAATTTTGGATAGGTTTTTCAGGTCTGTTCTATCATTTATTGAGTGTTTTTCTTTTTGAATGTATATCATTTCTTGGACTGTCCTTATTTTGCTGTTGGTTTCTTTATGCAGAATTTTAAAATTGTCAAATTGTCAGTAAAAAGTCAAATCTATGGTCATTCTCTCGTTCGTGCTTTTTAAGGGCTGTGGAATTTTTTTAATATATATGGCCGTTAATCCTTTCTTTGATGTATTGTGTTGTTTGGCCTATGTAGATTCCTGGACACTCTCTGCATTTTAGTTGGTAAACACAATTCCATATTTTCTCTCGGAGTTTTGGATTTTAGCTTGGTGTAGAGAGGTCTCAGATTGTTTGTGGATTTATGTGCAATTTTGATGTCTGTGTTTTTGAAAATATGGTTGATTTTTTCGGACAGGTTTTTCACGTATGTATATTTTATCTTTTTTTGAGCTTTCATTTTTATCGGAATTATAAGCTGCATGTATTCTGTTTTTGAATATTTTCTCTATCAATTTTTCTGGATAATTATTTTGTTTCAAGATTTCCTTTGCTTTTTTTATTGTTTCGATGCGATGTTTTGGTGATGTAAGTTTTATTGATCTATCTGCAATTCCTGATATAACACTTTTTTATATTGAATTGGTGCTGTTGATTTATAGTTTAGGTATCTTCCTGGCCATGTTTCCTTTGTGTGTCATATAGTTTCTATATTTGAGCAGTTTCTGTTCTGTATGAGCGTCATGTCTAAAAAGTTTATTTTATTGTTAGTTTCTATTTCTGTTGTGAATTTAATTTTTGGATGGTAGTTGTTCAGTTCATTTAGCATTGACGCTATATATGTTTCAGGAAGTGCAGCTATGCAGTTGTCCACATATATTTTGAAAAAAACTAATTTATACTCTTTTTCTTTTTGGCGCTCTTGTTCACCCGAACAGAGTGCCTATCATTTTGCCCGAATGTCTGTAATTTTGGAATATCGAGCCGAAAATGGTCTCAATCGATTGGGTTCGACTCCCTGATGAAGAATTCGTGGCGAAAGTTGAGTCTGTCCGGCCGTCCGGCCGGCCGTATCCTCTCTAGCATCCAAAAGGAATCAGCTAGAGTTTTCATATTTTTAGAATAGGTTAACTGTCCAAATATCTCGGTCAAGTTCGTTATTGGGCCAAATCCGTCGGATGGTTCAGTAGTTATGAGCATCTGAAATTTTGTGTCCTCAATAACTACTAGAATATCCATCCGACCAAGTTGATACTTGGAATGTTATTGAGGGAGGCTGAAACAAAACGGCTTGCAAAATTTCGCAGAAATCGTCACGCTAGAAAATTTTTAAAAAATTCCCAAAAAAAAAATTTTCAATACGCAATATCTCCTAAGACTTCCTTTAGATTTAAATAAAAATCCGTATATATATTGAGGTTACCGATATCTTACTCATCCTCAAATTTCATTGTCGTAGCTTTCCCCCTTCTGAAGATATGATCATTTTTTTCATTTACTCAAGAGAAAAATAGAAATGTCATGAAGTCCGAGCTTTGTCATTGAAAGATTTTCCATCACAGATCGATATTTGTTTGACAACTTGCGGACCTAGATATCAGTGTCAGTTGGCGTAATATCAATCAAAATTTTCATAGAATTCATAGAGGTGAGGAAAGAGAAAAGCACAGACGTAATATTAATCAAAAAATTTTTTATCATAGAGAAAGAATTTGATGGCGTTGTCAAAACTCAGAAAAGCAATAACGTAAGTTTTTAGGAGAAGCATAGAACAAAATTTTGTGAAAATTATGAGTAGTTATTTTCAAATTGAGATAAAGGTTTGTTTATTCATTAGGCTTTCATATTTGCATCACATTGTCCCATAATACGGAAAAAGACTATTGTTCATCCGATCAGAGAGCTTATAGATTTGTTAAGGTTTGAATATTTACTCGCAGGTAGCTCAACAAGAGCGCCAAAGCAATCTGACCTCACGTCAGTGCTTTCTAAATTTTTTCATTATAGTCTTTTCAAGGTCTTCCATTACAAGTTGGGCTAATAGGGCCGATAGAGGGGCTCCCATGCTGCATCCATCGATTTGACCATAAAAAGAATTTTCAAACTGAAACTGGGAGTTGGATATTCAGAAATCAATGGCTTTTAGGAATTCTACTTTTGGAAGATCTGTGTAGTTTTTTATTTCATTCTATCGTTCCGAAATTATATTTTTCGCTTTATCCATTGGTGTGTTGGTATATAGACTTACTACATCGAATGACACTAATTTTTCGTTTTTATTGAGGCTTACTGTGTTTATGAATTGTTTGAATGTCCAAGAGTCTTTTATGTGGTATGCATTTCGACCTATAATGGGTGAAATACATTCGGCCAAATATTTTGTTAACTTGTAGGTGGGACTTTGAATACAGCTGACTATTGGTCTTAGTGGGATATTGTTTTTGTGTAGTTTAGGTATCCCATAAATTTGAGGAGGTAGAGCATTGTGGATCTTGAGCTGATAACAGAGTCTTTTAGGTAAAAGGTTCTTGGTTTCCAATTTTTCATCATTTCATTGTTCCTTTTTTGAATTATTTGTGTCTGATCTCTGTTTAATTTTTTGTAGGTTTCTTCGTCGTTCAGATGTTGTAGTATTTTATTTCTGTATTCATCGTGGTTCATTATAACTGTTTTATTGGATTTATCTGACTTCAGAATAGTCAGGTTGGGATTATTTTGGAGGAATGTTTTTGTTTCTTTAATTCTCCTTTTTAATATATCTTTTTCATTATTCTTTTTATTTGTTTATTTTTGAAATTTGTGATTGTATTTGTTATATCTGTTCTAATTTTTGATTGTCTCTCCTATTATAAATTTATAATTCCGGTCTCTAAACTAGAAATGATGTCTATTATAGGTAAGTTTTTCTTTTCGTATTCCATGCTGTAATTTGGTCCCAAACTTAGAATTTCCATTACTGTTTCAGGTATAGTGTTGGTGAGATTATTGACCCACTTTTTATGTGTAGTTTTGGAGTTATTATTTATGTTTTGTAATTTTTCTATCTTTTTTATTTGCTTGCTTCGAATTTTCTTAAATGTTTCTTCTATTTTGTTGTTCTGGATGTTTAGATATTGTTTAATATAAACAGATGGCTGTATTTTATTTACTTCTGATTCGGTGAGTTTTATTTCCCTTTCTAGTTGTCTCAGTTGTTTGTTGTATCTGTTAGAAGTAAATTAATTGTTTTCAATTGAAAACTGTCTATTGCTTTTTTGAAGTTGACTTCCATTGAGTTTTGTAGAAATTTAATGTGGTTAAGACCAAGTTTTAGAAATGCTGGACGTAGGTTTGCATTCTTGCACTGTAGTAGAAATATTCTTCTAATTTTCTGCTTTGCATTCTTTGTTTTCAGGTTCCAAAGTTTCTTTATGGCTTGTGTAATGCTTGTAGGATATCTGTCTTGCATAAATTTCAGGTTGACATTGTTTCTCTCCATTTTCACCCAGGAGTTAATGTATAAATATGTACTTTTTCTTGTCCTATATTATATATAATTTAGAAGCAATTTTCTTCATTTTCTTGGGATTAAAATTAAGATTTAATCTATTTTTTGTACATTTATACACCATGATGAATATGATTTTAATTTTACTGAGTTTTAAGATGAATTGTTGGACAGGTAGGTTAGCATAATAGTATATTATATACCGCGGGACTGAAGTAGTACATTTAACCACCGAAATCTAGAAAACTATATGAGCAGCAGTACGATGCTTTTAAAAAGTGGTGCCGCTTAAAAAATATGAGACAACCTACTGAAAATGAAGTCTACTTCAATGATAAATCAAATGCGGTTTGTGCCTCAACTCTCTGGGCACATTACTCAATGCTGAAATCGGTTATTAACATTAGAGAAGATATTGGTATAAATAAATTTCCAAAATTATTAGCTTTTTTGAAGAGAAGAAATGAGGGATTTAAGCCAAAGAAGTCAAGAATTCTCACGTCTGAGCAGGTAGATCAGTTCTTACGGGAGGCTCCGGATGATAAATATTTAATGCTTAAGGTAAATTTGGAAATCTGTTTATATTCAGAAATTTTAAGAAATCAATTTTTTTGTAGGTTGCACTTATTTTGGGCGTTGCGGGAGCTTGTCGTGGAAAAGAGTTGGTCGATTTAGAAATCGACGATGTGAGAGATTTGGGCGATTCCTTCCTAATTGCGATTAGAAACACCAAAAATAAAATTGACCGAAATTTTGTGATCAAAAATTCAGAAAACAGTGCCATCAGTTTTGTGGCGATATTTCGAAAATATGTGGCATTGTGAAAAACAGGGACACCTCATTCAAAATTTTTTTTTCAATACATCAACAAAGAATGTACTACGCGAGTAATAGGAAAAAACATGTTTGGTACATTTCCACGGCAAATAGCAGCTTTCTTGAAATTAGAAAATGCGACGTCTTATACGGGACATTGTTTTAGACGCACATCTGAGTCTTTGTTAGCTGATTCGGGAGCAACAATAGACGTGCTGAAGAGACATGGAGGATGGAAATCCTCCAACGTGGCCGAGGGATATATTGAATCGTCTATTAAAAATAAACAAAAAATTTCAGATAAAATATTTGGTCAAGTCGCCGATTCGTCCACTATAGTTATGCTACAGTCCTCATTCTCGCTTCCTGTTTCCGCAGGATCTTCGAAACAAACACCAGTTCAATATGATAAGGACCTATCTGTTACTCGTCAGTTACCTGCTGCATTAACCCAGGAAAGACTGGTCAATATGACGAACTGTCACAATATTAATTTGAATATTAACCTTAATTACCATTCTAATTAATTGTATTTTTCAATAAAATATCCCTTGAATTCGTTTGTTTGTGATTCAATCGTTCCGGGAGTTTCGTCAATATTTAATCCCGGAGGGATTAAATGTGACACTTTAGTACCTGTCACAAGGGAGTGAAGTTGTCACTTTAGGCCAGGAAGTACGAAAAATATCAAAATATTAAAAAACACTTAATGATCTAGTTATACATTTTAGATGTGATTGTCACTGTATTTGTAACATGTAAACTTGAAAAAGGCTCAATGTACGCGGAAACATATGTAGTAAAGCATTAATATACAAAAAATAGATGAAATCCTAATTTTAATCCAGTGCTCTATTCCTAAGAAAATTGCTTCTAAATTATATATATAAATATATATATATATATATATATTATATCTTGAAATCATTATTTTTTTGTCGAATTTTTCTACTGAAATTTTTTTAGTTGGAATGTTCAACGATCCAATATTCTTGAGTAAAAATATGATCAGGGCTATTCACTAACTCAAGTTGGTATCGCCGTGGCTATCCATAGCAACTCGTATAACAATTATCGATAGCCACTGCTACCCTTTTCTTGGTATTCTCTAACTATGCGTTAACAACTGTTGTTATCATAACAACTTTTTATGAAGATAGTCATGGCAACACAACAAAATAGTTCAAATGTTTGTTTTTTCGATTCAACCATAGACAAATGATATAGATTTGTCTGTGGAATAAGAAAATAAAAGCGAATACATAACCGTCAAATTTAACAGAAATGGCCGTTAAATAAAGTAGTGAAAAAATTTCAATCATATTCGGTGAAGCTGTATACTACTGCTGGAAGAACGGTGAGGTCTTATATATAATTTAACATCTATTATTTTAGACATAAAAGGGTTAATTAGACGAGTAATGAGCAATATCAATTTATGATGAATTTCCTGAGCGAAAATAAAGTGATGATGAAAGGAAAACTATCGCCAGCTGAATCACTAAAAGTTGGAGATCTGCGGATGCAACTCACAAAAGAGTTGAATAATATGAAGGGCAGGGTTGACTCCTTTTAGCAGTGGTGCATTAACCCTACAATCCTCTATATTAATACCTTTGTAATTCCCGCTTCATAAAAAAGTTCATTCGCACCAAAAATGCCATTCTTATTCAATTAAAACTTCTAATGGTTCACATGAATGAAAAAAACAATGAATCAACAGTAGCCAACAAGAGTGGTAATCGATAGCAACACCTATAAAGCAGTTGCCAGTGAACTACTATTGGAAGCCACTAGTTGTTATATATAGCAACATTCATAACCATTTTCTTGAATAGTGAATACCGATTTCTCGCTTTGCAACTGACCTTGATGATAACCACGATTTTCGCTGGCTATTCATTGCAACTTGAGTTAGTGAATAGCCCTGAATATATTTCGTCAGCCTGAAATAATATTCACCGAGGAAGAATAAGAAACGCAACGAGACGTTATATTTCATAATGATTGAATTCGGGAAATGGACCAGTTTTCATTGAAGATCGAAATAACAATATAAATACCGAATTTAATTTCGTAGACTCAGTGTCGAATTATTTCTTCATCATCAAACTTCTCTGAAATGAAATTTCTCGTGAGTATGATAATCCAATTTAAGGCTATACTGTAAAATCAATTACGTATCTTCAATTCGTATATTAACTTTAAATTTTCGTTTTGAAATTAAAGTTAAACCAGAATTAGTTATGAATATGACAAAGAAATATTCTGAATTTAACCATCAGTTTTTATCCAAATTATTAAGATGGAATAACATTTTTATAATTTTTTAATAACCTATTAAAACAAAAATTTCGTGCGGTTGTTCTAGTTCGAAAAAATTTTAGAACAGCTTTCCTTCGTGTATTCGTATTCGTGTAATATAATTGCCCAAACGTCTGTGAATTTCCAGTATACAGCCGAAAAAACTATCCATCGAATTGGTTTACAGAATTTCGTTGAAATCGTCATTTCCGAAACTTAGTATTTTTTAATATTTTATCGTGTTTTTCCTTATGACCAACAGAGATATTTTTGCAGGTGGTTGTTGCTGCCATTTCCATGGCCTCTCTCGCTAATGCTGGAGCTATTTTAGGGGGAGCTCCACTTGTTGAAACAAGGGTTGCATCAGTTCCATTGGCCACCTCTTCGGTGCATTCCTCCAGAGTTATCACTAACTCAGGATTGGTAGCTTCACCCCTTACTACCTCCATCGTTGGATCTCCAGTTTTATCTTCAGGTTTGATCCAAGGTCCAGTTTTGTCCAGATCCATCGTGGGTCCACAACTCGTTGGTTCACCATTGCTGGCTTCTTCTCCATTGTTGGCTAGAACCATTGCTACCCCAAACATCGTTGGCTCCCCATTGATCGGTTCAACCCTTGTTGGAAGCCCAGTTTTGTCGAGAAGCATTGCCGCTCCTGGACTGGTTTCGTCTCCATTGGTTCATTCTAACATCATTGGACAACCAATCCTGCGGTCTTCAGGGCTCATCGGGACTGCAGGACTCATCCAAGGACACGGTCTCCTAGGAAATCAAGTCATCAGCACCTTGTGAAGTGACCACGGAATTTGAGTGTATTTATTTCTTGTAATGTAAATTTTTGTTTATATTTGAGTGTTTCTCTGTAAATAAAAAAATTCATACTGATTAATCTTGTCAATTTTTCACAATAGTTCAACGTTTAATTGCAACAAAAGTAAAATTAGTTTTTGGGCAATATCCACCATCAATACTGTTTATGATACCAACGTTCTGAAAGATTTCTTTTATAGTATGCAAGGCAAATTAGATTTCAAAAAAGCTGAAAATATTTGAAAATTCTTCATTTTTCTCGGAAACAATAAATTATAAGTTGACGTTCATACACTGAACAAATTGAAGTTTTTTAATTCACTAGTAGAATAAAAAGGTGAACATTCTCCCTCTGGAAATTTTTCTTTCCATAAAAAATGCAGCTTAGACTTTGACAAAATTCTACATCAACAGTCATATCTCTCATTGAAGTAAAGGTAACGATTTTCTAGATTTGCAAAATGGAACTGCAAACCTGCACACCATTCAAAGAAAACACACTCGCTCATAACAGCACATGTAATTGTAGACTTTTGAGGTTCTGCAAGAATAACCATTTCTGCATCAGAAGCTTAAATTTTGGTCACCCCGCCAAATATTTGCTCAAACTTTTTCAGTTTATTTTGTAATGAATCCTTGATTCATCCTTCTTGAGCACCAGCCACCATGTATGTTCAAAAGAAATGAACATAGGCAGAATGGAATATCCGCAGAAACTCAGATTGAGCGAGAATTATATTTGCAGAAAGCCACATTTGCAAAATAAAGATGCCATATCTACGGTGTTTTCCTACTGTTTCGGATACACTCGAAAGATTGGCCATCGAATATAATGAAAAAATGATAAAAGAATACATATGTTTCCATTCCATGATGTCAGTATTTTCATTTAAATATTTGTGAACTGGATAAGGGCTATAATCCATCCATTCCGAACATTTAATCTAATCCAAACTGTTTTAAACTGCCTTGTTAAATACTGAACATAAGGAGTCGTTTCTTGCTATTATTATTCAATGCTGAATGAATATTATGAACTACTAACAGCTTTATGGTAAGTTTCATAAACGTTTATCGGATGATCAACTTCTGGATTAAGCGATTATATGCCCAGAACTTCCTTAATTCGAAATTGCTGTGGTCAATCTAACAATTTCATTGAAGTATTATGTGAATCATTCAACCAACGATGTTTATGAAACCCACTCTTTATCTTCGACATCACTTCATCTTGATCTGAGAATTGAGAACAAGGAACAGCCACTAAAATGACATATGGTACAACAGAGTTTTGGTACCATAGAAATTTACGGGTTCACTATAATATGTGATGATTATCGATTGTGGTTACAATCCCTATAATCAATAAGGCAACAGCGCACATTATTATTCGGTTTTCGTCGAATCCTTCAAATGTGCACTTCTACGACGAAGTTTCATTCTGGAAAAACTTGTCGGGTTCGTTTGGACACTCGCGCATATTGGAGTACCAGGAAATGAGCCTGTAAACAAAGCTGCTAAGCACGCTACCACGAAAATTCCTGATAACGGCATCCGTGTACATTTCAGTGACATATGCTTCATTCGGGTTCGTATTTTCCTGACTGTTCTGGGACAGTCTTCAGGGTGCGCAGAACTAATGCGTAATAGCTGAGGATTTTTGGATCATTTTTGGACCATTCTTGGACTGTCAGAAAATTATCAGAGAAATGCAGAACCCGAACGGCAAAATGAGGATTAAATATGGAGAGAGATAGGTACAGTTTTGGAGGATTTTTGTTTAATTGCGCCTGCCAGACAACAACTTTCAGGCATGTGGTTTTTTCACGGAATATTCGTCAGGAAATGTTTGACAAATAATAACTTATATGAATGTAAGGAGTAATGTTTCTGTAATAAGCTGTATTAATACGTTAATTATATTGTTTCCAGGCTTTCACTAACTCTGTGAATAAATAAGAGAAACATTAGGAATGAAAGACAAAACTAATTGTGGTTGGGAGTCGAGTTTTATTTTGGAGTTCTTAATCTTACACTCCATAAAAATGAATGACTAAATAAGATGGAAGGAAGAATTATTTGTACCTAAGTGTTTAGAGAATATAAGACTAGGTGATATTTTCTTCCCCATTAAATGGAAAATTAGAAAGAATAGTAGCCAATTATCGTTAATGCTTACTTCAGGGTGAACATTGGAATAACCTGCAACAAAATGGATATTCTCTTGTGGAGTGTACAGAAAAATATGCAGAGAGGTGAAACAGTTCTTAATGCCAAAATATCACCATTGTACTCTGTAGTGCTACTTTTTGCAATAATCAAACCATTCCCATTTTTTTTCAGAGCTATTTTTTGTAAGATACTGGAACTGATTAAAAATAATGAAATAATGATTGCAAAGTATAATTCAGCAAATCAATTTTGGTATTAGAAATAGTAGACAGCATGTATAGCAATATATGTGTTTATTTTTGTGATACTATTCAATCAACTGATTTGAAAGTTTCAAATGCTCTTTTTATTACATTATAACAGAATTTTGATTTGTCATATTTGCAGTTTCAGGATTGTCGATTCCTAAAATATGTTTATTGGTGTATATCTAATTTTCAAGAATTGGATTCAAATCGAAAGAATGTTTATTTCAATCGACAAAAGTATTGAAGGTTGACAATCATAGTAAATTGGGTAAAGATATCTCAACATATATTATATGTATTTCAGGCAACAACTTACTACAGGTTATGAGTAATAATTTTCAATGTTTTGTGGAAACCCATCTCTTTATGCTTTAAATGACCTGAGTGGCCAAACGCCTCGTTAGTTGGTAGATAAATCTCTTGGATAAACAACCCATTTCAACCCTGAAATCTGTTTGATAAATTACACAAGGGATCGAACACTAATGTAATGGATTTTGAAGAAACTGGTTGTTTGTATTTATTAGATGTAAACAATTGGTATATCAAGCTGGTAAAGAGATTGTGTTTGATCATCTGTAAAGTTTTTAGCTTTTCTTGTGAGTGTTTGACCTTGTCCAGACCTATGAGGGAGTGCTGAAATTAATTCTTCAAATTCTGTTAATCTATTATGGTAATCTAGATAGTTTGGCATCAGTGCTTGAAATCAAGCATTTCTCTTTAGTTTTTGTATCGGAAGGAAAATTCTTGTTTAAATGATCTTTCTTGTTGATTATTCTGATAGTTTCTTGGTGCCTTATAAAAGAAAAATTGTTTATAGAACTAATATCTGTTCTGTTTTGGCATGGGTGCATTGGTGATCTATCATCACAGAGTTGGTTTTCTTTGAAACTCAGATATGTGTTGTTAAAAATTCAATCGAGCTGAGACTGAATCTATATTTCATAGAATTATTTTTTTATTGTGAATATCAGTCTAAACATAATTGTGCTCTATTTGATAAAGAATCAATGAATAATTTTGCATTGTTTTCAGCCTCATGAAATCAGTTCATTGGATTTATGTATTTCAAGGTGAATCTCGTGACATTTGAATTTGTTTTATTACCAATAAATAAAAAAGCTTCTTCATCTTTGCAGGTAATCTTATTTCATTCCAACTCTATCCAATCAATTTATACCTGAAATCTAAATTAATTCAATGATGTGATAATAACTAGTTATACAGAGATCTGAACCTGAAAATATTTCCAAAACATTATTGAATGCAAAGTAAAAATGGTAATTCAGTTAACCATACAATTTACCTATATGGGTAAGGGATTGCTCCGAATTCTGAAGTAGTTTATATTTCAGTCTATACTATAAATAATATTCATGTGTTAATGCAACCACTGTCTGAATATGGGTGATGCAACAAAGCACAGAAACAAGATCTATCAAAATGTTTTGTTTGATACAGATTCACTGTTCAGTATTTATCAGGTGGGATTATATATTTTTTGAGAATTTTAATAATTATTAGTAATTTACAATCACTCATTCCTACTGAACAGCATGGGTTCGTGCCTGGTCGATCAGTTTTGACGAATCTCTTGAGGTGCGTTGGTTCATGGATGCATCTCTGGATAAGAAGATTCCGGTAGTCGTAATCTACTTAGATTTCTCACGTGCTTTTGACAAGGTGCCAATTAAACGTCTGCTCCATAAATTGGAATATTTTGGAATCCGTGGCCTCCTTTTGAGATGGATCAAATCATTCCTTTTGGGGCGCACTTTTTCGGTGAAGGTTAGTTCGGAGAGATCTTCCTTCGCGTCAGTGAGCAGTGGAGTCCCGCAGGGTTCCGTGCTGGGTCCTCTGCTGTTCCTGGTTTATGTTTGTGATCTGCCACGTTTGATATCCTCTGACAGCGCATCCTATGCCGATGATATGAAATTTTACAATAACCCCATTACGTCTAGTAATGCTCTTCAGAGTGACTGCGATATAATAAGAAAGTGGACTGAGAACTAGCTATTACCTCTCAATTACTCTAAGTGTCGAGTACCGCATTTGGGTAGCAACAACCCGAATAAAATCTATTATCTGAACGGAAGTCCAATAGAATCATGCTCAACTCACGTTGACCTGGGAGTCTCAGTGGATTCGGATTTGTTGTGGAGGTCACATATATTACAGGCGACGAATAAAGCCAAAAAGTCCCTCTACCTTATTCAGAAATGCTTCTATCGCTGTCAATACCACACATTAGCATCAGGTATCATTATACCTGATTACCAAAGTCGTCTTTCACTTATGGCTCTGGATACGTTTGCCAATCGTAAGCTGAGAGGGGATATGCTAACTACATTTAGAGCCTTGAAGGACTTTTTTGGAGTGGATATGTCATGCCTGTTTACTATCAATAATAACCACCTTAGAGGGCATGATTACAAGCTCAGTAGAGTGAAGTTTCACACAAGGAGCAGAGTAAATTTTCTGAGCAATAGGGTCTTTCGCAATATGTTGCCCAGCAGTGTAGTCAACGCAACTGGTGTAAATAGCTTCATATCAAGAATAGATGGGACTCGTGGAGAGCTGGTAGTCCATTGTGACATGTGCTGGTGGCTGCTTCCTTATGTTGTGGTGAATGGAATCTTTTGTTGTGTTGAGTTTATCTTTAATAATTGTTTCTTCACACTGAAGTAATTTACTTAAGTTCTATGAGTTATATAGATTATCCTTAACTCTTATATTGTAAATAATAATAATAAATAATAATTTGAATTGCGCTATTATAGTACGCAACTGTTTCTATCAACATTAAATTTTTGCTTTATCGATGAAAATTTGATAAAACATTATTCTAACTATGGAAAACAATTTCATGCAGACGAAACTCTCAAACAGAAAAAGTTCGCTAGAAATTTCATTGATATCAGGTTGCTGATAAATAAACTGAGGTTCTCATTTCGTTTCATCAAAAATTTGAATGTTTGAAATATACCTAGATACATGCTCACATTATCTTTTTGAATATAATGGTTTCCAATTGTTAATTTTAAAGGAGTTTTTAATGCAATTGGTAGTAAACTTTGATGTAAAGGGAAATCTTGATTTATTTCTCGTCTGAAATTACGAATTTACCTCAAATTGCGTACTGTACTGAGATTGTACTGAAAAAACCCGAACAGCGAACCAATTTGAAGATTTGGTCCAAAATTTGTCAGAGAAAAACCCGAACAAATTGAATTTGGCAAAATGCACAAACTCGTAGGACTATTTGAATCGGTTACAGCAGAAAATTTCAATTTAATTCTCCTGATCATATAAGCCATAAATTGAAAGAAAAGCAAATAGATTAATGAATATGTCAATAATGAATCATAATGCACATTTTTGAGATTGCCGATTTGTTAACAAGAGCTGAAAAATTTTTCACATACTTGAAAATAGTTGAGGAATTCGAAATGATTATTTAGAAAACTTAAATCATTGTAATAAATAAAGTTGTACTAGTTCTTGCAATTTGAATTGGACAACTCAATTGCTCCTCACTAATGTCGGCTAAATTATCAGGAAAACGGTCTAAGTAGTGTTGTAATATTGATATGTTGCGCATGTCTGGCGCAGACTGGTTGTTTGTTCGACTCTGCACAGGCAGTCAGTCTTACTGTAGAATCGAAGCGGGAATGTTGTCACTGATCATTGCTGTACTGTAACTTGACGAGAATAAAGAGCTAACAGAATTGTTGTTCAGTATCTTTGTATTTCCATCACCCTCAAAACATATAAAAGGAAACATAACATGGCGTAGTCGGTAGTTGCAGAAGTAAACAACGAAGATATCATTTTCAAGAAGAAACGAACTGAAACCTGAAACTGAAGCCCGCAAGCAGAACAAAATGGAGTTGAGAGCGTTGCCGCCATTGCGACTGGATGGTACGAACTGCAGTAATTATTACCAATTATGGTCCAGATGGATTCCGCGATTCGATAATTACGTGATTGCTATGGAACTAAATAAGAAAACTGATATAATCCAATGTGCTATGTTCAAGCACCTTATTGGCGATGCAGGTATGAGAATTTATGATACCTTTACCTTCAGAGAAGAGGAAGTCGACAAATTAAAAATAATAATATCGAAATTTGAAGAACATTCCAAACCCCAGACAAATCTGATTCTAGATAGACACAGGTCATTAACCTCTAAACAACTAGAATTTCAGTCCATCGATGATTATGTTATATTGCTCAAGAACTTGGGAAGAAATTGTGAGCTGTCGACATTGGAAGATAGCCTTTTGCGAGATATTTTCGTCTGTGGAATACACTCAGATGAAATACGAGAAAAACTACTCCAGGAGAGGGATGTAAGGACATTAGATGAGGCTGTTGGTTTGGCGAAGAGGTTCCAGTCGGCTAAGGAGAAGAGTCGTATAATAGGCCATCAGGAAGCCCCTGTGGTGGAAAATGTAGACTCAGTTCGCAGACAAGGAAAGACTGTAACATCAGGTGACAATGTTTTTAATTATAAGACTAAACCTAGAAATGAAGACAATTATTTTAAATTTAATGCTAGGAATGGTAGAAATTTTGCAAAACAACCTTGTAGAAATTGCAACTACAAGCATGAGTACAGAAAGTGTCCTGCTTTTGGACAAACATGTTCTAATTGTGGTAAAGTTAATCATTTTAAAGCTGTTTGTAAAATGTCAAGTAAGAGAATTGGATGTGTTGATTTGGAAAGGAATGCCAATGATACAAAGAGTATACAGTTAGCTACTAAAGATTTTCTGTCCCTAGATGCGGTGGAACGATACAGCAACACTGAGGAGTCATGGTATGCGGAAGTTGAGATAGGAAGCCATAGAGTTCCCTTTAAATTAGATAGTGGAGCTGCTATAAATGTCATTTCTGATTCGGTATTGAGAGGTTTAGACTTAGACCCCAGACTAGTCGAGAAAACGAATTTAAAATTGGTGTCGTATACAGGTGACCATCTAGAGGTAGCAGGTAAATGTAAATTGAATATCAAAGTTGGCAAGAGCTCTGGTTTTTTCACATTTCATGTAGTTGATGATAAGGGTCTTGATTTCTCACCCTTGTTGGGCCTTGGAACTCGTGTCACTCTTAATTTAATTAAACGAGTAATGGAAATTGATCATAAAGTAGTCAAATCGGAAAATTTGAGTTTGAAACGTTTATTGAGCCAGTATAACGGTATATTTCGAGGTATTGGAGTGCTCGAGAAACCATATCATATTGAGTTGGAACAAAATGCTAATCCGGTAATTTGTTATGCTAGAAAGGTACCTTTTGCAATTTATGATAAACTTAGAACTACATTAGAGAATATGGAAAAAGGGGAAATAATAGTAAAATGTGACGATGAAACACCCAATTGTATTGTATTGTAATCATTAGAAAACCAAATGATGATCTCAGAATTTGCTTAGATCCACAAAATTTAAATAAAGTTGTGAAAAGGCATTATTTTCAGATTCCCACTTTGGAGGAATTAACAAGTGAAATGGATGGTTGCGAATATTTTAGTACTATAGATGCAACTCAGGGCTTCTTACAAATAAAATTAGATAGCAAAGGCAGTAGTTTATGCACATTCGCAACACCTTTCGGACGATATAGGTTTTTAAGACTACCCTATGGGTTGAAAAGTGCTCCAGAAATATATCAGGAGCGAATGACGGAAATTTTTGGAAATATCAAAAATGTGAAATTTTATATTGATGACATAATCATTTATGCAAAAACAGTTGAAGAACATAATGAGGTATTATGACAGGTTTTAGAGACGGCAGAAAAATTCAACATTAGATTTAATAAAGATAAATGTCATTTTTCAATTAAAATTAATTAAAATTTAAAGAGGTGAAATACATGGGTCATGTTATTTCTAAAAGAGGTCTATCGATTGACAACTCAAAGGTAGCCGCAATTCAGAACATGAAATCGCCGGAAGATAAATTGGAGCTACAGCGTTTTTTTGGAATGATTCAATATGTGAGTAAGTTCATCAAAAATTTGTCACAGAAAACAGAAGGTCTTAGGCAGTTGTTGCGCAAAGACATGGAATTTATTTGGACGAAAGAACATAAAAATGATTTTGACAAGTTGAAAGTAGAATTAACCAGTACACCGGTACTGAAGTTTCACAACGTTAACGAACCCTGTGCAGTGATGTCAAGTCTCCTCAGTAAAAAGTACCTAGAATTGATTCGGAAAATCCCTAGAATTCCCTAGATTAGTGCAGAGGTGGCTCCATTCGCCCGTGAGAAAGGGGGACGGGGGAGGGGGGGTTTGTTCTCAAAGTTTCGCGGAATATTAGGAAATAACGATACGAAAATTCTTGGTATATGAGTGATTTTATTTCTGATTCTCATTAATTTCCTGAATAAACTAATTATAATTATTTCATATATCACTATTTGGAAATAAGGTTAAGAATAAAACATTATCGAACAAAAGTTTTATTTGACTTAATAATAAAAACAACAACGAATTTATATATGTGTATATTATATAGGCTTTGAAAAACTAATCATTTATTTTATACAAACTTTTATATTGCATCAGCTTCAAATGTTCAGGTGTTACTTCGAATAATTTACATTTTTCATCATTTGAAAATATAATGACTGAAACAGCGTTTAATGCTTCACTACCTATTTTATTTCTTTTTTTTTTTTACATCTGTAACAACAGAAAAAACCCGTTCTGTTTCGGCATTACTATGAGGTAATGCCATACATAATCTAGCTAATTTTACTACATCTTGGTATTCATTAACTCCATTAAAATCTTTGTGGTCACCTAAGCTATTCCAAAATTCTTCTACATTCATTTTCATATATAATAATTTTTTATTGTTGTCATCAGAAAAGTCTATTGCAATATTTTTCCACTGCCTATCAATATCATCTCCTTTGATGCCTTCGACTGAAGCGAATTTACTCCAAATGATTTTGAGAGACGAAAGCTCATCGGGTTTTTTAAAATCTAAAGCTACTTCCGGTGATAAAAATTTCAATGAATCGAAAAAAATATCATCAAGGGGAAATCTTTGCTGTATTTCAGTTGCAGCAGTAACGAAAAAATTCAAACAAGACTTTCTTATTGAAGTTTGAACTTCTGGCGGTAGAAGGGAAAGTAAATTGTTACAAGAAGAACCGAGATCTATTTGCTCCAATTCTAAAAAGTGATGGGGGTTTTTACAATTCATTTTGGGGTCATTTAAAAATTCGGGTTTAATGAAATGAGCTGTGAGTTTACGGAAAATCTTTTTGCAATTATATGATAATTCATGAATCAATATTTTTTTTGATTGAAAAAGGGCATTGAATTTATTGAACAAATTTAGAATATGATTCAAAAATAGTAATATTCCTTTAGTCGAATTATTATGCAGTTCATCATATATGAAATTTACACATTTCGAGTTATCTTCTAATTTCGCAACTTTAAAATAATTTTGGAGAACAATCCAATTCTCGAGAACCCTTTAGACAGAATGTTGCATGGAAAGCCATCTGGTAGATGCTAATTTGAGCATTTTTTTTTGTTCGAAATGGAAGAAATCTTGCATTTCTATCAATTCTGCAGTTCTTTTTGAGGAAAAGGAAAAATAGCTTACTATATTTCTAATCAATTCCTCCGGTGTTCTAGGTAATTGAGAACAAGCATGGCTTGCAACGAAGTGGTAAGTTATAACATCTGTTGTTCACATTGTAAACAACAGATATTATAACTTTACATGCTCAAAGATTGAATATTCTTTCAGAGATTTCTTTTTCAAAGGAATCGAGCAAGGAAGTAATTTTTGTCAAATTATACCACACTTAGAAATGTTTCATCCACATTCCTCAGCATAGAATACATATTGTGTTAGTTTAAGTGATTCAAGGGCCAGAAGCGAAATTTTTTCTACCTCTACGTTTGAGGATTGAAAAATCCCTAGAATTTCCCTATTTCCCTAAAATTCCCTAAACCCACAATTTTTCCCTAGATCTAGGGACAATTCCCTAGACTTAACATCACTGACCCTGTGTCATTTCAGTAGATAGCTCGTCAAAGGGCATGGGTGCCTGTATTTTGCAACAGAACAGACCCTGCGCGTACGCGTCCAAAGCTCTGACTGAAACTCAGAAGCGGTACTCCCAAATTGAACGCGAGTTATTAGCGGTTTATTTTTGGCATTGATCGGTTTAAACAATATGTATTTGGAAAGAGGTTCGAATGCCAGACGGATCATAAGCCTCTAATTTCTATATTTAAAAAGCGTCTGGACCAATGTCCGCCCAGACTGCAAAGAATTTTAATGCAATTGAGAAAATACGATTTTACTTTGACGTATGTACCGGGAAAAAAGTTGGTAATTGCAGATGCATTATCAAGAGTTTATGACAAAAACAATTTTGACGAAAATATAGATGTGGAGATAGGAGCGCAAATATGTCTGGTTAAATTATATTTGGATATATCAGATAGAAAACGAGAGGAATTAAAAAAGTGCACTAGGAGTGACCGAGTTCTGAGGGATTTGATAGATTTTGTTATTGATGGTTGGCCTATAGATAGTAGGAGAATACCGGAGCATCTAAAATTCTGTAGTAAATTTAAAAATGAAATAACATATATAGATAGTTTGCTGTATAAAGCGCAGAAAGTAATTATACCTGAAAGTCACAGAAAAGATATATTAACAAAATTGCATGTAGGACATCAGGGAATTTCAAGATCGATCTCAGTCGCGAATAATTCCTTTTATTGGCCGGGAATGAACGACCAAATCAAAAATTTTTGTGCTAGCTGCAAAGCATGTCAAACACTGGCTCCTTCTCAGCGGGCCGAGGCCATGATTTCTCATGAAATTGTAAATCGCCCTTGGTACAAGGTGGGCGTAGATTTATTTTATGTATATGGTAAGACTTATTTGTTGTGTGTCGATTATTTTACTAAGTTTTTTGAGCTAGCCGAGTTAGGTGCGAGCAAAACTAGCCAGAATGTAATTTTAGAGTTGAAAAAGATTTTTGCTAGACAAGGTATACCAGTTGTTTTATGTAGTGACGGAGGACCTGAGTTCTCTTCAAGAGAATTTGAAATATTTTCAAAAAATTATGAGTTTGACCACATTAAGTCAACACCGTTGTACAGTCAATCGAATGGTCAGATAGAGAGTTTTTGCAAGATAATAAAAAACATACTAAAAAAGTGTAAGATGAGTAATACAGATCCGTACCTAGCTCTGTTAGCGTTAAGGAATACACCAATAAAGAACTCTAACACCAGCCAATGTCTTAATGAATAGAAATCTGCGAGACTTGTTACCTAGAAAATTTGTAAACAATAATAACAATAGAAAATTAGGTAAAATATTAAAGGATAGTCAATTAATTCAGGAAAAGTATTATAATTGAAAAGGTGTTAGAAATCTGAAAGAACTAAAGGCAGGTGAAAATGTGTTTGTGCAAAATCTCAGAACAAAAATATGGGAGGAGGGTGTTATTCTAGGAAAAGTAGGTTTGAGAGGTTATAGAATCAAACTTCATAATGGAGCAATATTAACTAGAAATAAACGATTTTTAAAAGTAAGATATGACAAAGCTACTCGTAGTCTGAGTCATAAGGGTGAATTTGTGAATCATGAGAGTGTTACGATGTATGATGCTTCTGATGAGAGGGAAGGCAATTTGCATTTTCACAGTAGATTAGTTGAAAAGTGGAATGATATGCCACATCAACAGGAAAATGCAAGTAGATTAGTTGAAAAGTGGAATGATATGCCACATCAACAGGAAGATGCAAGTGCTGATCCTCCAATCAGTAAAATTGTTAGTGATAGGAGATACAATAGAGATACAAACAGTTAGTGAAAGTGCAAGTGCAATGAACAAAGATGAACCTCAGGTTCTTAACTGTACAAGCCCGGAATCTTGTAGTGTTCCAAATAAGAACAGTTTGAAGGTAATTAAAAGTCAGTACAGAACATTGTCTGGGAGACTAGTAAAGAAACCAGACAAACTGAATACCTAAATAGACTATAATATGATGAAAATGTAAGCATACAAATGCTAGCAGATCGATATGTATATCAAAATAGATTTAGTTAGATAAGTGAGTAGAAATTGTTCTAGGGTACAGACTTTTGTGAATTGTTGTAAAAATGTATTAGCACAAGCAATTGAAAAAGGGGAGATGTTGTAATATTGATATGTTGCGCATGTCTGGCGCAGACTGGTTGTTTGTTCGACTCTGCACAGGCAGTCAGTCTTACTGTAGAATCGAAGCGGGAATGTTGTCACTGATCATTGCTGTACTATAACTTGCACGAGAATAAAGAGCTAACAGAATTGTTGTGCAGTATCTTTGTATTTCCATCACCTTCAAAACATATAAAAGGAAACATAACAAGTAGCTGAGTATATAGTGCACCCTAATGCTCATGTTACACCTAAGTGATCTGAAATTATTCAGCATCTCATTGACTAATTCAGCATAGTTTTCAGCTTTGTGTATACCCAGAAAATTTTGGACTACTGAAACAAATGAATTCCAGGCATTTTGTTCAATCTCAATCATTGAATTTATGAAGTCAGGGTCTTTAATCAGCTGTCTTATTTGTGGGCTATCAAATATTCCTGCTTTAATTTTTTCCTTACTCAGCTGAGGCATTTTTTTCTCTATATAAGCAAAGCATGATCCATTCTTATCAAGAGTCATTACAAACTGCTTCATTAGACCCAGCTTGATATGCAGGGGTGGACACATGATTTTCTCTCGCGGAACAATAGGATCATTGATGATATTCTTTCCCATAACATCCATGTTTTCTCTTCTAGGCCACTCTTTCCTAACCCAGTGTTGCGTTTTGTCTCTGCTATCCCAGAGGCACAAGAAACAAGGATACTTGGTATGGCCACTTTGCTGTTCAAGGAGAAAGTTTACCATTTTTAAGTCTACACAAACCACCCATTGGTGTTCATGATACTTTATTTTTTCCAAAACCAAAGCTATGTTGTCATTTTGCTCTTTCATTTTCGTTGAGTGAGCAATTGGTATTGAGCCATATTTGTTCCCCTTATGTAGAAGAACACATTTCAAAATTCGCTTTGAGCTGTCAATAAATAGGTGCCAATCATCCGGAAAATATTCAGGAAGACCCATTTTTACCAGGAGTTCTCTAATAGCATGGCAAAATACAAGATTTACTTCTTCAGAGAAAAAACGTAGCAGATCTTTCTCCCTTGTGCGATAAAATATAATTTTCGTTCCTGGTTCAAGTAAATTTTTTTCTTTCAACCTGAAAGCTAGTAATTCAGAAGCTTCTTTCGACAGGTTGAGATCTTTAGTGAGGTCATTTAACTATTTAACTCATCTTGGCTGAAACATTGGGGAATTGATGAAATCGTTTCAAAATCACTGTCACCTTCAGTAGTGTCAGAATTCTGATCAGAGAGACATGTGTCCTCACAGAGTTCTGGTACCTGCTGAAAAGTTGGAATGGGCACTTCTTCTGAGTGACGGATAGGGCGTTTTGCAGAGACTAAATCTGCGTAAGTCCACTTGTTACGGTTATTTCGATTTATTCCAGTAATATTTACTAGGCAGAAATAACAGTCATCGAAGTGAGTTTTTGGTTCTCTCCAAACCATTGGTACTCCGAATTTCAGACTTTTCCTTTTCCCGGTAGTCCACTGTCGTAAATGCTCTGTACAAGTTTTACAGACAATATGTGGTGCCCAGGTTTTATCCTGATCACCAAGCCTAACACCAAAATATCCAAGATAAGCCCTCTTTACAAAGTCACTAATAGCTTTCCTCTTTTCCAAGAACGTGTATTCTCCCTATATGTAGCAAAAAATATCTGGATGATGTACACAGCTTCTTCTACTTGAACTCATTTCTATTCAACAACACAAATACAAATATTCACATTAACAATCTACTTTTTAGATTTACTTTTCAACAACTCGTTACTAAAGAGAAATTTCACATGACGCTAAGTTCTATCTATCTGTACCGCGGGAATTCACAAACTAACCTCAACTCCCAACTGCAGTTGAAGTTCACTTCAGACTGTACCGCTCCATATATCGGATTTCTATGGAACTAACTGGATGACACTAAATAGGATTAAATCCCACTTGTTAACAGTTTGTCAACCAATCAGTTATATATCTCATATTGTTAGTCTTCTATTTGTAATAAACGAATTAAAATAATAATTATAATAAATATTATTATTTTAAATTCAATGTGTTACAAATGACGACTGATACTAAGGAAAATATAGAAGAATCTATCTCTTGTATAAATTTTACAACACTCATACTTGAAAGTATTAAATAGGAAAAAGCATTGATAGATAACTGAATTTATCTAAAAATCTAGAGCTGATACAGAAAAACTGCTATCATAATTAGATGTAACTTTTACAACCGCGGGAAATGTACTATTCATATTTCCCTAATTGTAATAATAGCTACAATATCTCCACTAAGAAGCGCCAAAGTCGGTGACAGACTTTACATATTATTAGATTTAGTACTTAATTAAACCTAATTATATATATTCGAAAAAATTGATGTAAATATTGGATAATAGGTATCGTAGAAAGAATTAGTAAGGAATATTACTTTTTTCTCATTATAATAGAAGTGATGATCCATTGAAGAGATTGTTGTCTCATATGGATTCAATTGATGACACCATACAAGTATGGGTCGTTTTAATGGTTTTTAACTGTGCTATCCTTTTAAACTTCAAATTGAGATGAGAGTTTTTTCAAATTCATTCATTTAAGTTTATTTAATTCAGTTGTCAAGTGTGGAAGCATCAACCCATGTTTTGTTTTTCTGTTTTCCCTGAAGAAGTTCAGAAATTTGAACGAAAGCTAAGAAATTTAGCATCAATAAAGTATACTAATTAAGACCCAGTGTTCTACTACAACAAGCGCGCAAAAAGCGTCACATTGCGAATTTTTTTGGAAATTTCACTCATTTTCATACCAAATAACGCGCACAGTGAATTACAGAACAGACTTCGCTAAAAATGTTGCTTAAAATGTGTATGAAATAATCGAATCAGTATTGTCCGTAATATTAGTATGAAAACCATTCTGTGACAAAAACAGCGGAGCCTTTTTTAACTATCTATTATTATCTGTCGAATTCGATCCAATTATCTGAGAAATTTCAAATCCCAAATGTCAATATATTTTGAAGCAAAAATGCCTAATATTTCATCATACAGTAACAAGTTTCAAGAGATGAAGAAAGAGAAACGCAATAAGTCGTCCAATTTCATGTAGCTTAAATTCGGGAAATGGACCAGATTTCATTGAGAATTAGATAGGATCAAAGAAGCAATCGATATAAATACCGAAAATAATTATGAAAGGATTAGTAACGATTTGTTTGTAAATTTGCTCACATCACAATGAATTATTTTGTAAGTATTATATTTTCAATTAAAAGCCATATTCATTAAATATATTTTTGGGGGATATTTTTCATTAAGAAATTATTTACCAAAAAATTATTTCAAGGTTGTTATCGCCGCCATTTCCATGGTATCTGTGGCTAACGCAGGTGCCATCTTAGGAGGTGCAACAATTGCATCTGCACCACTTGTTGAATCAAGGGTTGCATCAGTTCCATTGGCTACCTCTTCGGTGCATTCCTCCAGAGTTATCACTAACTCAGGATTGGTAGCTTCACCCCTTACTACCTCCATCGTTGGATCCCCAGTTTTGTCTTCAGGTTTGATCCAAGGACCAGTTTTGTCCAGATCCATCGTGAGTCCACAACTCGTTGGTTCACCATTGCTGGCTTCTTCTCCCCTGTTGGCAAGAACCATTGCTACCCCAAACATCGTTGGCTCCCCATTGATCGGTTCAACCCTTGTTGGAAGCCCAGTGTTATCGAGAAGCATTGCCGCTCCTGGATTGGTATCGTCCCAATTGGTTCATTCAAACATTATTGGACAACCAATTCTTCGCTCTTCAGGGCTCATCGGAACTGCAGGACTTATCCAAGGACACGGTCTCTTAAGAAATCAAGTCATCACCCCCTGGTGAAGAGTTTTAACAATTTCGCTAAAATGAAATGTAAATATATTTATTTATTTTTTCAATGAAATTAAATTTTGAATATTGAAACATGATTCTGTGAATAAATGTTCAAATCCAAAGACGTCTTATCTAATTCATACTATTTTTCATAAAGTGGATTTCCACAGTAAATGGTGTTCTACATATTCGACAATATTCTGAAATACTCACACATGCTTAGACAAAAAAAAAGATTTGAAAGGACTACGTAACGTCAGATGACTTTTGCACTCTAATTAAACTACTTGAGAGCAATCACATCTCCGAAATATTAGTTTGTCAGAGACCTGTTAACTGTTCGAATTAACAAGTATATAGTTGATTTGATAACCGGCAGAGCTGTGCCAAAGCATTGTGCTTAGTGCTCGTGAAAGCACTCTAAGCACTTTAGTGCTTCCGAGCACTTTTCAAAGGCTAGTGCTTAGTGCTTGTTTTTCGGAGCACTCTCGCGAAAATCTTAGTGCTTAGTAATCCACTAAGCACTAAGCCTTTCCGAATTGTTGAAGTAGGGTCAATATAAGCAGGTACGGTATTTGATTTTTTTATGTGCGCAAAGATAATATGATCGTTTTGAATTAATATTCAGTATTTCTTCAGTCACCATTGATTTGACTTTATGGTTATGAAGGCCAGAAAATTTTTTGGTTTTGCGCGCTTGTTACTAGTGTACTGTCCAAATGTCTGTAATTTCCGAATATCGAGCCGAAAATGGTTTCAATCCATTGAGTTCGACTTCTTGATGGAGAAACCTTGGTCAAATTTAAGTAGGTCAGGCTGGCCGGCCCTCCGATCATATACTCTCTATCTTCCGAAGGAGGTGACCCAGAGTTTTCATTTTTCAGAATAGGTTGATCGTTCAAATATCTCGGTCAAGTTCGTTATTGGGCCAAATCCATCGTTAGTTATCAGCATTCAAAATTTGATTTTCGCCTAGAATATTCATCTGATCAATTTATAATTTAGAAGGTGTTTTAATGATGTTAAATTAAATGGTTTTCCAAATTTCGAGATAATCGCCACTCTAGAAAATTTATTAAAAACTCCCAAAAAAATCTTCTTTTATTAGAACCGATTCTTTATAAGATATTCGTCAGATATCTATGATGTTTCTATGGACGTTGTTGATTTCCTGAATATAATTAAATATCATCAATCCTGAAAATATATTATAATTTTATGGAACCGAAAGCGAATAGATTGGAAATTTTGAATTCTCATTCCTTGTTACTATAAGCCTTCGTGTCTCATCACAAAAAAGGGATCCAAAATAGGAAAATTTCTATAAACAATCTGATTATCAGCTACATTTGATTTCATAACGATTTTTGGATGAAATTATATGGTATTCACCAAAATGTGTTTTGTGCATTGTAGGTCAAATGCTTATTCTTCAATAATTTATGTTTCCATTGATGACACTTCATGAGTCTGAAGTTGTTTAAGGGCTAAATTGTGTTCGTATAAATGCATGTTTATATCGTATCACTTATAGAACAAACGCGTTGAGACTGATTTGCAGCATTTTCAGATTTTTCACTTATATGCTCCATCCAAATATTGACAAGAATAATTAAGTAAAATGTTTGTAGCTCATAGTTCACATTAGTATTTCAAAACTACAAGTATTATACAAGGTGATTCATTGGTAAATGAACAAAAGCTAAAGGTAGTTAGAGGACACCGAGCTGAGTCAGAATAGCACTTATTTTTAGGGTCTATCTCTCTTCATATTCAAGGTCAGACTGTTTTATTGATTTTGTCATCTTTTTCAATTACCCATAACTTTCGAACCACCTTAAATATTTTCATTATGTTTGGAACGTTTATTCTCTTCAACAACTTCTTCACACCGATATTAGGAATACATTTTATTTCAGGACCGGCTTGGGAAAAATTTAACCTTGAAAAACACCTTCTATATCAAAATTCCTTGAATTTCATAGGATATTCGAAGAAAGGATGAAAAACTAAAAGGAGCAAGGTATTTTTCGTTCTTGCGCATGAGATTTTAGCACACAATAAATTATGTAAAACCTGAATAGTCATACAACACTGTAACCAAAATTTTAAAAATCTCAATTTTATGACCCTTAACTTTCGAATCCGCCCTATATATTCTCATGATATTCGGTACGTTTATTCTTGTCATCAACTTCTGCATGCGGACATAGTAGTTGAATATTTTTCAGGTCCCACCTAGTAAAAATGGGTAAATTGAACTCAATAAAAAAAAACACCCTGTATATTGAATTTTTTTTGGATGTGATAGAATATTTGGGAAGAAAATAAAATGCTGAAGACAGCAAGGTGTTTTTTCGTACTTGGGCATGCGATTTTAACAGACAGTAAACCTTGTCAAACCTGAATATTCAGACAACATAGAAACTAAAATTTCAGAAAACTCAATTTTATGCAGTGATTATTTCTTATCCGATTGAACTTTTCGGGTAATTTTTAGAGTGTTTCGTTCTTAGGACTCATTTTATCGTTTATTTTTTATTTAGATATTTGTTTGATAAATTTTATCTTATCGTTTTCACTGGTGAAAAGAAATCGGAATCATAAAAGATTTCTTAAACTATAGACCTTTGAATTTCATTGTGTTTCGAAAGTATGACCTAAAAAATTCCATTGAATCGAAAAAATTGAGATTTCCTGAAAATTTGGTTTCTGAGTTGCCTGAATATTCAGGTTTTACTAGATATATTATGTGCTAAAATCACATGCGCCAGTACAAGAAATACCTTGCAGCCTTCAGTATTTAATTTTTTTCTAAATATCCTTTCAAATTTGAGGAATTTTGATACACAGTGTGTTTTTTGTTGGTTGAATTTGAGTTATCCAATTAATATGTCTGCATGAAGAAGTTCTTGACAAGGATAAACGTTCTAAATATCATGAAAAAATATAGGGCGGTTCGAAAGTTATAGGTAATAAAATTGAGATAAAGATTCCATATTAATAGAATTAGTTTATTATACAAATATAAGTCAAGTTAGTTATTGGGTCAGACCTGTCCGATAGCTCAGCAATTATGAATCTGAAATTGGGTTATAATTGATGACACTCAACTACAACAACTTATATATGGTATAGAAATGTGGAAAGAATGCCAGATCGAAGAATTTGCTGAACTGTAAGTTCACTCAACTTCCATTTAAGATATATGTTTATTGATTCTTTCACACTCATTGTGCTGGCTGATTTTGAATCGCACTCTTTTTAAGTTTGAGAAAAGACTTTAGAACAAGCGCGTAAAAGCTCCTGATCTCACGTCAGTGCTTTCCACATTTTTTCAGTAATGTTTTCTCGCTTATAAAATAATTGGTCTTCGATTATCAATTCAACTTTATGCATTGATTAGGAACAGCCATTCAGATTCAGATCGACGAATAAGATTAACTAGTAGCAGAATGTAAATTGAATGCATGCGTTTCACAAAACAAATAAAATGGCTTTTGAGTTTTCAATGCGAGAAGTTAGTTACTCTTTGAAATATTGAAATTAGTATAGATTAATTACTGATTATATTATAAATATCTCAAGATTTCAAATTAAAGCAGTATTTTTAATTACCTGTTTATATTATCCTTATGTTATTAATTTGGCTCCGATAACCAGAATGCCATGTTAAATTTTGATTTTGTCTGGATATTATTGATAGAAAAATATCATTTTAAAACAATTTTTTTTTAGTCCAGAATAATCAGTTGCATATTAGATTTTTATTCAGTTTTGTTCCACTCAATTTGGCTATATTTTATTCACCTAGTATAATAGTGAATTCAAGCAAAAAATTGAAATTTTCTTTTGTGTTCGTAATTGAAAAAAAAATTGTTTATTGAATTTTTATTAGTCTTCATTGAGAGAGCTAAAATAATACAAAAATATTGAACATTTTCTATCGCAACAGTTGAGGAAGTAGATGGAATACTTAAACTTTCTGTCTCTGGTTGCTCATCAATGTTTTCACTAGCAAGATTGGCTGATATGGAGGAAACACCTAGATGAAATAAGAAAAATGTTTACATACTGTAAACCCATAAGAAACAAAATATTGTAACTAATATAACAATAATGCACCTGCTTCATTATTACGCACTGCTAGAAAGTTTACATCATTTACTTTCACAGGAAGATTTTCTATCTCAACAGTTAAGGAGGTTGGTGTAATACTTTCTGTCTCTGGTTCTGGTTGCTCATCCATGTTTTCTCTTGTATGATTTGCTGACATGGAGGAAACACCTAGGTGAACTAAGGAAAATGTATAAATAGTCTAGACCCATAAGAAACGAAATATTGTAGTAAATAATATATTGAGGCACCTGCTTTATCACTACAAACTGGTAGACAGCTTTCATTAATCAGTTTCACAGGACGATGGCTCAAAAAACTTAGAATTGATGGAATTGCACCTTTCCTCAGAGTTTTTGTACAATGAACATTAACATAGTAATCATACTTTTGAAAATGTTGGCTACATATTTTAGATGAAGAAGAGGGCTCAAAGTCGATTCTCCCTACAGCTTTTATCCATTGTTTCTTCAATTTTTCATCCCTTGGAAAACTGTGAATAAAATGTTTTCAGTATTTATGTAAGTCTAGAAATATGAATACTTACGAATGGAATTTTATATTTTGTCCCTTTTTCAATCTGGCCGTACAATTGAACGCTGCACAACCGTGAGGCATCTTGAAGACTTCAGAAACTCCAATAAGGGCCCGCAAAAATTCGGCAAACGTAGACGATTATACTGTAAAATTCAATTAGACTAAACTTTTTCGATAAATTTTCATATAAACTAAGACCCATTCCCATTGGCGTTATATATTTGATACTACGTCAATGAATCTTTATTTATTAAGGCTAAGAATATATGTATATATTATTCCAAGAGAAATTTCATTAAATACTTACCGCTACTTTCTTTCGATAGTAAGATCAATACTTTTAGAAATCAAATCGATCAAAACAACAACAAGATCAATTCAGAATAAACTCAAAATAAGATATAAATTGAGGATATCTCGCACGAGAAATAAATGTTTTGAACATATGATTTTGACGTTTACTCAACTAGCTCCATCTCTCTCGTTCATATCCGGCATGCGGGAATTTTGCTCAGAGGGCTAGTCCATTTAGATAATACGTCAATGGTTCTACTTCAATTCCTACTCCTACATATATTATTTCGACTCGTGAAGAAGGTTGACGGATCGTTTGGGTGCATTGCAGCAACATGCAATGCTGAACTGAATTGTTTGTTGCAGCAATATAGGGGTGTCCAAATGAAATGAAAATCTATTTGATTTGATTGAATTCATTATGTAAATCTCGAATATTATAATTTCGTTTTTTATATGTTATACTGATAATATTGAAAGAAGTTTAACTGTATCCCTCACATTAAACCACCTCACTTCTGAAACTAGGAGTTTTTGGGTGAATTTAAAATTACTTGTCTCCTAGAATACTTTATTACTAATAATTTACAAATTATTTACAGTATTGGCAAAAACACAAACACAAAAACATCATTTATATTATTTAAACCGATACATTCGAAATTATATCAGCTAATTTTATAAGTATCTTTATCTCACTTGAGCATTGGACGCCCATTGGCTGGTTTTTCACTAATGCATCAATTGTGCACTTCAACCATTTCTGGGTTGTTTATTAAATAGTGGCTGTTCAGTTCCAGCTTGATTACAGATTTCTTTATACCATGAACAGGTCGAAGAAAAGGGGGTCCTTTGTTGTTAGGCGCCATTGTTAGGTTATTCAAAGCGTTGGTAGATACAACAACAAACGTTTTGGTTTAGTTTTGGGTATTTTTAGAAGGTAAAAGGATCTTTTAGAGTTCAGTAATAAAATAGTATGAAGAGTGAATTATTTGTAATCTGGTCACTCCGGTGAGCTTTTGTTAATTATGCACTACTTAGATATTCTGGTAAAAGAAGACGCAAATGTTTATTCATTTACTTGAATGCTAGATTTCGCTTGAATCAATATTTACGTTTTTCTCTTTTCACTAGGGCCGCTGCTAGAACTCCATGACCTTACCTGTGTTCCTGCTTCCCTGGCTCAAACAATATTCATAGGGATTGTTCACATACCTTAGGACCATGACTATGACGATGGTTATGGTTAGTTATTCTTTTGCATATCTATACTATTTTATTGAAATTCCCATAATGGCCTTGGTTGTTGTTCTTATCGTATTACTGTAGTTGCCATTATTGCCATGACTGTTATTCTTATAGAATTATTGAGGTTGCTATAATTGCCATGATTATTATTATTCCTGTGTTATTGAAGTTGTTCCCATAACAATATTTTGGTGTCTGCAAATAACTGTCTTCACTCTTATTATGTAGGATAGGAGGGTATTATTACTTCGAAGCAACACAAGTTACCCAAGAACCTCCCCTGCTCCTACGATGGATTTCCAACCAGTCACATTTCACTGATGTCACGCATAACCTTACATATCTTGGCTTGTTCCTTCATTAGCCCAGAATTACTTCCAGAATTATTGCATGGTCTAATTTGGGTATTATTTGATAGATTGATCCCTATTGCTTCACCTTGTAATGTCATAGTTTTATTGTATTGATCATATAGGGATTTTTTGTTGCCTAAGGTTTTTTCCCCTTCATTTTTTCAGAACCTGAATAAAGATTTAATCGTTTATCATTGTGTATCATTCACCCACTTTGTTTCCCAATAATTTTTACTAATCTAAATTATCACGAGTCTGAATTACTAGTTACACATATCGTACCTACCCTTGCAAGACGATCACGTTAAATCGCCAAATTTTTGTATCTGGAGTCATTCAGACTCCATTGTTTAAGTTAGTTTTATTAATAAAGTTTGTTATTCTCTTCGAAAGAGAAAGTGGCCAATGTTACAAACGTATTGAAGAGAAGATATATTCGTTTATTTACCACCTGTATATACAGAAATTCCAGATATAATTTACAATATGTTCTACTTTATATAGATTGATCATTACACGAGGAATTCAATATCCATTTCTTCCATATCCTCCATATCCATTTAGTGAAACTCCATTGGATGAACCGTAGCCGATATTGCCAAGATTATTTTGTCCCCCACTCACATAAGATGCTGATGTTAATCCAGGAGACGCAACTACTCTTGTAGCAATTGGTACGCTGTGTACTGAAATAAAAATAATACATTTTATTTATTCCCAAATATATGAACCATAGTTTTTCCGAATTTATTTCAGATATTCTTCAGCATTAATTATCCCATTTGTCACGAAATCAGGTGATTGAAATGTTTGAATTTCTTCTACGACCATGATGTAATCTATCCACTGGAAAAACATTTGAAAAAAACCTGAATTAAAGTAATGGAGATATAAAAAAATCTCAGTTATTCATTATTTCAGTTATTGTTTCAGTTGTAAACTCTTTCTTCGATCTTAACTATCCCAGAAACTTAATTTTTGTTCCTATTTATGGATATTTTAGAATCCATTTTATCTTTCAATTATTTCAGTTCATTTTAAGTATAAACTTCTCGGACGATTCTAAACCCTCAGGTTTTATTTTCAAGCTCTTCAAACTCATATTGTGAAAATTTCGTTATACAAATGGATTTCTGACTACCACATTAGTTTTAGTTATCTGCTCAAGATATTGGAAGGAGTACCGTCTTCTTTGCATGCCTTATTTCCTGAGTATTCATAATTTGAATCGTCGATTATCGAGACAGGTGTGTCTCAATCTTTCTATTCCAATCAAAAAGCACTGTGAATAGCTGATGCCAACAAGTCAGTTTGGCACGACGATTGCTGCACAATGAATTTCGTGAGGTTCGTTCAACATTAACCATTTTGCTCAGATACAATCCATGCTATCCATCAAATACTTATAGAAGATCCTTACGTGACATATCTTCAAATAGAAGCATCCATGGACATTTCGATGACGTCAATCCATTTAATATTGAATGAAGTACATTCTCGTTTCTCCATAAACCGCTCTGAAGAAGGCTTGTGTCAATTGATTACAAAATGCTCCAGAAATTCAATCGATGATGCTTCAAACACAGTCTATTGCGTCATAACTTATGTGATTCTATGCATATGAGCCCGAAATTTAGCAGCAGCCGACCGTATTGGTCTTCCAAAATGAACAAAATCTAACCAAAGTTGTTCGCGAACGAAGGAACCCCTTTGAATCAATTAGTGGTCACTTCAATTAATTAATAGACATAATGGAACAGTTCCTGTTGTATAAAATTATTATTTCGGCAATAACCATCATCTTTTATAATATATGATGGTTGTTGCCCAAATAATGATTCTTCACGAGTTCCATCATCAACAATTTCTCGTTAACAACTAGTTCCTGTTGTGGAACTTAAAACATATAATTCTAAGTAGTGAACGAACACTGCTCTGTAACAAATATCAGTTAAGCCGTTCAAAATAATGATGTTTAGATATTTGATTCGGAGAATGATGAATGCTTCAAATACAGGTCCATCGTGTATCGATCTTCAAAGAGTATATTCAGAAAAACCACAAAGCCAATCTCGATGATAAAATTTTGCATTAATTGCCAGGCTCGAAAAAATAAATAAAGGTCATCGTTGTAAAAGTTTCTGCATACCTATCCTTTGTTGTGTGATGCTGCTAGTGGCAAGAGGGGCAGATTGAATAGCTGGTCCAGTAGAAATCACACCCGTACTGTATATTCCACCAATAGGGGCACCAGAGTATCCACCAGCTAGTATCCCGGCTTTTGCAGAGGCAGCCAAGACCACGAGAAGACCTAGGAGTATCTGAAACAGAAAATCAAACACGGTATTCAGTAAAAGAATATTCTGAATAAATTTACAAAGGTCTAACGTGGAATTAAGAGCTGTTGTGCACTTGATGTTAACAATATTAATGATAATTATATGAATATTATCGCTGATTCTGGAACAGTGCAATATGAAAACAATGAACAAACAAAGAAACAAACATCTTTCGTTAACAGTAACCAAACTCACAGAAGCCCTTCAGATTTATTCCAAACACAATACAGTTCCACTTAAAACAGTAATATATCATCTCACTAAATACCTTCACACAGAATAAAGACATGTCATCCAGTGAAACTTCATATATTTCAATGAAAAAAACGATAATTCCGAAAAACTATAGTTCCAATGGTGCGAGCTAGCCACGATTAACGTAGAATGTCCCAGAAAATCAAGACCTCAAGTGCAACTGGGATCTTCGGAATTATCGTTCCTTATTATTAGTTTAGTTAGCAGTGGCACAAATTATTCCCTTTTAATATATTTTGTTGGATCTTCAAACGAGATATTTATACATTATTATGTCTCAATTGTATATACAGGTTCGAGGTTGTTCTAGTGTGTCTATTAGACGTTTTTGGAATCTGAAAATTGAGATTATGATACTGTTCGAACTTCTCTACCAAGCAAAAATATTTCTGGAGCCTGAGCATTTTTGTTTATACAAGAAGAGAAAATAAATTTGTTAAAATGAAATGTTTTGTTCTTTCTGTTTCTGATGTGATTGCGTGTTTAATTCTGAATACATTTTCGTTAAAATTATCGTATCAACTCGACTTGTTTTCAAAAAACAACAAAAAAGAGGAAAAAGAGTCAAATATTCATAGTTTAATTCTCAACATCCTGAGCGGAAAGGAATCTCATAATGTCGAACTATGAGAATATGGAAAGGTCATGCAGCTTTTGAATTTCGTAAATATCAGCTCAGTTGTAAACTGTGATTACAAATTGGCTTTAAGGTCTGTTTTTCAAATTAGAAAGCTATTTTTTATGATTGCATTGGATTCCGCGAAGGAAAATAAGTATATAGTACTCTCAATTTTTCGGATAAGTGCATATAAGCAAAATAATCAAAAAATTTTCGTTGAGTTCTTACCATGGAATGCATTATTGAGCTTTGAAAGGAGAGATAAAGAACGAACGAAATACTACAATACTTTATGTTCCTAGAATTGAATCATGTTATTTATATACTTCATTCAACCCCAGCCACAATGAAATTCGATTATAATGCCCTAATTCGTCAAGCAAGTGTAACATTTTTCACTTGCTATGAAAATGATATTCTCTCATATCACTCTGCTATTATTATGTAATCTCAAACATATTCATTATAATATTATAATTCCGCTATTCTAGTCAAATGTGAAGAGCATTTGATTGATGTTGTATTTTCATCGATAACTTATTTAAGGTAAATGAATATCGAACCAGATTTCCCTCAAATCACTTCATGAAACACAATGAAAGTAGTTCATAAATTAATGAGTGTTGGCTGCGTTTAACATTATAGGACGTCGGAATTTGCACTCCCTAAATCAAGCGTATCATTCTTTGCATACACAGACTCAATGTGGCTTCGTTGAGTGCACCATGCCCACACACATTTTTGTGTCGCATCCCAGTTTGCCGTGACGAATTTCTAGGCTACCTGTAATATTTATTTCTATAAATGGTTGTAGGCTCTTATGATAGGACGCCTAAAGGATCCCCACAGGTGAACTTAAGCATGTTTTCTTCATTTTCGAAATATCGATATCGTATGATGAAAATGGATGAAAATATCTACATTCAAAGTAATGTACAATCTTCGTGACGTCTGGTTTATTATGTATCGATTAACAGTGGTTTAAGCGTCACTATTTTTCTATTTTTAAAAACGATTGATACACAGCTATTTTCTGTGTAGATATATCATTGCTTTTCGATGGAAAAAAACCGTTCAAAACCAAACTTATCCAAATATTATCCGGAATCTGTCCCATCGAAATAGGTGGTTTCTTGATTCCGATCGTAATCGTACGCACACAGAAGATGCGAAATGCCCTGGTCGGCCAAATGAGCCAGTTATTCTGAAAAACATTGAAAATACAATAATGGGCTTTCGCGAGGTGATGTTGCAAGATATAAGTAGCGTCATCATAATAGATTAACATAAAATGCTGTTTTCGAAATCGGTGTCACGTCTGCTCACATCAGAGCAAAAAGACTACGAGAAGAGGATTCAAAGAGCTGTTTCGAGGTTTAGCATCCGCATTATATAAAATGAGGAAATTTTCTTTTGCGTTCGTTAGTAAGCTAAAAATTTTCGTTTGTAGGTCAAGCACACTTGTGGAAAAGCACCGCACTCCGATGAGTGCTAACTTCACGGGCCTCCACTTGAAGATTATTATCATAAAAATTGTGAATTTGGAAAGTCCACCATTAGAATCTGTTTGTGAGACACAAATTTTCGATTGTAAGGTTAATCTAAAGTGAGATAAATAACAACCTTAAAGTGCAAAATTTGCACCCACGTTTTCGAAAAAGAAGCAGATTTATGAGTCAAAAATATTCAAAAATGTGGAGCTAACTTTGCACTTTGAGAATGCCTTTTTTTACTTTAGGTTAATAAACAAACAAAAATTATCCACTTACAAATAGTTACTAACGGTGGACTTTCCAAATGAATAATTCATTAAACCAGCTAATGCAGGAAAATTTCAATTATATTCCGAAACAGTGGGAGCTACCTTCACACTATTGAATGCTATTTTCTGATTGTAATTAATTTAATAAAAATTAAAAGTGAATGTTCTTTTAGTTCCTAAAGAAAGTCTTTCAATTTTTAAATTTCGAGAAATATGAAAAATAAAATACCCGTGTAAGTGGTATTCAGCGGGATGCTTGTTTTTTTCACCAGTATTTTTGAATTACAAACGAAAATTTCAGTCTGGTAAATAGTTACTAACGACACACTAACCAATACAAAAAACTCGTTAATTTTCAAAATGTGTATGCTAACTTCACACTTCAAGATTGATTCAGAGTTTTCCTGAAGTTTATTTCTAAGTTCAAATTCCCTTCTCCTAAAAAACAATCAATAGTACGAATATCACGTCCATCGAAAACCATCTATTATAATAATATGATGCATAGTAAGGTCTAGCGCCTAAACGAATCAACCGATTTGCATCAATTTTTTTAAATTAACGGTAGGCATCTAACTGATGCAGAAAAATAATAACAAGTGCCAAAAATCTATAATTTCTCTAAAAACACAAAAAACTTTAAAATTAATGGTGTTTGGTATGTTTTCGCTGTAGATGGGGCCACCGCTCAACAAATTTTTACTGATATGGGCTTTAATTTCTTCTTCTTGCAAAGTCACCATTACCGTCATATAACTCATTAAAAATATTTGTAAATTTGATTAACTTTATTTGTATTTAAATTATAACATGTGACTTATATATCATATGGTAACATTGCTAGAAGAGGAAAAACACTTTATTTCAGTAGTTTTATGTAGGTTTAAAAGGGTGAAGTGAATTTTAATTAAACCAGGGTAATTGAAGACTTTAAAAATCAATTCCATTTTTCTCAGTGGAACTCGATTTGTTTATTCAGACCCATTAAACAACCTCACAAATCGAGTTTTTTGGCCAAAATATATTGCTGAAATAAACGAAGATGCCAAATAAAGTCAAGATACATTTAAAAAAACAAATTTTTGACAATAGTTTGGTAACTATGGTCTGCTCAATAAAGCATACAGATGATGATATTATTTATGTTTTTCCGGCTCAGATACAATATAAAAACTAGGAGGCGTAAATGTGATTAACTATATTTGTATTTAAATTATAACATGTGACTTATAAATCATATGGTAACATTGCTGAAGAGAGAAAAACTTTATTTCAGTTGTTTTATGTAGGCTTTCAATTTAAATGGTTGAAGTGAATTTTTGTGAATAAAATCATTTGTAAATTTGCAATAGTTAAAATTTTCAAATTTTGTTATTTGAATAAAATTACCTTAATTGACGAGCTTGATTTAAAGTTTGATTTTAAGTTTATTTTAATTTCCAAACCTACGGAGTAAGTTTATTTAGAAAATTATAATTGCAAAAGATATTGAAAACCCAAATTTGGATGGTTATTCTCCATTTTTGGGTAAAAATTTAAAACGGGTTACGTCCGATTTTTCAATTTTGAGTTAGATCAATTGTAAAATTTTAATTTACAATGGAGACACGATGACGAGGCAGACCAGTGGGTTCTCGAAACGCTACCCGGTTAACCCGAACTGAAAGAAACCGACGCTGCGTTCATAACAATTCTTTTCCTACGAGGTAAACATACTATTTTTCCGCAAATCGTTTAAAATTCGACAGATATTGATTGATTTTAAAAAAAACGCGATAATTTTATTCCCAAATAAATGGTGCTTTGAAATTCCTAATAAAATTACTTGGGTTACTATGGAAACGTATTGAGGTTGAATTGTCAAGCTTGACGCTTATAAATTTAATTGCTGGTGTTCTCGAAAGTAAAATGATAAGTGATGATAACATTTCCATTCCTGGGACTCCTCCAGAGCTGGTTGAGGCAGTGAATACTGCTTCATTAGAATTATTGCCAAAGAAATCAAGAGAAAAGTACGAAAATGGATACAGACGTTTTATGGATTATCGCATGAGTAAAAATACGAGTTCTTTCTCAGAAAATGTTGTAATGGCATACTTCCTAGACCTTTGTTTAAAGATGAAATCTTCAACATTATGGGCCAATTATTCAATGCTGAAGTCAACCCTTGCACTTAAACACAATGTAGATATATCTACATACTCAAAACTTCGTTCTTTATTGAAACGGCAAGCTAAAGAAGAAATTGAAAAATTGAAATTGAAATTGAAAAATTTATCCAGGAAGCTCCAGATAAAGAAAATTTAATGATTAAGGTAATGTACAAGTTTTTAATTTCTATTTAGATTATAGCTTTATTTATTTTTTAGGTGGCTGTAATATTTGGTATTTCTGGGGCCTGTAGAATGGATGAGTTAGTCCGAATGACTGTACACGATATAGAAGATTTAGAATCTAAGCTTTTAATCAGCATACCAGATTCGAAAACCAACAAACCAACATCATTTGTAATTAATCAGATCTACTTGAATGTTTATCGAAAGTATGTTTCGTTAAGACCAGAAAATATGAACAGTGACCGATTTTTCTTTAAATATCAAAGCGGAAAGGGTTGTAGACAAGTGGTAGGAATTCATCAATTTAGAAAAATGCCCAAAATAGTTGCTACTTATTTGAACTTGGTAAATCCGACAGAATATACTGGTCACTGCTTTCGTCGGTCTCCTGCAACAATATTGGTTGACTCTGGTGCCAACATAACTAGTTTAAAGAGGCATGGCGGATGGAAGTCATCAAACGTTGCTGAAGGATATATCGAAGAATCGCTTAACAATAAGGTTGAGGTGGCAAATAAAATTTTCACAGTACAAAATATTCAACAAAATGACCCTTCCACCCTGCATGTTGTCCAAAATGTTTCTCATAGTTCTAAGAGTGTTCCTCCAATGTTCAATAATTGTACTAACTGTCAAATTACTGCAAATATAACAAATTGATCTTAAAAATGTATTCAGCAATGACTTGATGTTTTCAAAATATAAATTAATTCCTTATAAGCAATGAGTTTTCTATCATTTATGTAGAACACTAACATTTCTGATGTACTGTTTGACATTTTTTTTTCCGATTTGAAGTAAAAATATGTATTTTCGAACGAATAATTTGGGGCTTTTCCTATAAGTTTGAGGTGAATGGAGTCTGCTAGCAGGAGATGGAAAATTTCCTGTGGTCTCGTTTTCGCCGGTCGCCCCAAAGTTTCAATGAGCCAAGAGCCGACACGGAACAAAATGCCAACTTAATTAATTAACATTAACTTTAACTTCTGTGATTGCTTGCAATCAAGTATATGAAAGAACAATTATACCTTTGTAGAAGGAAATGCTACGACAATGAATTTTGAGAATATGTAAGATATCAATAACATCCATACATGAACCAATTTTTGTTTAAATACGCCGGATATCTTATGAGGAATAAGGTATTGGAAAATTATTTCTGCGAAATTTGACAAGCCTTTTTGTTTCAACCTGATTAAAACATCTTAAGTTACAACTCGATCTGATGGACATTCTAAGAATTTTAGAGGAAACCAAATGTCAAATGCTTATAACTCCTGAACCACTGGACGAATTTGGCTCAACATTGAACTTAACCGAGAGATTTGGACAGTTAACCGATTCTGAAAATATGACCACTCAATCTCTCAGATCGGATGCTGCCTGACATCGGTCGGACTTATAAATTTAGTTCCAGTTGGAAGCAAATCAATCGAAATGGTTCATGTATGATGAAATTATGTGTGTTGTCAATATTGATAAAAGCCTAATTAGTTTTTAGGTGAAGGGAATTTAAGCTCCGCACAAAACTTAGGAAAAATTATGAGCCGTTATATAGGTTTGTTCATTCTTCATGGCGGTTGTATTAGTGAAACATTGTTCCAGAGTACGGAAAAAATATCTACAAAAAGCGCGTAAAAACTTCTGACCTCATTTCAGAGCTTTTCTACATTTTTCTCCTGACCCGAGGGCTTCTCAATTTGCTGTAATATCTAATTCTTGACTTTTCGACTAAAGTGATATCTATAAGTTTGGTTGGACTCACTGATGAATAATCCGGGATCAAAATCAATTCTGTTTGTTCCTCTGATTATCCTACGGATGTGATTTTTCCTAGTTTCAATCGTTTCGCAAGGAATTTAATTAGAGCGCCTAAGCATCCGGACCTGACGATATTGCTTGAACTTTTTTTAGTGTAATGACTTTGGTTTGGGGTTATATCCATATTCAGTACAATCCGTCGAGACTTGGCGTTGCAGCGCCGGCCGCTCCGCCGTATCATATTCGTACGAAACGCAGACATATTCCATATTATCTAATTATGATAAAATGCTCTACAGGAAAAAAAAAGTCTTTCATTTGTGACCTTTTTCTCTATAATCATTCTCCTCATCCTCAGATTCGATCCAATAGGAATGACCAAAATATTGTTTCTTTCGAGTATTTTGTTCTTCATTATTGTTTTTCTAGTGCTCTCTGGTACAATGAATAGGGTGTTGAAATTTCATAAAAAAATTAAATTTTCATCTGTAATATTCACACGACAATATCAATTGAAATGATCTCTTGTAGAAGGTTTGGATAACAGTCATGCATATTTTGGCATCAATAGATTTATTCCATTTCTTGGGTTTCTCACTACTACTGTACAGATTGGTTGAATTGCATGAAAAACAAATATCACTTGAACTGAAGGTCCGTATCTTGTACTTTCTAAAATCATTAGTGTTTTCAGCAGATAAAATCATTTTTCATCTTTTTTCCTAAATTGCACCATTTTTGAGATATTTGAAGTTGGAAAGAATTTAATCGATATAATCATCTGATGAAACACGAGTGAGTGAATCATTTCTCAGAAGGAAAATAATGTTTTTAAACAATTCAGATTCAATAGTGGTTGCTGTGGAAGGTTGTGTGGAAGGAAGTTGTGTGGAGTTCATCTCTGATTAATGTTTATAAAGAATTGATATATAATTGGTGAATAGAGATTGTTGGTCTTTCAATTGTTATACCATTTATTGTAAATGCTAAGTTTTCGCAGTATTTCAACTGCTTCTTCAGAACATCTAAAAAAAAAAAGTACATACTTAAAGAATCTGTAGCACAAATTCGGAATTCCTCACAAAATTTCTAAAATATCTATGATTCATACATTGTTATGATGAATGTCATGATTATGACTATGTCAAATTAATTTCAAAACTTGTGAAAGAGAGAAATCCTCTTCTCATCACGTTCTGAAATTTGTTGGATGTCAGTTAAACCATTTTAAACCTCAATTCAAAGAAACCCAACATTGTGTAAGTTATTCATTCCATTTTGCAGTCATGTCTAGCCTTAACTTTAATTTATGTAACTTACAGATTCTTTAAGTATGTACTTTTTTTTTATTAGATGTTCTGAAGAAGCAGTTGAAATACTGCGAAAGCTTAGCATTTACAATAAATGGTATAACAATTGAAAGACCAACAATCTCTATTCACCAATTATATATCAATTCTTTATATATATATATATATATATAAATGAATGAATATATTTTCTTGGGATTGCGGTCACTAGTTCATTGAAACACGGTTTTCTATTAACCAAGCTTTCGGAACTTTATTGGTTCCTTCTTCAGGGCTAAAATACATACATTGTTTAATGGTACAGACATTGTGTAAAAACTTACAGATAGAATTAGTGTTTACAAAGGTTCATCTTCACAATTTTGAATAAATTCATTGGCATTTGTCAAAATTTGATCTTTGATATCTGGATGTAAAATATTATTATTATTGTGATCATTTCACATAGAATTTGATTTGTTCAAAGAATATTATTGTTATTTTTTTAAAATAGTAATTTATTGAAAAGGATTCAATGAAAATAGGAAAATGCGAAAAGGTAAAATTTGATTTATGGTAGATTTGACTGTAATTTTATAGTTAATAGAATATGGGAGTAAATAACACTTAAATTTTCTATATCTTTCCTTTTGTTCATTGAATTATTTTCTAGATAAATTTCAACCATCTCTAAGAAATTTCTTTTGTGACTGTTTTTTTCGTTATTAAGAATTTTGATGTTATTAAAATCAATATCATGTGAAGTTGTTGAAAAATGTTCCGAACAAATGAATTCAATCAGAAATCAAATCAACACGCAAAATCCACAACAACCTTCATTTTATTTCCCTCTACCTTTTTTCCCTGAAATAACACCAAAATTAAAAAAGATTTTTTCCAACAATTTTTCTATTAGAATTTCTGACAAAAATGTTATCAGCATTAATAAAATTTTTTCAAAACTAAAAGATCGAGATTCTATAACAAAAAAATCGGATGTGATATATAAAATAAATTGCTCAAGTTGTAATCTAAATTATATAGGTCAAACTTCAACCGTTTTACAAGAAAGAATAAATAGACATAAAAGTGACTGTAGATTAAATAAAAAATCATGCGCTCTCTCGGAACATTTTTCAACAACTTCACATGATATTGATTTTAATAACATCAAAATTCTTAATAACGAAAAAAACAGTCACAAAAGAAATTTCTTAGAGATGGTTGAAATTTATCTAGAAAATAATTCAATGAACAAAAGGAAAGATATAGAAAATTTAAGTGTTATTTACTCCCATATTCTATTAACTATAAAATTACAGTCAAATCTACCATAAATCAAATTTTACCTTTTCGCATTTTCCTATTTTCATTGAATCCTTTTCAATAAATTACTATTTTAAAAAAATAACAATAATATTCTTTGAACAAATCAAATTCTATGTGGAATGATCACAATAATAATAATATTTTACATCCAGATATCAAAGATCAAATTTTGACAAATGCCAATGAATTTATTCAAAATTGTGAAGATGAACCTTTGTAAACACTAATTCTATCTGTAAGTTTTTACACAATGTCTGTACCATTAAACAATGTATGTATTTTAGCCCTGAAGAAGGAACCAATAAAGTTCCGAAAGCTTGGTTAATAGAAAACCGTGTTTCAATGAACTAGTGACCGCAATCCCAAGAAAATATATTCATTCATTTAATAAAAACGGTCAAGAAAAATAGATTGAAATATATATATATATATATATATATATATCAGATTTATCAATGAATTTCCAATTTCCATATTTCTGAAAATTTTTCTTCTTTGTGGTCAATCACCAATTCCATTCTTTCAAGTCTTTCTTCTCAAGGGATTGTATTATTCTGATACTGTAATAAAATTTAGTTATTATTAACTTCATTATCGAATAATTAACCTCGTTAGCCAAAAGTTCAAAAGAATATATATATATATACACAAATTTACCGTTAGACATAGCAAAGGACTTTATTATTAAAAAATGGAGCGAAATAAAGGAATATACTGACCAACCCCGAAATGAATTTCTGAAAGCGATCGATCTATATGTTTTTCTAGTTCATATTTCCAATTCAAAAATGAATTTTATTGTCAAATTAATGGATGTGGCATGGGGGTTCCAATTTCTGCAGTAATAGCTCAACTAGTAATGGAGGATCTGGAAGAAACGGTTATAAAGAAATTAAAGTACAGAATACCATTTTTCAAACGTTTTGTTGATGACTGTCTTACAGCAGCACCTGAAAATGAAATAGAGGATATTATAAATGAATTTAATAGTTACCATCCTAATTTGAAATTCACCTGTGAGTTAGAAAAACAAAATAAAATCAATTTCTTAGATCTGACACTCATACGAACAAACACCAAGGTGAAGACAATTTGGTACACAAAACCAACCTGGAGTGGACGATATTTGAACTTTGAAGCCGCAGTTCCAATGGTTCATAAAAAATTTAGAAAGCACTGACGTGAGGTCAGTTGGCTTAGGCGCTCTTGTAAACCACTTACAATTATTTAAATTTTGAAAAATCATATCTCCAGAACTATTAGCTTGTCGAAGTCGAGAGTGGTATTTTTGTATACGTCTGATAAAACTGCGCCATAAAAAAAATTTTTATTTGAACAGTGTCATTTGAAAAAAAATTTTTTTTTTGTTACTCCGAACCTATTCGGCCGATTTGACCGAATAACGAACTTAGCCGAGATATTTATACCTCAAACCTATTCTGAAAGTTTCAACTCTCTAACTTCATCCGTTCGAGAGTTATCGTGTTCACGGAACGGACGGACGGACGGACAGAATCGATTTTGACCACGGATTATTCATCAGTAGGTCCAAACAAAACGATTGATACCACTTTTGCCCAAAAATTCGAAAGTCACAGACATTTGGGCAAATTGATAAGCACTCTGTTCGGGTGAACAAGAGCGCCAAAAAGTGTCGTATCAGGAATCGCTGATAGAGCTCTAAAACTCACTAGTCCAGAGTTCAGACAACAAACAATAAAAAAAGCAGAAGAAATACTAGCCATTAATAACTATCCTCTAAAACTAATAGACAAGATCTTCAAAATCAAAATCTTTAGCCTTTATAATACAGAACAACGAAAAACTAGAAGAACCGATATCGAAACCCAAAAATATGTATCCTTACCATATATACAGGGCTTATCAGAAGCACTAAATGCATCAATGAAGCATTATGGAATAAAAGTAGCACATAAAAACACAAATAATTTGAAATTCATAAACACAAAATTAAAATCAAAAATCCAAAATAATAAAATCTCGAATTGTGTCTACCGAATAAATTGTATGGATTGCCCAAAAGTATATATAGGACAGACAACACAATATATAAAGGGAAGCATAAATGGGCACAAATTTTGCAAATGGATTTTGAGAACTTTTCTATCCTAGAAAACGAAAAAAACAACAAAACTAGAAATATACTAGAAGTGATCCACATTAAAAAAGAAAAAGAAGTTATGAACGATAAAACAGACATCAAAAACTTGGCCCAAATTTATTTCAATCTTATAACATAATTAAGGAAATACAAATTTTCAATCTTCTACTACCAACAACATCTAGATTAAAAAGAACCAATTCAAACCCAGATTTGGGATTATCACTTGATGGTTAATTCGTACAGGTGTCGCAGCATTAAATTGGAATAAGAAGTTGAAAAACAAAATCCTGACAGCGCATCATCGTCATATTATTTCATTCATGTCTGAGGAAAATATTTAATATTTGAAGATTTTTTAAAGTTTGATTTATAGAAGAAAATAATATCTTGACGGACGATTTCGGAGAAGTACGTAAAAGCTTTGTGTTGTTTGTTGATATATTTGTGTATTTATTATTGTGTAATTCACAGGAAATTGTCGATTGTATTACATTCCTTGAAAAAAGCGTAGATACGCCGAAACATATGTTGGGAAAATAAAATAAATAAAATAATAAGTTAACAATTACCATTATTAGTAAAATAAATGCTATACACCCAAGAAATTTTAAACAAAAAAATATATATATATATATATATTTAACCTCGTTAAGCCAAGAATTCTAATCTTTTCTTCCGAAAACTGTGAATCCTTTGTCAAAAGTCAGCCACATCGCAAGTTTCCATAGATTGGCTGGTCTTCAAATTTTTTTTCAAAATTAAGAAATTGGTAATGATGTGGCTGCTACTGATCCTGGACCTAAAAGATATAACAAAAAACTAAAGAAAAGAAAACCTTTTACGTTCTTTAACATCAATATATGGCGGATGCGCTGAATAGACTCCACAAGTTTTTTCGATTCAGTAATATTTTTAAATCTTATATTTTTCGCTAAGATGATTATACTGGAGATTCTTCATTAGGAATTCAATCGATTGAGACTATTTTTCGGCTTGCTGATGGAAAATTTAGAGACATTTAGTCAAACGATAATACGCCACTAGTTCAACCAATCGGAACAAACGCGAAAAAAGAAACTCTTACATCTTCATGTGGGTTCACTTTATGAAAATAAAATTGCATATTATCAATCATAAATCAATTATCTCCATATATGCACAATTTTTTGTTGAGATCCGACGAATATCCCACAAGTCAGCAAATATTTCCAAAAACAATTTGCGCAATAAAAAAAAATTCTAACTCGAGGATTTGCAGAAAAATTGACAGGTTTCCATTCTCCCAGCGTTATTTAACCGAATTTGAAGTTTTGAATCGATAGGATGGATATTCTACGAGTTATTGAGGAAACAAAATTTTAGATGCTGAATTATTCGTCGGATTCAGTCAAATAACTAACTCGACCGAGATATTTGGACGATCAACAACTCATTCTGAGAATATGAAACCTCTTGTTCATCTCCTTCGGAAGATATTCAAGTTTGAACTTAGATCCTTCATGAGGAAGTCGAACCAAAAAATTACAGGCATTTAGGCCTAACGATAGCACGATTCTACTAGTTTAAAAGTAGAAATGGTAGAACCAACGTGCAAAACGAAAGATAAATAAAAAGTGCAAAATGAGAAATGAAATGGTCATAGACTGTTTCTTTGAAAATTGTTGTTTTTGTATTACTCTGACATCTACTGCCGCAATACAAACTCACGCATATCGTATTTGCAGAATTCTATTTGACTGAAGACCCTGCCATCTGATGTCTCAATTAGAAACTCACGGCGAAAAAACTCCGAAAATTTCGAATTTCTAAAGGAGCCAAAAATTTCCGTGATTCGGAGGAAATTCTATTGATCGCAACACTTTCCTTGATTTGAACATTTGTATGAACTTCCATAATTCAATGTTAGTATTAATTCTATGGTTTTATCGAGTTGACATATGACTCATTTTCTGTGAATCATACGTTTGACATCTGATTATTTTAGGTTATTTTGAAAAGTTTGTGTTGTGAAGTGATGTTTATTTTTTAAGATTTTTTGGTTCCGTTTATGCAATATTTATCAATTTTCCACTTAGGAATAACTTGACTTCGTTAATTCAGTTATATCAAAGTTAAGTACTAAAACTCTCATTGTTATTGTGCATTGTGTTTGTTTATTTTTGCTAATGGAACAAAGATACTTCGTGTATGAATGATATGTTTAATTATTTTCGTAAAAGTAGACATGGATACATTTATCTGAATGATAGTTTAGGTAAGTCTTTCATTGGGAGTTTTTTAAGTAATTTAGAATGCTTGCTTTCTTGCATGATTTCAAAAAATTCATTAATCAACAATATCATCCTATCAACTATATGACCTTGATCTATCTCGAAATATTTCACTGGTACTTCATCGCATCACCTTTTGATCATTTATCACTACAATTATGCACGAATTAAAATTCATATAATGTGGGCGTGCGCAATCAGTTGAAAATTCATTGCAATATTGTCAATATCCCAATCATATGCTGATGAATCTTCAAATTATTTATTATGAAATTTCAGCTATAATTAGTAAATGTTAATATATATAAATAATAATACCGAGAATTGTACTTTCCCTGATGTCACGACATATGATAACTGATAAGATTAATCGCTGTTTTCTGGGACTAACTTCTGCTAAACCTCTTTTATGTTTTCTATTTATGTATTATTAACTTCACCGGTTTTTGACCTTTCCGAGGTTTATGTTATTTCTTCGTTTTGAGCCGATTTTTTCACCATTGATGGCTGATTCTCCAAATTGATGTTGTGAATAATGTTTTCAAACCAGGATCTTCAATTATTTAAGTTTCCTTGCAACTACCTGCAGGTACGCTTTTGTTTTTATATGTCAACTACGATGATACCATTATGAAAACCACGTATAAACGTTTCGAATTGAAAATATGTCTATATTTTCGCGTAACCCGTTAGCTTGTGCACTTGGCATAAAATTTTCGATATATCCATATCTTGAAAGGAGATGGTAGGGGATTTTTCTTATTGAGTGTATTATTTTCTTCAACATATTGAATATTTAGCGTTTTTGCGCGCTTGTTCCAAAAGTGCCATTCGCATACGCAATAACCAGTGTTACCAAGACAAGATCACAGATATATAAGAAAAAATCCGTTCATCATATGCATATTGAAGAGTTCTGGGATATTTTAGAATTTCTAGAAATTAAAAAGAATTCTGGCCAATTCTATCTTGATAAAAATAGACTATTTCCTTAAACTGTATATAATTTGATGGCTGTCCTACTACCATCTAGCGGTCATAAAGCATACTGAAACAGGTGTGTTCATCTATAGTTTTCTATTAATACATAATGAGGATTTTGACATGGAAATGATCACATTTCAAAATAGCACCATAAAATTGGCACAGCGATGTAAAATAAGAAATTGAATGATCATTGACAGTTTCTCATTCAAAATTTATTTTTATCGTATTTTCAGAATTCTATCCTTTTATATAACCTGCTAAGTAGTATCCTAAAGTTACTTTAGACGGTCCGAAAAAACTTCTAATCCCGCAAGAACTTCGCTATATGGAAAACTCCGCTATATGGAAAACTCCGCTAATTAAGAACACTGGTTATAATATTCGAAGATGACCTGAAATCTGGGTTCTTCAAACAATGTAGAATTGTCCACCCAAGCATTTTGTAATTTGAAGTTGAAGTTGTATGTTGTCTTATTGTTAATCGTTATGAAATTTTTTGATTTCACAAAATAAATCGTTGCTATTCTAGAAATGAGATTTTGGATTTATTTCTTATATTATATACAGGGTGAGTCTTTGACCACTGCGTTAATTTTAACCATAGATGCTTGACGTCAAAAAAAACATTTTCTTCCTATAACATTTTTCCAAATTTGGCCCCGTTCAAAAGATATAGGGTGTTGAAATTTCATAAAAAAATTGCATTTTCACCTGTAATATTCAAACGACAATATCAATTGAAATGATCTCTTGTAGAAGGTTTTTGATAGCAGTCATGCATATTATGGCATCAATAGATTTATTCCATTTCTGGTGGGTTTCTCACTACTACTCTACAGATTGGTTAAATTGCATGAAAAACAAATATCGCTTGAACTAAAGGTCCGTATCTCGTACTTCCTGGAATCATTAGTCTTTTTCGCAGATAAAATCATTCCTCATCTTTCCTCCTAAATTGCACCATTCTTGAGATATTTGAAGTTGAAAGGAATTAAATCGATATAATTTTGTCCAAATTTTCTGATTTTCCCAAATCCAACTCTGTGCTGAAATTATTCAATAACAAGATTTGTTCAATGTTGCCATATTTTATGTCTATATTAAATATTTCTTCAAAAGGATGGGGAAATATCTTCCCTCTATGGTTCCACCACTAAAAACTAATTGATGAAATTAACCACTGAACAATTTTTGTCTTACATTCACCACAAAATCTAAATTGCCATTTGCTGTATTCATTGTTAGTGATGTCTAGCACCTTGTTTAATATTTAATCCAGAATAATATTCCATAATAAATAAAGAAAAAGTTTTCCATCGCTCTTCGGTATATTTTGACCTTTGAAATAGGTGAAGTATTTTCTGTCAGGACCTGTTAAATTGAAGACTTGTCTTTATGAAGAGCTGGTTTTTTATAGCTTCAGGCTTTCAGGGTTCATCAAATTATATCTATTCTAACATAGGAATGCTGCAAATTGAGCTCATATGAGTTTTAAAAACTTCTGAACCCAGTCTCCTAGATTTGTTTTATACCTTTATTATCTTTATTTCATACACCGATTCAACCTTGTTCACAAACTTAAGAGATAATAGAATTTGACTTAGTTTTAATATTTCTGAATGTTTGTTATGATGCATGGTTAATTAAAATTCAATCAATATTGAAACTGGAAGATATAAGCTCATAAACAAGAAAGATTAGAATAGAATGCAATTTCTGACCATAATCATTTCATACTGAATTGAATAATTTAAAACTATCGATATTATCCCTAAAAATCTTTCCACTTTTTTTTTTTTTTGAAGATACAAATAACTTTTGACAGTTTCAAACAGAATCAAAACAACAAGGAACCACAGAATACTTTTTTTATTTGGAACTACCCACCACAGAGACGTTATAATATTTTAATGTGATAATAATTTACTCTAATTATTCTGAGGAAAATTATAACTAAAGATCAATAATAGTTACAGATATTATCTTTCATTCAAAAAATTGCAAATATTAATTTTTTCTCTCCTGGGGTTCGGTGATAAATTAATATTCTATGGTAAGGTATTAAAATTTGACATAATCTATGAATAACCATTTTTCAATATTTATGTTCTTGTTTACGTTATTTACTCTGATTATAAAAATCAGTAAATATAGTCTAAACAGAATAGATTCATATTAATGATTTAACAAAAAATTTTTTATCAAAGAACACCTAGTTGATTTTTCAAAATCAAATTTAGGTATTTCTTCAAGAAAGTATAATTGCACACCTAAATCTGGAAATACTTGTAATCTATCCAGGTAAATTGTTATTGGGATTCAGTACAGAAAATACCTGTTCACTGGTCTCTGTCGAGGAGAAGAAACTTCAGAAATATCAGTGTTTGGAAAATCATAGATGATTTTTTCTGGTTTTGAGTGAAAAGAAAGCACAGTGACAACCTTTTGCATTGAAGTTTCATAGAAATGATGGTTATCATGATTTGGAAATTTTAAGAAGAAAATTTCAAATGTATGATGATAACAACCAATAATTCTGAGGTTTTTTTGGAATTTCTCACTAGAAAGGCATGGTTTATAATCTTGAAGTAGAAAGAAAATATAGTAGAACAACAAAAATCTATGTTTATGGTGTTGAATTTTTTTTACCAGAAAATAAGTATTTTGTATCTTCCTTCTGGATATGGACCTCATCGGATGAAACATGAGTGAGTGAATCATTACTTAGAGGGAAAATAATGTTTTTAAACAATTCAGATTCAATAGTGGATGCTGTGGAAGGTATTTTTCATTTAAACTAAACTGGACTACAGAGGGGTATTTGCCCAATGTGAAAACTAAAAATGCTTATAACTTTTGAACGCAGCTGAATTTGGAAAAACCGTAATGAAAAAAGTGTTTCATTTGATCTCAAGAACCTATGGTTAAAATTAACGCAGTGGTCAAAGACTCACCCTGTATATATTCTTATTTTATAATACACATTCAAATGCACTTGATGATATTGTTTATTTCAAATCCATGGTGGATGACACAAAATGTTGAGTATCCAGCTGCACTTCGAATAGATGCATTTTCATTCGCTTCCAAATAAGTCAAAACACTAATTTCATTTTCCCCATCATCAACTACCCTTCTTTTGTATTCTTTAGGGGCTCTTACACATCCAAAACTTTGAAAGTTTGAAACATATTTTCTAAAGATCTTCTCCGTCATGGAAGGTAAATGGGGATACTTCTCGTTGAAGGCCCGGTAGATTCTACTAATAATTCTGTCACATTCACCATGTATAAAAAATAGATCCAGAATTTCGTAATGAGACTAACGGTTCATTTTGTTAAATCGAGATATGAAGATAACGAATAACAATAACAGCTGACACTTGTGAATTATTAACAGATAATTTATCTTCTATGGGTATAGAGTGTTCCCATAGTTTCGAAAGAATATTCATTGAATTTTTTTAGATGCAATCAATTTGACTCTACGTACACCATAAATCCAGAAAATCTCGAATAACTCAGAAATTACTGAATTTAGGAGCATAATCATGTGAGAAAACTATCATTATTTTTGACCGCAGAATCCAACACAATTATAAAAAATAGGGTTCTAATTTGAAAAACAGAAGTTATGGCCAATTTAAGATCACAATTTTCAACACAAAATTTGAAACACCCTGTGATGATATTTTTGAAATCCAAAAGATGCATGACCTCTTCACATCCTCCCTCCTCGATGTTGTAAAAACGGTTTACGCTCAGGATATTTGAAATAAGAGTAATGAACATATTACTGACTGAACATATTTGACTTTTTTTCCAGTTTTTTTTTTCAGATATTTTGAAAACTATTCGATTTAATACAATGATTTTAACAGAAATGTATTCACTTTTACTCGATCATACCAGAAATGGAAAACTTGAAAAAAATTTTTTCATCGAATTTATTTTCACTCCCTGTATAACCGGAAGTTTTTGGGCTTGGAAAATATTTTAGCTCTGTAGAAAACTTCGAACAATATCATAATCCCAATTTTCAGATTTCAAATATGTCTAGTTCTCCAGAAACGTCTAATAGGCACTCGAACTTGAGACACCCTGTAGAGGTTAAGGACGCTAAGGTTGAAGTCTGTCAAATAGCATGAAAATCAACAGGAACAAATTTCAAACAATTACTAAAACTTTTCTCGAAATTACTCGATGTGGTAATTGCCACAAAATTTGTGCATATATGAAGGTGATTGAAATTTTGCTTTTTCTGATATTTCATCGTCTTAGCGTTCAATTGTTTTACGGAAATAATTACAGAATGTCATAAAATAATATAATACATATTAATCGAATTAATGGTTCTTATGGTGATACACTACATTAAAGTTTTCGAATAGTAAGTCCTATTCATCAAACAATTTTAAAAAGTACCGACATAAAACCATTCAATACGGTTTCTTTATCAGGGAGTGAAAAACACTAATTAGATATTTTAGAAAATAGCAGATATTTAGCTTAGCCAAAACGATAGCTGGCTGTTTCACTAGGACTAAGAAAAGGTTTTGTGTCCTAAAAAAGTTCCTCATAGAGAACAGTCGATAACACTTATTTGAAACAAGCTTGGAATATTTGTGACTGATAGTTCGAAGGCTTCAATTTTTTGTTTGCACGATAGCAATTGATGAACAGCAATAATAAGTCAAATAAGAAGCAGGTGATGGATATTATTTCACGATTGTAGTCACATAAAAGACGGTTATTAGTAACGGAAAGGAGTGTCTTTTTCTGTGGAAACCTAAAATATCGAACGTTTACTGTTGGAATCAGGATTTGGGAGTGTCTAGCCGTAGATTAGATTCCACGTTAATTATTGTGATTGCGGAAAACTGACAGGGGTGGAAAAATATGATCACGAAATTACCTACAGGTTGTTTAAAGAGAATATATTCGCTAGGTCATGTGTTCCATAATGCTGAATTAGTTGTTTTTCATGTAATTTTCCCCAAAATTTTTTTTATTCAACTGGAAAAACTTATTTGTTTCAATATTGCCTGATTCACAATGGACATTACACGTTTAATCTGTTAATTTTTACTTAGTCACTCAGCCTCGTACTCAGCTATGAGTTAAGCTATTTGCGTTAGTATACTTTCGTTACGAAAGTTCTTCGGAATAAGTACTTTGGATCACGACGTTCCCAATAAATACAGTAACGTTTATAAAAGGTTTTAATTATAATTTTTTAGTAACGTCACAAACTTTCATCTTTGGAAAAACTGTACTACACGTTTTTTATGGTTAATTGAAGGTCGCGAGCCTCCTCATTGTAATAAATACCTGGTGGCCATTTGAAAACGAAACAGACGAGATATCAGACGAAATAAGTTTTTTCGATAGAAATGCTCGGACAGGTCGATTTCTGTTTCGAGGGGGACAACTTAAGATGTAGGTTACGGACGCTTAGCGCTTCAACCCTTGCTGCTACAACCCCCACCCCCAATTTTTGAATAGGGAAATGAGGTGAGTGATACCTCAATTCAAAGGTATTTTTATACTGATTAAACTGATTACTGATTAAATGTCGTTGATTGAAGAATTCTGCGGTTCTATTCGCACATTGATTGTTTGCAAAAAAAAGTGAAATTTTTTCCACCCGCTCTGCAATTGAATAAACCATGTCGATCAATGAATTAGAACACATACATGATTAAACATACACGATTCAAAACTAAGAATAATTCACATGTCAAAGAACCAGTAAGCCAACTTAATGATCTGTTCGTAATAAATAAAAAATTATCGATTCTCATTTTTTTGAAAAAGATATGAATTCAATAATCAACAAAATGAAAACATATTGAAGCCAACTGAGAAAGCACTTCATAATTAAGTCGGAAATCGTTTCACGAATTGGGACTGGAATATTTCTGTGGCATCATTAATGATTTGATTATCTTACCTGGTAATCTGATTAGAGATATGTACGTATTTCGACTTTTTGGAGATTTCTATCGATCAAGTGTTACCGCATGTTATTGGAAATACTGCAAATTATATCGAAGATAATTTAGATTGAGTTTCAGCAAGATTGAGCTCCTTCGCAATACGCTTTGTTTGTTCGACATCTTGATTAAAGATTTCTATGCCAATGGATTGGAGGAAGGAAGCCACAGTCATGGTTGTTTTGAAGCTCAAAATGTCGATTTATCACAAAAAACACTACAAGTGCCATGAAAACACCACTTCATTTTCAAATACTTAGTTAAGAATATTTGGAGAACTAATGCATAAAATGAAAAAACAACTACTGTGCTGAAATCAGTATAAAAATACCTTTCAAATGAGGTATCACTCACCCCATCTTCCCTATTCAAAATTTGGGGGTGAGGGTTGTAGTAGCAAGGGTTGAAGCGCTATGCGTCCATAACCTACATCTTAAGTTTTCCCCATCGAAACAGAAATCGACCTGACCGAACATTTCTATCGAAAAAATTTATTTCCTCTGTAATCTCGTCTGTTTCGTTTTCAAATGGCCACCCTATGATATTGAGGATATAACGGTAATATTCAGTTCCAAAGTAACGTTGCTTAGAGACGAATTCTCAACGTTGATGTTTATACCAAAAAATACATGAAACGTTTATTTCAAGTGTGTAGATAAATTTGATTTTAGGTATTGAATTAGCGCGAATCAAAATATTTCTGAATGGATTTTATAGTATTCGAATTACAATTGGATGTGGTCTTAGAAGAGGAATCTCCTTAATTTTTATTATATCTAACATACATCATTTACAGCTTGAAATATTCTTGGAACTTGGACTTTTCCATTTGATAAACTTCGGAATACTAGAAAGAATTACCTATCTTAATGACGGCTGTGAATCCAGCAACGATTTTTCCAGCATCACTTTTATCGCTTAGCGGACGGTGCCTTGCATATGCTGTAACTATTGATCCCGGCTGAAAATTTGCTCTAAGGAATTATTCGCTTCTGAGTTTCAACAGTAGACTCTTTGAGTTGTTATTATAAGATAATAAAGGAAATATATGATATAAAATGTTCGGCGTGATGAATTGCCATTCGCTTGAGGTGCTACAAATAGAATTTGAATATTTGGAATGGGTTATTCGATAGAGTAAGACGAATTCCTGAGAAGACGCTGTCGCATATGTTTAATGAAATTAAAGTGATATTTATGACTTGAATAATCATTAGAATCGATTAAATACAGTGTCACGCTTCAGGGAGGGTACAGAGGGATTGGAAAAAATGCAAAGTCCATCAAAAATCAAAAAATGCGTTGTCGCGCCATCTCACGATATTGGTGCTGTTGGTATTGATATTAAGAATACTCTGTTATCAATGGAATTGATTGTCGGGCCTCAGGAACGGCAGGACCGGACTTTGAAAATTTCTACCAAAAAAAATTCAAAGTTAAACAAAATTTAAAAAAAAGCGTTGTCGCACCATCCCACGATATTGGTGCTGTTGGTATTGATATTAAGAATACTCTGTTATCAATGGAATTGATTGTCGGGCCTCAGGAACGGCAGGACCGGACTTTGAAAATTTCTACCAAAAAAAATTCAAAGTTCAATAAATATCAAGAAAAGCGTTGTCACACCATCTGACGCCATTGAGGTTGTTAATTTTGATATTTAGAATACTCTGTTATCAATGGAATTGATTGTCGGGCCTCAGGAACGGCAGGACCGGACTTTGAAAATTTCTACCAAAAAAAAATCAAAGTTCGATAAAAATCAAAAAAAGCGTTGTCGCACCATCTGACGCTATTGAGATTGTTAATTTTGTTATTTAGAATACTCTGTTATCAATGGAATTGATTTTCGGGCCTCAGGAACGGCAGGACCGGACTTTGAAATTTCTACCAAAAAATTCAAGTTCAACAAAATTAAAAAAGCCTGCACGTTCACTATATTGGTGCTGTTGGTATCGATATTAAGAGAATACTCATCAATTATCAATACCGGACCGGATCAATTCCATTGATAACAGAGTATTCTAAATATCAAAATTAACAACCTCAATAGCGGTCAATCAATTCCATTGATGGTGCGACAACGCTTTTTTGATTTTTATCGGACTTTGAATTATTTTTGGTCGAAATTTTCAAAGTCCGGTCCTGCCGTTCCTGAGGCCCGACAATCAATTCCATTAATAACAGTGTATTCTAAATATCAAATTTAACAACCTCAATAGCGTCAGATGGTGCGATGGTGCGACAACGCAGTTTTTAATTTTTGTTGAACTTTGAATTATTTTGGTAGAAATTTTCAAAGTCCGGTCCTGCGGTTCCTGAGGCCCGACAATCAATTCCATTGATAACAGAGTATTCTGAATATCAGAATTAACAACCTCAATAGCGTCAGATGGTGCGACAACGCTTTTTGATTTTTATCGGACTTTGAATTATTTTTGTAGAAATTTTCAAAGTCCGGTCCTGCTTTGTTCCTGAGGCCCGACAATCAATTCCATTGATAACAGAGTATCCTAAATATCAAAATTAACAACCTCAATATTGTCAGATGGTGCGACAACACTTTTCTTGATATTTATTGAACTTTGAATTATTTTTGGTAGAAATTTTCAAAGTCCGGTCCTGCCGTTCCTGAGGCCCGACAATCAATTCCATTGATAACAGAGTATTCTAAATATCAAAATTAACAACCCCAATAGCGTCAGATGGTGCGACAACGCATTTTTAAATTTTTGTTGAACTTTTAATTATTTTTGGTAGAAATTTTCAAAGTCCGGTCCTGCCGTTCCTGAGACCCGACAATCAATTCCATTGATAACAGAGTATTCTGAATATCAAAATTAACAACCTCAATAGCGTCAGATGGTGCGACAACGCTTTTTTTGATTTTTATCGGACTTTGAATTTTTTTTGGTAGAAATTTTCAAAGTCCGGTTCTGCCGTTCCTGAAGCCCGAAATTCAATTTCATTGACAACAGAATATTCTGAATATCAAAATTATTAACTTCAATATCTTGAGATGGCGCGACAACGCATTTTTTATTTTTGATGGACTTTGCATTTTTCCAATCCTCTGTACCCTCCCTGAAGCGTGACACTGTATTTAATCGATTCTAATGATTATTCAAGTCATAAATATCACTTTAATTTCATTAAACATATGCGACAACGTCTTCTCAGGAATTCGTCCTACTCTATCGAATAGCCCATTCCATAGATTCAAATTCTATTTGTAGCACCTCAAGCGAATGGCAATTCATCACGCCGAACATTTTATATCATATATTTCCTTTATTATCTTATAATAACAACTCAAAGAGTCTACTGTTGAAACTCAGAAGCGAATAATTCCTCAGAGCAAATTTTCAGCCGGGATCAATAGTTACGGCATGTGCAAGGCACCGTCCGCTAAGCGATAAAAGTGATGCTGGAGAAATCGTTGCTGGATTCACGCTCATATCTTAATGTTAAGTTGGAGCTACAGGGAAACACTCTTCTCTATGGAAACAACTTTCTGTCACAATGACACTGGATATTTTGAGAAATCTTCAAGGGAACAATGATTTCTTTACCTAAAAAGGCTGGCAGTTAAACATAGTGTCCTTAATTCTTTATATTAATAAAACATTTCTACTGGAATCACTGGCGTGAGGTCAGGTTGATTTGGCGCTCTTGTTAAACTACTTGCGAGTAATTATTCAAACTTAAAAATAACATCTCCGCAATATACACTCACCCTCATGCCTATAGGAATCGAAACTGGATCTGACCTCCAGAGAAAGAGACAAGCCACATGACCGCGGGACTAATCCAGGTCGCTGGGACTTTTTGCTTCAGATCCTAGCAAGTGATTATCAAAATTTTGAAAGATCACATCTCCGGAGGTATTCGTTTGTCGAGAATAAAAATTGTTTCAATGGTTTTGTATAATGGAACTCCATTACAAGAGAAATTTTATACGGGTTGTATAATTTGAAATAAAAATTTTTTCATTACTCCGAAACTACTGAGCCGATTTGGCCAAATAAAAACCTCATCTCAGATATTCATTTTTTCGATTTACCCTAAAAATTTCAGCCCTCTAGCTCATTCCGTTAGGACGTAATCGTAATCATGCCTACGGACGGATGAACATAATCGATTTTGACCACGAATTCTGCATCAAAGATATTGGAAAAATATAACTTTTCACCAAAAATATTTACAATTGTGATTGAACTGGCATATGAACTGCACAAAAACCTATGTATGCGATATGTTTTGATTACCATTGCCCACATACTGCTCACTTTTGCCAACCGATGTTGACAATGGTGTTAAATTCATATTTATTATTTCTTTGATTATACCAAAATTAGTAAACTTTGCGATAGCAGTGGATCTCGGTTGGTGATTAAGAAAGTGGAGTTCAATTTAGAATCGAACAATGAATAGTACATCGATAAACATTTTTTATTTTCGTGTTTGCGTCAGTGATCCACATTACCTACATCTCACTTAACAATGGCGCAAACGTGTAAGATTCATATACCTTAAAGGTTTTACAGTATTCATTGCCTATTGTTGAAAACATCTTAGTAATTCGATTACATTTGTTATCTCCGAATTTCTAACCTCATTATAATTTTTGTGATTATGCTAAAGAAAAGATCTAATGTCCACAGAAAGCATGAAATCGCCTGTAATTTGTACGTAACTTTAACGGAAACTTGAGATTAGGTCAGCTTTGCGTTTGAATTGCGGGCATGCATATTCTTCGCCCTTCGTTATCTAGGAAGAAGCGTTCATATATTGAATATGTATCATATAGGGGCGGAAACATAAAAAAAGACAAATTATTTTTCCATATCAATATATTCCAAGATCCAAAGATCTCGGTCCATGTTCGTCATTGGGCCAAATCCATCGAATAGATCAATAGTTTTTTTGCATTTGCAATTTGATTTCCTTAATAACTTGTATAATATCAGTCTGATCAATTTGAAACTTGAAATAGATTGAAAAACATTTTGAAAGAGTGGAGTCTGCCAAATTTCCTAAAAGATACTCAGGCTAGAAAACATATTCGATTACTCATTAGATTCGTCTGGTCTCAACAAAAGAAAAAAACTGTAAGTTTGTTTAGGGTTATTTTTCATTAAGATATAAGTTTCTTTCTCTTAATTCTTTATGTCATTTGTTCCTGTATCGCAATGTTACTGAGTCCGAAAAAGGCATTTTTAAGTGCGCCAAATCTCCTGACCTCGAGTCGGTGCTTTTCCTGATTTTCTATTTCTGGAAATGGGATGTAATCACTCGGGGCCAGATCTGGACTGGATGGGTGATTCAAAGTATCGAAACCTACCCTGAGCGGATCAGCGAGCGGTTCTTCTGGACAGGTGCGTTGTTCTACAGAATCAGCAAACGTTTTGTCAATTTTTTGCGTAGATCCCGAATGAGATCTACACCTCTCAAAGAATATCTAAAATTTTACCTGTGAATAGATACCAGCTGGGTGTATTCATGTATTAATTCCTTTGATTTACTAGTGGGTAGAATGGTCGTACAGGAATATTTGGAAATAAGCGACAAGATATTTTTGATGGTGGTAGTCGTAAACTTATTTTTTTTGCCATTTACATAAATTATTAGTCATGTTCTTTTAACAAAGGTTTTAGCAGAAATCTGAATTTTCAAACTGCTGGAACAAAAAAGAGAAAGAACCTTCTTCAAAATTATTCAATTTTAATGAGTGTTAGATAATATATATTTTTCATTTATGTTGCTTGCTTGCTTGCTTTTTCTGCCAATTTGCAGTTTATCATCACTCATATATTCAGATGGTTTTTTATGATTATTTTTCCGACCCAAATATCGACCAATAGAATTGCACCATTCGACGTCACGTGGTACAACCTACATGGTATTATACTGATAATTTTTTGAAAATTTTCTCTGGTAGTTGCTATATATAAACAAAACATGATCCAGTCAAATTAAGCACACGTCAAACTGACAGGTTGAATCCAATTGTGAAAATTGGAGATTTTGCATGAAAATGAGTCGATTTGGAGTTTGTTCTCTGTCCACCATCGATAAAAAAGTCAAAGGAAATGTTCCCATTAATAAGGAGAAGGCAAAAAAAAACAGTTTGGAACCAATTTACTTCTTTTTGTACTGAGAGGGAATACACATTGAGTGCTGAAAGGAGTGAAGCGCAATTGGCAAACATTATGAAAGATTACGCTTACAATATGAAGAAAATGGATGGAGAAGACTATAAGGAAGGTACAATAAAAACAATGTGGAATCAGACTGCCAAATTACTTCAAGAAAAGTATTTGAACGATTTCGACATCAAAATCAACCCATTTTCGGATGCTGCATTCAAGACCGCTCGAGGAGCTCGTGATGCCAAGCGTAAGGCTTTACAATCTATTCCGGAAAAACGGAGGGCAAGTGCAGCAGCGTTGGAGGAAAAAGATTGGGATGCAATGACCACTGTTTGGGACGAGGAAACTCCTGATGGCCTCCAGAAAAAATTATTCATGATAATATCAGTGGAATTGGCTTGGAGAGGTGGTGAGGGCAGCATGGCGTCAATACATCACTTCAAGGCAGAACAGCGAAATGACGGGGAAACAACTGGGAGAATTGAATACAATCCAATTTTCAGCAAGACCACACAAGGTGGTGATAAAAATTATCAGAGAGCAAGTGGCTGGTGGAGAATCGGGAAATCCTGACAAGTGCCCAGTGAGACTGTTCCAGAAATTGAGAGAGAAGAGAGATGTCAATATCAAGAGCAACAGACTATTCCTGACCCAAAATCCATTCTGGAATAAAGTTCCAGGGGCTAGGTGGTACAAGGATTCCCCAGTAGGCCAAAACACGATTTCAAAGTGAGTTAAGGAGTCAGCACAAAAAGCTGGGCTTGACCTTGGTAACAAAAAAATCACCAATCACTCCAGTCGTGCAACAGCCGTCTCCAATCTAGCGAAATCGGGCCTGGAAGAGCAGCAGATAATCAAAATAACTGGACATGCCAACAGTAACTCCATCAAGCCGTATCTCCAACTCGACTAGGAACACCACGAATTAATTGTCAAGAAACTGCGAAGGAGTGAGCCTACTGCAGAAAATGCCATGAACAGCATAAACCTCATGCCATCTACCTCTTCTGGGACCATTACCGATAACTCTGACTTGAAGAAAACATGCACCAATGTTTACAACAATTGTATTTTTAATTGCACTACCCTGATTCTTAATTAAATGTTGTTTTATTCATTATGAAATTCTTATTTGTTAACTGTACATTTCGTCTCATGGTGCAATTCTATTGGCCGACATTTGGGACAGAAAACTAATCCCCCGAATACCACACGAGCTTCAAAATTATCTGGTATTTCCCGATAGATTCCCTGCAAACAAATGAAGGAGTCAAGTTTTTCAGGTTAAAAAATCACGAGCGCGAAGCGCGAGTGATTTTTTCTGAAAAACTTGACGAACCTATCGGGAAATACCCGATAATTTTGAAGCTCTTGTGGTATTATAAGTGAAAAAATCCCTGGAAGATTTTCATTTGGTTCATCAGAAATGAAAAAACTTCAGAATCGCAAGAGATTTTTTTTTACCGAAAATTATCGGTAGTTAATCGTTCAACAGAGAGAATCATTTATATTGACATTGCAAAAAACAATCAAAATTACGACTGCCTAATAAACTACAGAATTATCGGTTTTTCTTACTGTGAGTTTTGGCGATTGTTCTAGCTCAGTAAACTAGTAGAACAGCATGCTGTTGTTTTGCTCAAATGTCTGTAATTTTCGAGTATCGAGCCGAAAATGGTCCCAATCGATTGGGTTTGACTATTTGATAAAAATCAGGGTTGAAACTTCAGTATATTCAGCTTCGTTCTTTTCATTGAAACTATTTAGGGATTTGTTTTTTTTTGAGAAATATAATTTCATGGACCGCTTCTTGATTACACAATAATGAAATTATTCGAAAGCATAATTCGATTCTAAAATCACTTCATGATTTGTTTATTTCATTATTTGCTTATTTTTGAAGAACAGTATCTATTCTTCGCAAATTAACTGTAGTAGAAATCGAAATTAATCTTTGTAAATAGTTCTTCTGCTTTCAAACCAAATTGTACTCATTTTCGAACATCAATTTACTTAAATTGCTTCTTCAGCAAGTGTAGTTGATGCTGTATTTGTAAATTCTACAGGGTCTTTCACGAGGAACCTCACCCATATTTATACGGGAAACTACTGAACGTATTTTCATGAAATTCAGCACTTATAAGTATTTCACGATGCTGATGAAATCTAAAATATTTTCAAGGCATGAGCACCTCCGGTTTTTCCGGAAATGACGTCAACTTCCGTTTTTCAAATTACAACACCATTTTTTTATTGCAGAAATTGGTTGGAAAATTTTCTCTGAGCGGGAAAATTCGAAAAAAAATCGAAAATAGAGCTCCACTGAAACAAGAATAACTTCGAGGTTTTTGAAAATACGTTCTTTAGTTTCCCGTATAAATATGGTGAAAGACCCTGTATAGTAACGATAGTATCCTACTTCTGTCGTTATAAAATACAAATTTCTCCGTCGATGGAACTTGTCCATATCCATTGCTATGACATTGATGACGGCGAAGACGACACTGAAAAATTGGCAAAGAGGGTGAAAATAAATGCAACCAGTGCAGAAAGAAAGTGGTTGAACCAGTCAAGTGTTATAGATGCTTGGAAATCTTCCACCCAAAGTGCTTAGAACAGGCTGCAAATCAAAAATCGACAATTTGCAAGAATGAAAAAGTCAATGTCAACAAAATGGCTAGAGAAATCAGCGAAGTCCAAAAGGAGAATAGCATTTTAAACATCGAAGTAACGTACCTACGAGAATTATTAAAGGAATCAGAACAAAATACTATTGGAAAATAGTATTTACCGTCTTCCTGGTCTAACCGCGCAGATGTCACAGTTAATACGTTAGAATTGAGTCAATCGAGCCAAATGTATAATAAAGCCAGCCCAGTATTCAGTTTATTTTTTCATTCAAAATATGTGGAAATAATTGTGCAAAGCGTTAGTGAAATTGCGCTGTAAATCTTGGCAAAAAACAAGCATTTATAAGAAAAAATTTTTATGAACATCTTATCAGCACAAACGTAGCACAATAAAAATTAAAATACTGGGCACAACTCATTTGCGATTTGCTAGTTAATTCGGAAACAAGCTTGATTTTTGACATTAACAGCACAACTTCTGTCATATTCATTTGCGATTAGAAAAAACAGAAGTTGGGCTATCTCATTTCAATTTTCCATTATCCAGGAAATTAAATTTATCTCAAGTATTGGAACACCATGACTCAGTATACATTTGGCACAATTCGTTTGAGTCGTTGGAAATTAATTTTTCGAAAAGTGCCGTGCTGGTCCATTTCATTCATTTTGTGAAGTATCTAGAAACCTACATTAGATAAAGAAAAAATTCAAACAGCACAATGCAGCACAAAGCTAGCACAATTCAGCATAACAAAATTTTTTCAAGTATCGAAAAAAGCTGGGACAACTTAACACATATCACTTCTTATTATTCTTCAGTTCATCCTCTTATGCTTTTTGATTATTTCGTCATAATTGCTCAATTGATAAGCGCCAGATTAAGTAATTGTATATATGTAGTTTTATCACTTCACGAATCTCTTCCGTTGATCAAGTCCCTGATGCGGAAATGAACTGAATTAGTCTATTTAGTGCCTTATCCATAATGACGAGCGTTAATCCTCCAACAATTAAGGCTCACTTTCGTTGTTAATGACGATGATTTTCGTTCGGCAGGTACGTGCCTGTGTCGAGTCCGACCTTTAGCCGGCTCCGATTCTAACGATCCGTATCTTGGATGGCATTTCCCGGTAAAAGAATGAAGGTAAACCAGTAAAAAGCGCCCGTCTAAAGGTGACCGATCAATCGATGGCGGATCCGACGGAAATTGACGGGCCCGGAAGTGTTACATCAGGCGAAAATGAATAAAATTACGCCGACGACGTAAACAGGAAAGAGGTAGGGTTATCGATCTAAGGAAAGACACGGTGGAAATAGTAATGATTCTTTTAGATATTTCTGTTATCGAGTACAACTTTTGCCTTTTCCTTTTGATTATAGAGACTGTATCTTTTATGACTCAATGAGAACTTTCTAATCTTTAAGTGTCTAGACACTTTGATTTCTTTATATGATACTAGTTACTAGTGAAAATTCAGTGAAAAACCTCACAATTCACGTTAGATTTTACGATAAAAAATTATTTAATTTGAAATATGAATATTCATTCATTTTATTGGCGCTATTGTTCTCCCGAACAGAGTGCCTATCATTTTGCCCGAATGTCTGTAATTTTGGAATATCGAGCCGAAAGTGGTCTCAATCGATTGGGTTCGACTCCCCGATGAAGAATCCGTGGCGAAAGTTGAGTCTGTCCGGCCGGCCGGCCGTATCCTCTCTAGCGTCCAAAAGGGATGAGCTAGGGTTTTCATATTTTCAGAATAGGTTAATTGTCCAAATATCGCGGTCAAGTTCGTTATTGGGCCAAATCCGTCAGATGGTTCAGTAGTTATGAGCATCTGAAATTTTGTTTCCTCAATAACTACTAGAATATCCATCCGATCAAGTTGATACTTGACATATTGTGGAGAGAGGCTGCAACAAAACAGCTACCAAAATTTCGCAGAAATCGTCACGCTAGAAAACTTTTAAAAAATTCCCCAAAAAAATTTTTCAATCCTCACTATCTCATAAGATATTTTTCTGATTTCAATCAATTTTCGTGAATATATTGAGGTGATCGATATCTTACTTATCCTTAAATTTCATTGTCGTAGCTCGTTTCCATCTAAAGATATGATCATTTTTTTAATTTACTCGAGAGAAAAGAGAAATGACATACGTCCCGATGATTTTCTTTGAACGATGGCCATCACAGATCGATATTCGATTGACAAATGCCGGGCTCATTAATCAGTGTTAGTTGGCTTAATATTAATCAAAATTTTTCATAACGGGAAATCATAGAGATAGAATTCAATCTCGCTGGCTGAAATAATATACGTTGTCAAAATTCAGAAAAGCACTGACGTAAGTTTTTAGGAAAAGGGAATTATAGCTTCGAACAAAATTTTGAGAATTATTCAGTTATTTTTAATTCGAGATATAGGTTCGTTCATTCATTAGGCGTTCATATTTGCATCACATTGTCCCATAGTACGGGAAAAGACTATTGTTCACGTGATCAGAATGCTTATAGATTTGTTATGGTTTGAATATTTACTCGCAAGTAGCTCAACAAGAGCGCCAAAGTAATCTGACCTCACGTCAGTGCTTTCTAAATTTTTAATTTGAGATATAGGTTTGTTCATTCATTAGGCGTTCATTATTTGCAACACATTGTCCCATAGTACGGGATAAGACTATTGTTCACCTGATCAGAGTGCTTATAGATTTGTTATGTTTTGAATATTTACTCGCAAGTATTGAATGATTGTTTGGGCTATTACCATCATCTATTGTGGATGTAATGATTTCCGACGTTTCGATAGACATCTTCTATCTTTATCAAGGAGAAAAGTAGGAAACCTTTTGAAAATTATGAATTTTCAAAAAGTCAATTGACAGAAGTCATGAAAGAAAATGAACGATGTTATATACTCATCTGTGATATGATGATCTTTTTAAGTTGGATCGAACTATCGGCGTCCAAACTTCTAGCAGATCTATAGATGGAGCACTTATGGAATCAGGTGTTATTTTCATAAATGCTGCTTCTTTGATTTTTCTTCTTGCAAGTTTTTCTTCTTTGGATATTATTGATGCTTCATCCCACACGATGATTCTCATCTACAGCATGTTGGACCAACCTGGATTTGTCGCTGTCTAGTACTCGTAGAAGCTTCTGATGTTCTTTTATTCGTACATTCGGAGGGCGTTTAGTTTCTCCGATGTAAGATCTTCCGCACTCGCAAAGTAATTCATATATGCAGTTCTTGGTCCTTTGTGTCTCATTATTAGGCTTAACTTTTGTAAGTTTAGCTCTGATAGTGTCTTGAGTTTTGAATGCAGTCGTTATGTTGTATCTATTTCCAATTCTTCTCATTTTCTCCGACAAGTCATTTTGGTTAGTCATGAAATTGTGTTTCAGATACTTATTTTGTATCTATTGTTCAGTTGAAACTGCCTGTCCCATTAGAATCTACTAAAATTCTCATGGGCAACATCCAAGATGGATAAATTCGTATATTATAAGATCTAGGGAAGTATTACGTAATCTGCATTGGCTTGTGCGCAACTGTAATACAGTAACGTCCAATGAGAAATACAAAAGGGCGAAATATAAATATAATCTGCAGCTGAAATTTGCAAAACTTGAATATCACCGAAATCTCTTTGCCAAATCTGCGAATGTAAATAAAACCGTGTGGAAATGTGTAAATGATGAATTAAACCGCAAGTCTGTGAAAAATGAGATCACATCCCTTCAGGTTGATGGTAAAGTATTGTCCTGCCCTGAGAGGATCTGTGAAATTTTTGGCGAGTACAAGATCAGTGAGCGATCTTTACGTGAGTTCTACGGGTCTGCCCTATCGGTCAATTGTACGAGACATAAACTGATGAATAATAATTTCTTTTTTTTTACCAGTCGTCATAGAAGAGGTTTTGTCTGTAATTAAAAACTTAAAAAATGGAAATAGTTCAGGTCACGACGGCATTTCGACAAAAATATTGAAATCATTGGCTCCGCTAATCGCCGAGCATTTAACATTCCTGTTTAACCTTTCAATTGAATCTGGGTGTTTTCCATCTGTTTTCAAACATGCAAAGTTATTCCAGTACATAAAAAAGGGCGTGAGGACGATATAGTCAACTACCGGCCGATTTCAGTTTTGAGCTCCCTATCCAAAATATTTGAGAAAATAGTATATCAGAGGATGTATGAGTATCTGAAGAGGTTTTCCGTTTTGTCAAGCCAACAACATGGATTCAGGGAGGGTAGATCTACCCAGACTGCCTGCTCTGAGTTCGTGAATTTTATACATATGTGCCTTGATGATGGGGATCATGTTATGGGGGTTTTCTTCGATCTGTCGCGCGCCTTTGATTGTTTACGACATGAATTCATACTTGATAAGCTCTACCATATCGGATTTAGGGGAATCTTTCTCGACTGGATTCGAAGTTATCTTTCTGATCGCACTATGTTCGTGAGCTGTAATGATTGTTTATCCGAGGGGTATCGGAATGACTTAGGGGTTCCTCAGGGCTCAGTCCTGGGGCCTCTGTTATTCCTGCTATTCATAAATGATCTTTCCGCAAGTATACTGATTCTATTTGCAGACGATACGTCCATAGCTGTCCGAGCTAAAAGTATTGACCAACTGGTATGTCTCTGTGAAGAGTTTATTCAGAGGTTCAAATCGTGGTGTCGCCAGAACTCACTCATCATGAACCCCGATAAGATCCAGATCATCAGATTTCAAACTTGTGAGATATGTCAGTCCCCACCACTGGTGTTGAATGTCGCCGGTAGTGTCATCAAGACAGTGAACTGCGTGAAGTTTCTTGGACTCTACTGTGATAGATTTTTGATGGAGCTCTCACATCCACTTTCTATGTAAAACTCTCAACAGGGGGTACTATGCCTTACACCGGTTGAAGCAGTCTCTTCCAACTGAGACCCTCCTAAATGTCTATAACTCCCTCATTCACAGCCATCTGAATCTGAACTTCAACATACTACTGTGGGGGCGGCATCGGAGAGTAAAGAGTTTTCATAACGCAGAAAAAATTATTCGCCTTATGTTCGGTTTGAAACCTACTGATTCATGTAGGGAGGTTTTTAGGAGTTCCGGTATCCTAACCTTATCCAGTATGTACATCTTGAGTTGTCTTCTTTACGTTCGATCTAACCTGCCAAATTTGTCCAAATGTTCAGACTTTCATAGTTATGGAACTAGGCATCATAATACATTATGTATACCGAAGCACTCAACGACTAAGTACAAGTCCTCACCTAGGTTTGCCGGAATTTTCTTCTACAATCGCTTACCTGACAGATATAAAACAGGTACCGATAGGCAATTCAAAAAGGAAATTAAGTCACTTTTGCGTTCTAAGGGTTACTATGAGCCAAGAGAGTTCCTCTCTGATAAATTGATTTAAAATTTGTTTGAATTTCTTTTCTCATTATGACTTGTCCTATATATCTATGTGATATCTGTAAGGATCAATAAACATTATTATTATTATTATTATTATCTCATGTGTTCTGGATTTGTTTATAAAAATTTGAGATTATTGCAATATTTTTCAAACATTCTCGTCTCTACCTCGGTAAATAATGAAGATTATGTTATTTTTAATTATAATTAAATAATGTTAGTCATGAAATTGTCTTTCAGATAGGCCACTTACTTATTTTGTATATATTGTTTATCTCATGTGTTCTGTATTTGTTTATAAAAACTCTATAAGCTAAAAATTATGTAACGGTTGCAGCTAATGATTTATTTTTTAATCGATTTTTTCATAACCTGTCACAACTTTTTCCCGAATTTACGATACTTTTCTCCTCCCAGATACAAACAGAAGAATGCGTCGTAATCTGATGAAAAACATGGTTACAATAATCATGATGATTGAAGCTGAATTTATTGCTGGGGAGTTTGTGTTCCGAAAACAAATGGATAATATTTTAGGAATGAAAATATCAAATTAATCTCATAATATTATTCCAAGCTTTTATTTTTTTATTATTCATATATATTTTTGCAGTGTTAGAATAATTTTCATCATTATAAAAAGAAATTCAGCTTGAGACTAAAAGTATCTGGAAGAAGAAAAGTATAGAAGATTCTAGAAAATGTTATTGTAATTTATGGAGAAATCAAATAGAAAATAAATGAACAGCTGCAATTGTTGCATGATTTATAGATGCACAAAATTGCCTCGAAAGGGAATAACGAATTTGCATTATTACTGATCTAGAAGGCATAATAATGGTTTGAAAATAATCTATAATATTTATGAACAAATTTAGAACACATGGGATAATCAATAGATACAAATTCATCAAGTGACCTACCTAAAAGATCATTTCCTTACCAACAAAAAATGACCTGAATTTTTAAGTTATAGTGGTGGTTCATAAGTCAACAAATGGTTTAGCTGTGCAATTTTTGTACTAGGTACTTATATTTTCTATTATGAAAACTCGAAATAATTGGTTTTCGGTGTTTTCAATGTTGAGCTATGTTCATTCAGACTCTCAAGCTATTTCTTTATCAGCCAGTAATTGGTATGTTAATTTAATTAGTGTCAGGTATATTACTGGTTGCCATTAAGTATGAAATTCATTTTTGATTGTCGTCTTAGTAAATTAATTTCCATTCCTTCCATATTGAACAACACTAAATACTCTACCATAATCTACCATAAATTTAATGATAATCGTCGAAAAATTTCCAATCCGACGCTGATTACATGGTCGGCGTCCCGACGCCCCTACCCCTTTTGCTGTTATGTTTCGAATAGGTGGCGAGCCAGTCGTAGTTGTCGGCATCTACAATTGGCAGCTACTAGTTGTTCCTTTCACTTATCGTCTTTCGTTTTCTTCAAGTTTAGTTTCCGAATTTCCACGTTTGTAAAGGAATGTGATTTTTCCGGGTGATCTGGAAAGGGTACGTGAAAAACTTTGGTTTTGCGTTAGATTTCGCACGCTGTTGTATGTTATTTCTTTTACTTATTTTAAAATCTAGACTTTATCTAAATGGATTTTATTTTAATATTGTACGTAAAGTAGTGTCAAATTCATTAAGAATATTTATAGGTCGATACCAATAATGTATATACGTGGATTACTCAATTCATTATTTTTAGTTATTTCATTTCGAAAACTTCCTTCTTCTTGAACTGGGCGCTTATTCATATATCAGCAAATTGCAAATTTATCCAACGTTACTGGTATTGTTCTTTGAAGAAAGAAAAGTCAACTCCGAATCTCAGTTATCACTTTCGGTGAATGGTAAATTTACAAGAGCTCAAGGCACAAATTTTGGGGCTCTTGTTCACCTGAACAGACTGCTTACAGATTTGCCCAGATACATATATTTTCGAATATTCAGTTGAAAGTAAGTCGTCTTTAATCGAATTACTGATTAAAAATCTGTTGTCAAAATCGATTCTGTCCGTCGTAGGTACGAGTAATGAGAATTTTTGAAGTAAAACTTCTTTAGGTGCGACTAGGAAGTAACTGGACGACAATGCAACGGAAGTCCGTTACGGCAATATGGCGTCACGTTTCTGTACCATCCAGTTTTCAAATATTTTTGATTTTGTCAATAGATAGTTTATAAAGAAATCAATCAAAAATTTTTGAAAAAATCAAATAATTAGTGAAAAATATTAACTTGATAATATTTGTAATAGTAAATAATAACTTAATTTTGGTAATACAAATCGGCCGCCATATTTGTTAGTACAGGAAAGAAGCAGCGGGAAATTTGAATTACCAAAACAGCGGGAATTTTAAATTTTCTCAAGCATGCTTGGTGAATATGCACTGAATTATGCCGCTAATGTGAAATTCAGGCATATGTTAGATTATTAAGATAAAGAAAAAAGCTGTTATAATTTTTAGATAAATTAGATAAAAATAAAAAAAATCAGGAGTGTATAAGTTGAATTGTGGTTCATGCCAGAAAGTATATATTGGACAAACAGGAAGGAATTTCGAGAAGAGGATTAAAGAACATTTGAGTAGTTTCCTGAATAAAAAACAGAACTCAACTTATGCGACCCATCTTTTAGACGAGGGACATATGTTTGATCCAAACTATAAAATTCTGCACATAGAAAACAAAAGCAGAAGGCTTAATATCCTAGAAACAATGGAAATTAACAGATATAACAAACAAAATATCTTACTCAATGACCAAACGGATGTCAACAGATCACCATTGATGAACATGCCATAAAAAATCCCAGAAGCATTTAGAATACCGGTCCCCCTCTTCCATCTTGAGAAATATATAAGGAAGACTCAAAAATTTTTGGAGTAGTTTAACATCGAACTCGCCTGAAGAAGCCAAGAATTTGGCGAAACAATTGTTGCAAATGTAGTGTTACATATTGTTAAAACACAATAAATGTGGAAATTTTATTAAATAAGTTTTTATTTAATCATATTCAAACTAAATGAAAATGGATTTCCATCAAGTGAGGACCTCAACCATTCAAGATTCCTGAAATCTGATTTCGACTAGCTGTATAAACCTCCATGCATTTTCGGCATCATAGCTTTCCATTTCACCTTGACCGCTCCAACAATTGAACCGAAAATCACTGTTCCATTATTTCAGACATACCCTTTCAACAAATTCATTCACCCTAATCGATCTTTCCCTTTTTATACTTTTCGATTCTACCATCAAAAATAAATCAGATCGATAGCGACGGATGATTGACACAGGAAATTTATTTGTCTTCCACCAATTTTCTACTATCCATCCGAATAGAACTGATTAATATAAGAACTCATAGCAATTGGAACCTGCATTTACGAGTAGGTACGTTGATGATTAATGTTTCACCATTATGACTTGTCCTATATATCTATGTGATATCTGTAAGGATCAATAAACATTATTATTATTATTATTATTATCTCATGTATTCTGGATTTGTTTATAAAAATTTGAGATTATTGCAATATTTTTCAAACATTCTCGTCTCTACCTCGGTAAATAATGAAGATTATGTTAATTTTAATTATAATTAAATAATGTTAGTCATGAAATTGTCTTTCAGATAAGCCACTTACTTATTTTGTATCTATTGTTTATCTCATGTGTTCTGTATTTGTTTATGAAAATTATATAAACTAAAAATTATGTAACGGTTGCAGCTAATGATTTATTTTTTATTCGATTTTTTCAGAACCTGTCACAACTTTTTCCCGAATTTTCGATACTTTTCTCCTCCCAGATACAAACAGAAGAATACGTCGTAATCTGATGAAAAACATGGTTACAATAATCATGATGATTGAAGCTGAATTTATTGCTGGGTAGTTTGTGTTTCGAAAACAAAAGGATAATATTTTAGGAATGAAAATATCAAATTAATCTCATAATATTATTCAAAGCTTTTATTTTTTTATTATTCATATATATTTTTTCAGTGTTAGAATAATTTTCATCATTATAAAAAGAAATTCAGCTTGAGACTAAAAGTATCTGGAAGAAGAAAAGTATAGAAGATTCGAGAAAATGTTATTGTAATTTATGGAGAAATCAAATAGAAAATAAATGAACAGCTGCAATTGTTGCATGATTTATAGATGCACAAAATTGCCTCGAAAGGGAATAACGAATTTGCATTATTACTGATCTAGAAGGCATAATAATGGTTTGAAAATAATCTATAATATTTATGAACAAATTTAGAACACATGGGATAATCAATAGATACAAATTCATCAAGTGACCTACCTAAAAGATCATTTCCTTACCAACAAAAAATGACCTGAATTTTTAAGTTATAGTGGTGGTTCATAAGTCAACAAATGGTTTAGCTGTGCAATTTTTGTACTAGGTACTTATATTTTCTATTATGAAAACTCGAAATAATTGGTTTTCGGTGTTTTCAATGTTGAGCTATGTTCATTCAGACTCTCAAGCTATTTCCTTATCAGCCAGTAATTGGTATGTTAATTTAATTAGTGTCAGGTATATTACTGGTTGTATGAAATTCATTTTTGATTGTCGTCTTAGTAAATTAATTTCCATTCCTTCCATATTGAACAACACTAAATACTCTCTTATCTACCATAAATTTAATGATAATCGTCGAAAAATTTCCAATCCGACGCTGATTACATGGTCGGCGTCCCGACGCCCCTACCCCTTTTGCTGTTATGTTTCGAATAGGTGGCGAGCCAGTCGTAGTTGTCGGCATCTACAATTGGCAGCTACTAGTTGTTCCTTTCACTTATTGTCTTTCGTTTTCTTCAAGTTTAGTTTCCGAATTTCCACGTTTGTAAAGGAATGTGATTTTTCCGGGTGATCTGGAAAGGGTACGTGAAAAACTTTGGTTTTGCGTTAGATTGCGCACGCTGTTGTATGTTATTTCTTTTACTTATTTTCAAAATCTAGACTTTATCTAAATGGATTTTATTTTAATATTGTACGTAAAGTAGTGTCAAATTCATTAAGAATATTTATAGGTCGATACCAATAATGTATATACGTGGATTACTCAATTCATTATTTTTAGTTATTTCATTTCGAAAACTTCCTTCTTCTTGTACTGGGCGCTTATTCATATATCAGCAAATTGCGTTTCTGAAAAAATTTATACAACGTATACTGTTATTGCTCTTTGAAGAAAGAAAAGTCAACTACGAATCTCAGTTATCACTTTCGGTGAATGGTAAATTTACAAGAGTTCAGGGCACAAATTTTGGGGCTCTTGTTCACCTGAACAGACTGCTTACAGATTTGCCCAGATACCTATATTTTCGAATATTCAGTTGAAAGTAAGTCGTCTTTAATCGAATCACTCATTAAAAATCTGTTGTCAAAATCGATTCTGTCCGTCCGTAGGTACGAGTAATGAGAATTTTTGAAGTAAAACTTCTTTAGGTGCGACTAGGAAGTAACTGAACGACAATGCGACGGAAGTACGTTACGGCAATATGGCGTCACGTTTCTGTACCATCCAGTTTTCAAATATTTTTGATTTTGTCAATAGATAGTTTATAAACAAATCAATCCAAAATTTTTGAAAGAATTAAATAAAAAAAATTAAATTGGTAAAAAATATTAAATTGAATAATAATATTTGTAATAGTAAATAATAACTTATTTTTGGTAATACAAATCGGCCGCCAAAGCAGCGGGAATTTTAAATTTTCTCCAGCATGCTTGGTGAATATGCACTGAATTATGCCGCTAATGTTAAATTCAGGCATATGTTAGATTATTAAGATAAAGAAAAAAGTTATTATAAATTTTCATCATTTTATTGCTATTCTGGTGAATATTTAGGAATATAGTTACACAGTATTATATCATCTATATAATATAGTAATATGAAATAAATTCCAAAACTGAACAGACTACAAAATACATTGAATTCAGATTGGGGATAATTAAATTAATATGAATGAAATTTCAGTTATTAAATGATATAAAAAACAAAATGGAAAGAACTAATGAAATGAAGACAAAGGATACTGAAGTTATACAAAAATAAATGAAAGAAAGATATTCTACTTATATTCGCAATAAAATTAACTCAAAAAATTTTGAAAATCATAACATGACATTTAACCATGAATACAAATTATTCAGAAGCAGAGCATAAAGAATTGATAGGAAGAGTTGAGTCTTCAATATTGCTATCACGTAAACAATAGAAAGAATGAAAATTATTCAGAGGATTCAAGGTTTTCGATAAGTATACTTTGGAATACAAAAAGATACCACTCATTCTTGTTGGAGATTTCAATGTCAATTTTCGTTCAGAAGAATCTCGAACATTGATTGATTTTTTAGAAAACAAACTAAATTTAACAATGAATAATTCTTCAGTACAATAAACTAAGATATTGTACGATTATTGATGCAGTTTTCTGAAGAAATTTAGACAATTTGCAAAGTATAATTCATGTCACTCACTTCAGTTATCATAAATCAATCATATCATATTTGAAGTATGATAGTGATCAAATTATTGTATTAAAATGTTTAGTAGTCGAATTTAATTATTGTATATATTACTTTCTTAAATTTTTATATTATGTATTGATTTTTAACTCAATTGCCATCTCGTAAAATGCCAAAGAAGTTTTACTTCAATCGCGTGTGAACGTTATACGCACCTTTTTTTTTATAAAGTTTTTATGATGCATTTTGTTGATACAAATACTGTTATCAATTTTGTTTTCGACCACCTACTTATTTGAGCCAATTGGCACGGTCTATTTTATTGGTGAAAGAGCACCTTTTTCTTCTAGTAATGAGGACTTTTCCGGGCAATTATGACCATCAAAGGATCCAACTCATCTAGCAAAGATATTTTATAATGTCAAATTCTTCGTGATTTTTCATTTCACAATAACTTTATAACGCAATTTGGTTTTATTCAAATGGCAGATCATACCATTAAGCATTTTACTTGATACGGGTGTCGTAAGAACGCTCTGAGTGCTAAAATACAAAACAGTTTTTCAGCAAATTATAATAATATTGTTCTATGAACCTCACCACGATAATTTTAAAGTATTTCAGCTTACCGAACAAATTTGTTTCATAATACAGGGTGGCCGGAAGATTGACGTTTAAAAAAAATAGATTCCTTCTGTCATGGGGTATCCGAAATACCCCATGTATGTACCGCAATTATTCACGGTTTTCGAGATATAATTATTTTTAGAGATTTCAGAACTTGTCCTCAATCACGTAAAAAATTGTAAAAGAAAGTATAAAACGATTCTGTCTTTATTCTTTTGCAATTAAATCTCCACGTATTTTTTTCTCGTGAGACCAATTTTTCGTAAATCACATCAAAGTTACAGAGCTGATTATTTTATGTATCAAAGTTCAACTTATGGAGATTTCATTGCAAAAGAAAAAAGTCAAAATAGTTTTATATTTTTTTTAAAATTTATTTACGTGATTGAGGACTAAAGTTCTGAATTTTTCTAAAAATAAATGTAACTCGAAAACTGTAAATAATCGCGGAACATACATGGAGCATTTCGGATACCCCATGACACGAGGAAACTAATTTTTTCTAAACGTCAATCTCCCGGCCACCCTGTATATTTTTATACTGATGATAACTGTAATTAACTTACGGTTTCTGTTCTCGTAAATTGCATCGATCGTAGACTTTAAATTTCTAAATCCATATTGTGATGCTGTAGCAGTTCATCTTTTGATGAGCTTAATCTCGCCTTAAAGATCTTTTCCAAGATTTTACTGATCGATGGTAGTATCCAGATTGGTGACTTGTAACGTTATCTGTATCACCGGATTTGAATATTAGACTTGAGTTCTTCAATATCGATGGAAAAATACTCCCACTCAAATGATTCATTTATTATGTGCATCAGAGGTTTGCTAATGAATTCAGCAATGACTTTAAGAATTTCAGCTTTAATTCCATCGTGTCCGGGAGATTAAGTATTCTTCAATTTATTAATAGTGTTCTTAACTTCATTAATATTTGCTGGATTGAGAAAAATTATATAAACTTTATATTCTTGAAATCTGATTTCGACTAGCTGTATAAAACTCCATGCATTTTCGGCATCATAGCTTTCCATTTCACCTTGACCGCTCCAACAATTGAACCGAAAATCACTGTTCCATTATTTCAGACATACCCTTTCAACAAATTCATTCACCCTAATCGATCTTTCCCTTTTTATACTTTTCGATTCTACCATCAAAAATAAATCAGATCGATAGCGACGGATGATTGACACAGGAAATTTATTTGTCTTCCACCAATTTTCTACTATCCATCCGAATAGAACTGATTAATATAAGAACTCATAGCAATTGGAACCTGCATTTACGAGTAGGTACGTTGATGATTAATGTTTCACCATGCTTCGGCGAAGATACACATTGATTGCCGATTTATGCCCCATTTCTGCTCAAAAACAACTTGAAAAATTGACGTTATGTCAGATGGCTGTGGCGCTCTATCGCAATATTTGTTTAGAAGAGACGTTAACTCTTCAGGTGAAGAAGCAAGCCAAAATAGTGTCAATAAGGCGTGCATGATTCATATTATTGGATATAAAATGCAAAAACTAATTATATGATGAAATGTGAGAGAGTAAAATAAACATCATCACTTATTGTTCTTCGTCCCAACGTCTTAACAGACATCCTCTGTCGTTTTCAAAGTAAAAATTAGCTTTTAAAAAAGTTGACAAATATATGTAAAATTGACAATTGTAGTCTTACACTTCATGAAAGTATCAATGTACCCTTATTTATTCTAGGAAACACTGTTTTCTTTGATGAATAAGAGTGAATTTTTAATTTTTTAATTAATTTTTTTGTAGGTTTTTTGAATTCAATGATATAAGACGACTGTAAAAACAGCAACGAATTCCAGCAACACACTTATCGCTTAGCGGACGGTGCCTTGCGCATGCTGTAACTATTGATCCCGGCTGAAAATTTGCTCTAAGGAATTATTCGCTTCTGAATTTCAACATTGACTCATTGAGTTGTTATTATAAGATAATAAAGGAACTCTATGATTTAAAATGTTCGGCGTGATCCATTGCCATGTGCTTGAGGTGCTACAAATAGACTTCGAATCTTTGGAATAGTCCGGTCAAGTTAGACCAAATAACAGAGGTTACCAAAATTCGCATAGAGCTGAAAATTGGTAGAGATGGTCAGGATACCATTAGAAAGAAAGGGTGAAGAGTCCCCAAAAATCCCATTGTTGCTAAAAAAGTTATTCAAGGTCAAAGGTCGCGAAAATGGGTTTTTCGTTTTTTTCAGCCAAACGGCGAGTTTTATCATAAAAATAGCTCAGACATAAATTGTAGATCGTGCAATTATCTACAAATATTGTCTCCATACTTTTTTCGTGAGAGTCGCCGTTTCCGAGATATGAGCGAAGAAAGTTGTATGCTCCATAAAATGCACACGTTTCCACGTCACCTGTCAGGTAGTGTACTTGACGAGTTTTTTTTAACGTGGTTTCCCCGGTAGGCCTATTCCACGAACCGATCTGTACTAATAAATAATGAAAAAAATTGTCGTTAATTGTAAAGAATGTGATAAAAGTATTGGTCCGAATTATAATCATTTATTACATCTCTTTCTTCTTGTTCTTCGCCTTCTTCGAGCTGAGTGAAAATAAACTCAACCAAAAGCGATGGATCGGATGTCTCGTCGTTTATATGAAATGAGTCCACTTCTAATGGAGATTCAGCATTAGAACAAAGCTGGCCTTAACAACTTGTACACGCTAAGGAACAAAACAACCCAACTTTTTTGCAGCCACATTTGGCATTACATCCTTTTTTACAATTGCAAAAAAAAAGGCGTTGAGGAGTTTTTGCGGTGCAGGTAGAAGTAAAGTTTGGACAGGTTCTAATGCATTATCAATCAACATCCAACCCCAGTCTTTTGGGTCTAATTGATTATCAAGCCACACTTGAACTTGATAACATACCTGAAGCAGATGTGCAGAAGCCGAGGTTGGAGGAAGAGAAGCCAATTGCACTTGCTTTTTGTTACGAGTATTTTTGAGAAAAGACACGTAATGAAACTTATCAATGCAGGTAATTTTTTGGAGCTTCGTACATGGCAAGAAGAAAAGAATTCATGAATAATTATGTTTTTGGAGTAGACTTATTATTTTAAAAACTTCGGCACAATCAAGTGAATTTGTTTCTCAAACATTTTAAAACAGACGTCAAGGCTGCACTGGCGTAGAAGGCAATGGATTTAGTTTCTTTTGAGTTAATATTGATTTTTAAGTTAATATACCGAAAGAAAAAGAATTCAACTCGCGTTACTGCGCCAGTGACGAATGGAATATGGCGTACTTGGGGCATTTTATGAATTTGCTCTACATGAGTGTGTGTTTAAAAAATTATTAATACGTGGGCCTTTTATAAAAAAAAAATTATGAAAGTATGAAAACATCTCCACTCCTATTGAAATTTAAAAAAAAAGTTACAGCTATTACAAACTTAGTTTAATTTTAAAATGTTCTTTGGTTTATAACTTTGCTAACCATATGCTATTTACGTAAGTCAATTAAAGAAATAATACTGCAAATAAGGTTTTAGTGAAGAGAGTGAAGAAAGTCGCACCTAAATAAAAGTACGGATTTCGACACAACACAGCGAGCAAGGAAATTTTACCTGCCCGTTTTAGACGCGTGTGAATTATTATTACTATTTCTGTCCTTAGGTTGGATTGGGTTAGTCGCCGCTGACTTGACCCTACCGTCATTCGAGATTTAACTGTCTCTGCTGTTGGAAGTGTCTGTGCCGCGTTGTTCAGTTTTAAATTTGTATTTTTTAGTTTCTTTTATCGACATTTTGCTACTGTTGTTTTAATTTTGGTTGTTGATATGCCTAACTTCACCGACGCTGAGTATGCTGATATGGTGATGGCATATTGCAAGGCCGATGGTGTTGCTCGTGCAGCTCAAAGGATTTATCAGGCCAAATTTCCTGATCGAAGATTACCTCACCACGAAACATTCTCGACGACATATCGACGATTAAGAGAGACTGGAAACTTAAATTTTCAAGAGCCTCGGGTCTTCAAAGGCTTGAAGTATTTGATCGTCAACTGCTACATGGTGTTGCCTAACAATAAATACTTTTTTTTTAAACACACACTCATGTAGACTTAATACAATAAAAAAAATGCATGTAAAAGAACACGCAAAAAAAGTTATGGGGCTTCGAAGGGTACATTTTGGGTAATTTAGAAAAACCTAATAAAAAAATCATACCTCCGTAACCGTAATACTAAGGACCCAGGTTCCAAGACTGAAAAGGTAGCAAATGACCCTACCAACGCCCCAAAAAAAATTGACGGTCCATGTGCCGCACACCCTGTATAACTCGAAAACTGTGAATAATCGCGGAACATACATGGAGCATTTCGGATACCCCATGACACGAGGAAACTAATTTTTTTAAAACGTCAATCTCCCGGCCACCCTGTATATTTATACTGATAATAACTGTAATTAACTTACGGTTTCTGTTGTCGTAAATTGCTTCGATCGTAGACTTTTTATTTCTAAATCCATATTGTGATGCTGTAGCAGTTCATCGTTTGTTAGAACTGAGCTTAATCACGCCTTAAAGATCTTTTCCAAGATTTTACTGATCGATGGTAGTATCCAGATTGGTGACTTGTAACGGTATCTGTATCACCAGATTTGAATATTAGACTTGAGTTCTTCAATATCGATGGAAATACTCCCCACTCAAATGATTCATTTATTATGTGCATCAGAGGTTTGCTAATGAATTCAACAATGACTTTAAGAATTTCAGCTTTAATTCCATCGTGTCCGGGAGATTAAGTATTCTTCAATTTATTAATAGTGTTCTTGACTTCATTAATATTTGCTGGATTGAGAAAAATTATATAAACTTTTATATTCCTGAAATCTGATTTCGACTAGCTGTATAAATCTCCATGCATTTTCGGCATCATAGCTTTCCATTTCACCTTGACCGCTCCAACAATTGAACCGAAAATCACTGTTCCATTATTTCAGACATACCCTTTCAACAAATTCATTCACCCTAATCGATCTTTCCCTTTTTATACTTTTCGATTCTACCATCAAAAATAAATCAGATCGATAACGACGGATGATTGCCACAGGAAATTTATTTGTCTTCCACCAATTTTCTACTATCCATCCGAATAGAACTGATTAATATAAGAACTCATAGCAATTGGAACCTGCATTTACGAGTAGGTACGTTGATGATTAATGTTTCAACATGCTTCGGCGCAGATACACATTGATTGCCGATTTATGCCTCATTTCTGCTCAAAAACAACTTGAAAAATACTGGCGTTATGTCAGACAACTTTCTTCGCTCATAACTCGGAAACTGTGACTCTCACGAAAAAAAGTATAGAGTCAATTTTTGTAGATAACTGCACGATCCACAATTTATGTCTGAGCTATTTTTATGATAAAACTCACCGTTTGGCTGAAAAAAGCGAAAAACCCATTTTGACCTTGAATAACTTTTTTAGCAACAATGGGATTTTTGGGGATTTTTCACCCTTTTTTCTAATGGTATCCTGGCCATCTCTACCAATTTTCAGCTCTATGCGAATTTTGGTAACCTGGTATGTATACTTTGACCGGACTAGAATGGACTATTCGATAGATTAATACGAATTCCTAAAAGACGTTGTCGCATATGTTTAATCAATTTAAGCTGATATTTATGACTTGAATAATCATTAGAATCGATTAAATCCAGTGTCGCGCTTCAGGGAGGTTACGGAGGGATTGGAAAAAATGCAAAGTCCATAAAAAATCAAAAGAAGCGTTATCGCACTATCTGACGATGTTGAGATTGTTAATTTTGATACTAAGAATACTCTGTTATCAAAGGAATCGATTGTCGGGCTTCAGGAAGGGCAGGATCGGACTTTGAAAATTTCTACTAAAAAAAATTCAAAGTTCAATAAAAATCAAGAAAAGCGTTGTCGCATCATCTCACGATATTGGGGTTGTTGATTTTGATATTTAGAATACTCTGTTATCAATTGAATCGATTGTCGGGCTTCAGGAAAAGCAGGACCGGACATTGAAAATTTCTACTAAAAAAAATTAAGTATCCAACAAAAATCATGTCACACGTAAATTGTAACCAAGAATTTTTCAAATTATTTTTAATCAAATATGAATGCCCGACGAGAGAGAAGTGGTATACACAAATCTCGAAATGCATGTCGTATTCTATTTCATTTTTTAATTAATTTCTTTGAATTGTTTGATGTTACGATACGAATGAAAAATTCTCTCTTATTCATCAAAGATAACAGTGTTTTCTAGAATAAATAAAGGTATTGTTAAACGTAATTTAGTTGTTGCATTTTTGTAAGATTTATATCCCAACGTGACAACGCCGCATCCCCGTAATGGTTATCCCTACCATCTAAGCTACTTTAGGGTGGTTCAAGCCCCTAAATATATTCAACTCTCTCTCGCCTCTGGATAATTTGTGACTACAAAAATATACCTATTACCATATAACCAAGTGACATAGAATTTTTTAAATTTTTGCTAGAACTGGTATAACCTAGCATATCGCCCAGTAACCGCTTGACTTACGGACACCCTGTATTTATATTTAGTTATTTATAGTACACTTATAAAGTTCATAAAGAAATTAATAATAATAATCACTGCCAGCTTGAAGTTTTTAAGTATTTATTTATGTATGTATAAAGTAAACAAATACAGAAATAATCTAATATTAATAATTTAAATAACAAAGTACCAAATTTGTATTAAACAACACGAAGTAGTAATATAACGTAATAATGTTAAAAATTTGTAAATGATCACATGCCGTTCCAAATGGAAGTGTAAATGACACTTTTGGTTTACAGACGTACGGTTTTTCACTTGTAACTGACATGGCACGCGTATGGGACATCACACTTATTTTGCCAAGCCGTTTTGTCGTGCGCCACATCCCAACTCCCAATATTTTCACCATTCATGTAGTTATTCATTATGCCTTGTATTATTTTGAGTTTTGTGTGAATATTTAATATTCACAAAAAACATGAAACTTATCCTTCTGTTATCAAGAATGAGTCAGTCGATTTCCCAAATAGTCGAGGTTTCTATCTACGATAACTCACAATGTTGCACTACCTCGATTAGATCATATAGTAACGTGTATTAGAATTTATGTAATGCCAGTTTGTTTTTATACTATTCACTTTTGTTAACCATAATGAAATATCATTAAAATAAGATATATGTGAGTATATGAGCCAATTGATTACGGATATTTCATTACATAGAGTACAGTTAGGTTTGACAGCGGGATTCCATTTATCGCAAACATAAAATATACTTGAGGAGTAATTAGGAAGATGGAGATATTTCTAACATGAAGAAATAATACCAATATAAAATGGCCAATTTAAAGTTGAAGTGTAGGACTTTACGTGAAGGTTGGAATTTGCAAATGGAGCAAAGAAAAGGTATTCGCATTTATGGCTTTTTACATAAGAGGGTTGCCTTTTATATTTAGGGATTGGACAACCCTAGTGGTGCAATCTGCCAACTGACAGCTCTATCGTAAAGCTTGAAATTTTTGAGGTTATACGTAGTCAGAACGTTTCGACATACGAGCGCTGTTTGTGTTATTTACAGTTACTTGAAGGATTCATCTCGTCCAAAGAATGGAATTAAACCGTGGTCGGTGCGATTATTTTGTACAAAATTCGACGTGGATTAACCCAATGCATCGATGAACTTAATTTATTTTTTGACGATGAAGCTCCGTCAAGGACCAGTGTTTATCGATGGTATGGTGAATTCTACCGAGGTCGTAGATCACTCCAAGATGAATTTCGTGAAGGTCGTGCAAAATCAGTTGTTGTTCCGAAAACCATTGATGCTGGGCGCCAACTGATATTGCAAGATCGTCAAGTGACCTATCGTGAGATTGATTACAACCTTAGGTATTAATGGGACCAGCATACATTCAATATTGTATGAATATTTAAACGTCAAAAAAAATTGTTCGCGTTGAATCCCACACGATTTGTCAATCACTCAAAAGAAAGCTCGTCTCAATTGATCAAAGAAATGCTCCAAAAATACGATCAGGGTGCTACGAAGCAAGTCTATGACATCGTGATATGTGATGAATCGTTCTAGTGAGAAATTCCAAAAAAACCTCAGAATTATTGGGTGTTATCATCATACATTTGTAATTCTTCCAAGGCAAGAGGTTGTCACTGTGCTTTTTTTTTCACTCAAAGCCAGAAAAAAATCATCTATGATTTTCCAAACACTGATATTTCTGAAGTTTCTGCTCCTTGACAGAGACCAGTGAACAGGTCTATGAGGTCTCTTGATATACTGTTAAAAATATGAAAATCTTTTTCGAAATCTTCAACAACAATGAATGATGTCACTACGAATAATCATTTTAAAGTGATGTTACTTTGCTTGATGATTATTTTCTGTATTGAATCCCAATAACAATTTACCTGAATAGATTACAAGTATTTCCAGATTTAGGTGTGCAATTATACTTTCTTGAAGAAATACCTAAATTTGATTATGAAAAATCAACTAGGTGTTCTTTAATAAAAATTTTTTGTTAAATCATTAATATTAATCTATTCTATTTAGACTATAATTACTGATTACTGATTTTTATAATCACAGTATCTGTTTTAATTACGTAAACAAGAACATAAATATTGAATAATGGTTATTCATAGATTATGTCAAATTTTAATACCTTACCATAGAATATTAATTTATTACCGAACCCCAGGAGCGAAAAAATTAATATTTGCAATGTTTTTTTAAATGAAAGATAATACCTGTAACTATTATTGATCTTAAGTTATAATTTTCCTCAGAATAATTACAGTGAATTATTATCACATTAAAATATTATAACGTCTCTGTGGTGGGTAGTTCCAAATAAAAAAGTGTTCTGTGGTTCCTTGTTGTTTTGATTCTGTTTGAAACTGTCAACAGTTATTTGTAGCTTTCTTTCAGAAAAATGTGGAATATATTGGAAGGATAATATCGATAGTTTCAAGTTATTCAATTCAGTATGAAATGATTATGGTCAGAAAATGCATTCTATTCTAATCTTTCTTGTTTATGAGCTTATAGCTTCCAGTTTCAATATTGATTGAATTTTAATTAACCATGCATCATAACAAACATTCAGAAATATTAAAACTAAGTCAAATTCTATTATCTCCTAAGTTTGTGAACAAGGTTGAATCGGTGTTTGAAATAAAGATAATAAAGGTATAAATCAAATCTAGGAGACTGGGTTCGAAGTTTTTAAAACTCATATGGGATCAATTTGCAGCATTCCTATGTTAGAATAGATATAATTTGATGAACCCTGAAAGTCTGAAGCTATAAAAAACCAGCTCTTAATAAAGACTTCAATTTAACAGGTCCTGACAGAAAATACTTTACCTATTTCAACGGTCAAAATATACCGAAGAGCGATGCAAAACTTTTTCTCTATTTATTATGGAATATTATTCTGGATTAAATATTAAACAAGGTGCTAGACATCATTAACAATGAATACAGCAAATGGCAATTTAGATTTTGTGGTGAATATAAGACAAAAATTGTTCAGTGTTTAATTTCATCTATAGTGTTCAGTGGTGGAACCATAGACTGGAGAGATTTCTCCAACCTTTTGTAGAAATATTTAATAAAGACATAAAATATGGCAACATTGAACAAATCTTATTATTGAATCATTTCAGCACAGAGTTGGATTTGAGAAAATCAGAAAATTTGGACAAAATTATATCGATTCAATTCCTTTCAACTTCAAATATCTCAAGAATGGTGCATTTTAGGAGAAAAGATAAGGAATGATTTTATATGCAAAAAAGACTAATGGTTCTAGGAAGTACGAGATACGGACCTTTAGTTCAAGCGATATTTGTTTTTCATGCAATTTAACCAATCTGTAGAGTAGTAGTGAGAAACCCACAAGAAGTGGAATAAATTGATGCCAAAATATGCACGAGTGTTATCAAAAACCTTCTACAAGAGATCATTTCAATTGATATTGTCGTTTGAATATTACAGGTGAAAATGCAATTTTTTTATGAAATTTCAACACCCTATATCTTTTGAACGGGGCCAAATTTGGAAAAATTTTATAGGAAGAAAATGTTTCTTTTTACGTCAAGAATCTATGGTTAAAATTAACGCAGTGGTCAAAGACTCACCCTGTATGTACTGTGGATTTCTTGTTTTATATTTGCCTTTGCTGAACTCATTTTCAAATAGGTGTTTATTTCGGAAAACAGAATTAGAGCATTCTTGAATGTGTACAGTATGTGATGTTAGAAGTTTATTACTACAAGACTCCCGGTAACCGAGTCCAAGGATGATTCTTAGGGTTCAATTGGTTCAAATGCATGCAGAAGTGTATAGATCTTAATGGAGAATATTTTGAAAAATAAAATAGCGATTTTCGATGGTTAATATTTGTTTTTATTCTATAATTTCGAAATATAAAAGGCAACCCTCGTATGATTAGGTCATTTATTGAATATCCTCGGACAAGAATACTGGGTGTTTTTCTCTGTTAGTGTAAGATGATCTTTGGGATATATGTACTGTGGATTTCTTGTTTTATATTTGCCTTTGCTGAACTCATTTTCAAATAGGTGTTTATTTCGGAAAACAGAATTAGAGCATTCTTGAATGTGTACAGTATGTGATGTTAGAAGTTTATTACTACCGGTAACCGAGTCCAAGGATGATTCTTAGGGCTTTCTTCTGGGTTATAAAGCTGTGTTTTATATTAAATACTATTTGCTTCATTAAAAATTATACAATACCTCATTTTGGTTTCGAAGTTTGCGAACTAAACATTTCTCCAAAACTTCCCCACTTAGGTATTTGGACAGTCCACTGATAGTGCAGTGTGTAGCATACTGAGTTCCAGCTGTTGTTTTTGGGAGTAGCTCTTGTTGTTTTAGTTTTTTGGCGTTTATTTGTGAAATCTGAATAGCATTTTTATGAAAGATTCATTGAAATTATGTGCACTACTCAAAGGACTATCTGTCGTTGGTGGTTCTCTCAAGACTTTTTCTTTGATAGAATGTACAATATTCTTGTAGCCATAAGAAATTGATATTATAGTTTCGAATTTTTCCCTCTTATGTTTCATTAAGATCTGGTTATATGTTTGTTCTGTTGTGTTGAGGTTTGAATTGGTTTTCTTGGATACGCATTACAAATAATATAGCTAGTTTTCTTTATACTCACGATTTATGGACGGTTTCTGCTGATATAGGTTTTCCTTCTCATTTTTCATTTTTTCTTGGGGAATGTCTTGTTGAAAAATTGAGGAACTTCGAGTAGAACGACATCCTCTGGCTATTTACAGCTTCTTCTTTGACGTTAAATAGTTCGCCACAACAGCTTCACAACCTTTCTCTGGATAGCTTCCTGTTCTGGGATGTGAAATATCTTCTGTATATGTTGTAATTTTCTTCTTCGTTTCTCCATATACAGTGTGGAACAGCCAAATGGAATAAATTCGATAACGAATAAATGAGAGCGTGTTTGGAAAAACGCTAGGACACGGCGATTTGTATTTTTAACTGAGCATTTAAAAAAAAAAATATAGGGTGCGTCATGTGACAGTAGCCAATACCCACTTTTTTATTTTAAATGCAAGCCCCAGTATATCATTAATTTTTTGGATTTTTCAGAGAATTCTAGACATAAATCATGTACAATGTCCTATACCTATCTTCAACTGTTTCGGAAATATTAAGTGTTTTCAGATTTATTACAAAAATTACCATAAAAAAAAGAAAATTATTTTATTCCACAATTTCGGTACATTACACTAAAAACCTAATAATTAATACTTATTATATCTTAATAATTTTAAAGAAAAACGAAAATATTAATGTCAATGTAGTAATTGTTCAAAATGCTCGCCGCGAACGCCTTGGCAACATGCTTATCTGGTATAGAAATGTCTTCTAACATTCCTCAACATCTCAGGAGTAACTGATCTAATCGCAAGCGTGATTCGTCTTTTTAAGTCATCTAAGTTGAGGGGTTTAGTTTTGTATACAATACTTTTGACATATCCCCACAAAAAGTAGTCTTAGTTAATTTTTGTAATAAATCTGAAAACACTTAATATTTCCGAAACAGTTGAAGATAGGTATAAGACATTGTACATGATTTATGTTTAGAATTCTCTGAAGAATCCAAAAAATTAATAATATACAGGGGCTTGCATTTAAAATAAGAAAGTGGGTCCAAGCGTTTTGCCAAACACGCTCTCATTTATTCGTTATCGAATTTATTCCATTTGGCTGTTCCACACTGTATTTATTCTTTGTGCACCATGGTCTGAAATTTCAATGTGAAAGACTTGTACTGTAGAGCTGTTTTGGGTACAGTTTGTAAGAATATTATCATGCATAACTCTGATGTGTGTTTTCTAGTATATTCAAAAATTGTTTGCTAAAGGTATTTATAATTATGTCAATTCATTTTTTCATTGTCCGTTATTCAATAAATAGAACAGATTTTTCATTCAATTACGCTTTCATAGGCCTGCATTCAACTCGTCCAAGTATTTTTTCGTTTTTTCTTTGAAACATTGGGATAAAAGTTTATGAATCGAAAAACCATTTCATGCTGTTTAATAGTTAGGCGATCGAAGAAAAAAAATAATGCGCTCATACCGGTAATTTAATTACTTTTTTAACAAAGCTACTTGACCTTTTATCTCTATTCAAAATAATTGTTCTAAGTGGGGGTGTCTAGAGGTGTAGTGATATCTAACTCATTATTTGTCCTCCTTTCAATAAAATTTGACCTTTCCTATGATTTAATGCGTTATTCTATCCCAAAGCTAAAAATTCAGGGTGGAAATTTATGGATGGCGCATCCTGTATACGGGTTCTAATTTTCATTATTTCGATAAGGCTGATGTCAGACTGTTTAGTTTTGAGATTCAACTGCTCTAGAATGTAGAACTATCAGGAAAGTAAAAAATAGTAGGCAGTCTTGTCAATAAGATCAAAAATGTCACAAATAGTGATGAAGTTCCAAAATAAAAATGAACAATAGCTCATTGGGTTTGTAATCGAACAATAATAATTTTTTTATTCATCAGGTTAATTATTTCATATAGACAATTATTGATCAACATTATATTTTCTCTGGATCAAAAAAATTATAAACAACTGATCATAAAAATGCAAAAATAGTTTTTTCATTTTTCAGATAGATTTCTGATAGAACTTCAGCCAAATTCAGTTATGGAATAATCAATTCGAATTTTATGTTGGGTATTCCTTATCAGCGCTAAATCACGAACTATGTAAATATGAAAATATTTATGACCTTCTTTGCATGCCGAAACATTTTTAGAATGCTTCCAATTCAGCACTTAATCCAACAAAAATCTAAGCAAGCTTTTTTTTCTTCTGCTCCTTTCTCTATTCTATGTCATTTATGTTTCATAAATTTGATGGTTTCACGTCCAAAACACATGCAATATCTTTGCGAAAAAGATGAAAATATCGATTATCTTTTGAATTTACTTGGTGTGTCTGTGGCACTCATTCATTATTACACACAGGGTGTTCGCTGAGGAAATCTCGCAGGACGAATGCCAGATCACAACATAGAACTTGGTCAGCTATCCAAATCCAGCTCCAAGGCAGAAGCGAACGGACCGAATCGTGTGGAAGGTACCGTTTGAATTAATAATTTAAAACAACCCTTTTTGTTCGCAATTTCAATAACATGTCGATGTCTTTTGAAAAAAATGGTTCGAATGACAGTTTATACGTTATGGTTCTGAAACCTTCAATTATTTGAATATATTGTTTCGAAAATTATCTTATAAATTAAAGCACTGACGTGAGGTCGGATGGCTTTGATGCTCTTGTTGGGCTACTTGCGAGTAAACATTCAAACTATTACAAATATACAGGGTGTTCGGCACATGGACCGTCAAATTTTTTTGGGGCGTTGGTAGGGTCATTTACTACCTTTTCAGTCTTGAAACCTGGGTCCTTAGTATTACGGTTACGGAGGTATGATTTTTCATTAGGTTTTCTAAATTACCCAAAATGTACCCTTCAAGCCCCATAACTTTTTTGCGTGTGCTTTTACATGCATTTTTTCATTGTATTAAGTCTACGTGTGTGTGTGTGTTTGAAAAACGTATTTATTGTTACAGATAACACCACAAAATTAACACGTGGGCCTTATATTAAAAAAAAAATTATGAAAGTATGAAAACATCTCACTCCTATTGAAATTTAAAAAAAAGTTACAGCTATTACAAACTTAATTTCATTTTAAAATGTTCTTTGGTTTATAACGTTGCTAACCATATACTATTTACGTAAGTCATTAAAAATAATAATACTGCAAATAAGGTTTTAGTCAGAAGAAGTGAAGAAAGTCGCACCTAAATAAAAGTACGGATTTCGATACAACACAGCGAGCAAGGAAATTTTACCTGCCCGTTTTAGACGCGTGTGAATTATTATTACTATTTCTGTCCTTAGGTTGGATTGGGTTAGTCGCCGCTGACTTGACCCTACCGTCATTCGAGATTTAACTGTCTCTGCTGTTGGAAGTGTCTGTGCCGCGTTGTTCAGTTTTTTAAATTTGTATTTTTTGTTTTTGTTACTTATATCGACTTTTTGCTACTGTTGTTTTAATTTTGGTTGTTGATATGCCTAACTTCACCAACGCTGAGTATGCTGATATGGTGATGGCATATGGCAAGGCGGATGGTGTTGCTCGTGCAGTTCAAAGGATTAATCAAGCCAAATTTCCTGATCGAAGATTACCCCACCACGAAACATTCTCGACGACTTATCGACGATTAAGAATACTGGAAACTTCAATTATCAATAGCCTCGGGACAATGTGAGGCAACACTATGTAGCAGTTGACGATCAAATACTTCAAGCCTTTGAAGAAGACAGCAAGCATTCGTGTCGTTGCTCTTTGAGTTTACAGTCTCTCTAATCGTCGATAAATCGTCGAGAATGTTGCGTGGTGAGGTAATCTTCGATCAGGAAAATTGACTTGATAAATCGTTTGAGCTGCACGAGCAACACCATCGGCCTTGCCATATGCCATCACCATATCAGCATACTCAGCGTTGGTGAAATTAATCATATCAACAGCCAAAATTAAAACAACAGTAGCAAAAGTCGATAAAGTAACAAAGACAAGAGAATACAAATTTAAAAACTGAACAACGCGGCACAGAACACTTCCAACAGCAGAGACAGTTAAATCTCAATGACGGTAGACAGTCAGCGGCGACAATCAATCCTAGGACTGAAATAGTAGTAATAATTCACACGCGTCAAAACGGGCGATAAAATTTCGCGCTCGCTGTGTATGTATCGAAAATCCGTGCTGTTAGGTGCGACTTCTTCACTCTTCTGACTAAAACCTTATTTTCAGTATTATTTTTTCTATTGACTGGCGTAGTAGCATATGGTGGCAGCGTTATAAACCAAATATTTTAAAATAAAAGTAAGTTTGTAATAGCTATAACTTTTTAAATTTCAATAGGAGTGGAGATGTTTTCATACTTTCATATTTTTAATAAAGGCCTCGTGTTGATTTTTGTGGTGTTATCTGTAACAATAAATACGTTTTTTTTTTCAAATACACACTCATGTAGACTTAATGCAATAAAAAATGCATGTAAAAGCACGCAAAAAAGTTATGGGGCTTCAAAGTACATTTTGGGTAATTTAGAAAAACTAATAAGAAAATCATATATCCGTAACCATAATACTAAGGACCCAGGTTCCAAGACTGAAAGGTAACAAATCTTCTACCAACGCCCTAAAGCTGACGGTCTTATCCTCAACACACCCGGTATGAAACTCTGTACAGGAGAGTCTTTTCCCGTACTCTGGAACAATGTGATCAAATACAAACGCTACGATGAAATAACAAACTTATATTTGAAAAAATATAATAACTGCTCATAGTTTTCGCTAAGTTTGTTCTTAAAAGCCATTCTCCTAAACACCCATGCCAGTGCTTTCCTAAATTTTGACAACGTACATTATTTCACCATAATGAACCATTTCGATCAATTTTCCCAAACTGACACTGATTTAAATCTCACATATCCGTTGAAGTATTCTAGGAATCTTCTGATAGACGATTTTATGAAACTTACTATAAGTGGAATACCCAAAACTATAATCAATGACCATGAGCAGTTCACTTATATATAAATACCTTGTTGCCTCAAAGTTTCTTCAGGAGTTCTGGAGGGTAGACAAAATATGCTTACATAATCTGAAAGATTATTGAAATTACCAAAATGATAATCATAGGGAGTAGAATGAATTACTTGGCAAATTAAGTGTTGGTAGAGCAAATCTTTTCAGCTTTCCATGAGGGTCTATACAATCCATATGAAAATGCTTTATGCAAATAACACTTTTGGATGAATGAAAACATGGATTTCTGATTCTTTCCAACCAAACATTTCTAACACCCTCAACTTGTGTAATGAAAAACCTAGAAAGAAAACAGTGTTAGAAACTGTCCCAAATTTTTACTAATCAGAAATTACTACAGGAATATGAAATTGCTACAGAAAATAATAATTCACAGTACATTTTAGTGAGTTATAAGTTAATCCAAAACTACTACTTATATGAATGCAACACATACCTTTTGACATTACTATGACTGTAGCAATTGGGAACACACAGTAACAATAAACCATTTAAATTAAATTAAATGGAATAAGTTGAAAATGAATAAACCATTTCAGTCAACCAGTTCATGCAAACGGATGTCAACAGATCACCATTGACGAACATGCCATAAAAAAAATCCAGAAGCATTTGGAATACCGGTCCCCTCTTCCATCTTGAGAAATATATAAGGAAGACTCAAAAATTTTTGGAGTAGTTTAACATCGAACTCGCCTGAAGAAGCCAAGAATTTGGCGAAACAATTGTTGCAAATGTAGTGTTACATATTGTTAAAACACAATAAATGTGGAAACTTTATTAAATAAGTTTTTATTTAATCATATTCAAACTAAATGAAAATGGATTTCCATCAAGTGAGGACCTCAACCATTCAAGAAAATATTAATGTCAATGTAGTAAATGTTCAAAATGCTCCCCGCGAACGCCTTGGCAACATGCTTATCTGGTATAGAAATGTCTTCTAACATTCCTCAACATCTCAGGAGTCATCTTAAGTCATCTAAGTTGAGGGGTTTAGTTTTGTATACAATACTTTTGACATATCCCCACAAAAAGTAGTCTTAGTTAATTTTTGTAATAAATCTGAAAACACTTAATATTTCCGAAACAGGTGAAGATAGGTATAAGACATTGTACATGATTTATGTTTAGAATTCTCTGAAGAATCCAAAAAATTAATAATATACAGGGGCTTGCATTTAAAATAAGAAAGTGGGTCCAAGCGTTTTGCCAAACACGCTCTCATTTATTCGTTATCGAATTTATTCCATTTGGCTGTTCCACACTGTATTTATTCTTTATGCACCATGGTCTGAAATTTCAATGTGAATGACTTGTACTGTAGAGCTGTTTTGGGTACAGTTTGTAAGAATATTATCATGCATAACTCTGATGTGTGTTTTCTAGTATATTCAAAAATTGTTTGCTATAGGTATTTATAATTATGTCAATTCATTTTTTCATTGTCCGTTATTCAATAAATAGAACAGATTTTTCATTCAATTACGCATTCATAGGCCTGCATTGAACTCGTCCAAGTATTTTTTCGTTTTTTCTTTGAAACATTGGGATAAAAGTTTATGAATCGAAATACCATTTCATGCTGTTTAATAGTTAGGCGATCGAAGAAAAAAAATAATGCGCTCATACCGGTAATTTAATTACCTTTTTTAACAAATCTACTTGACCTATTATCTCTATTCAAAATAATTGTTCTAAGTGGAGGTGTCTAGAGGTGTAGTGATATCTAACTCATTATTTGTCCTCCTTTCAATAAAATTTGACCTTTCCTATGATTTAATGCGTTATTCTATCCCAAAGCTAAAAATTGAGGGTGGAAATTTATGGATGGCGCATCCTGTATACGGGTTCTTATTTTCATTACTTCGATAAGGCTGATGTCAGACTGTTTAGTTTTGAGATTCAACTGCTCTAGAATGTAGAACTATCAGGAATGTGAAAAAAATAGTAGGTAGTCTTGTCAATAAGATCAAAAACGTCACAAATAGTGATGAAGTTCCAAAATAAAAATGAACAATAGCTCGTTGGGTTTGTAATCGAACAATTATAATTTTTTTTTTCATCAGGTTAACTATTTCATATAAACAATTATTGAACAACATTATATTTTCTCTGGATCAAAAAAATTATAAACAACTGATCATAAAAATGCAAAAATAGTTTTTTCATTTTTCAGATAGATTTCTGATAGAACTTCAGCCAAATTCAGTTATGGAATAATCAATTCGAATTTTATGTTGGGTATTCCTTATCAGCGCTAAATCACGAACTATGTAAATATGAAAATATTTATGACCTTCTTTGCATGCCGAAACATTTTTAGAATGCTTCCAATTCAGCACTTAATCCAACAAAAATCTAAGCAAGCTTTTTTTTCTTCTGCTCCTTTCTCTATTCTATGTCATTTATTTTTCATAAATTTGATGGTTTCACGTCCAAAACACATGCAATATCTTTGCGAAGAAGATGAAAATATCGATTATCTTTTGAATTTACATGGTGTGTCTGTGGCACTCATTCATTCTTACACACAGGGTGTTCGCTGAGGAAATCTCGCAGGACGAATGCCAGATCACAACATAGAACTTGGTCAGCTATCCAAATCCAGCTCCAAGGCAGAAGCGAACGGACCGAATCGTGTGGAAGGTACCGTTTGAATTAATAATTTAAAACAACCCTTTTTGTTCGCAATTTCAATAACATGTCGATGTCTTTTGAAAAAAATGGTTCGAATGACAGTTTATACGTTATGGTTCTGAAACCTTCAATTATTTGAATATATTGTTTCGAAAATTATCTTATAAATTAAGAAAGCACTGACGTGAGGTCGGATGGCTTTGATGCTCTTGTTGGGCTACTTGCGAGTAAACATTCAAACTATTACAAATATACAGGGTGTTCGGCACATGGACCGTCAAATTTTTTTGGGGCGTTGGTAGGGTCATTTACTACCTTTTCAGTCTTGAAACCTGGGTCCTTAGTATTACGGTTACGGAGGTATGATTTTTTCATTAGGTTTTTCTAAATTACCCAAAATGTACCCTTCGAAGCCCCATAACTTTTTTTGCGTGTGCTTTTACATGCATTTTTTTCATTGTATTAAGTCTACGTGTGTGTGTGTTTGAAAAAAACGTATTTATTGTTACAGATAACACCACAAAATTAACACGTGGGCCTTATATTAAAAAAAAAATTATGAAAGTATGAAAACATCTCCACTCCTATTGAAATTTAAAAAAAAATTACAGCTATTACAAACTTAGTTTTATTTTAAAATGTTCTTTGGTTTATAACGTTGCTAACCATATACTATTTACGTAAGTCATTAAAAATAATAATACTGCAAATAAGGTTTTAGTCAGAAGAGTGAAGAAAGTCGCACCTAAATAAAAGTACGGATTTCGATACAACACAGCGAGCAAGGAAATTTTACCTGCCCGTTTTAGACGCGTGTGAATTATTATTACTATTTCTGTCCTTAGGTTGGATTGGGTTAGTCGCCGCTGACTTGACCCTACCGTCATTCGAGATTTAACTGTCTCTGCTGTTGGAAGTGTCTGTGCCGCGTTGTTCAGTTTTTTAAATTTGTATTTTTTTGTTTTTGTTACTTATATCGACTTTTTGCTACTGTTGTTTTAATTTTGGTTGTTGATATGCCTAATTTCACCAACGCTGAGTATGCTGATATGGTGATGGCATATGGCAAGGCGGATGGTGTTGCTCGTGCAGTTCAAAGGATTAATCAAGCCAAATTTCCTGATCGAAGATTACCCCACCACGAAACATTCTCGACGACTTATCGACGATTAAGAGATACTGGAAACTTCAATTATCAATAGCCTCGGGACAATGTGAGGCAACACTATGTAGCAGTTGACGATCAAATACTTCAAGCCTTTGAAGAAGACAACAAGCATTCGTGTCGTTGCTCTTTGAGTTTCAGTCTCTCTTAATCGTCGATAAGTCGTCGAGAATGTTGCGTGGTGAGGTAATCTTCGATCAGGAAAATTGGCTTGATAAATCGTTTGAGCTGCACGAGCAACACCATCGGCCTTGCCATATGCCATCACCATATCAGCATACTCAGCGTTGGTGAAATTAGTCATATCAACAACCAAAATTAAAACAACAGTAGCAAAAAGTCGATAAAAGTAACAAAAACAAAAGAATACAAATTTAAAAAACTGAACAACGCGGCACAGACGCTTCCAACAGCAGAGACAGTATAATCTCGAATGACGGTAGGGTCAAGTCAGCGGCGACTAACCCAATCCAACCTAAGGACTGAAATAGTAATAATAATTCACACGCGTCTAAAACGGGCAGGTAAAATTTCCTTGCTCGCTGTGTTGTATCGAAATCCGTACTTTTATTTAGGTGCGACTTTCTTCACTCTTCTGACTAAAACCTTATTTTCAGTATTATTTTTTCTATTGACTTACGTAAATAGCATATGGTTAGCAACGTTATAAACCAAAGAATATTTTAAAATAAAAGTAAGTTTGTAATAGCTGTAACTTTTTTTTAAATTTCAATAGGAGTGGAGATGTTTTCATACTTTCATATTTTTTTTTTTAATAAAAGGCCCTCGTGTTAATTTTGTGGTGTTATCTGTAACAATAAATACGTTTTTTTCAAACACACACTCATGTAGACTTAATACAATAAAAAAATGCATGTAAAAGCACACGCAAAAAAAGTTATGGGGCTTCAAAGGGTACATTTTGGGTAATTTAGAAAAACCTAATAAGAAAATCATACCTCCGTAACCGTAATACTAAGGACCCAGGTTCCAAGACTGAAAAGGTAGCAAATGACCCTACCAACGCCCCAAAAAAATTTGACGGTCCATGTGCCGAGCACCCGGTATGAGAACTCTGTACAGGAGAGTCTTTTTCCGTACTCTGGAACAATGTGATCAAATACAAACGCTACGATGAAATAACAAACTTATATTTGAAAAAAAATATAATAACTGCTCATAGTTTTCGCTAAGTTTGTTCTTAAAAGCCATTCTCCTAAACACCCATGCCAGTGCTTTCCTAAATTTTGACAACGTACATTATTTCACCATAATGAACCATTTCGATCAATTTTCCCCAAACTGACACTGATTAAAAGTCCGACCCTTGTCAATCGAATACGTAACTGTGATTGCATCGAGTATTTATACTTCTGATGGACGTTTTATCTCTTTTCTTTTCTCTTAAATAAACAAAAAAAAATAATTATGTCTTTAGGTGCAAAGGAGCTACGACAATGTGATTTGAGAATATGTGAAATATCAATAACGTCCATACATACACAAAGTTTTGTTTGAATACGTTCGATATCTTATGAGGTATAAAGTATTGAAAAATTTTGCTATTGGAATATTTTGAAAATTTTCTAATGTCGATTTTTACGACCTTTTGCAAGCCTATTTCCAACCTAAATCAGATATCTTTCAAGTTACAACTTGATACGATTGATATTCTAGGAGTTATAAAAAAAACCAATTTTCAGATACTCATTACTCCTGAATCATTAGACGGATAACCAATAACGACCTCGTCCGAGACATTAATTCCATCAATTTACCCGGAAAGTTTCAGCTCTCTAGCTCATTGCTTTCGGACGTAATCGTGCCCACGGACGGACATAATCGATTTTGACCACGGATTTTTCATCAGCTAGTTCCCACGAAACGATTGATACCACATTCACCCAAATATTCGAAAAATACAGACATTTGGGCAAATCTGTTGATTCAGGTGAACAAGAGCGCCAAAAATGGTTGTTCAGTGGGGCTCGTTTATTACGCTTATATGTATTTTGCGTTGCCTACTTCTTTCATAATAGTAGAATAAGTGATTATAATTATTGTTAACGTTCAAATCAGTTATCAATCAGTTGTGTCCATGCCTCTGACTTTTGAACATTTAATTTCTTTCAAAAACGATCAAGAAAACTCGCGGAAGTTACTCGATTTCTAGCTATATTTGAATGCCTTGTTCGTGATCATTCTGTCAACAATTATTCCTTCGTATCAAGAACATTTTCGCATTCGCTCGAAGTTATGAACATAGACTACAGAATTAACAAGAGATAATATATTGAGGTTTGCCTTTATTCAAACAAGCGATAATAGGGTATTTCAAGCGAATAACCCAGAGTAACCGGTTATTATTTTGGTCCATCTAGCGGCTATTGCTGGTTCTTCTTGGTTATTCCTTCGAAATCCAAAAAGAATAACCAGAAATTATCGCTTGAATGCTCGGGTTTGGTTATCCGTGCTGTCATCCTTTTGATTCACGTATATTTATGTTCATAGGTTATCTGAGCATTTATCTGATTCAGATAAAAAGGGCCCTATTTCTACCATATTGTGCATTCTCAGAACATCAGAACACCCAAACTATTGATACAATGTTTTGCAGATACTCATAACACACACATAACATAAATTTGAAGCAACCTGAAAATTTATCTTTTCGTAGTTTCATTAACAGAATTCTCAATAGATTTTTATTGATTTCTTGTGGCTTTAATTTTCAGGTTTTCTTGTAATTTTCAAATCATTATCAATATAGATTGCTTCACACAAATGACATTTTCTCTTCGAACCTTTTATTTCTTCTCTTATAGTTATCCTGAAATTTGAAATAGAATTGAATATTATCTTTATAATAAATTCAATAAGAATAGATGGTTTTTCTGTGTTACTTCAACGTACTTTCAGTTGATGAATTGTTAAGTTTCTCTCTGCATTCAATGTTTACAGCTGCTGATAAAATTTTTGATTACTGCAGCTAACAAAATACACAAGGAATTCTATTTTTCTCTAATGAAAAGCAAACCTAATCTGTACATTCTACAATGCTTCTAATGGTTTTCAAATCATTTTTTTACCTAGGTGATTTATAGAAATGGAATTTTTCTCCATTGAATGTGGAGTTTCTGCTTCCAATTTTATTTTTGAGTTTTCCTAAAATTTAAATTGTGATCAAATACCTACAGCCTTCAAAGTTAAAATTCAAGAAAATCATTGGATTTATAAGTTTCATTTCAACGCACCTTCAGTCGACAGACCAGTTGTATTATTGATCTGTAATTTACAATTTCCACATGATTTTCAGCAACATTATTCAGAAGCACATGATTTTATTATATCCTGAGTATTTCCTTCTTTCAAGAACTGTATTTCATGGTTGCTCTGTTTTTTATTATGTTAAAAAACTCTACATTCTGCTTATTTGATATCAGGGGTATTGTGGTCCCATTTTTGCTGAGTTCTTTCAATCCAAACGACACAACTTTTCACCCACGTTCTTTAAGTTTTCTTTTGAACCTGTGAATTTAGGAAGAGCGTATCATTTTTAATTTTAGCTTAAATTGCCTTAGTTCCTACCTGGAGTTGAACTTCCAATTCATTAAATCGAATTCCTGTTGCTACTTATAAAGTTGGGTTTATTAATTATCTCTGTGAAATATTCAATAGTCTTTCGGTTCTACCAAGATCAGTTTTTCAAGTTCCAAATAATTCAAAGTCTTGCTATTGTTTACTATTTTCATGTTTATACACATCTAACCCTACTTGCTCTAATTCTGGTTATTCTTGACATTTCTCGATCAAATTGTGGTTAACTCATGACGTTACGGATCTATAACCCAAGCCGCTTGAATGCAAAAGGTATTTACCACAAAAGACCAAAGATAACCGGTTACTCTTGGTTATTCGCTTGAAATACCTTTATATCCGATTAACCTTGTGTGACTGACGGTTAAGAATATTCAGCCAATTTTTTCGTCAAAATCTTTGTATGATAAGTCTATGTCCATAACGCATATAAATCAATAGGTATGAATCTTACCGATTCTCGATTTTAGGCCTTATGGTTAGGACTAATTTATGGCCCGTTCAAGATATATTGTCATCAAAGCAAGCCCTGAAAGTGTAGTCGATGCTTTATTTTTAGTTGCAAAAAATTACTGAAATGTTCTGTGCTCGAACGATTATGACCGTGTTTTTCCCTATCTTATTTTATATGGGGTGTTTTGTAGAGAGGCATAGAACTTTTTTTCAAATAAAAAACGTAAAAATAAAGAAATGGCTAAAATTTTGGCTTTATCAGCTCATAAATTTTATAGCATTCAGTGTTTAAAAACAATTTCGGACATATCAACGCGGCTGCGTCGTATGAAAGCCATTCTGTCGGTCCAATTTTGAACAACTTTTTCCAGCATAGCTGGCCTTATCTCGGCAATAACACGCCGAATGTTGACCTCTAAGTCGCCAATCGTCGTTGGTTTATCAGCATAAACCAGTGACTTGACATATCCCCACAAAATGAGTCGAAAGGCGTCAAATCACACGACCTAGGCGGCCAATTCACTGGTCCATTTCTCGAGATGATTTGGTTACCAAAAGATCTCAGTAAATTGATGGTTAAACGCGTTGTATGACATATTCCGCCGTCATGCTGAAACCACGTGGTATTGACGTGTGGAATCAAAAGGTCGCGAATTATTTGTCTGTAGCGGTCACCATTGACGGTCCCATTGGCTCCATCTGCAGTTTTAAAAAGTGTGGAACAATGATTCCTTCGGCATGCGAACCGCACCATACAGTGAGTTTCTCGAGATGTAATGGAGTTTCGAGAGTCTCACGTGGATTGTGCTCCCTCCAAAATAGAAAATTCTGCTTATTAACATATCCATTATGCCAGAAATGAACCTCATCGCTAAATATGATTTGACGGTAAAAATGCGGTACTACTTTCAGTTAATTTTCAGCCCATTCACCTAACGTACGACGCAAACCATGATCCATTGGCTTTAATTTGTAGGATCGAAAGTTTATCTCTGCTTATGCGTTTCGTTCCTGGCGCATACATTTGGACTCATCAGTATGGCTTGTGTGCGCCATGAAGCTTCGAGCGCTAACCATTCGGCTACCGAAGCGCTGTATATTGTTGTTATGTGGGGCTTTAAGGAGTGCTGCCACATGAGATCCCTACACACTCTCCTGCCAGTGACGGAGGAACGAAACCAGAGCGTGTTACAAGGTCAGTAGGTGCAGCCGGGTGAAGGCCACCTGAGCAGAGCTACACCTCACGGCATCGTGCGGACGGGTGATGTGCTCCTAAACAGATCCGCGATACCGTGGCAGACCAAGGTACGGAATGGGAAAGGTGTCTAGAGTTTCGTTGGAAGTTGCAGAGAGGGAGCGAGTGTCTCAGCGTCAACCTTCTTCTTTTCCAGGACACGTCGTAAAGACAACCGTTCCCATCACGTCGGGGTCACCAATGTAGGATCGTATATTTTATCCCTACTTATGCGTTTCGTCCCTGGCGCACACATTCGGACTTCATCAGTATGGCTTGTGTGCGCCATGCCATAGACGCAAGGGAGAAATTAGAGAGTGGGAGCTGCCGGGACTTGAACCCGGCACCTAGTCGGTATGAACATCGAGCGCTAACCTTTCGGCTACGGAAACGCTGTATATTGATGCTATGCGGGGCTCTTATGGAGTGCCGCCACATGATATCCCTACAAATTGCTGCAGCAGTTGGATCTTATACAAGTGTAGCCCAAGATCTTTCCTGAAAATTTTCCATCTAGTTGACGGACAAAGACCGAGTGGTTGAGAACGGCGCCGAATCGACAAATTTGGATCCTCGGTTACACTCACTTCTACAGCGGAGATGGCTTCTACGGTACGCTTTTCGGTAGTGTTGGGTAGTACACGTCTTAAAATTGAGTTTGTAAGAGGTGCCTCATTTTTGTACTGAAGCGATACATTGTACCACTTCAAATGAGGCGAGGGGGTCTGGCCGTTTATGACGCAATACGATGTCGGTACAAAATTTGTACTAGTATAGACGACGGGTTATTGAGGTGGTGTAGCGTAGCGAGGCTAGGTAGGTAAGAACTAGGAACGTTGATGGTTTGTCTCACTTCAAATATCTCGATGCAAGAGGAAGGTAACGTTAACTGTCGACAAAATTCAAGTAATTAATGAGGCAAAATTTAGAATGCAAATTAATTGTTGGATTTTGAAACTTTAGGACGGTGAGCGAGTGAGGGGAAGATTTTACTGAATATGAGGGTTTTGTTATTCAAAATAATCGAAGCTAACCGTGATTATATATTCTCATATAATTAGAAAATTCAAAGTTTCTTCTCATATCATACACAATTTTCCTGTTCGTTTTAGAACAAACTGTTTTTATAGAAATGTATCAAGTTACTAGTAATTTCGGGCTAATTTTTTTTTGTGAGCCTTCATTATGCCGAAAAAATATATTGCTTATTTATGGCTCATCACAATTAGCAATTTTAACATTTATTAGGGTTGATGACGAGATATTGTTGATGATGGAGCTCGTGTTGAATGATTGTTTGGGCTATTACTATCATCTATTGTGGATGTAATGATTTCCGACGTTTCGGTAGACATCTTCTATCTTTATCAAGGAGAAAAGTAAGAAACCTTTTGAGAATTATCAATTTTCAAAAAGTCAATTGACAGAAGTCATGAAAGAAAAATGAACGATGTTATATACTCATCTGTGATATGATGATCTTTTTAAGTTGGATCGAACTATCGGCGTCCAAACTTCTGGCAGATCTATAGATGGAGCACTTATGGAATCAGGTGTTATTTTCATAAATGCTGCTTCTTTGATTTTTCTTCTTGCAAGTTTTTCTTCTTTGGATATTATTGATGCTTCATCCTATGTTATACGATGATTCTCATCTACAGCATGTTGGACCAACCTGGATTTGTCGCTGTCTAGTACTCGTAGAAGCTTCTGATGTTCTTTTATTCGTACATTCAGAGGGCGTTTAGTTTCTCCGATGTAAGATCTTCCGCACTCGCAAGGTAATTCATATATGCAGTTCTTTGTCCTTTGTGTCTCATTATTAGGCTTAATAATTTATATTTTTAAATTAACACTATAATGTCATGAGATATTGGTACAAAAATAGCAAGTAGTAATCGAGATCTTAGCGTTTTATTCATTCTCTAAAGAATCAATATTTTCATATAATCATCGAAAATAAAATTGTTTTTCTGTTGAGTTCAAAGAAACTCTTATAAAGTCCCATCATATTTGGTAAGAGGTGCCAAAGTGACAAAGACGCCGTCGCGCCACAAAACTCTTCGTAATTCCATAATTTACGGCATATGTGTACTGTCTACTATGAATCAGTACATCGCCTCAGCTCTCATTTACCTCTGTCTCTGCCATTTTTGCACCGGTGACCAGGACCAGGACTTATGCCCTCTCCCTCTTTGTATTTGTTGCGTGCCTCGCGTGGTCCTCATCGAGGCGAAGTGGAACGCAGTGGTCAACGACCCTGTATAAATACTTGAAGTTTCATCGTGGGAGTTGTCTTAGAATCACACTGTTCCAGAGTCCGGGAAAAACTCTAGAACGATCGCGCAAAAGTCCCTGACCCACCATTTTGTTTTCAAATCAATGGCACTGTTGAGTAGCCATACCATGTGCCATCGACAGAAACAAGAAACAATTTGTGGATGCAATATCGAGGAAATGCGGCCTGTGGGAAATTAAATCCATTAGAGCGGTTCTAGAAAAAAATTTAAGCTGTTCAACAAAGCGAGGCTGAGAGGTGTCATGCTTTATAATTACTCTGCCGTGCCTCACCTCGAATTGTTGCCGATTTTCGTGTTCTCGAAATAATCGCGTGAATTGATCTCGGTTCGATTTCCCGATAATGGTTTCCGTCTCTTCCAAAAAACCTGGAAGTATGACCATATCCTTTTGTCATTACCTATCATAATTCTTATGTAAAAAGCCTTCTTTGGGGCCACTGGAACAGCGGTTTACATACTAAAATTGACATTTAACGTCCTGTGACTTCGATGTTCAACAAGTTCTCTTCCTCATTTCTAAAATATCCAATTCAATTCTGACCGAATTCGCGGGAATTTCAAACGCCATATCTAAATAGCGGTTACCACTAGATACGTTGTCTGATGCCATGTCCTGACGTCAAAAAAATCGATATCAAGCGAAATCGCGCCCACCATACTTCAACGTGCCAGATTTTCACGGTACATATTGCGGGAAAATCCGTTGAACGGTATTCAGGAAATATGTGACCGTTTACGGTTTATTGAGAATTTTCAACATGACTTCGTACTCGTACCTGTACACCAATCTTGGATTGAGATTCTGCTGCAGAAAATGTAAGTTCCTAAAGGCTCACCTCATAATCGCTATGTATTTCTAGCAACAGCAGACTGGCTACTGTTAATTCTGGTTGTAACAGTAATTCATTGAACAAATCAGAAGAATTTTCGCGCTTTCCTATAAAATATGAAATTTTTAATAATTAGTGTTCATTGCATTAATTCAATAAATACCTATTAGTTTCTCATTGTCATGTTCTTTGGTGTATAAGCTTATGCATTCGTAGGAAAACGTTTGAATACGTCACAATCTTATCAATTCAAGAAATACCAACACCTGTTGCAACCTTTGCTAAACTACACCTTCTTACGCCCGATACCTTATGTTTTTAATGAGTGAGGAGAATTGTGAGGTCAGTTGATAAGGTATATCATATGAATCTTAAAAAATCCATTATCAATCGTAATATCCCTAGGACATTGAAATAAGACTAGACAATTTTATGAAAATTGAAAGCTCGTTCCTTGTTATTATTATTATATTATTATATAGAAATTTTTCAGAAAATGACGAGGCATTTGTCAATATCCGAAGGACATTAGGCGGAAAATTTTTCAAAAACAAACCTTCAACTCAACGAAACGTTTATTTATTTATTCAAAATACAGAACAGGACAATGATTATAATTTAACTTAACGTAAGCTTCGTTGTTGTACTATAGAAGATCTTTTACCACCCATATTATTCATGATCTTTTTGCGCTGTTCTTGATCGAGATTCATATATGGTTCTATTGAATTTTGATTGCCTTGTCCAGTAATTTTTAGCAATTGCTGTTCTTCAACGCCAGTTTCTACCAATTAGGTAACAGCAAATGATCTATTCGGGTGATTTGTTATCTTCTTGTCTTTTACAATCAAGCAAATTACCTCAACAGCAGATTTAGTCCACCCTTTAATACTATTTCTTCAGACAGGTACAGGATTATTTATTAAAAGTGTCTAGCCCCAATCATGGTTCACATTTTATATATAAAGAAATTATTCAAATAATGTGTTTAGTCATAAATTAATATTGTAACGTTTACAAAAGAACAATCGCGTGCGTAGTCTAGGGGACACAAAAAAATTGTTTCTTTTAATGAGACACCCTTGTCGATTATGAAATTTTAAAAAAAATATATAATCTGAAAAAATTAAGCTTTCAGAAAATTGCAGACATTTAAGTAGTGTTTCTATTCAAAAACCATAATTTTGGGGCCTTCGTGATGAAAAATGCTGCAAAAAATAAGAACACGCCTCTGGATTCTACGTGAAAAAGTGCCTGTATAATGCTTTAATTTCAGAGTTCTATCATCAGTATTAGAGGAGATGTAACATTTTTTCGATATTGCCATTTTTTTCATTTCCGTGTATAACTCGAAAACAAAAGGTAGCCAAAAATGAATATTACTCTCGTTAGTTTCTCATAAAAAGAGAACGAGAATGGAGTATCAAATTTGATCTATCTCTGATTTAAAAGTTGTATAGTGCTAAAATATCGAAATATGCCCACCATGTACATCTTCTAGAAGCACCTTGACACGTTTTACTCAACACCGGATTATATTCAGTGTGATTTGTCAGAGAACCATCATTATTTTCTCGATTAAAAAAAATCCACCAGACAAACAACTCTCTTCCTCGCTATGGTAATTCTACTGCAGCATTATTGTAAAATTAACTCATGAGATATTCAGGAGTATTTTCATCCCATAACTATATCATCTTCTTATTTTTATTGTTTCGAATTAAAGATAAAAATGAAGAGACAGTCGGCGAACTGGCTCGAAATGGCGCCGCAGAAATTTGGCGCCTGAAACAGTTGCTTCGCTGTTACACCATCAGCGTTAACCCTTCGCATTATTCTGATACACAGGTTGTTGACATTGAAAAAAATGGTTTTCCGAAAATATTCTTCATACTCGTTTTCGCACTCTTGTTTAGTGGAACAGCGAGCAATCGTTTTGCCTCAAAATTTCAACAACATTCTTCAAAATAGATGAGCCAGAAATTTCATATTTACAGCATATATCGGATGAGTTCGTTATTTATTTAGTAGGAATACTGACAGACAAAGCTCAAATAAGTATTCACAACCATATATTATGTTCGTTTAATATTTCTAAGTAACAACTCGTATCCCAATAAATAAGTAAATAACGACTGGGAATAAACAATTTGCACAAATAATAACAATCATAGAATAGAGAATTAACAAGTTGGAGCAAATTGGGGTTTTCCTTTATTCAACGTAGCGAACGCAAACCGCTCTCGATTTTATGCTATGAACTTTGAGTGACTCATCTGCGTTTAAATTTCACGAAACAAAGTTATCCTTAAAATACCACGAGCCGAAGGCGAGTGGTATTTCGGGATCACTTTGTTGAGTGAAATTTGTATAATTTTCAAGAAACGACAGAGTGTTCCCAAAAAAATTCGAATCTCGTTTGGTATTTGGAAAAATCACTCAATAATATAAATCAAACGAAATAAAAAATGTTTTTTTATTCAAAAACAACCAGATAGAAGCATAACAACAAATTATTCATGTTTATTCTCAAAATAATACTTATTGATAGTACAATTATTATACACATTACGAGCATTATTTTCGAATGATGAAGTAGATACTGATGTTGTTTCTTGAAGGACATTTTTTTCATTCCTTAGTTGTGATTATTTTTTGTGATGTTGTTGGTCCAGTTGGAGATACACTGATGCTGCAGAAGAATGACCTGTTATCTTTATCAGCTGTTCCTCGCCAATCCCTGCTTTGGCTAATTGGCTGACAGCAGTAGCTCGATGCGAGTGGTTGGTTATCTTCGACTTGGTTGTGTTGATGCCAATGAGTTCTGCCGATTCTTTTGTCCATTTAGCTATCGTATTGGGACCGACTGGGAAGTTTTTGAACCATGAACCATATTTCCAACTCTTATGTGGAGTAAGGAATAGACTTTCAGTGGTTATGTTTGCAGTTCTTTTGGATACAAGTAGCTTATATAACCTCACCGGGCAAATATCTTCTTCAATATTGGGAGTCAGCCATTTCGTTTCCGCACATTTTTGGGCACCACCTTGTCTTGTTTTAGAAAATATCGGATTGTAGGCAATTCGGCCCGTGGGATTACCATCGTTTTCAATTTCGAATTGGAAAAGCGATATTAGGCATGATGAACCCCTCTCCTCCGCGCTAAGCAAGCTCCAATGCAGCAATAAGGGAAAATTTTCTGTTCAAACCGTCTGGATTATCTTCTTTACATAAGTTGACCATCTTTTTGTGTTGCTCCAAAGACAGCGTGCATCCCGCGCCGTTTTAAAAGCCACGTCTGTGAATGGATCGAACCTAACGCCCCATTCGGAATAGAATTTTTCCTGCAGCTGTTTGGCAGTATTATTCCACAAGGTTTTTACGACACTTTCCTTGTAGTCTGATCCATTTCTTTTCTTCGTATTGAAAGCCCAGTCTAGCATAATATTATTGAGCTCTGACAAACTTGTTTTTTCATTTACAAAGTATTCCCGGGCAGCACAGAATTCTTCAAATTGTTTCCAAATGTAGGATGTTGACTTCACTGTATTAAGCGGCACACGTTTCTTCACACTTTCCTCGATTGAAGTAAATTTACAATTCCCAAAACGTTTCATTTGTATCTACTTAATGGTAAAATACGAAAATAAACTGACAGAACTGCCAAATGTGTTGTTGAACTTATCGCTAACAACTGCTTGTTTATCGTAACCATGACGACCGCTACTTCCACCAACGGCCAAAGCTATCCGGACGTATTAATATTCCTACACTGTAAAAAATAAAATTCTGCGCTCAAACTCCTCAGGAGTTTGAGAATTTTTTTTTCAATCAAACCATTTTAATTTGAATTAATCTAAAATTGATTACGCCCAATGAACTATTTTTCTTGATTAAAACAACCTAGTTGATTATAGAGAACAGCTAAAACATTCGCCTGAAACTTTTTACATTTCAGCGAAATGAAAGAAACAACTGATTCAACATAAACATACAATTACAAGAAATTGTTTATGCACTTGTCTCAATATCCATAATTGATTGATATAAATACATTATTCTAAATTGGTTTTAACGAAACCATTCGTTCGTTTCATTTTTATTTGTTCAATAGAACGAAGGTACGGTTGTCGTAAATTCTGTCAGTTGATGCAACGACTTCAGTTTCTTGAGACAAGAATCTCGTGAGATTATATTATTCGCCTCATTTACTTGAAGAAAACTATAAATATTTGAATAAAATTGAACATATAATTGTTGCAATATGAAGTGACATTTGTAAAAAAAATATTGCGTAATTGATTTAATAAAACGAATTAATTGTAGCAATTTTTTATATTGGCTGCAATCAAATCAAAACTCTATCTCTTTTATATTAAATATATCCCATTTAAATGCAATTATTTGTGCATTTTACTCACAATATTGTTGTATCCGGTGATAAAGATGACATGGAATACATGATGCGCAAGCTAATTAAAGAATACGAGAAGTGGGCCTTAAATGTCAACTTACAGAAAACCAAATATCTTTGTGTTGGTGGCGAACCGGGTGATCTGGTATTGGATGATGACAGGGATGAGATGATAACCCACTGCCTGGACTATAGCTTTTGTAGCGGCACTCTGTCAGCGGCAGGGGAGTGTATAGGGATCTCTTGGCGGCACTCTATATAGCCACGCATAGCTTAGTTCACAGCGCTTCGGTGGTCTAGAGGTTTGCGCTCAAGTTTCACACCGACTAGGTACTAGGTGCCGGGTTCAACTCCCGGAGGCTCCCTCAAAACTTCTAACCCCTGCTTCTATGGCATGGCGCACACAAGCCATACTGATGAGTCCAAATGTGTGCGCCAGGGACGAAACGCATAAGTAGGGATAAATTCCTTCGATTCTACATTGGTGACCCCGACGTGATGGGAACGGTTGTCTTTACGACGTGTCTTGGAAAAGCAGACGGTTGACGCTTGAGGTATACTCGCTCCCTCTCTGCAACTACCAACGAAACTCTAGACGCCTTTCCCATTCCGTACAATATTCATGGTCTGCCGCGGTATTGCGGTATTAATTAATATAAAAGAGAAATTATTGTTCTGTGAAGAAAAATAATGATTACATACAAATGTTTTTTTTTTGTTTTATCAAATTATTCCTTTGCTAGTGTCAAAAACCCTTCAATTTAGCTCAAATCAATCAGTTTGTTAACCCAAGAAACTTTCACTTAACATAAGAGATATTATCATTTTTATCGACTGAATTCTCGACCCATTCAACTAAGATCCTTTAAATCAACTACAAATCGAGTTTCAGTGAAATGTAATATTTATTTACATGAAACCAAAATTTTTATTCTACGAAAAGTATCAATAGTTACATACTAATTAATATTACCGTTGGATCAAATTTTTTTACCACCTGAGTCAAAAACTCTGAGCTTCTTACTCAAGAAACTTTTATTTAGGGTAAACGCCATTCTCAACCGTAGAGGGCGGTAGGGTCAAGTACTTTATGCATTTGGCTGTATTCAAACGTACGGAGTACTTGAGACAAATTAATATGGTTTGAGATGAGGAACAATTTTTTACAGTGTATGCAAATTAGGCATTTGACAAAAACAAATTTCTAAAAGTGAAAACACTGTGAGGTTGAGTGTTTTCAGATACAGTTTGTTTCTATTGGTCCGTTTTCAAAAATTGAGCGATTTCATTGGACGATGTAGTATAGTGTTGAATGATCAGCTAAAAACTCTGTCTAGAGTGTCATGTCTTATGATCAGCGTTGCCGAAAGTCCGAATACCATATCGGTAAAAATGTCTGCAAAATGCTGTAGATTAGAGGGAAACCCATAGCAGTATGTTTTTTTTTACAAATTGAAATTTTACAATTAGAAATTCAGTAAAATTAAAATTTAATTACTAACTAATTCGTTTTCTTTAAACTGAAAATTCAATATATGATTGAAATAAAATCTTTAGACTCAAATTGAAAAATGCTGAGTAAGTTTTACCAAAAAAGCCCCCAGAAATGAACCTGGGCACATAAAATTATAGTTTACAACACCACTCATATTACTTGAATCGCAGCAACGAACAAAAAAGCGATGTATCCATCTAATCACGAGAATTCGCATCTTCGGGAACTGATCTTAATATAGGAAAGTATATATCTTAGAAAATTAACGTCGATGTAACAAAATAGCGATTCTGTAATGGGCCTACCACACGCTCATGCTTTACGACAAACTTGCTTGCGCAAGCCGGCTTGAACACTGAACACTGAGCGTGTGGTTGGGAAAACTGTATACCGCGCAAACCCCACGCCTTGGCTTGTGCAAATTTCGACGTGTTTGAAATTTTACTTGCGCAAGCCTGGCATGTACGTATGGTTGGCGTTTAAGTGTCCTACATTGGAAGCGGAATTTCTCCAGACGACAGTCTTGGCGGAAATTTTACTTGGAGGCAAGCTCTCTGGTCTGCAATGTAGGAAGATCGAGTCTGGTCGGGTCGGGTTGACTGGCCAGACTAAATCCGCTTCCAATGTAGGACTGGCCTAACTAAGCATAATAAATCAGCCTATGCATTTTCATCCATCCGTAAATAGTTTCGCCACTCATTTGGATCCTCACTCAAATCCTTCAGTAGATTTACGTGAGAATGAATATTTCTTTTTAAAAGCCATTGTTTAGTCGATTTAGAACGTTTACTTTTCGAATTTCCAATTGCCTTCTTTTTCATCAGCAGACACTGGAAAAATAGCAGCTGAAGCAATAGTTCGTGCGGAGGCATTGTTATCGCTCTGACGACTTCGACATGACTGAGGCTTGCGCGTACCGTGTGCCGTGTGGTAGCAACTGTTGTGTTCAGTTTTAGTGAACGAGATGCTTGCGCAAGCAAGTTTGTCGTAAAGCATGAGCGTGTGGTAGGCACTTAAGGGCAACAGCAACGTAAATTCGGCTACATCGGATGTAAATTTTACGTCCAAAATCAGCCTTGTATCGCCTATCATTAAGATGGCAAAAATGAACTGTGACTCGGAGAAATCAATGCATAGATAGGAAATTACTGGTTCTATGAATGAATTATTTTATGGTTATATTTCTAGATATATGGGGTCAATCGATTTGATTATTTCAACTTGTGAGTTTCAAGTAATCGCTGTCATCTTGAATAGACGGTTTTCCGAAAATGAATTCACCTATATTTATGTATAGTCTTTGAAGAAAATGAGAGTCGGTAATTTTCATAAATACGTGTATTTAGATACAATATACAATGTTTTACTTAGAATTACAAATTAGATTGATTGCAGCTTAAGCTTTGCTTTCAAATTATAAGAAATATAAATTTTTTGATCGATTTCAAGCTCATACGTTCTTGATAAAATTATCAATTTTTGATTAATAGGTTGTAAAATGTACTTTTCGTACTTCCGGGCCTAAAGTGACAACTTCACTCCCTTGTGACAGGTACTAAAGTGTCACATTTAATCCCTCCGGGATTAAATATTAACGAAACTCCCGGAACGATTAAATCACAAACATACGAATTTAAGGGATATTTTATTGAAAAGTACGATTAATTAGAATGGTAATTAACGTTAATATTCAAATTAATATTGTGACAGTTCGTCATATTGACCAGTCTTTCCTGGGTTAATGCAGCAGGTAACTGACGAGTAACAGATAGGTCCTTATCATATTGAACTGGTGTTTGTTTCCAAAGATCCTGCGGAAACAGGAAGCGAGAATGAGGACTGTGGCATAACTATAGTGGACGAATCGGCGACTTGACCAAATATTTTATCTGAAATTTTTTTTATTTTTAATAGACGATTCAATATATCCTCGGCCACGTTGCAGGATTTCCATCCTCCATGTCTCTTCAGCACATCTATTGTTGCTCCCGAATCAGCTAACAAAGACGCAGATGTGCGTCTAAAACAATGTCCCGTATAAGACGTCGCATTTTCTAATCTCAAGAAAGCTGCTATTTGCCGTAGAAATGTACCAAACATGTTTTTTCCTACTACTCGTAGTACATTCTTTGTTGATGTATTGAACAAAAAATTTTGAATGAGGTGTCCCTGTCTTTCGTAATGCCACATATTTTCGAAATATCGACACAAAACTGATGGCTCTGTTTTCTGAATTTTTGATCACAAAATTTCGGTCAATTTTATTTTTGGTTTTTCTAATCGCAATTAGGAAGGAATCGCATAAATCTCTCACATCGTCGATTTTTAAATCAACCAACTCTTTTCCACGACGAGCTCCCGCAACGCCCAAAATAAGTGCAACCTACAAAAAAATTGATTTCTTAAAATTTCTGAATATAAACACATTTCCAAATTTACCTTAAGCATTAAATATTTATCATCCGGAGCCTCCCGTAAGAACTGATCTACCTGCTCAGACGTGAGAATTCTTGACTTCTTTGGCTTAAATCCCTCATTTCTTCTCTTCAAAAAAGCTAATAATTTTGGAAATTTACTTATATCAATATCTTCTCTAATGTTAGTAACCGATTTCAGCATTGAGTAATGTGCCCAGAGAGTTGAGGCACAAACCGCTTTTGATTTATCATTGAAGTAGACTAACAGCGCATTTTCAGTAGGTTGTCTCACATTTTTAAGCGGCACCACTTTTTAAAAGCATCGTACTGCTGCTCGTATAGTTTTCTAGATTTCGGTGGTAACAATTCTTCACCTACTTCGGCTGCTCTTTTATCAATATCAGATACACCTTCTTCACTCATGATACCAATAATTATCAATAACAATGTTTCTTTACAATGACACTTGTAATGACAATGTTTCTAAATTATAATTGTCACAACGCAATGTTACTATGGTAACTTATTTTAAAGACAGTTTATTAAATGAGTTGAAGAGAGAAAAAACTGATTGAAATTATTGAAATAATTAATAAAATCATACCTGAAGTACGAAAAGTATCGTATATACCTTACGACTGAAGTACATTTAATCCTTCAGGTAAATTATGGCCCTCCCTGCGGTCCGGCCATAAACTTTACCTTCAGGATTAAATGTACTACTTCAGTCCCGCGGTATATAATATACTATTAATCGACAAAAATATCTGAATTACTATAGTTTACTCAAATTCTATGGCACTTCATAGAAAAATACTTAAAACTAACTAGGAATATAAATAGGAAATACGCACGACGCATAGAATATCTTCAGAAAGTATGTGTTTCTTTCATTTCTGTGATTCTACGTGATACTATCGATGTTACCAAACCAACCTCGTTAAATTGTGACAGTTATCTTTCGAAGGTAACCTCCTTCGAAAAATCGTATGGATATTTTGTTAGTGCGTCATCTGGTAGTTAGGCCCTGCAATTAGTGACCGATGTAGTAGCGTCAAAACGAACTTAATATTTATTATTATTTATTCATATACCTATCTAGATCCTTGCGATGATGTGATTTCTGTCATGGACTAAAAGAACATAAATTATTTTATTAGATATTCTATAATTTTTGCTGTGTAGTCGATCTGTCGGATCGACGCATAGATCAGACCGTCTGAACTGTCAACAGCTTATTGACTCGTCAATTTCAGATCAAAGATTTGATAACCAAATCTGCCATTCTGACCTGCACTCGTGAACGCCGCTATTGTATCATAAATACATGCAAGCTATTTAAGAATGGTATCGATTTTCCAGATAATATATCAAAATCATCAATCATTCCAAAAAAATGCTTGTAAACTTTGCTGGTCAAAAGCCTTAAATCTTTGTGCGTTCAGTGGAAAATAATGTAGGTTTCATTATTACCTACAATTTTATTTACTTACATTCTAACCGGGGTGAATATTTGATGAACATGATTGATGAGAATATGATACATCTGGTTGGTGAGATTTAATATTTTTTTACAATCTGAGTTATAGTGTTACTTCTAGAATCGGTGAAAGCTGAAATTAATATGAACGTATTTATTACTTGCCCATACGAGCAGTTGGATCAATAACAAAATGTAGTGGATATTCTGATTCGGTGTTTGTTTCCGCGACCCTTACCAATTGAAATATTGCCTTGTGTCACTAAAAGTTAAAGAAATAAATCAATCGAAGGACTACGTATGGTTTAATATTAAAAAACAGTCGGCGTTTTGCTCAATTGGACACATCTACAGATGTACACAGTTTGTATGCTTTGAGGCAAATGACAGATGACAATGACCACAACAATTCGCTATCAAATGACAACGTGCTCGGTGAAATTATGCTTTAAAATTTCAAACTTTCTAATGTAAGAGTCTGATTGCTTCTGGCAACAGTGACACTGCGAGGACCCGAAATAAAAATTGTGGGCCTCATAGGGTAGATAGTTAGAAAATGAGAATTAGCAGTTTGCATATTTCCTAAATGAGATATCTGGTGGCTACTTTTGGCATAATTGCTGGTAGAATATTGTAAATAGGTTAGTTTCAGAATTGGACTACCTGGAGTTTTCAGGGTTTTTGGGATATTTTTGTGGATTTGGTCAGAAGAAAGATGATTGTTGAAGCTTCTTTCTGATTTCTGAATATCAACTTCAAAATTTCTTTAAGAAAATAGAGAAAAAGGGCGAAATGTGAAGAGAGCTTGTCATGTATTCATTATTCATTAATTCTCAATTAATGCAACATATTTCCATCCATTCGATTTCTTATGCTGTTAAAATATTTTTCTCAAAAATAAATTTATTTGCAATTATTTTTGCTTTTTTTCTCATATTCAACATGGTTAACTGACTTTTGCCGCACCCTGTATATATCAGGCCTTCAAAGTGAGCTTCGTCAATATTCAAACTTAGGTACAACCAACAGTTGAATCTTCCAACTATGGTAAATCAGGCATTATAAAAGCTACCAAATTAAATGAGTCATTCTTTGATGAAAAAATGTATTTAAAAAGTAAAAGTAGTAATTTCACATTGAATTTCTTCCCTGTCAATTGAAAATATAATTTTTACATATTATATATATTTGATTTCATTCATTGAAATATAAATCATAGAAATGTAATTTTAAATTCCAAGATTTGCAAAATCTCTAACCGATGATCTGAGTTTGCAGTGGAATAATACCTGCAAAAATACGCTCAAACGATTTGCTTCCATAATAGATTTGTTCGAGCCAATGACATATCTAAGTGAATTTTATCATGAGTATCTTCAAATGAATAATTGATTACACTCATAACATTTGAAATATCTTTTTTTATTCTCATGAACTGGGTTGATATCTATATTGTGTCTTGTAATACATCTGCAGTATTACGATCATGGGCTTTTGTAAAAATATTTTGTCGACCTATTCATCCATTTTATATAAAATATCCGTGCCACTTCCTACGTGAATATACAGGGTGGTCATTTGAAAACGAAACAGACGAGATTACAGACGAAATAAATTTTTTCGATAGAAATGCTCGGACAGGTCGATTTCTGTTTCGAGGGGGGCAACTTGAGATGTAGGTTACGGACGCATAGCGCTTCAACCCTTGCTACTACAACCCTCACCCCCAAATTTTGAATAGGGAAGATGGGGTGAGTGATACCTCATTTCAAAGGTATTTTTATACTGGTTTCAGCACAGTAATTGTTTTTTCATTTTATGCATTAGTTCTCGAAATATTCTTAACTAAGTATTTGAAAATGAAGTGGTGTTTTCATGGCACTTGTAGTGTTTTTTTGTGAAAAATCGACATTTTGAGCTTCAAAACAACCATGACTGTGGCTTCCTTCCTCCAATCCACTGACATAGAAATCTTTAATCAAGATGTCGAACAAACAAAGCGTATTGCGAAGGAGCTCAATCTTGCTGAAACTCAATCTAAATTATCTTCGATATAATTTGCAGTATTTCCAATAACATGCGGTAACACTTGATCGATAGAAATCTCGAAAAAGTTCAAATACGTACCTATCTCTAATCAGATTACCAGGTAAGAAAATCAAATCATTAATGATGCCACAGAAATATTCCAGTCCCGATTCGTGAAACGATTTCCGACTTAATTATGAAGTGTTTTCTCAGTTGGCTTCAATATGTTTTCATTTTGTTGATTATTGAATTCATGTATTTTTCAAAAAAATGAGAATCGATAATTTTTTATTCATTACGAACAGATCATTAAGTTGGCTTACTGGTTCTTTGACAAGTAAATTATTCTTAGTTTTGAATCGGGACTTGTTCGTGTTCTAATTCATTGTTCGACATGGTTTATTCAGTTGCAGAGCGGGTGGAAATAATTTCACTTTTTTTTGCAAACAATCAATGTGCGAATAGAACCGCAGAATTCTTTAATCAACGACATTTAGATAAACATGTTAATAGGAAGTATGTTTTGGAATTAGTATCAAAGTTTCAAGAAACCCGCTCCGTGGCTAATAAAAAACGAAACATGGAAAGAAATGAAGCAGCTGAAGTAGCTGTTCCTGGACAGATTGCTCTGAATCTAATGACATGAATCTGGTTTTACCCGAACTCGAATTGCAAATATTTTGAAGCATCATAAATGCCATCCTTACAAAATCCATCTTTCACACGCACTAAACAAAGATGATTTTGACCGTCGTGTTGAATTTTGTAATACAATGAGTGAACGAGTAACTGCTAATCCCAATTATCTGTACAATGTTTGTTTCTCCGATGAGTGTTCGTTCTTTCGAAACGGCACAGTAAATCGACACAATTGTCATTATTGGGCCGATGCTAATCCGAGATTGTTGCACGAAGTTTATACTCAACAACCAGAAAAACTCAATGTTTGGGCTGGAATACTTGGTGACAACATTGTCGGCCCGTTCTTTTTACCTGGTAATCTTGCTGGAGATATGTATTTGGACTTATTGGAAAATCACATTGATCCAATTTTGACGGAAATTATTGAAAACAATGATGGAAATTATGTGGAAGATCAGATTGTGTTTCAGCAGGATGGAGATCCTCCACACTACGCCTTACCAGTTCGAGAATATCTGGATCAAAGATTTCCAAATCGGTGGATTGGAATAAGGGGTCCCACTGAATGGCCAGCCAGATCGCCAGTTCTGTCACCACTAGATTTCTTTCTTTGGGGCCACTTGAAGAGTAAAATTTACTCTACACAGCCCGATTCCATAGAAGATTTAAGAAAACGTATAGTGAAAAAATGTCGTCAAATCACTCCAGAAATGCTGCAAAATGTGCGCCATCGTTTCGAACAAAACTTATTTCATTGTATGGAAGCTAATGGTGAACAATTTAAATATTTAATTAATTGATATCAGTTTTTGATCAATTATTTACTTCACTCTGAAAAGCCTTATTTCCTAGATCAATACTTCAAATCGTTCTGATACCGTACAGTTGGAGAATGATTTCAGTGAATAAAACAGTAGTCGAACATCTGACCCTAGTAGCATTAACACCTACGGTATAACTTCATTTGCCCAGTGGTAGATGTTTTTCAATTTCAAATACAAGTACGGAAATTTTGGTGTTTCGGAAGCACGAAATGTCAATTATTCGCAAAAAATTAATTTAAGTGATAAAATTAACTAACGCATGAATATTTCGAGAACTAATGCATAAAATGAAAAAACAATTACTGTGCTGAAATCAGTATAAAAATACCTTTGAATTGAGGTATCACTCACCCCATCTTCCCCATTCAAAAATTGGGGGTGGGGGTTGTAGCAGCAAGGGTTGAAGCGCTATGCATCTGTAACCTACATCTTAAGTTGTCGACCTGTCCGAGCATTTCTATCAAAAAACTTATTTCGTCGGTAAATTCGTCTGTTTCGTTTTCAAATGACCGCCCTGTATGTATTCTACTCGATCAGGCTATTTTCCATTCATATTTCACCATTTCTTCATTAGAATTATCTTCTTCTTTATACTCCTGAAATAATTAGAATGAGATTCGACATAAGTAACTGAAATTACACTTACCCTTTGGAGAAACCGAATGACTCAAGTCGAGTACTCTTCTTGTTTCCTATGAAATTTTGACTGCATCTTCTGGTTGCCATTATTGGGAAGTATCATATTGACTAATAGTTTTGGATGAATGGTATAAAAAAACGTCTCTCAAACGAATATTCTAATCAAACTCTTTTCACTGTATTGATCCATATCTGCCTCTTCTTTTTCCTGTACCACTACATTGGATTGAACAAAATTTATTGGAAATATCTGTACTATAATATACATTGTGGCAGCCAACCACTTAATACGCGAATTTCGTAGTAGATGTACGTCTGGATCCTTAGAATTTATTCACAATATTATGGAGTAGTTATTGAAAATAGAATCAACTCAAAATAATTTAGAAAGCACTGACGTGAGGTCAGATTGCTCTGGCGCTCTTGTTGAGCTACTTGCGAGTAAATATTCAAACCATAACAAATCTATAAGCACTCTGATCAGGTGAACAAAATACTTTTCTCGTACTATGGGACAATGTGATGATGCAAATATGAACGCCTAATGAATGAACAAACCTATATCTCAAATTAAAAATAACTACTCATAAGTTTCCCCATGTTTTGTTCGAAGCTATAATTCCCTTTCCCGAAAAACTTACGTCAGTTCTTTTCTGAATTTTGACAACGTATATTATTTCAACCACCGAGATTGAATTCTATCTCTTTGATTTCCCGTGATGAAAAATTTTGATTAATATTACGCCAACTGACACATTAATGAGCCCAGCATTTGTCAATCGAATATCGATCTGTGATGGCCATCGTTCAGAGAAAATCACCGGGACTTCATGTCATTTCTCTTGAGTAAATGAAAAAAGTTATCATATCTTTAGATGGAAAGAAGCTACGACAATGAATTTTGAGGATAAGTAAGATATCGATCACCTCAATATATTCACGAATTTTTATTGAAATCCGAAAAATATCTCATAAGATAGTGAGTATTGAAAAAATTTTTTTTGGGAATTTTTAAAAAAAAATCTAGCAGGACGATTTCTGCGAAATTTTGCGAGCCGTTTTGTTGCAGCCTTCCTCAATAATATTTCAAGTATCAACTTGATCGGATGGATATTCTAGTAGTTATTGAGGAAACAAATTTCAGATGCTCATAACTACTGAACCATCCGATGGATTTGGCCCAATAATGAACTTGACCGAGATATTTCGACAATCAACCTATTCTGAAAATATAAAAACTCTGACTCATCTCTTTTGGATGCTAGAGAGGATACAGACGGACTCAACTTTCACCACGGCTTCTTCATCAGGGAGTCGAACCCAATCGATTGATTTTTCGGCTCGATATTCCAAAATTACAGAGAATTGGGCAAAATGATAGGCACTCTGTTCAGGTGAACAAGAGCGCCAAAAACTCTAAACGTCACAAAAAAAAAGAAACACTAACTGATCGTTGAAAACTGAGTTAAATGACAGCGAATTCATTTTGTTTTTTCAATGAGTTTGCCTGATTTCGCCACCGAGGTCGCCATCTACAAATATGCGAATTGCCTATATGAAATTTGGATCCCTAATTACTTTTGAAATATTCACCTATTTGATTATTTGAAAAACGTTCGAATACGGTTCTAGTAAGATAGTTTACAAAATTTTGTGAAAATTATCGCATAAAAAAATGTTTTAATAATACTTTTGAAAGTACTCGATATCTTATAGTTTATTATATTTCAGATGACCCAGACGGTGCTGTATCATCAACACTGGATCGCGAGACGGAAATTGGTGACCTTAGGGCGCCGGGTGAAGACAGAGTGATCTTCATCAACCGAGTCCAACCTCCTGTACCAAAATTCTGTAACAACAGGATATCAACAGCCAAATATAGGTAACGGTTAAAATTTGATTTGGTGGAAGAAACGATTTTAACGATAATTTACGTTTTTCAGTATCATCAGATTCATACCCCTATTTTTATTTGAGCAGTTTCGAAGATGGGCAAACTGTTTCTTTTTGATGATCGCCCTTCTGCAACAGATACCAGACGTATCTCCGACGGGGAGGTACACTACTTTGGTGCCTCTACTGTTCATACTGTCTGTATCGGCTCTAAAAGAAATCGTAGAAGATATAGTAAGTATTTGCTGTTTAATTTTTTTATTTTTTATTTTGATATCGAACATTACAATGTATCCGTTGTCAAACAATATAACCTGCTACAAAACGAAGTTTTGAGCACAGGTAATTGTAACGGGATACCATACAGTTTAGCGTATGCACGGCTTAGAGAAAAACTTCTGTGAAAAACCCTTTACTTCCATTACTTCACTGATCCGTTGAGATAAAAAAAATTAATGAAGGAAGGGGGCATGGGAAGCCTCTTTACCTTTTATATACTAATTAAAACTCAGGTGTGGGTAAAACAAAATAAAATTTTCTGGCAGGCAAATGTTTTCTTGGGCAATAAGGGCTAATATGCATGAATTGCAGTTCGATCAGTTGGTGGGTGAACTTTGATAAGTAAAATCAATAACGGAGTCAAAACAGGTTATAGTCTTTATGTAGAGTTGTTTCTCAATATTCAATCAATGACTGCAAGCAAAGTATTGTAAAGTAATGAGCATCGAGAATAAGAACGTAAAAAATAAAAGCCTCAATCAAGAAAATACCAATTATCTCATTGAATAATGCCCTCTAGAGATTATTGACTTATCAAAGTTGGAGAGTTGCTTGTTAGTGATGTGATCTCCACATTATGGATGTTTCATGGAAAAACAGAATGAATACATCAACGGAGAAGTTTTGAATAGAAATAAATCATTCCAAAACCAAAAACTGTATTTCCAAAAAATTCTTTTAACCATTCAATTATCCGCAAAAAGCAAAAAGCGTGTGGATTCGTCAAGTATCATCTATCAGAATAGAATATTCCAGAATGTTGAAGAAAAAATGTGGTAAAGAGTTTTACTGTTTTTTCGTTTTTCGTTCAAGACTTGAGTGTTTGATTTCCTACGATTGGCAACAAGGTTGGCATGAAAATGAAATGGTAAAGCCGACTGTCAACTCTACCATAGACTTTGTAAACGTATCCTAACAAACTTAGACTCTTCTTAGACAAGAAAGAATCAAATTATTTTATCCTATAATATATGGTATTTCCAAATGAAGTCCTACCGTTACTGAATGAGCATTTCTCTATTATTTCTATGAATAAACATATTCATCACCAATTTTTCACATTTTTTTTTATAAATCTTGCACATAAGGAATGATGGATTTTATGGTTTATTCCAGGTCTGTTTGTATTACAACAGCAAATGGTTTGAGTAGATTTTGTGTTAATTTTTTCGCTCTTTCCGATTTCTTTTTGAGATAGTCATTACTTCTGAAAGTTATCGTGATGTTATTCATTTCCTCATTTTTGTGTTGTTGGGTAGAGCATATATTAATTGCTCTATCATTCAAATATTTCGCCACTTCCAATATTTTTTAGATTTTATTGTTGTGAATGAAGGTATTGACCTGTATTTGTGGTTTTTTATACACCCTGGTTATTGGGATTTCATTCTGTTTATGAACAAGTATAGTACATCTGAAAATGGAAGTTGTCTATCTTTCTCGATTTCTATTGTCAATTAAATAGATTCTTCTGAATTGTCGAAATGTTGAAGGAATGCATCAATAGTGTTTCTTCCATGTTGACAAATGACGAAAAAATCATTATCTGTTTCATAATTTGGGTTTTATTACAAATTGGGGGAGAGCTTTTTGTTCGAAATTCTCCACATATAGACACCACTGGTGATATCGAAGCTATAATGTTTCCTTCAAAGATTTCATGGTTTTTCTCATTATTTCAATGAAATCTTTCGTATTTTCAATGGCAATCGCTGCAAAATCACAAATCAAGGTGCTTTCTGAAGGCTCCATTTTTTTCCTTTCTGTATAGAAATCTGATTATTTCAATATTTCTAAGCTAAAGATCAATTTACCTTGCGAAATTCAAGAACCTCAAAATGATCGCTAAACATAATATTGCCTTGGCTTCTTCAATATCACCAGATTACGTTGTTTCAGGAAACTCTCCTATGGGCCCAATTTTTCTTTGATGGTCTGGCTGATCTTGTCCGCGCTTTTACCTTGTTGACTGTCGGCAGACAGAACAGCAACCGGCTGAATTCATACCTATCTCTGGGATTTCTCAGGGGTCCAATCATGATCATGTGTTCTTCATGCGATTTGTGAATGATTTGAGGGATGATATGAGGTTGCCCCATCTGATTTTTGCGGATGACTAAGTTTTTCTATGCGGTTCGATCGCCCCATAACTTTGTTCAATTTCAGCTTGGTCTTGATCGTGTTGGCGAGTGGGTTAGGGTTAACCTCTCGAGTTTGAATGTGTCAAAGTGTATGGTATTCTCTTTTAAGTGGAAAAAATAAATATTAAAATACCACAATAACAAAGATGGTGTCTCGTCTTGATAAATTGAAGGATCTTGGTGTGATTTTGCATATCACACAATTGATTTCAGCTACCTCGAAGCTTTAGGAATTCATTATCTGCAATAGAAGATATTATTATATCTCAATATTTGTCAGCCTTTTTCATTACCTAATTTGGAGCTTGTTGGATTATTGTTGCGTTATTTGGCATCTTGTATACTTTTGCCATCAATGCCACCTTCAAATTCTCAGTTTGGAGGTAGAATGGAATATATCCACTATTAGGTTGGATATTCAGGCATTTTTTTATCGATTCATCGTTGTTTCATTGCAGAAAAAGATTGAGATTTTATCACTCAAGTTTTTCTCTCTGGTCTGCTTTGGAAACACCCCGATGATTTCTCCATTACCTCAGTACACAGTCTAGATCATGGAGTTAACATTCATCATAATTCAGTTGCAAGTGTTTGTGTCATTCACTTTGACTCACTGTCTTCTTTAATAAAGTTGAAAGGAAATAAGTTGTTCTACGGTACAATAATTTAAGTCACTTATTTCTTTATTTTGCTTATGTAGGTGCATATATTATAACTTCTTAATTTTTGTCAATACTTCCAAGAATTCGTAGATTTGCTCGACTTGAAATTCTTGATTACATTTTATATTTTTATTATATTGTTTTATATACTTTTTTCCACTTCGATCTAGGTGCTGTCGCCTAATAAATCTATTTGGCTCCATATTGATTAGTTGTTTTCTGTAATTGGATAAAATGGTATTGAAAATAAAGGACTTACTAATATTACCATACTCCAGTCCCCTTACAATTTTGCCCATAATCCTGAAAGAAGGGTGGCCTGATCACAACCTCCTCTCAACTTTCCTAGTGGCCCTTCCCAGTCTGTAATCATGGCGTCCGCAAGGCTCATATAATGATGACATAATTTCTTATAAAAACAATATTAATAACGAAAATTGTACACTTTTTACATTTGAAATTTGTATTGTGCTTCAGAAAAGACATCGTGCAGATGACGAAACGAATCATAGCAAAGTCGATGTGCTGAGAGGTAACAGTTGGGTATTGGTTAGGTGGAAAGACGTCATTGTCGGTGATATAGTTAAGGTCACTAACAATAAATTTTTTCCTGCTGACATGGTTCTATTGTCATCAAGGTGAGTGTTTTCATAAATTCTAGTAATTCTATCGAATAGCATAATTTTTTCAGCGAACCGCAGGGAATTAGTTTCATTGAAACTGCCAATCTGGACGGCGAAACTAATCTCAAAATAAGGCAAGCTCTTCCGAGTACTCATAGATTGACTACGATATCTGATCTTAGGAGTCTGTATGGAACGATAGAGTGCGAACCACCAAATAGACATCTCTATGAGTTCACTGGAGTTTTGAGACAAAGTAACAAGAAGTAAGTGAGGAAAGGATAACTTTGCCACTACATAATTTCAGCTTTTCCCGGCATGGCCTTCTCAAAGGTTCGCCCTTGAATTTCTAAGAGCTTCTTAGCTTGCTTAACCTCAATGAACGTACGTCATCTGATCTCTTATTTAGTTAAACTCAGATATACAAAAACTAGAGCATAAGGCTTCAGGCGTCTTAGTTTCACCTATCCAATGTTGGTCTGCAATCAAATCTTGTAAGTTTAATCCGATCCATTTCCCTAATTTCAATTGAGCTGACATTTTGCATTCCTGTGAAAAAGGAATAGAAATGTGATTTTATAATAACATGGAGGAGATTTGGTCACCAAACCGGTTAGTCAAGCATATTTGGCTCTAGGTGGGTTTTCAGTGGAAGAACTACTGCTTCAAGTTGACAATCTCTTAAAAATTCAAAATTTAAAATAAAATAAATTGGCTTTCATTATAACTTGTCAATGAAATGAACTTGATAGTTAATACAAATATAAACCTGTTGAGAATAATACAATTATATAGATTGTTGCATTGCATCATTCAACAATAATAAACCCACTTTACACCTAGCATTGAATCTTTGTATGTGTTGAGCTCTTGTGGTTTCTAACCAGGGTCACCAGGTACTCCCAATTTTCGATTATCCTAGTTTTAATAATTTTCCCTTCATGTGGCCATTGAACCCTAACTCTGTACCAAATTTCAGCTCTCTGAAATTATGGAACCAGTTTTATTTTGATTTCATGTGAGTGTCAGAAATGTTAAACTTTGCAACTAACCTACAGACTTGAAATTTTGGATTTTAAGTATGTGACAATAGCTTACTGGATGATGAAAATTTCTGTGTTATGGTCTTATCCAGCGGTCCTCAAATGGGGGCCCGAATATGCGGCGAAATGGTACCAGTAAAGGATGGTACGGCAGTGCTTGCTTCGCGCTCGACTTGGCGGAGCACTACCGTGCCCCCAGATCAAAAGTAGGCATATCACTCCATCGTTAATATGGAAAACTGTGACCTCTCGTAATTGGTCTTCTACATAAATTATTCCACCGTAAATTATCATTATTATTATTACAACAATTACAGAGTTGAGGCAAAGCCTATAAACTCACTTGAAAAAAGAAAAAATCAACAAAATATGAGTGTTCGAAAAAACACAAGAATGGGCTTCTATCACAAAAAAAAACATCTAGAGTATAAAACCATCTAATGTATAAATGTACTAGGTCGATTAATTTTTCACCAACTAAAGGCAAATTAATACGTTCGACGAAATATATGAATGAAATCAAAGAGTCAGATACAACTGAATGATATGATTGGTTGCGCCCTCACGTAAACGGCATAGGAAACAATCCCCTTGTCCCAAGATTTGGAATGACTTTTCCATTCAAATTATGCGAAGTGCATACACCAGTATTTCAAATATCTTATTTCTGACGGACTTTTTGACATTTGTCTTTTCCGATTTTCGGAAAACTTTGTAGGAAAAGTAATTAATTAACATTTATTTCAACTAACTCAACTGTTTTTGCTTGCACCTGAGTGAATAAACAAATAATTATATCTTTTTGTGGAAGAAAGCTACGACAATGAAATTTGGGGACATGTGAGATATCAATAACGTCTATGCAAGCACAAATTTTCTTTCCAATACGTTAGAAATCTTATGAGGTATGAAATATAAAAAAATATTTATGAGAATTTCTAGAAAATTTTCTCGGGTCTCGATTTTTGCGAAATTTTGTGAGCCAATTAATTTCAACTTAATTCAAAATATCCTCCACATTACAACTTGATGTGATGGTTATTCTGGAAGTTATAGAGGAAACCGAATTTCAGATACTTATAACTCCTGAAACATTGGACGGATTTGGCCGGACGGATCCTCAAGTTTTTATTCTTCATCAGGAAGTCAAACCTAATCGATTGAAATCATTTTCGGTCCGATATTCGAGAATTACAGATATTTGGGCTTGTTCTACTAGAACAAGCTCGCAAAAATGCAGAAAACACTTTTTAGAGGTCCGAAGCTTATACGGGCTTGATTTGATCTCTTTTCTTGGTTTTTGTAATAGTGTAATACTAAACTAAGCGCCACAATTAATTAATAAACTCGCAAAAATTGATGAAGAGGCAACAATTCAATACAATATGTAAAGTTGAAGGTGTTAATGGGCTATATACAATTACACTGCTCAACAATTGATAGGGATCACTTACTTTTTATAAATTTATTTCTGAAATATTCGCTCCAAGATCATAAATTTAGTCAGATATCAGAGTATTTTCAGTTGATAATATGTTTCACTTGAGAAAAGAATGAAAAAATGGAAAGTTGGAGAGAAAAAAGACTTTATTAGGAACACTCAAAATTCTGTGTTTGAATAACATAAAAATTTTATGATGAAACCACAAGAAAGCTGAAGTTTCGGTTAAGAAAGTACCTAGTTGGTCCCCCACGAGCTCGTCTCAAGCATTCTACCCTACGAGGCATACTTTCAATCAAACGATTTATAAAATTTTGGGGCAAATTCGTCCAAATATCCCGTAAAGCGTTAGAAAGGTCCTCCAGGTTATTGATCGGTTGTTCTAAGGTTGACAATTGTCTAGACGTCTCAGACCAGACATGTTCGATGCAATTCATGTCTGGAGAGCGAGCTGGCCAGTCCATCCTATCAATAGAATGAGTTTGGTGCCGCTTCATTAACCAAACGACAACGGTGTGGACGGGCATTATCGTCAACCCAAATGAAATTCTCGCCACAGGCAGCCGCAAACGGAACAATTATGGGTTCAATAATGTCCATATCGCACGATATCTCTGGCTGGTCATTGTGGTGTCGGTCTACCCAACAACCAACTACTGTGCGTTGGTTCAACAAATCCCTCACTACACTCTAGAACCTCCGCCAAAAGCTGCTGAGAACGCAGCTACCCGTCGAGGTTTCACCCTCTTTCCCAGCAAGCAAAAACGCGGGCTTCTAGACATCCACTTGCCACCACGAAATCCTTCCTCAAGCGAGGCGTCGTACATCCGGTCTCTTCAAGAGACAAAGCTCTTCCTCACCCAGGGGCTTGCTGTCGACTGAACCCGGTGTTACCAATCAAACGCGTCATTTGCTAGGACATGCTGACGGGAAACGCATTCCCTTCTCAGTTTTGAATCTGGGGTATTCGAACTCTGTTGCAAGCTCAGCAATAAGATCAAGACTGACCTCCGGACCGTTTCTAGTACACCTGCAAGATAAAAATAAGCCCTACACCGCTGTTGCAAGGTGACTGTCACGTAGGGATCCTATCAATAGAATGAGTTTCTAGCGCTTCATTAACCAAACGACAACGGTGTGGATTCAACAGCCGGGACACTTCTCGCTGGGACAAACCTTCCTGTATCCACCGTATGATTTGGTCCAGTTGCACAGGAGCCAAACGTCTTCTCGGCATGATACTGATAAGCTGATATTGTTCTCATTTCTTCAAATATTATGTGTTTGAACGAGAGAAAAAACAGATTTAATATCAAATACCACATTGCTTTTCAATCCACCTGTAACAGCCTACAGATAATAATGGATTTTGTGAACAAGAGCCGATGAAGTGAGTAAAATTGGATATAATCAACTCAAAACATCTTAATTTTTCCTTAGAGAACATATAATGTGTAGATATTCACGAGATAACTTGAAAAAAAAAATACAAATGAAGAGAAGTTCATAAGTGATCCCTAGCAATTGTTGATCAGTGTAGATTATAAGGGATATGGGAATAATTTTATGTAGACAAAGATGCCTTATTATAATTATCGTTGAAGGTTGCATTATGAAATGTAAGTCCATCTTTGAAATCGTATTCATTTTTCATGTGTGAATAATTTTTTTGATTCTTGTTTTCAAGAATATCAGTTTGTCAATAAATATAAAAAAAATCTAGAATTTCAAACTGACCTCTTCTTTTAGAGCAGAGCCTCTGGGCCCAGACCAAATACTACTACGGGGCGCCATGTTGAGAAACACGTCTTGGGTATTCGGCGTCGTCATATACACGGGCCATGAGACCAAACTGATGCGCAATTCCACCATGGTGCCTCTGAAGAGATCCAGCATTGACAAATTGACCAACGTGCAGATCTTGCTGTTATTTGGTATTCTGCTTTCCATGTGCATGCTGTGCGCAATCTGCAATATCCTCTGGACAAAGAAACACCTGAAGACAGACTGGTATTTGGGTCTTGATGGTATAATTAAAGATTGTTTGCGGCTGTACAAACATTGTATCTCGTCTGTTGCAGGTGGTATAACTCAGCTCTTCTTCTACAATCTCCTAACCTTTGTGATTTTATTCAATAACCTGATACCAATATCACTTCAGGTCACCTTGGAAGTGGTCCGATTTATTCAGGTAAATATTTGATTTTTTTAACTAACATAGTTTTCATGAATATTTGTTGCAAGTAGGGTCTGAAATTTCCATATTTGCCATTTCTTATGGAGAATCGATACATTTATTATTCCGCCATTACCGAAATTCGTTGATATCATCATTTTTAACCCTTATTTTCTAACGGCAAACACGGATGTGAAGCCAGTGGCAATATTAAATTGTTTTGTTAAGATCAATGTATTATTTTATAACCCCAAAAACGAGAGGTTTCAGTGAATGGTTGAGTTCGATGATAGTTAATATGGATGCTGAAAAATGCATAGCCGTTGCTTCCTCTTCCTAGTCCCACAGTGTGTAGTCGTTGTTTTTCGATATCGTCGTAGCGGGATATATAGCTGACGACGTTCAAAGTTCGTGATGATGTAAGACTAATGTGCCGGTTAGCTGGTTTAATTTCGTTTACTACAGACACATTGGTACGGTGTGCCGTCCGCGGTATTCTCAACATTCTTCGCCATACTCCCATTTCGAATGCGTCAATCCGTATCCTATTATTAGCTCTGATAACCCATACCCCAGAAGCATACCAAAAAATGGGACCCGAACTAGTGATTTTTTTGGTTTTAATGGTTATATGCTTGTCTTTCCAAATCTTTTGTAACTCATTGCTCATTGCTGTTTGGTCAATATGAATTCGACGACGAATCTCCAACTTGCAGCTGCTGGAGGAATGGATAAAAGCCCCCAAATAAGTAAACTGTTCCACTACTTCACAGTTGTCAATATGGTGGAGTCCATTCGATGACCCATATCTATGGCGTAGATTTGGCGTAGTTGATTTTCCGGCTATACTTTTTCGATATCTTCTTCAATCGTTGTAATAATTCTGAGAGATCTTCAGCTCAGTTCGCGATTGTTTGAGTGCCGTTTACATATCTAAGGTTTGATATCTTTTTTTCCATTTTTGGCAAAGCCTCCTTCCCATCCATCAAATTTCTGTATATTGAATAGGACTGGCGATAGAACACATCCCTGCCTAACACCCTTTCTGATCCAAACTGTTTACTATCGATTCTAACGACAGCTGGTCTCATGTAAACGTTGAATAAGATTTATAAGGTGTTTAGGTACCCCTACATCAAGCAAGATCTCCCATAGATTTCACGTTGTCGAAAGTATTTATGTAGTCGACAAAGCACAAATACATGGGTGCCGTTGATAGATATTTGATATTTTAGCATATTTCCGTTCTGTAGATTTCGAAGTGTTTGATTCTTATGAATCCATTATATTAGTTATATTGAATTTCAGGCTATCTTCATAAATCAAGATCTAGAAATGTACGACCCAGAATCTGACACACCTGCTCTTGCTAGAACGTCCAATCTGAATGAAGAACTGGGACAAGTAAAATATATATTTAGCGATAAAACTGGTACTTTAACTAGGAATATAATGGAATTCAAGAAATGCGCTGTTGGAAATGAGATATACCTCATAGCTGATACTCTGGAAGATTCCACCTTGTTTAAGGTAAATTTGATGATATTAAGGATGTTGACAGGTTGATATTTCATCAGTGTCATAACCATGCCATGTTGTACCCATGGTAGTTAAACCCATAGAGGAATGGATTTTGGCATTCATTAGGGCACATCTGATCTACTGACGAATTATTTAAGCAAGTATGAACGTTCAATATAGGTAGTGCGCTAAATGGAACAGATGGGTTATTGAAAGAAATCTGTCACTTCAAATTAACATATAAGAAACACGGGAGTTGAATACTAGTTTATAAGAATTTAAATAATCTGAAGATTCAAGGTAAACTTGAAGTTGCCAAGAAACATGTCTGAATTTAGTGAAAAGAGATCCTCTTCTCTTGAATTCTAGAGGGCATAATAACAGAATAATTTGATGACTTGGGTTGAATAAACGATTTTTGATGATGTTCAGAGCATGCATCTAGTGTATGCTCTATATTCGAAAACAAATTGATATATTTGAATGAAAGATAAAAGGACCCGTATTGTTGACGATAAATTTTGAATGATTGAACTTGTGCGACCTTACTATTTGCGCAATATCAACCATCTCTTATTGTTCTTTCTATCAACGCAACGCAAATATCTTTTATCGTTTTCAAGGAAATTAGCTGTAAAATTAGCTGAAAATGTATTTTTTTGTTTCAATCATCATTGATCGTCAAGATGGACAGAGCTCTATAGCTATTGGCATTTATCTATGGTTTGAAGACTTCTTCAAGTTAATGTGAACAATAAGACTTCAGCAAACATTTTCAGCTTTTTTGAAAGCTTATTTGCCTTGAAAACGTAGATGTCTATCGAAAACATTGGTTGCAAAACTAATAAGAGATAGATGATGGATATTCCCTAAATGATAACTATATCTAGAAGGATATGTTCTATGTTGACTACCTCATTTTTTGCAAAATACCTACTCTAGCTTCCGTAATGGCATGAGCTATCATATTTCATATTTTTAAAGAAGGAAATTTCTCACTTGATCTCTCTTTGTGTTAGAAAACAAATATTTTTATAAACGTAGTTATTTAATGTTCAAAATATTTCAATATATTCAAATTATCATGTCGAGAGCACCTTTCAGAATAATTTTCTCATTTTTGATCAGTGGTTCTAAGACATCATGATAGGTCTTCAACATACTGATCTGATTTACAGTAATATTTCGGGATGGCGATTTTTCGCCCTTTATAAATCGGTACCGCATTGCGTGAACTGATGTAAAAGCGATAGTTGTGATATATATCGAGTCGACATTGTTTCTGAATACAGAAAACTCACTGCGTTGATGGTGCACTGATATTTTACACAACATTCAGGCAGTGACCTATAATGATAACATCATTTTCATCAAAAATTTATATAACTCCTAAAACTTACATACTAAAAATCAAGGATTCAAAGCTTTATATTGTGTCAGGACCTTCAAAGGAACAGCAGTCAATCTGAACTAATCAAAGAACTACTGGTAATACTGTCTGTCTGCCATACTGTCATACCGGAAAGTGCTAATGACGGTACGCTGGTGTATCATGCCGCTTCTCCAGATGAGCGGGCACTAGTCTATGGTGCCTCCAAGTTTGGCTACGAATTCAAGAGCAGGACTCCTGATTTTGTTGAGATTGACGCTATGGGCGTAACGGAGAGGTAATAAGGCTTTCAGTAACTTATTAATTTCCACTTTAAACTAATTACATGTATGAATTTGGCTTTGTTTTAAACTGAAGTCTGTTGTCAGTAGTAATCCATTAGTGTTTAAATTCATTCAGGGTGACTTCTGACCGTACTTTGTTGAAAAGTTTATCCTACGAGTTCTTATAACTAGCAACATTGACCCTTATCGGTATAGCGCTCATTTACTGTATTCGATAAGAATTTATCACTATGTCATTATCTACCAGTTACAATTCATTTTCATGAGCAAAATTCGAAAGAAGTAATTAAATGTTGAAAACACCTCACAATACTGGTCAATATTGTAGATATTTAGTTGAATAAACACGCGTATCAGTAGATCTACTGAAAATTCAGTAGATTTGGCGCGCCTGAATCATTTGAAATCCAAACCACCTAACTGAAACTTTGGAGATCTGTAAAAGGACAAAAGGAGCAGTACCTTTCAGCATATCTGATATCGATATCAACCGGTTCACGCTATCGATCTTTTTGCCGATTGCGGCTAGCGTGTGTCATAGATAATTTCTTTATTAGAATATTGTGCGTCCCCCATCGCAGTGGTGGATCTCCGGGTCGTTTTATGAACTCCAACCAACTGCTGAGATTACATGATATCATGCAAAACTAAAAAAAGATGATTTTTTGAGTCAAGTTTCTAAATTTTTTTTCTGTAGTAACTGGGACAAATAATTTCCGAGGTGCAGACGTCTATCACACTGCTCGAATCACCCTGTATTCAATTATCAATGTTTTCTTTCTGATCATTCTTTAATTATTAGCAGTTTCTTACTGATTCAACTTATGTAATAACTAATGGGATCATAATAATCACTTCAGAGTATGAAAAATGAAAGAACACAACTGATAAAGGTACATTAAACTTGTTCTATTTTGTCCAGGTACCAGATACTGACTGTACTGGAGTTCACGTCAGCTCGTAAGAGAATGTCTGTGATAGTTAAAGATCCTGCGGGAAAAATAAGGTTATTTTGTAAGGGAGCTGATACAGTTATATATGAACGATTAGACGGCAATGGCAAAGAACACGCAGATATTCTACTCAGGCATTTAGAACACTTCGCCACTGAAGGGCTAAGAACTTTGTGTTACGGCGTCGCCGATCTTAAGAAACAAGACTACGAGGAATGGCAGGAGTTGTACCATAAGGCTTCCATTTCGCTACAGCATAGGGAAGGTAAGTTGTGATGAACTAGCTTGAGCTTTTGTAACACCATAGTTTCCGAGCACCTTTGAAAATCTCGTTTGTTATATATACTAGTAATTACTCTGAATTTTCGCTGCTGTTTCCATTGTTGAGGAATATTATTATTTATATTATTTGATGTATAGGTTTTTGGTAACCTTGGAGGCTTTTTAAAATCTAATTGTTTATTATTGCCATATTTTTTCTTCATTCAATATACCAAACTAATTTTCTTCTTCTGTGGCAATTTTGGAAATATTGTTACCAACAGGTCCATCAATCCGGGCTTTTATGACTTGGGATTACTAATATCACACTTTTCGCTCAATTATTCACCTTAAATCAAAAATTTGAGGTAGCAGACGTAATACTCAAATACTCCTCGATAGAGAAACCACTGAATTCTCTTTTGCTAATTTGGTTGACACTACTATGCATTTTGAAGTTTAAATTTTTTGTAAAAAAAAATGTATTCTTAACAGAAAAACTTGAAGAAGCTGCAAATCTAATAGAGACTAAGTTGAAATTGATTGGTGCCACTGCAATCGAGGATAAACTACAGGATGGCGTTCCCGAAACTATAGCAGCTCTTCTGCAGGCCGACATAAATATATGGGTACTGACAGGCGATAAACAGGAGACAGCCATAAATATTGGATATTCATGTCGACTTCTTTCTCAGTCTATGCACCACATTATCCTGAATGAGGAGAGTTTAGATGTAAGATTCATGGGCGATCTTAGTAATAGTAATATTAATTTAACCTCAAATCTTCATTTTTGCACCCACGTTTCTGGTATTAAATAAGTCTATATCCAATGAACATTTGGCGAGCTTCAAGTACTGGTAAAGTTGTATAACCTGACCATATTGATTTCCAATTAGGTGTATATATATATTTCAAGAAACCACTTAGGAATAAAAGTACTCTAATGCTGGGTTTCATTAACGTTGATTGATTGATCAAATCGTTGATCGTTGATATGCCTTAAAATCCGTGAATTCGTTATTCTATTGGTTAATCTGACATATCCGTTAAAGTATTCTGTGAATCCCTTGATCAAGGATCTTCATGAAACCCACAGACAGATAAATTAGTTTTAACATATACCACTGGAAAGAATTAAAGGATGAAAAGAAATTCCAAACTTTTAAGCGATTTTGAACAGGTCATTATTTGAGAGAAATGGTCATACAAGAAATAGAAAAAAGGAAACGGTATGTCCAAGTGTTTTGTTTCGGATAAGAACTCCAAAGTTTTGTAACGTTAGTGGTTTTTGAGTTATCTTACAAAAAACAGCTACAAAACAATTGTCTCAATTTTTAAAAGTTTTTTTTTTTTTGTCTACAGCGTGAAGAAAATTTTTTTTCGATCAACCACTATAAGGATCAGATACCCTATTTATTCAGCTTTATATGCTTTTTTTTATACATCGATTACTCTCCGAGATATCGGTCTTCAAATGGAAGGTGATCCTTTGTTTTTGATTTTCGATATCTCATCAACCAATAATCTCACAGAAAGTTAAAGGTTGGTTTCAGAAACTTGAATAAACATACTTTAACGCCTGGCTATTGCTTTTGCGTCAATAAGTTTTTTTTTATTCGTCTCTTGAATTTAAAAATGCAACATTTGGAAGATCCAGCACCTGCCTTTTACAATTCAATATGGCCATAACAACCATACAAAAAGCCAAATTAATCTATCATGCTAGATCGAATTTTTGAAAAAATTAAAGGGTCACGTTTTTTGCTTTGAAAAGCTCATTATCTGAAAACAAAATAAGAGGAAAACATTTTCTGAAGAGAAAAAAAAAATTCGAAAAAGGTTTTTTGGAAACTTTTCTTAGAATTTTTTTTAAAGAAAGTAATGCCCAATAATTTTTAACGCGTTTCTGCTTCTAAATCTCATGATTCTACTGATCTCTCGTAGATTGAATAAAAAAAAAAATTGAAGTGAATTCTGACTTTCTTCACTCGTTTTTCAGAGATTGTTTTTCTATACTTTTCGTGCATACTTTCTAAATCTCTTAATCAATCTTTTTTTCTTGAACTAACCCGTTTGTACGTTTTGGAAAAAAAATTATTTTTGAAAATTTTTTTTATTTGTTTTGAAAACTTAACTACTATCTTCAATAAAAATGTGGAAAAATCTCGGAAAGTTTTTTCCTAAAGATTTTGGGCTTTTCCGACCAAAAAAACGTGATCCTTTATTTTTTCCAAATTTTCGATCGAGTGAAACAAAAAAATGGCTGGATGGATTGATTTGGATCCTCGTAAGGTTTTTGGGGATATATTGTGCTGTAAAAGGCACACCTAACGTTATTGCTTTCCTAATTTTTTCGATCCAGAGATTTACCAAAAAACTACCAATAGCATTTTCAATTATTTTTTTCCGAAAAAGCAATGACCAGGCTTATAGTATTTTATTTAAGTTTCTAAAACCGACCTTCAACTTTCTTTGCGATCATCGGTTTCCGAGATATCGAGAATCAAAGACATAAAGGTCTTTTTCCATTCGAACAACGATATAATAATAATCTAAGTTATGCTAACTCTTATAGTACTCTCCATTCAAGTCCTTTTAGGGTTATGTTATTCACACAATCCTAGATCAATCTATTCCATGTTAGGAATGAGATACATACAACACCTCTACTTAAAATATATATTTACAGAAAACAAGTTAACGTAAAAATTTGTGTCTTTTACATTTCTTTTTTGTTTTTTTGAAATTTAAAGGCACCGAATAATTATAGACATGACTTTTTTTTAAATAGGACATTAGTATACGCTGAATAATCCGACTTAGTTTGTTTACCCTCTCTTATATTCGAACAGACTATAGAATTATCTTGGAAGACTTAGATCATCAGTGAGGCACACAATCATAAAAATATGAATGTACCAATTTTCCCATCAATCATTTCAGATGACACGAGAGGCTGTCCTCAAGTATATAATGGATATGGGAGACCCTATAGGCAAACATCAGGAGATCGCTCTCATAGTCGATGGAAAAACCCTGAAATATGCCCTCAGCTGCGAGCTGCGCAATGACTTTCTTAAGCTATGCATCTCGTGCAAAGTAGTGATCTGCTGTCGTGTGTCACCCATGCAGAAAGCTGAGGTTGTTGAGTATGTTACGAAATACACTAACACAGTTACATTGGCCATCGGTGACGGTGCAAACGACGTCGCCATGATACAAAAGGCCCATGTGGGTGTCGGTATATCGGGCATGGAAGGGCTTCAGGCTGCCTGTGCGTCAGATTATAGCATCGCGCAGTTCCGATTCCTACACAGATTGTTGCTTGTCCACGGTTCCTGGAATTACTCCAGGATGTGCAAGCTTATACTCTATAGTTTTTATAAAAACATCTGCCTTTATGTGATTGAGCTATGGTACGCCATCTATTCAGGATGGTCTGGACAGATCTTATTTGAACAGTGGTCTATAGGTAAGTTGGGTTTGTTCAAGACAATCCATTCTATTTGAATATGATTCTTCTGAAATTGAGTAGTGTCACCACCCGAAGTACTAAACAACTAATTATTTAAAAAGATTTCTGACTTGATGAAGATCAATGATCAAGCGCTAACGATAACTGTTCAGAATTTTTGAATTAACCCGATAATTTTTTTCAATGCTTTTCTCTGAAAAAGCTGTCATAACATGTCGATTTAGAATATTCAAATCGACCTTTTATACATGTGGCCCTTAGACTGTGGGGCGGTACCGTTAAAAGGTTTACGGTGCGTGAGGTAAGTGTGGACACTTTTCTGATATGAATGAAAAAGTCATTTTAAATTTATAGACCAAAGAACTGTTTCCTTTGAGGTCACCACCAGTTTGAAAGTAATTCATCAATATTTCATATCTTTGTTTCCATTCATAAAATTTCAAAGTTGTCTCTTTCATTAGACTTTATGGTAGAAGCAAGAGGTAGCACACTGGCAAATTAGTACTCAAGATTTTGTTCACAAATTGCGAAGCAAAACCACAGAATCATAAATATTAGCTGCTTTCCAGTCACCAAATACGGAGCCCCGTTAAATTAATTTTATTACATTTAGACAAGGATAAAGACATATTGTTATAAATTTGTTTTGACCATGGCCTGAAACATTCATCAATCAATATATTATTGATTGCGTGAAATGAAATACTCTCATCTACTTGGCGAATATGAAACCACCAAACGGTCACATTCTGCGGAAGAGATCGAGTTCCTCAAAATTGTCCTTGTAGCTTCTGATGATATTTTCTTGCGCGGTTTTCTATTTCTGTGCTGACATATGGCTCTCTTAAATCCTGATGGATGGTGTGGTTGAAAACATACCAAGGTACATTATCCAATGAACATAGTATTTTTGATTGTAGTCTTTGGATAATTTGAGAATTTGATGGCTCAGCCCAACCTCAGAATTGGATGCCGTACTTCCATACTGATTTGATGATTGCTTTGTAAATAACTAATTTGTTGAGATGGTGCTCACGATGCGATGGACCTGATGTGTTGAGTAGTTCTCTCGGCAACCTAGTTGAAGTCTGCTACCAGTTGGTGCATATCCATGTCATCTTTCAGTCTTTTGAAAAGCAACATTTTACCCAGGATTGGCCTATATGATTACACAATGTGTATCATTATAACCTCAGTATACTTCCATATGATGGGGAAACAAGATATATATTCTCCTCATTCTATTGAATAATGTTGTGAGTAGTTCAACAATTTTCTTGGGTAGTTTTTTTCAGAGTTTCTGCCGTTATGAGGTCGTATCGAGGAAACTTCTTGTTTTGCAGTCCTCTCATCTCATTGCTTACTTCTGTTGGTGTTTAAGTTTCAATTGGTTAGGACATCTCATATAAAACATCCAGAAAAGTTTAAAATTGTGCAGATGTATGGCAAATGTATTGCATTTTTCTTCTTCTGAGGCAGCCCACTCTCTATTGGCCATTTTTATCTGAGATTTCCTCGAAGTGGTTCTTTTGAATTTTTTTGTAGATTTCTTGATACTGTGGACATTTTTGTCATTTATGACACAGTTTTTTAATGCTTATTTTTTGAACAATTCAATTTCACCAATTTGTTATATCTCTTCATATTTGGGGCTGCTCTGCGAATAATTCTTTTAGTGTTTTTGTTTATGGCATAAACAAATGATAAAATTAAAAATTGATGGAGAGTGTTACACATTACAACTCATTTTCAATAAAATTTAGTTACTATTATATGTGTGACGTTGGAAATAATAATTAATTAGATTGAAGGCAAGAAAGTTAGCTGTATTTGAGTAAAAAATGCTCAAAACTATCAAATGATGCTAACTATTTCCTATGAATAACATTAAAAGTTTCCTCAGCATGTTTATCCTTATAGGCTTTTTTTCATCGTAAGAATTGTTAAGGATATTCTGGATTGGATAACCTAATATAACCTCAATAGTCCAGTGTTTACCATCTAAGTGAACACTAAATTATGAACATTTTCCTCTGATTACAGTATGAAATATTCATTTGTAGAGAACTCTGAGAAGATAATTTCAAAATCTAGATACACGTAATTTATTATTGCACAAAATAATGAATCCGATATTTAATTATTTGGTGGTTTCAATTCGAATTCTGAGAAAAGAGAAGGATATATCTTTCTTTTATTATCCCCGCCCCCTTTTCCAACGCTAGAATTTACAAGGTCATTGGTTTGTTGACGGAAAAAAGTCGAAAGTACTCTATCTTTGTAATTTAATCTTTGACAATGATACTGCAGAATTCTTTATTTAGAAACTTCAATATTTTATTGGATTTTCGTTGATTTTAGAACATTCTTCTTGTAAAGCATAAGTAAAAAACTGACTGCTATTTTTAAATTTGGCCTCATATATCGAAATTGAAATCTTGAAAGTGATAATCAGATTCACTTTAACATGATGTTGTGTCATCTGGCGGAAAAACAAAGAAAATCCTTGAAACAAAATATAATGAGTGCATTTAAGATGTTCAAAATAATAGTACATGCATTCATTTTATTTATTTTACCATTGGTTCACCTACGTTTACTTCAAATATGTCATTTTTAGCTGGTTTGAATTTTCTGTTTTATGCTATTAGTGCTATCTCTTGAGCATATATAATGCTTGAATAATTTGAATTATTTGAAACAAACCAAATAAGCAAATAACTGTTCGTTAATTAAGTTGTGAATATTTCTTCCAATATTCGGAAGAGTCCTAGTTCTGGATTCAAAGGTTTAGATTATCAATATCAAAGATTGATTGACGCATAGTTATTTATCCTCCAAGAAATAAATGAAATAAAGAGACGCCTTTTCTACATAAAACACACCAAATGTGATGCTCGTATTTAATTATTTTTCTCGTTGAAGTTCATGTATGAGGCAGGTGGAGCGAGGTGAGAGGTTTGTTCATGTGTATCTCGATTAGGTCTTTCTCCAGTGGCGGAGGCTTTATTCAATAATCGAAAGGATATAGATATATCATATCTATCAAGTCTCAAAGTTATAAAAAACGTGGTTTTTACTGCTTTGAGCATATTATATAGGATGGTTATTCAAATTAGATGATAATTCATATTTATTTTCCTAGCTCGTGCTCGTTTTTCTAAAACCTGTTACCGAAGAGTACCTATTTTTGGATACTTATCGTTCATCAGTGGTTTATTCTTTTGAAATCATGATCGTGACTGAGGTTCGAAAAATATTAAATGGAATCACCTACAATGGAAATCAAGATTATTTCAGTTACCATCTTTCATTGAAAATATTATTTTATTTTGAATATTATTGATTATAATAATTAATAATTTGATATTAATGAATTAAGCAGATTATTGGGATGTTTGGTGTCGGAAATATATTTATTCAGATTATAGAATAGCGGTTTTGTAATTTCATGTCAAATTCCATTGATATATTGCATTTGACGGATGTAATTTCATTTAACCGACTAAGGAAGTAAACAAAGATATTCAAACCTACCTTGAAAATTCAAGTCCCTATATCATTCGGTTAAAGAGTTATCGTGCTCAGGACCCGACGGACAGTATCGATTTTGACCACAGCTCTTGCATAAAGAGTCCAACCAAAACGATTAATTCCATTTCCTCCGCTAGTTCGAAAATTACACACATTTGATCGAAAACTCTCCGTTCATGTGAACAACGCCAAAAACGTAATAGAACTTTATTTTTTGAGGTCTTTTGAATTGCATATGGTCCATTACCAGTTATGAGTTTATGTCTGTCTCTTTAAACCCCAATTGTCTTGTTTCAGAATTTCAATCATAAATGGTTCAACATGAGTGATAGTAATAAAAAATTATTGATTTTGGGAGATAGCTAGAAAAAGTTTTCCTTATGTGTGCAATTCATTCGTCAAAAAGAAATTTTATCATTGTTTCAAACTATATTTAGTTCATCCTTAAGTCTACAAAATTTTCTGCTACCCAATATTAACAAATCAAAACAATAATTAATAAATGGGGGTACTGAAACATCCCTCCAACAATTCTTGTTCTTATGCACACATTGAACTGAAAAGAGGGAAATTATCATGCTGTCATAAAAGATTTATTTAGCCGCCATGCTGTTTTCAAGCTCCCGCTACATAAGCCAATGAGAAGTGACAGCTCGTCAGGGTAGGGCCGACCCAAACGCAACCGAAAAAGAGAAGGTGAAAATAAATATTTTTTTAATCGAAACTTATTTGTAAAATTAATAGCAATATTTTAATCTCAAGAAATCCCCTTAGTATCTTTTCCTCTGCCCTCTATATATCTCATATTTCGACTCAACACATAGAAGTACACATTATTTCGGTCAAACACCTCAAATAATTTTTATTCCAAGTTCCGCATCTGTCCTTATACGTAATAAAATAACACAGCTCAGCCAGCCGAGCCACAGCTTTCAGTTTATGATTTCATCTAACACATACGTCACTCGAAGTTTCTATTATGGAACTCTACAATACTTCGACTGTGACACTTACGAGGTCGGCCGAGAACCCTTGGCCGTCGGCCGTCCCTATGTGAAACGGCAGGCGGGTGAAATTGTTTATTATTATCGATGTTTATTGCAAATATCAAATTAAAAATTGTAATTTAATATCCGACATCTTCATATGTTTATCCTAAATTTGAGATAGAAAGAGAACTCATTATGTATTTAAAATTTTGTCACGTATCCTGTTAATAATTGAAATTTTCACCCTCAAATCTCAAATGACTATTATCATAAGTACTTGGATATTATTTCAATTTCAGAAAAAAGTGTATTCGTACTGTATGGAATAAATTTTGTGATTTTCTGACCATAAAAATTAATTCTTAGTAACTGTAAATAGCAAAACAGCAACCCACGACTTGTTTATTTTTCAAAGACTAGGTCGGCCTAGATACCCTTGGGGAGGGGGTATATGAGAATTGCATTGCGTGTGTTTACACTTTGATTATCAGAGTTCAGTTCACTAGGTCAGTAGTTTAGAGTAAGATGTTAGTGTGTAGGGCTTAGGGTTGTACGAGTTTTCGTTCGTTTTCGGTTACATGTTGAATGTGAGTGATCCAGATGGCAAGTGTAAGAAAGGTAGTATCAAATTGCGGTGATTTGATTAGTTTTTTAGTAGATAACAGGTTTTCCATTATTAGAATAATTCTAATTGACAGCGTTCACAACATGATGAATATGATTTTTATTTTGCTAAGTTTTAAGATGAATTGTTGGACAGTTATACATTTTAGATATGATTGTCACTGTATTTGTAACTTGTAAACTTGAAAAAGGCTCAATGTACGCCGAAACATACGTAGTAAAGTATTAATTAAAAAAAAAGATGAAATCCTAATTTCAATCCAGTGCTCTAATCCCAAGAAAATTGCTTCTAAATTATATATATACATATATATATGCTTGGTCTGGCCGACCCACTCCTAGAGGGCACGAGCCGTCATTGCAATGAGCAGTCATCTAACATTAATCCTGCGGACCTAAACCCATACGATCGAAAGTAAACAAATAAAAACATGTTGGCTTCCTGGCAAGATTGGAAAAGGCACCTCTATATATTTTATTCCTCTGAGGATATTTCCGTATTTTGACGAATGAGTTTTCGAGCATAAGCATACTGAAATACTTTTCTCAGGAAACATATATTCGGAATAACGCCTTCCGCGTGATTATTGAGTTTGTATATGACAATCTTGTAAGGCATAGACAAGGAAGTCTGATTTTTATCCAACTTTTCAAAGTTCTCTCCTTTATGATGTTACTGCAGTAGTCTTTATCGAATAGATAATTGATAACTGCAAGTCTCACTCAATAGTTAGCATCATATCCAGAATGCCATTGTGAAAAGTTTGAATATATCGTGGCTAAACTTGTGATTTCAGTTGTTTACAATCTTAGACATAATTACTAGAATTCCAGAAAATTATTGTTTTTCTCAGTTCTATTTTCGAAAATTTATATTCTTATAAGAGCCGATTTCATCTGGCTTTTGTGTGTACACTATTCTTTGTTTGTCATGTTATTAGGTATGTACAACGTTATCTTCACTGCTCTACCCCCTTTGGCAATGGGCTTATTTGACAGACCGTGCAACGACGACAAGATGCTGCTATACCCTAAATTGTACAGGCCGTCGCAGTTGGGTCAACTGTTCAACGTCAGGGTTTTCTGGGTCTGGGTTTTCAACGGTCTAGCTCATTCCGCTTTCCTTTTCTGGATAACTCTTTTTATATGCAGCCAGGATATACTGTGGATGAGCGGAAAAGATGGAGGTTACCTCGTTTTTGGAAATTTCGTATACACTGTGAGTTCTGACTTTCATGCTTGTTATACTTTATTATGATTCAATTTCTTTTTTCAGTTTGTGATAATCACGGTTTGTTTGAAAGCTTCCCTTGTCATAAATGCCTGGACTTGGTTGACTCATGCTGCCATTTGGGGTTCTATAATTCTTTGGTTTACATTCATAATTATTTACAGGTGAGCACCAAATATAATGAAGAAAAGTGTTCTCTGTTGTTCTTTCTGGTTCATTTGAGTGAAGTTATTCTATCATCAATTCATGAACGATATAAATATACAAATTGAATTTCTGTCAAGTATTTCAGTAAAGTCACTGGTGTTCAACCTATTTGAAATAAACATATGGAAGTGTTGATTCAAGAACGGAATAAATCTCAAAGCACAACCAACATCATTGCTCAATGATGATATAATAAGAATACTTCAAAAAAGATATGAGTTCGACAACAAGTAAATAATATTCTGTGACTTCATTCCATTTTTTTTTTCAAATTAAACACCCTGGAATCATATATATATTTGGATTCCCCAGTGAAATCTTAGATGATTTTATGAAGGATGCCCTATGTCGATACTGAATGGTTTCTAAGTTACAAGGACAATGACAGTCGAGGTGGCATACAAAAAGCCAAATATCTACGAATACGTATTTGGATTATTAAATATGGAACTCGGAATTTGTTGATATACTATTAAACTACGTAAAGGATATTAGTTTTATTAAACACATCATACAAGCTGACGCAAAATCGATACTTCTAAAAGAGTTCAAAATTCAAGATTTTTAAATGGGAATCCCATTTTTTTTTTTGGCATAAAAACACAGGGTGGCATCGTAAAGACTTCCCTAATTCAATGAAAATGAAAAAAAAAGTAGTTCCCATTTCAAAATCTTTAATATTGAGCTCTTTCAGAAGTTCGCTATATCCTTCATTTAGTTTTAAGTCTCAAAAAAAAATTCCACATTTAATAATTTAAATAATTCGTAGATATAAGGGCGTTTTGTGACACCATTCGACTATCCATTTTTTCAGAAAAATCAAACTCAGAAACCATTCAATATGGATATCAATATCTATATTAAATAATCTCAGAATTTTCTTGGGAATCCACTAATATATAAAAACAAACTTGTCTCATTTAAATAATAAAGGTTCCGATATAACCTGAAGCACTTTAGAAGTCAAAATATTTTCCGTTGATTGGAAATGCTCTTAGACTCCTATTTCTAAATTAGTCAAGTAGTTTAATAGATAGGCCTAACCAAATCTCCTCATGAGACACCCTGTTGTATTGCATTGAATTAATCATAATACACACTGATTACAGATCAGTTAATGGTCAATATTGGATATAATTTATTACATTTATTTCAGTTATTTTTGGCCAGTTATACCAGTCGGCAGCGTTATGACTGGAATGTATTCAATGATGTTTTCGAGTGCCACGTTTTGGTTGGCATTATTCCTAGTACCAACATCTGCTATTCTACCAGATTTTCTGGTAAAAATGTGAGTATACCTTTTATGTTGCGAACAATTATTGCATTACACAAAAGATTCTGGAAAAATGCAAGGTTGTCCCATATGAAATGGGAGTGAATTGAAATGTTTCAAAATTATAGTTTAACAAAAGAACCTTCTCAAACACTCCAAAAGAAATTAATATGCATTGAAGAGCAAAATTTCGTTTCGAACTTTGGTAAATGCTCCATTCCACAAAATCAATGAATAATTCTAGGAAATCCTCCTTTTTTTTAACTCAAGTTCCAAATTCCTCCTGTTATTTTTAATAGGCAATCCCAAAAACTTTGAAGTAATTATATCAGTTAATTGAATTTTAGTGAAGGTTGATCATATCATCTGACATCATCGAATTAAAATTTCGTTACATAATTTATATATTCGTTTCTTGTTGCATATACTTTGTTCTTGAGATAACCCCATGGAAAAAATCCAGCGGCGTAAGGTCTGGCGATCTAGCTGGCCACTCAATAGTACCTCTTCGTCCAATCCATTTATTGGGAAGATTTCCTCTAAATAAGTTCTTACCATTAAAGCATAATGGGGTGTTGCCCCGTCTTGCTGGAACCAAACATTTTCATTCGGTAAGCTAGGATCTATTGCGTTGGGATATAAGTTTGCCAACGCAGGAATAACTCCATTTGTAAGCATATTTAAATATTTCCATCTATAAATATAGGACCAATAATATGGTCGCCTATGATACCGGCCCAAAGTTCACCTTTTGAGGGTACTGAGTATGTGTTTCACGCATCCAATTAGGATTCCCTGCTGACCAATATCTACAGTTCTGTGGGTTTACCTCCCCATTCATTGTGAATGTTGATTCGTCAGAAAAAGAATGGTACCAAGAGCTATCTCATTTCTGTTCAGCTTATTCATCAATCTTTCGCAGAAATCCATTCTACGATCTGGATCGCCTTCTGTTAGCTCCTGCACAAAAGTCAATTTGTAGGGATGAAGTTTTTCTTTATGAAGACACCTTAAAACAGTTGTATGACTAACATTATTTTCACGGGCAATTTGACGTGTACTTGAAGTTGGATTCTCTTGACACTTAACAAAATATTCACTTTCACATCATCTTCAACGAAGTTTGGTTTTCTTTTTAATGGTTTGACATGTCCAAGTTCTCTGAATTGTGCATGAATTTTAGACACTGTGCTTTGTGAAATATTAGGCAGTTCAGGATACCTCTGATTAAATAAGTTTGCCACTTCAACTTGAGTTATCCCGTACCCGATCATCATTAAAATCTCAATTCGGTGAGTCTCAGTTAAATATTTCATTGTTATTTCGACAAGGAAAAAGTTTTTAACAAAGATTTTACTTTTTCAGTATAAACTGTCAACACATCAACAACCGACAGAATATTAAAACAATCCACATTATTTACCGATTTTGTCTAATTTTTGGCGTTTCTATGCACTTTTTAGGTGTTTATGATAAAATTCATTGGCGTACCAGGTTTTATTTAATTCAGAAGGTTTTCCAAATACGTCTAATAATTAGTTTAAATTTTTGATAAATCCGTATTTAGCTAATTTAAAAAGTACCAATATTTCAAGTGAAATAAATTATTAATTTTAAAATTTCACCCTGTATAATTCATAATTGACCATACATTATTTAGTTTGTTGAAATCGGTTCATTAAAAGGATTTCAAAATATACAAATATACAGGGTGTTTCATTAAAAAGAGAACACCGAATATAGCAGACTTACGTGTATCACCCTGTACATTTAAATTTATGTTTACATAACGCACAAATGAATTTAAAAGTTGACGTGTCTCAGCATTTTTATAATTTTCTAAAATAATGTCATAAAGAATTTTATTCCATAAGTGGTTTCCACACTGTATATTCGTTTTCTACCTGAAAACATGAATAAGAGGTATTGAGAATCTGATATAAAGTGGGATTGAGTAAAAACGTCTTGATATGAATGAGATATCAGGAGAATATGTTCAAGATCTCCAGTCAGAATATGTTTGTTCTTTACAAAAGAACATCCCTATTCTATAACGGTAACGAAGAAGTTTATAACCTTTTAAATAATTTTGAAAAATGGTTCAAATAAATGAAGTAAGTATAATGCTCGGGAATTACAACCAAAAAAAAATATTCACGTTTAATTCATCATTAAGAAGACATTCAAGTGTGACTTCTTAATTGTAATTGATCTATAGACAAGGTGAAATTTTCAATGATGAATATGATTCCGAAAAAAAACTGAGGCAAAGTGGAATTATTTCGGCTCTGTGATTATTTTCCAATCAGGGCCGGATCCAGGAAAAAGAGCCATTTTTCTCAGTTTGTTTCTAAATTTCAAATCATTCAATATCAAATATCTTGGAAACGGTACATTTCAGGATCATTTCAAATCATTCAATATCAAATATCTTGGAAATGGTACATTTCAGGAAGATGAATGTGGAATAATAAATTTTTCTGAAATGTTCAAGCAAACAAAAATTCTAATGATATTCTTAATTTTGAGAGGATCTAAGGCCAAGTTATAAGAGAAACACATTCAACAAAAAGGCCGACGTTTCGATTTATTTAAAATCTTTATCAAGGCACTGGAAAAAAACGATACATTTTAAAATACAGTGACAAATTTCAAAAAGATTAAAATGACTAAACATATAAAAAACAAATATAAAGAATACAAATATCATATAAGATAGTAAGTTACTCACACTGTAGGGTGGCTTCTCTTGTTATTAAAGAAAAATATCATTAGATATTTTGTAAATCGACTGAATGGATGATACAGCTCGCTATACACTGGTTAAGAACAAATGTTAAAATTTAAAATTTATCAACATGCAAATAAAAAGATGCAGAGGATGAGTCATGAATAATATGTGGGTATGAAAACAACAAAAGTCTGTAATAATGAATTCATCTGATTTATATCATATGTAGATTCCTAATTTTATTAATAATGTTGAAATAGAAGTATTGAGATTCTCGATGTCCGTTCGTTTATTAATAGAATTGTCATCCTTTTTAATTGCCAACATTTCTCCAAATAATCTTTTTAACATTATCTTGTTGTCCAAGTATGCTAACTTTTTCAAAATTAAAAAGAGTGAAGCTCTTTGAAGGAGTGTTCTGCCAGAGCAGTGTTGTTTTCTTTTACCTTGGCTGGGTTATGAATATTGACACAGTCTCTTTTGTGCTCTGTTATTCGTGTTTTTAAATATCTCCCAGTCTGCCCTATGTATACTTTATTACAATCTTTGCACGGAATCTTATAAATTACATTGGATCTCCATTGTGAGGACGTCTTGGATTTTAAATAAGTGTAGAATTGTTTTTATTGTGTTATAGGGTTTATAGGCTATATTAATGGTTTCAGTATTTAATAATTTACCTATCTTTCTGATAAGCCAGGAACATATGGAATTTTGAAAAACCTAGGTCTGATTGTATCCTGTGTTATTATTTCTGGGTGTTGTTGATTTTTATTAAGAACTCCGGTAACAAGTGCTAAAGGGTAATTATTTTTGGTTAGAAATGTTTTAATTTTTTCAAAGTTATTATTATGAAATTCTGGACTAGCCAGTTTCAAAGCTCGATATTTCAAATTTTTGATGAGATTAATTTTATGTATAAAAGGGTGGTGGGAGTTAAAATTCAAAAATCTTTCCGAAAGGTTGGTTTTTGATACCAATCAGTTTTAGTGCAGTGCCCGTTCTTATAACTAGTACATCCAGAATGACAACCCATTATCTTTCTCTCTTCAACCGTGAATTGAAGGCGTGGGTGGAAGGAATTAAAAGAGTTTAATACCGGAAGGACACGTTGACACAATTTTAAACTCTTTTAATTCCTTCCACCCACGCCTTCAATTCACGGTTGAAGTAGAGAAAGATAATGGGTTGTCATTCTTGGATGTACTAGTTATAAGAACGGGCACTGCACTAAAACTGATTGGTATCAAAACCAACCTTTTCGGAAAGATTTTTGAATTTTAACTCCCACCACCCTTTTATACATAAAATTAATCTCATCAAAAATTTGAAATATCGAGCTTTGAAACTGGCTAGTCCAGAATTTCATAATAATAACTTTGAAAAAATTAAAACATTTCTAACCAAAAATAATTACCCTTTAGCACTTGTTACTGGAGTTCTTAATAAAATCAACAACACCCAGAAATAATAACACAGGATACAATCAGACCTAGGTTTTTCAAAATTCCATATGTTCCTGGCTTATCAGAAAAGATAGGTAAATTATTAAATACTGAAACCATTAATATAGCCTATAAACCCTATAACACAATAAAAACAATTCTACACTTATTTAAAATCCAAGACGTCCTCACAATGGAGATCCAATGTAATTTATAAGATTCCGTGCAAAGATTGTAATAAAGTATACATAGGGCAGACTGGGAGATATTTAAAAACACGAATAACAGAGCACAAAAGAGACTGTGTCAATATTCATAACCCAGCCAAGGTAAAAGAAAACAACACCGCTCTGGCAGAACACTCCTTCAAAGAGCTTCACTCTTTTAATTTTGAAAAAGTTAGCATACTTGGACAACAAGATAATGTTAAAAAAGATTATTTGGAGAAATGTTGGCAATTAAAAAGGATGACAATTCTATTAATAAACGAACGGACATCGAGAATCTCAATACTTCCTATTTCAACATTATTAATAAAATTAGGAATCTACATATGATATAAATCAGATGAATTCATTATTACAGACTTTGTTGTTTTCATACCCACATATTATTCATGACTCATCCTCTGCATCTTTTTGTTTGCATGTTGATAAATTTTAAATTTTAACATTTGTTCTTAACCAGTGTATAGCGAGCTGTATCATCCATTCAGTCGATTTACAAAATATCTAATGATATTTTTTCTTTAATAACAAGAGAAGCCACCCTACAGTGTGAGTAACTTACTATCTTATATGATATTTGTATTCTTTATATTTGTTTTTATATGTTTAGTCATTTTAATCTTTTTGAAATTTGTCACTGTATTTTTAAAATGTATCGTTTTTTTCCAGTGCCTTGATAAAGATTTTAAATAAATCGAAACGTCGGCCTTTTGTTGAATGTGTTTCTCTTATAACTTGGCCTTAGATCCTCTCAAAATTAAGAATATCATCATACAGTTAGGTCGTCAAACCCAATTAATTAAAAATTCTAAGATGTGTTTCGTAACTGCTTATAGTAAGTTTTCAACATATTAAGAATTGGTGATGCATTAACGTAAAAACGTTATAGGATATAGCAAGTATGTTTAATCTGAATAGTATGTCCCAGGTCTTCATGCGCGATCCTGGAAAATTACTCTTATCTTTTCTGATACAAAAGTAAAATACTGCATTTTCTTAATAAAGTAAAGTTATTGTAATTTTCAGGGATGCTGTATATTTTAAATGTTTTGTGCTCCTCTGACCTAATTTTTTTCCAGGCACGTTATAACCTATCGTAATTTGGGAAATTATCCTAGATTACTCCTACCCTTCATGAGCGAAACCCATTCCTATATCCTGCGTAAATAATATGGTTCTTTATTATGGATCACAGCCTGAAACTCGATTTTTTGCAGTGTCGGGAACACAGTTTACAAATCATTCACAGATAAGGTCAGGGAAACTGATCTTCGACAAGAACATTCCGCATATGGACGAACTGATCCAAAAGGATCGTAAGTACTTCTATTTTGCTTTTATAGTTTGCCTAGAGTGGTTAGTAAATAGGTTCTTGGATCATTTTCGGATAATTTACGGATTTTCAATATATGCTGTTTTTTGCATAATTATTTCGAAAATTCAAGACATCACTTAATTAATTTATATTTTATAATCCTAGAGAACTATGGAAAATTCCTCGTAATTTTCTTGGTGTTATACCTCAAAAGACTATAACCCAGTCCAAATGATCTTTCACCTGTTGTTGGTTATTTAAGTTAATAAATGACAGTGAAAAATGATTGATTGTTAATACAAATCTATCTCGGATAATTCAAGATTCATGCTTGAATATAAATAAACAGATTGTCTAACAATATATTTGATTGAAAAATTTGTTTCTAATTCTTTCGAATGAAAGATGATCAAATGTCTATTGTTACTGAATTAAGCTGAATTATACGTAAACATTCCGCATCAAGTAGTGAATTTGTTATTTCCACGGTCCCTTTATCTAGTTTAATTTCTTTACCTAAAAATTTCAGTAATTCCCACTATTTCTTATTGTTTTGATTCTCGCATGATGCTAAAATTTTATTGCTTAGCATCAAAATACTTATCGAAACCTTAAAATCAATTGAAATCTCATATTTTGAGAGCTGACAGTATAAGAACAGGGATGTCAGAATAAGTACAATTGGTGTGGTGAGATAGATTGAAATAATTCAGTTGCATGCAAAAAATGTATGTTTATGTCTTGAGATTTTAATGGAAACGGTTCAGCAATGAGTAAATTGAATATTTACCACATCATATCTCCCCAAGAACCTATTTTGATATCTAGTCATAAAGTTTTTCTGATTTCCTTCATTATTATGTGAGGTAGAAAATTGAAAATTTCTTCTCATGTAATAAAATATTCTATGCGAAATCAGCTGAAATTTCATGATGTCTTAATTTAGCATGATTGTATGCAGGTTTTGCTTTGAATCTAGACTTACTGTTGGTTTCAATCAAAGTTCACAAAGTTTCAAATAGAGAGTTTCACAAAAAATATCGAAAGCATTTGAAATTTTGTGATATTTTAATTTGTCAGTATTATTATTGCTCCTCGATCCCAGAACTTTGTTTCATGTGGCATGTGCTTTTGCTTACTACTAAACTATAGGCTCTTATGTACCTGACAAGTAATTCGATGCTTAATTCCTACAGCAACGGTTCTACAAATCTGAAACTTTTCGAGTCGATGCTTAGAGACTTTTATTTGATATAAGTTCGATATTGCGACTATAATATTTTAGAATATCAGTCTGAATTTGATAACTTAATGTGTTCAAATATTGAAGCGTCTTGTAGCGCAAGAACTGGCGTTTGCAGATATAGATATGTTTGATTTAAATTTTTCGATTTTAAGGCGGATGTAGGAAAAGTTTTATATTTTTTTAATTTTATATTTCCAGAAACTAGTTTTTTCTCTTGTGTTGAAATTAAGTTATATTTTCGTCAATGAAGATATGTACATATTTTTCGTCTGACATAGTCCTGAAATCAGTAAGCCATTAAATGAATCCACTTAATTTCTAGAGCTAGAATTGCGTAACCCTCAAATTGAATTATAGGAGTATTAAAACATTTTTTAGTCAGTGTCTATGCAATAAGGACGCAATAATGAGCTCATATGACTCAAAAAATATGCTTGTAGATTTATCCGTCTACTACACTTTTTGCATGTAGCAATTGATTTTGTAATTTTTAAATACTAAATTGAGTTTGAGATGCTTTTAATGCTCTATAATCTTCAACTTACTAATTATAATTAATTAATAATAATATTTAATAAAATGTAAAAAATTGATAACTTCAACTATTGATTGGTAATGGAGCTCTTACAATTAACTTCATTATAGGGGTTAAAAAACAATGAGATCAAATCTTCTCGGTATGTTGGATGTTTTATTGGTAATTGTACAACCGGTTATCTGGGAATCAGAACACATGAAATGAAAAGGGACTTAAATAAACTGAGAAAAAGTTGAATTTAATAGGTTTGAAACAAGCCGTTTTATAAAAAATGTATGAATGTGAGGTCAGAAGCTTTTACGTGTTTTGTTGTGAAGTCTTCCCTGACTCTGAAACAGTGTGATACAGAAACAACAGAGATAGACAATATGGAATATTCAACAAACAAATAATTTATATTAAAAATAACCAAACTTACAGTTCTGCTTCAGGTTCATATCAGCCACGAAACAATCACCCTTAGAACTGTAATACAGGGTGTCCATTTGAAAACGAAACAGACGAGATTACATACGAAATAAATTTTGCAATAGAAATGCTCGGATAGGTCGATTTCTGTTTCGAGGGGGACCACTTAAGATGTAGGTTACGGACGCATAGCGCTTTAACCCTTGCTACTACAACCCTCACCCCCAAGTTTTGAATAGGGAAGATGGGGTGAGTGATACCTCATTTGAAAGGTATTTTTGTACTGATTTCAGCACAGTAATTGTTTTTTCGTTTTATGCATTAGTTCTCGAAATATTCTTAACTAAGTATTTGAAAATGAAGTGGTGTTTTCATGGCAATTGTAGTGTTTTTTTTGTGAAAAATCGACATTTTGAGCTTCAAAACAACCATGACACATTGATCCAATTTTGACGGAAATTATTGAAAACAATGCTGGAAATTATGTGGAAGAATAGATTGTGTTTCAGCAGGATGGAGCTCCTCCACACTACGCCTTACCAGTTCGAGAATATCTGGATCAAAGATTTCCAAATCGGTGGATTGGAAAAAGGGGTCCCACTGAATGGCCAGCCAGATCGCCAGATCTGTCACCACTAGGTTTCTTTCTTTAGGGCCACTTGAAGAGTAAAATTTACTCTACACAGCCCGATTCCACTGAAGATTTAAGGAGACGTATATAACTAATGTCGTCAAATCACTCCAGAAATGCTGCAAAATGTGCGCCATCGTTTCGATCAAAACTTATTTCATTGTATGGAAGCTAATGGTGAACAATTTGAATATTTAATTATTTGATGTGAGTTTTTGATAAATTATTTACTTGGAATAGTCTTATTTCTTAGATCAATACCTCAAATAGTTCTGATACCGTACAGTTGGAGAATGATTTCAGTGAATAAAACAGCTAGTCGAACATCTGACCCTAGTAGTATTAACACGTACGGTATGACTACATTTGCCCAGTGGTAGATGTTTTGCAATTTCAAATACAAGTACGGAAATTTTGGTGTTTCGGAAGCACGAAATGTCAATTATTAGCAAAAAATTAATTCAAATGATAAAATAAACTAACGCATGAATATTTCGAGAACTAATGCAAAAAAATGAAAAAACAATTATTGTGCTGAAATCTGTATAAAAATACCTTTGAATTGAGGTATCACTCACACCAACTTCCCTATTCAAAAATTGGGGGTGGGGGTTGTAGCAGCAAGGGTTGAAGCGCTATGCGTTCGTAACCTACATCTTAAGTTGTCCCCCTCGAAACAGAAATCGACCTGTCGTCCGAGCATTTCTATCGAAAAAATTTATTTCGTCTGTAATCTCGTCTGTTTCGTTTTCAAACGGCCACCCTGTATATCATCTTCCTAAATATTCTAACTCAGGATCGGAACATGTCATTCAATGAAACTTTAAACAAGATAATTAGAGATTATTATGATCATCTATGCCCGCATCATAATTCATTTTCATGAAATAGTACGTACGATGTTCTACTAGATACTAGAAATTAAATATTCTCGGGGGTTTACTCTAAAAATATGAAATGTTAGAATATGCAGTATATCAATAACCTCCATACGTGGAAAATGTTTTGTAGAGATATCTGATGATTAATCAATTATTTCCCAGAAATATTTTCGGAATTTTTAAAAAATGTTATATGCTATTCTGAAAATATGAAAACTCTAGCTCAGCTCATTCGTATGATGAAGAGTAATGGGACGGTCGGATGTTTTACCCCGGATTCTTCATCAAAAAGTCATACCATTTTTGACTGAATTACAGATATTTGGTCTAAACTATAGCAGGCTGTTCTAGTAGTTTAATAGACTAACGGCCAGTTTCTGAAAGGATGATCAAATCTCATGTCAACTAACACAACGATCATCTTGACAGAGATGTCAAATCAATTTGAGTTTCCGAAAGGATGTTCAGTGCATATTTAACTAATCTATGATCATTTTCAGTTGACATGAGGCGACCCTGTTGCCAGACTGTCCAACCACAGATTCTCCGATAAAAACTAATATTCTGTGATTAAAGAGGTTAAGATATCAGTGTTTTGTGGTTAAGATTTTAAAATTATCCGATAACTGATGTTTAAATTTTAACACCCTTATAATTTTCCTCAAGTGACCATAAAAAAATACCTGGTTGAACTTGCTTACAACTGTTTCTTACGATAGATTGCATTTATGAATCTTTTAGCGGCTTAACTGTACCTGTGTATTAAGTCGTATCTGGTGTATTAAAATACAGATGCTGTTTTTCAACTGAAAAATTTATCATCAATAGGTCAATAAAATGAAAAATATCGTTTTAATTCGAAGTATTCAAAATAATTGAGCAAACAACCTTGATCATACATCATCCAATTTTATTATTTTATCACAGTACACAGAAGTAAAAACAATGAAATGAAATTTGGTGTAATTGGATTTAGAATGTTTTCAGTCTATAAATAAGAGTAGATTAGAATATAAATTTATTTGAGCTATTGTAACAACTGTTCCTCAACGCACTACTTTTACTTCATAGGATTTTTGTGACGGATTGTATGACCTTTGATCAGAGTCTTCTTCCACAATTATTATTGAACATTGAAATGTGTTGATAATAACAAAGATCTGACTGATATATTTTCATCATTTGTAGAAGTATTTGGGGGATCATCTGGGAAGTTCTCTCCGATATCAAAGTCTGCTACGTCTTCATTATGAACTAATGCCAAATTGTGCAGAACACAACATGCCACTATGATATTCATGGTTGTCTCCATTTTTGCCTAATTCCCATAGACAAACAAGGAAAACGTCTCTTCAAGACACCAAATGTTCTTTCAACAGTATTCCTCGTTTTGATCTGTGCTCTGTTGTACGCTTGCTCACCGGGAGTTGATGGCCTCAGAAATGGAGTCAATAAATATGAGCGACAAGGGTAGCCACTGTCCTCCAATAAATAATCCCTGCGGGATCACAAATCACCTGAACATTAAGAGAAAAGTATCCCTTTCTATTTCTGAAAAGCTCACCTTGTGGACCTCCAGGTGACTGTATTTTTATATGTGTGCAGTCTACACATCCAATCACGTTCGGAAATGAACTTATAGAATAAAATTCTGATTTGATTCTATTCCGTTCATCCTCTGTTCTTGGCATAGATATGAACTGGGGTCGAAGTTCAGCAATTACTCTAGATACTTTTTTAATTATTCTACATGCTGTAGTTTTATGGACCCTTATATGGTCAGCTACTGTTATTTGGAATGCTCCTGTTGCAAAATAGCTTATTGTTAGAAGTACTTCTTCCAAGGCAGTAACTGATTTGTTCCTTGATGTTAAGGGCTTTATTTTATCCTCTATCATATTCAGAAGTAATGTTATAATATCCTTGGACAGTCTATACCTATTTTTGAATTCCACATCATTGTAGAAATCAAAAGAGTTCATTCTTCTCCTAAGAGTTCGTGGCCTTGGGTTCTCATCTTCGCTAGAATTACTAGACATGCTTATATCCAAGCTGATATCCATAATTATTACCTACAATAAAAAAATAGATTCACCGATTGTTGCAAAAATGCTTGTTTTTCCAGAGAAAACTAAATTATTAACGAAAACATATTACATCGCAAAATTGGGCAAAAATAAATGCCTTTTCATAAAAAATTATATATTCAAGACTATTAAATTATTTTCATACATACCGATAAAATTAAGACTTCCTTGGAAAATACATAGATTTCATTCATAAACAAGGTTTCTTTCAAGTTAATTCGCCAAACAACACCGATTAGTTGACAAGTTCTTTGACACTAGTTTGACCACTGATTTAGCCTTAATTTGCGTTTCGGAAACTCAAAATGACGATTGACATACAATTTACCTGAAATATTTGACCACTGTGTCAACTGACAGCGTGGTCAAATTAACCTAGTTGACTATCCTTTCAGCAACTCAAATGGCAGTTGACCATAGATTTAACAGCTGAATAGTTGATTTCTATGATGATCATCGTTTCAGAAACCGGCCGTAAGACAAGCGCGCAAAAATCACAAACTTCGGGTATAACTCTAGAACCATATTGAAATTTTCATATTCTTGGTGAGATTTAGTTTTTCTGTTTCTCATTCGAAACTAAGACTGAAGCAAATTCCATCTAAAAGTATAGAAGTATCTAAGGATATAATACTCGTCATTTGAAGTATTTACAATTGATATTTTTTTTAATCGAGACATTTAAGGAAATTATGAAAATTTTTAAGATTTGATCTCAGAATTTAGCTCTAACACGGCTACAAAAAAAATATGATTTTCTTGTTCTTGTATCTGCAAATACACTGGAATTAAGTTATCTGTAGTAAAAATTTGCTATCCCCCCAATTACTTGGAACTACTGAAAATTATTATTGCTAATGAGAAGAACATACATTTTATTTTTTAGCAGATATAAAATTGCGGTCTCCTTCAGTTCAACAATATAATTGTAAAATACATTCATGATTCAATTAAATCAATTTCAAGATGTTTGAAGGTAAAAATCATTAACGGAGCATTAAGAATTTTTCTAAAAATGAACGGCAATTTGTTCAACAGATTTCAAGACAACCGCGAAGTTCCATTTTTTGTTAAATCGATGTTTTCTTTCCTGAATCGCTTTAAAAGTAAGTAGGTGAGTAGTCTAACATGGTTATTGAATTATAAATCCATAGTTTTAGTAAGACCGTGATGCAAACTTTCCTATACACGTCTATTCAAGTCCATAAATTCATACATAGGGTTTCACACTTCTCAAGGTCCCATATCACATACTGATGTATATTTACCGATAAGACAGCCTACGTAAATGATATTTTTATACATAAAATTTACTTTTTTTTAATATATTAAAAGTTTTTGTTTGTATTCTGGTTTATAGGATGAGGGTATAACGAGACATTTATTGGGGAGTATTTGAAAGCCGTCTGCCACGATTTCGATTATTTATTCAACTCTTTATCAGGGCTAGCATTTCATAAATTAGACTTCAAGAAATATCATGTAAGATGCGCGTCGGCCACATGTGCGGTGAATACAAATCATAAAATTCATTTTCAAGACGTAAATGTGTTGATTACAGAAAGAAATTACCATAAGAAATGAGTATGGGAGATTCAAGAGAATAATAAACGAGGAAACACGATAAACAAAAAAACAGAAACTAATTAATTATTCATTATCTATAAATATTTATGTGAGCTCGATGAAAGTATCTTGAGACTTTGTGATGGTGCAGTCGATGGCTGAAGCATTAGGTACGTCAGGGACTTGTCTGAATATTAATCAGAAAGCATCGAAATCAAATCAAAATTTGATTAACAAATATTTGATAGCTATGCTTATTTCTTTATTTATCTAACCTCATATCCATCAAGTAAATGGTAATATAGTCCGAGAACTAAATGTTCAAATGACATTCCCATTTATATTATAGAAGCTTTGATGAAGGGTAAAATTAGTATTCTAATGCTTGGCATAAAATCAAGAGTTACACTCAAATATCCCTCAATGAACTAATCGTTTTACCATCATCCTATCCTACAAACTTGAATATAAAAGGTTCTTGAATTTTCTTAACTTCTATTGAATGGTTCCTTCAAAATCATCAAAGTTGGTTGAATATTTGTGTTTTTTTTAAGATAGCAACTAATTCGTAACTAACTGACAGCTTCAATATTAACATTTTAATGATTCAACAGCTGTTTGAAATTAAAAGACTATTTGATGTATCTATAATTTGTGAAATATTGTGAAAGTTTAGTGTTGTGGGCATGCTTTAGTGCTTGTGCAGACTTGTGTTGGTTTAGGAGGTCTTGGTTTTGACAATGTCCTAGTGAGAGTGGGAGTGATGTTCTATCTAACAATCATACTAGATCTGCATTGCATTATATTTCCTAACAGTACTGTTATCGGTCTACGTTGGCAGAGCACTGTCACTCCAAGCTAACAAAGGGAAGATGCAAGTTACCATCTGGTCTCCAATGGGAATTTTCCACATGGTTGTTTTTTCTATGCTTTATACTTATATAACTTGAGTATAGTGATATTTTTGTAATGATACTAGTGATTATTTCTTAGAATTTCAGAATCCAATGGGATATAATACAGTTATTAGTTTTTATTAATTTTTTTTTTCATTTCATCAAGTGATTTGATCAGTGATGTTTGAAAAAATTCGAACGTCTTTCACAGGGGGTCTTTCACAATGAAATCCCGGATTAGTTAAACGAATGGAAATACGATTTCATCAGATTTGAGTTAAAACACATATTCCATTCTGTGTCCTAGAGGTAGCACTGTCAAATTGAGAGGATACTAAAATTGGTGAATATTCATTGATTTTCAATCAAACTGTTGATACAATGAGAAGGGATACCTTATTTAATGGATTCATTAAATCTCATCAAATACCAACAATTTTGTTTTTTCTGTGAAAATTCACAGCTCCGTATTTCAAAGCAGTTCCGGACATAGCTTTATAGCAAAATCCATTTAACTGTGAGAACAAATGACAGAAAACGTTGAATTACCGGTTATCGAAAGTCAACTATTTTTATTCAACTAATTCTTCACACTTGAATTGCATCACATAGAGACTACGAATTCTGTTACATTAAATTTTATAAATATACACGGTGTTGCCCAATTGAGCTTCAATATTCATGGGGGTGATTCTTGGGTCCATTATTAGAAAAAAACTTTATATGAACATATGTAATATGTCTTATCTTACTATAAATTATGCGGAATTTTTTAAATTTTCACCAGTGGCGTTCGTACGTGATTTTTTTTGCTTCTTTTGGCCGACATTTATGGTAAGCCACAGATTTTCACTTAAATAATTTTTTTTTCATTTCCAATCATTACTTATCAAAGTTAATCACTTGACGTTTTTTCAATCTGTTCGATCCTTTGTTAACCATAAATAATCTTTGCCGAGAAGACAATTAGCTTGAGTGGTCAAGCATTTAAAGAATATACTCAATTTCAGGGTTGAAATGTATCAAAAGAGTTGTGTCCGATCTCTTTTTACTCATGGAATAGACAGATACATCTGCCGACCATCAGGACATTTGGCTGCTAAGATCATTTAAAGCATAAGGCTCAATTTCAGGGTTAACAAATATATTAAAGGAACCTTTTTTAAATATTTTATTTGTAAGGAATGTAACACTTTGAACGGGGAACATGTGGTCCCATTATATACTTGAGAATGGATCTTCCAAGAAGGCTCTTGGAATTCCATTAGAATGTTCTCGAATGTTTGTACCCCATTTTTGCACCAGAAGGATGAGAATATAAAAACTAAAAACAAATGTATTTTAAAGAGAATCACGCAAACCGTACTGTAAACATCAAGCTCAGTCATAGACTGACGAAATAATAAAATCACTTTACTGTTGTAGTTAAATAGTGTTTTTACTTTGAGGTAACCCAGCATTATCAAGTAAAATTTCGATACACCGTTTTGGTATCGACGTATATCTTTGAACCTCTAAGATATAAATCCCAACTGAGTCAATCGAAGATTGGTTCATCAAGAACAGCCCCAGTAAACTAACTGTGGTACGCAACACAATCCAATGCTCGGTTTTCGCTTAAAAAATTGAAACCGTTTCCCCGCACAATCAGAGACATACGTAGATTTCATTTTTTTAGATGAGACCCGTGCATCGAACTAAAAGACTTGAACAGATTAAAATTGCTCATAATTGAAATCAGATTTAATTTTTTTTTTTTGGTAAACTTAACCCCCCTGTATCTCAAAGGGTAAGACGACCAGGATATATGTTCATATGAAGTTTTTTTTATAATGAGCCCAAGAATAACACCATAATTATTGACATTCAATTAGGAAGCACCCTGTATATTCACGACAAGTTATTTGCGAGACAATACACTTATATTTGCATCACTTCACGAAGATTGTAGATATCAAATGTGCAAGGTCTATTATATCTATATAATTTATATTGTTTTTGTCCTTCATTATCTATTATTTAAGAAAACTTCAACAATGCAAATCGTTTGAATTCTTATGAGCATCATTGATCAAAATACAGGGTCTTTCACGAGGAACCTCACCCATATTTATACGGGAAACTACTGCACGTATTTTCATGAAATTCAGCACTTATATGCATTTCACGATGCTGATGAAATCTAAAATATTTTCAAGGCATGAGCACCTCCGGTTTTTCCGGAAATGACGTCAACTTCCGTTTTTCAAATTACAACACCATTTTTTTATTGCAGAAATAGATTCCTTAGAAAATTTCAAGTAATTTTGATGTAACATTTTTCAGTTTTGGTTGGAAAATTCTCTCTGAGCGGGAAAATTTCAAGAAAAAATCGAAAATAAAGCTCCGCTGAAACAAGAATAACATCGAGGTTTTTGGATGGAAAATTTTCATTTTTGGGATTTTTCAAGAAGTAAAATTGATGTATCCACTTTAAAAATCGAAATCGCGATTCATGATACAGGGGGTGAAAAAATCGCATTCCAAGTTAAGGATGACAAAATCGTGAAAAATCAATTTTTTCAAATTAGAACCCCATTTTTTTATGGCAGATATTGAATCTACGTTAAAAAATAATGTTAATGTATGCATCATACCCTTGCCCTGAAGTGGATATTTTCTGAGTTATTCACAAAAATCTGTTTTTCGTCTTGAATTTTCAGCTATTTCTTTTCCCTTCACGCCAAAAAGATGAAATTTTCAGGAACTGTTATTTGAACCATGTTTTAGATTTTTCACCCCTTCTTGAAACCGACTTCAAGTTACTATTAGGAGAACCATGGCAAACTCTCGCAGTTATAACTAGAGAAGATGCTCAAAGTTTTGACCGTTAATTTCTAGACATTTATTTAGACGTATCAGGAATGCTTCGTGCGTTGCTCTTCTTATTTCATCCGGAGGAAGAGATCTGCAAAAGTGTTTAAAAACCAAATTGAGTTTCAAAACTATGAATCTAAAAATCTAAACAAACCCGGACGCATTTCTGACTCGTTCTATGCAGTCCTCTTCATCAGTCAGGGGAGTTGAGTAGACAATATTTTTTACCCCAAACATAATAGTCTAAAGTAGTTAAATCGGGAGAACGTGGTGGCCAAAGATGTGGACCATTGTTCGCCAACCATCGATCTTCAAATAGCCTGTATACGATATTTGACACATTGAGTGAATTGTGTGGAGGCGCGCCATCTTGTTGATACCATAAGTCATTATGGTTCTGTACTAGCGGCTCAATTATTTGAGTCAATATGTCAGAATATCTCCTAAGGGAGAACATTCTTTAAATAATGCAAACATGTGTAGTGTTCTATCTCACCGGTTAAAGTCCCATCATAAATGTGAACTTCGAGAATTGCATTATTTTTGATGGCGCAAAAAACATTGACACTCCAGGTCTCTTGAAAGTTCCATTGTCTGAAGTGGTGGTTGTTCTCCTCATCCCAATAATGACTGTTATGCCTATTGAAAGAACCATTCTTTGTGAATTTAGATTCATCTGTCCAAATTATACAGTCCAAAAAGTTTTCATTCTCTTGAAATCGAATCATCATAGCTTCGGAAAACTCTGTTGTCCTGACGAAATCAGTTTCCTTCAAATGCTGTACCCGATTGAATTTATATGGGTGTATTTTATGTTTTTTTAATATTCTCCAAACACTCGATTGAGATGATCGCAGAGCAATCTCGGCATCTTTGAGAGAATTTTGAGGATTCACACGAAAATATGCAAGAACTGTAATTTCGTTGTTCTCATCTTCTACTACACTTTTTTCTCTGTGTATAGTTTTCTTAACGAAAGATCCGACATTTCCCAAGTTTGTCATGGTTCTGTTAATGGTATCTCTCGTTGGTCTGGGTCGGTCAGGAAACCTCTCAATGAACAGTCGAATCGTTCTATCTACAACTTTATTACATTCTCCATGAAGTAGAATGAGTTTTAAATAATCTTCATTGGTAAAATTAGGCATAGTGATCGATTTTATAACTTAATACGAATTATCACCAAATTAATAGTAAACACAAAATGCTACTGAATATAGAGGAATTTGGCAGATCTAATTAATGATGTCTATCATTAAAAAAAAAAGAATGTAAAACATGGTAAGTTTTTGCATATGGTTCATAAGGAATTATTTATTTATCACTGGAGAGAAAACCGATGGCCGATTAGTTGAAATAAAGAGGTTTCCGATACAAATTCGAATCCAAATTCGCCATCTATTTAGGAACAACCTGTAACTTTTTTCTCTTGCATATTAGGGTGCATATTAGGGTAGTAAAATCTAAAACTTGGTTTAAGTAACAGTTCCTGAAAATTTCATCTTTTTGGCGTGAAGGGAAAAGAAATAGCTGAAAATTCAAGACGAAAAACAGTTTTTTGTGAATAACTCAGAAAATATCCACTTTAGGGCAAGGGTGTGATGCATACACTCACATTATTTTTAACGTAGATTCAATATCTGCCATAAAAAAATGGGGTTCTAATTTGAAAAAATTGATTTTTCACGATTTTGTCATCCCTAACTTTGAAAGCGATTTTTCACCCCTGTATCATGAATCGCGATTTCGATTTTTAAAGTGGATATATCAATCTTACATCTTGAAAAATCCCAAAATGAAAATTTTTCATCCAAAAACCTCGATGATATTCTTGTTTCAGCGGAGCTCTATTTTCGATTTTTTCTTGAATTTTCCTGCTCAGAGAGAATTTTCCAACCAAAACTGAAAAATGTTACATCAAAATAACTTGAAATTTTCTAAGGAATCTATTTCTGCAATCAAAAAATGGTGTTGTAATTTGAAAAACGGAAGTTGACGTCATTTCCGGAAAAACCGGAGGTGCTCATGCCTTGAAAATATTTTAGATTCCATCAGCATCGTGAAATACTTATAAGTGCACAATTTCATGAAAATACGTTCAGTAGTTTCCCGTATAAATATGGGTGATGTTCCTCGTGAAAGACCCTGTATATCATTCAGTTTTTGGCTTAACATAACATTTATGTGATTTCAAACAAATGAATAAATACTTGATATTCTCCTGGTAGATTCTGGGATTCTTCCTGTATTCAAATTTTAATAAGATTTCATGGATGAGTTTTATGTCTCATTCTATGTTGAAGATACGAATAACCTTTCTTTATTGGCATATACATATGTATATCATATGGACTAGTAGAATTTGCTTCAACTCACAGAAAATTACTTAGATTACGCCTCTACTAGTATTTCTAATTCCCAAAATATTATCAGAAGTTGAAATTAATTGTCATCTCTTTGTCGTTATATTTGGCATGAAAATTATCACATCCAAGAATTCAAACATTGTAATAACACATGGGATGAAAAGTCCCGAGCCTAACAAAGGAAACTTAATTTTTTGGTTCGAAATTAGCTTTATCATCTCCATCAAGAACATCGCAATAATTCCAATGCCTCTCATTTCAATCCCTCTCTTGTAGAACGATTTATCCTTTGCCTCAAAATAGGCTTCATTCGTGCGAACTATCTTACCGGCGACGATTTTGTTCAGCTCTGCAAACAGCCTCTAGTCGCTGGGGTCCAAATCTGGCGAATACGGTGGATGTGTGAGCAATTCGTCCTTAAATTTAAGTAGTTTTGCCATCGTTTTCATTGAATTTTGACACGGTGCCCTATCTGGATGAAAGAAAATTTTTTCTCTGCAATTTCGGCCTTCAAACGTTCCAGTAACGCTATATAAAATTCACTGTTCATGGTATTTCCTTTCTCATGATAGTCGATGAAATTTTAAAAGCTGTCTTTTGAAATTATTAACAATGAAGCTAACGCTATCTAGGTGTTAGGCTCGGGACTTTTTAGCCCATGCAATCCAACATTTTTGGTTAAATCAAATAGAAAGTCGCATTATTCACATAACTATCATTCGAACTAGCTACAGTTGATCCAAGTTTGGTTATAGTTATACAGAAATTGTATCTAGATATAATGCATAGGACATTATTTTGCAATATTTATAGGAATGGGAGTTTTTACTAAAAAAATATAAAGCATTACATGAGTTCAGCCAGTTTGTACAGTGTGCAATTTTTATACCGTGACGTTGATATTTTTGTAGCTAATAAGGTGAATAAATGTCGTTAGTTCCAGACGTTGTGGAACTTTCGGAAACAGCCTGAGCCCCAGCTCCTAAGGTGGGGCTTGAGGAACTGTGGAAAATGGAGAAATATACATATAAATGAAGTTAAAAGGCGGTAAGAATGACAACAATTAGATTCCTGCCAGAAAAGTTGTCTTTGGTATTTTGTCGAAGCGAATTGAAAAAAAAACATTCGTGGACAATACTTTCAAAAGGTTCGATGAACGATTTAGTCCGGTCAAGTTAGACCAAATAACAGAGGTGAGGTTACCAAAATTCGCATAGAGCTGAATATTGGTAGAGATGGTCAGGATACCATTAGAAAGAAAGGGTGAAAAGTCCCCGAAAATCCCATTGTTGCTAAAAAAGTTATTCAAGGTCAAAGGTCGCGAAAATGGGTTTTTCGCCTTTTTCAGCCAAACGGTGAATTTTATCATAAAAATAGCTCAGAGATAAATTGTAGATCGTGCAATTATCTACAAAAATTGTCTCAATACTTTTTCGTGAGAGTCGTCGTTTCCAAGATATGAGCGAAGAAAGTTGTATGCTCCATAAAATGCACACTTTTGCACGTCACCTGTGAGGTAGTGTACTTGACGCGTTTTTTTTAACGTGGTTTCCCCGGTAGGCCTATTCCACGAACCGATCTGTACTAATAAATATTAAAAAAAATTGTCGTTAATTGTAAAGAATGTGATAAAATTGTTGGTCCGAATTATAATCATTTATTACATCTGTTTCTTCTTGTTCTTCGTCTTCTTCTTCGAGCTGAGTGAAAATAAACTCGTCCGTCCAAAAGCGATGGATCGGATGTCTCGTCGTTTATATGAAATGAGTCCTCTTCTAATGGAGATTCAGCATTAGAACAAATCTGGCCTTGACAACTTGTACAGGCTAAGGAACAAAACAACTCAACTTTTTTGCAGCCACATTTGGCATTAAATCCTTTTTTACAATTGCAAGAAATGGTGCAGGTGGAAGTAAAGTTTGGACAGGTTCTAATGCATTATCAATCAACATCCAATCACAGTCTTTTGTGTCTAATTGATTACCAAGCCACACTTGAACTTGATAATATACCCGAAGAAGATGTTGTTGTGCAGAAGCCGAGGTTGGAGGCAGAGAAGCCAATTGCACTTGCTTTTTGTTACGAGTATTTTTGACAAAAGACACGTAATGGAACTTATCAATGCAGGTAATTTTTTTTGGAGCTTCGTACATGGCAAGAAGAAAGCGAATTCCATGAATAATTATGTCTTTTGGAATAGACTTATTATTTTTAAAAACTTCGGCATAATCAAGTAAATCTTATTTCTCAAACATTTTAAAAACAGACGTCAAGGTTGCACAATGGACTTAGTTTCTTTTGAGTTAATATTGATTTTTTTGTTAATATACCGAAAGAAAAAGAATTCAACTCGCATTACGGCGCCAGTGACGAATGAACGTGGCGTACTTATGCATTTTATGGAGCATACAACTTTCTTCGCTCATATCTCGGAAACAGGGACTCTCACGAAAAAAATTATAGAGACAATTTTTGTAGATAATTGCACGATCTACAATTTATGTCTGAGCTATTTTTATGATAAAACTCACCGTTTGGCTGAAAAAAGCGAAAAACCCATTTTCGCGACCTTTGACCTTGAATAACTTTTTTAGCAACAATGAGATTTTTGGGGACTTTTCACCCTTTCTTTCTAATGGTATCCTGACCATCTTTACCAATTTTCAGCTCTATGCGAATTTTGGTAACCTGGTATGTATACTTTGACCGGACTAATTTGTGGGAAAAATTTTTGTTCCGCTAGTTCCGCTCCATACTTTACAGGTCAAACCTTCTATTATTCATTCGAAAATAAACGGTCAGACCACTGAACATGAAAGATCAGAAAAAAATATTATATATATATTATAATTAATCTATTTTTTATGTGATAAATTAATATATTTGTAAATAGAACTTAGTATTTCAGATTCAGATACTTTTTTTAGCTGATGCGTCGTCAGGAATTTTTAAAGGTGTGAGAATAATAATGAGTTCGAATTATTCTTTCTTCATTTAATTGATCGAAATGACTTTGTTAAAAAGAAAGTGCTTTTGTTTTGATAAGAGAATGAGTTTTTTAAAATTCTCAAGAAAATAAAGCTAAATATCAAATGAGGGAAGTGTTTGAATTTTCAAACATGTCACCCGTGTTATGAATAAATCAAAACAATCAATGACCGAATCCTCAGCTATAAAAGTTCTGTCATTTTTTGTCGTTATACCCCACTCACTTTGTAATTATTTTATCTAAAGAAAAGGTGAATACATCCAAGAAAAAACGAAATATTCATTCTAAAAAGCTAGAAAAATTGCTAGTTAAACAAATGTTATTCCGAATCTCTAATGCCTTCTTCGGTAACTGTGTCTATGTTCTGTATTAATGTGTTGTTTGTTTTGCAAGAACAATGCATGCGTTGGAGCGAATTGCAACATGTAAGTATCAGTATAAGTATCGAGAGCATCTTGAGCGACTCTCCTGTTCTTACAAATGTAGTAATGCTTACTCTTCCAATGTTCGTTTCTGCGTGTTGGAATCGCATGACAGTGTCTCACATTTGCACCTCCTCGATTGAGATTTAAAAAGAAAGAGAAAGATAGTTTCCAATGTATGTATGTAAATATAACGATCAAAGCTGTAAATAGGCTAGACAGAGACGGATAGTGATGTTTACAGACTTACCGAGACTGCCCGTCTGTTGAGGAACGTACTGACCAGGAAGTCTGTTAGATCGGACAATATCGACCTGGAACTTAGCCGTGAGTATAGGATATTCACGTTGTTTCGAGACTTAGTACGCCATGTTGCTAATATAATGTAGTCTAATTATTCAAAAATTATGGAATTCTCTCTACAGGGTGTGTCACGAACTGTACATTGTACAGGCGTCTAGGGCTGATGCAGGACGTCTCAATGAGTCTGAATCAGTGTTCGAAATATGTCTTAACTATTTTAGTTCCAGAGATACATCCAGATATACCTGCAATTAAGAGATAATTGTAAATCCTACAACAAATATTGACTGAAAATATTAAGAATTTCCCTTGTCACTTAAAGATGTTCTGTAGACCAAATATTTGTATGTGCTTTCCTGCATTCGAAATGGCATTGCTATTATTTGCCATGGATCTAAAGGAGCTTATTCGAAAGCGTTCATATTGTAGATTCCAAGGAGATTCTCTAGAATTTTTGTACAGAATATTATACCATGATTAGAATGAATATAATTTCTTTTAGTCCGGCGATATTGATAGGCCAAATAAAGAGCGCGCCTCATAGGTTGAAAATCGCTGCCTTAAGTGATGATAGTGTGGAATTAAATTCATTATGAAATAGAGGATTATTCGGGAAAACATGGAACAACGTTCACTATGAATCCAAAAATCGAGATATTGAATGGAACATAAAATATTGATGCGAAGTGTGCCATTATTTCAGAAGATGGTGAAAGGATAAAGTTTGAAGAAAATTTGGCTTTTCAATATTTGATGTACAGGGTTTTTCACAGGAAGTGGAATAAAGAAAATTATTTTTTCAGTCTCCACCTGCGCTATCTACAATTTTTTATGTGTGAATATCTGGTACAGATCAATATACATTGAAATTTTCATTAAGATCCATGCAGAATTTCAAGAATTCTAATTCTGATTAAATTGATAAAAAATCCTGCATCTCTTGAACCAATATATTTGGAACATATTTTGAATACTGATTCACACCCACCAGAATGCCTTGAAAGTCTGTATAATCATTCATGAAATACCCTCTATAATCAAGAAAAAATATTTAGATATTATTGTGACAGTTTCAAAGAAGACCCTTTTTCTCATTTTGAAATACATGATGTAATTTGAACATTCTCTATGCAGTTAAATACTATTTCCCAGAATCATTTATACCTCCGCAGGCGTTGAAAGTTCAATCGCAACTTCATTATAAAAAAAATTGAATACCAGGGCTTCAATAATGGAAAAATTCTAGTAATATGGATCTTTGCAAATCTCTCTTGCCGCCTCCAGTCTTAGCTTAGCTGGATCAAGCTTTAGAATCTAATAAATGGTGGAAGCATTGAGGTTTGATATTACATAAGATTGCTTTGGTACTCTTACTAGTAGTTTATTATTCTGAAAAATTATGTATCAGAAAGTATCCATTTGTCAAAGTTTGAAATGATATCAATGTATTCTGACAGATCTGTATCATAAAGAGTATCAGAAATGTTTGTTCGTTACTCTGACACTGTCTGGCTGATTTAAGGAAATAACCTACTTTGCCGACCCCTTGAATGTACGATGAAAATATGTACAGGTAAAGTAACGTCTGTTCAATGATTCTGCGTCAAAACCGTATTTTTAACATCAACAATTGCACTCCAAATCTAATTTTTATGTGCAATTAAAGTTTATTACGCTTGAGGCACATCATCATTTGTTTCTTTGTCGAAATTACTCACTTATGATGACAAGAATGTTTTTGTTGCATAAAACTGATTGTTGAATACGCAAAGATTCATAAAGCAAAGGAAATAGATGGGAGGTAAATGACATATGCTTCTAATTTTATTTCATATTATATTTTAATTATATTTACTTCTCACTGAAGTGGCATCCTGGCCATCGATACAATTGTTTGAAATATATTGCAGGTGGTCATTATACAGGGTTATGATAAAGTAATGCACAAAATTCATAAAACGTACAACGATCACTTTTGAAAAAAATGCAAAAACAATTCAAACGGTGTTTTATATTCGGCTTCTCTTGACGTAACTTACAAAAATAACAACTCAAATTTGTCAAAGTTATGACGTCATCAACATATTTTTTTAATGGGAAGCTAAGATTTTTATTACATTATGTGATAAAGCTTGTTTTTTTACACTAGGGAAGAATAGTTGCAGTAGACCTAACAAAAAAAAACGAGAAAATGAATAAAAACCGAAATAAACGTTTCATAATAACTTTTCAATCAACTAAACAGTCCATTAAACCAAAACTATTTCTTATAGGAATTGTTCAAACTGTGTCCCGTTTACTAACTGACATAGGCCAAGACGATGGTAGACTGCATTTACAGAGTTTTCGATCATCTGCGGAGTTATAAGAGTCATTTCGTGTCTAATTCGTTCCATTAAGTCTTCTAAATTGTCTGGACGGTTAATGTAGACCTGATTTTTCAAATGCCCCCACAGAAAAAATTAAGGGGGGTAAGATCAGGTGACCTAGGTGGCCACTCCATTGGTCCACGTCTTCCAATCCACCGTCCTTCAAACTGGTTATCAAGAAACTTTCGAACAGTAAGACCATAATGTGGTGGTGCGCCATATTGTTGGAACCAAATACTGGGATCCACGTTTTCCCCATTATTTGGATCCGAAAATGCCGCAAGTAGGTCCGGAAGCACTACCATTCGAAGATGTTCCAAATATCATTCAGCTGTTAGATTCCCGCGAAAGTAATAATGACCAATAAATCTTCCCCTGGCGATTCCTACCCAAACATTAATTTTTTGGGGGCGCTGGGTGTGTTTTGTCTGCATCCAGTGGGGATTTTCCCGAGCCCAGTAGCGACAATTATGTCGATTAACAGAACCACTTAGACAACACGTTGCCTTATCGGAAAATACTACACTATTAAAAAAATTTGGATTTACGTCACAATGCCGCATGAAGATTTCACAAAATTCCAAACGTCTGTCCGGATCATCTTCTGAGAGTTCGTGAACAAGTTGAACTTCGTATTGGTGTAGTTTTTTTTTTAACATCTTTACTACAAACGACCGACTAACATTTTCTTGCAAGGCAATTTCTGTTGTAGTTGCGTGAGGGTTGTCTTCTACTGATAGCAAAATATCTAACTTCACATCGTCGCTTATTAATGGTCGTCCAGATTTTGGAGCATCCCTCACGCTTACCGTAGCATTAAATTTTGCTATTAATTTTGCAATTCTGTTTACTGTGCTTCTAGCAATTGGAGGTCTTTCCAAATGTGTTGCGTTAAATAAAGCGCATGCTTCTTCATGACTTCGAAGGCGATCGCAGTAACCTACCATCATTAGAATTTCTATCCTTTCTCTTTCGTTTAAACGAGCCATAATAATAAAACTGGTGCCACACTAATTGTACCACTGACACTGACACACCGTTGTTTTAATAAATCAATCGAAAAAATTGATAAAAACAGATGTTCCTACTAGATAAGTTCAAGTTTGACCTCTTTTTATAATTGGTTTTGTTATTTCGTTTTTTATTCATTTTCTCGTTGTTTTCTTATGTTAGCCCTGCTGCAACTATTTTTCCCTAGTGTAAAAGAACAAGCTTTATCACGTAATGTAATAAAAATCTTAGCTTCCTTTAAAAAAAATATGTTGATGACGTTATAACTTTGACAAATTTGACTTGTTATTTTTGTAACTTATATCAAGAGATGCGGAATATAAAAAACCGTTTGACATGTTTTTGCATTATTTTCAAAAATGATTGTTGTACTTTTTATGAATTTTGTGCATTACTTTATCATAACCATGTATTATTGCGGATTTTGAGCAGCGAGTAATTCAATTGATTGTCAATTCGTTAAGCTATTACAGCATGTTATTTTTCTTATAATCCTACAAGTTGTGGAAGTTTTTATTTAAAATTGATTTCAATTTCTCTGGCAATTGTATTGTATATCTTTTTCATTTTTTTTCAATAAAATAATCTTGCACGAAAAACAACCCATTTTTATGATTTTGAAAGAATTTTAGAAAAAACTTTTAGCCTAATCGGATTACCGTTGCGATCAAATATATATTTTATACAGCGATGGGCAGATGTGTGAAACCAAGTAAATATCTCTGTGATTATTTTAGATATCAAAATAAAATTTGGAAGATGAATACTGCGGTATATTGTCTATTTTTTTTTTTCATATTTTTCAACAATTTTGAACTTCCTGTTTTACCGGAAGTAATGTCAATTTTAAAATTTGCAGTGGAACACCCTTTATATCATTTTAGTTTATGTTGAAACATTTTATTACGAGTACAAAAATATCGGGTTCGATATTTTTTATTTCAAAACCTACCGATATTCAATTTTATTAACAGAAAGTAACTAAAGGAAGGAAACATTTATTGGTACCTAGTAGTCCATGAAATTCATTGTAGAAGTGACAGTAGTAGTCAAAATATGTTATTAATGTTCGAATTTGAACGTAAAAGACTATATTGTTTTAATTATTTGACAGAGAAAGAATAGCAATATTAATGATGATTGGGTATGAGGAGAGGAAAAGGACGCATCGAGAAATTTGAGACCTTTTAACATTGTTCATCCTAATGTACAAATATCCCGTTCAGTAGTAAAGAAAACTTTACGAAGGTGCGATAGAAGTGGAGCAATTAGCAATGTATCAAAAAGTGGGCGGTTAAAAAGTGCAACTAATGAAGGTGTAGCTCAAAATGCTGCTATATCATTGGAAGAATATCCTCACTTATCCACTACCGACCTCGCCAACATGCATGAAATTAGCCGTCGTTCAGTAGAAAGAATATTAAAGCGAGAAAAATATCATCCATACAAAATTCGCCCCGTTCAAGAACTGCCCGAAGACAATTTCGACAAACTTTTACAATTTTGTGAAACGATGATGGATATTTTCAACATTGATAATAATTTTATAAGAAATGTGGTGTTTTCAGACGAAGCTGCATTTTGTTTAAACGGTACAGTTAATCGACATCACTGCTACTGGTCATAAACTAATCCTCATTGGGTTCAAGACACGACCTCTACAAAAATTGAACGTTCGGGCCGGCATTTATAACAGAATCGTGGGACCCCTCTTCCTCCAGTAAACTTTAAACGGAGATAGATATTTAGAGCTGTTATAGACACAAATGATTCCGACATTGGAGGTAAATGGACAATTACCAAATAATATCTGGTTTCAGCTGGATGGAGCACCACTCCATTACGCTCGCATTCGAGATTATTTAGATAGGATATTTCATCACATATGGATTGGAAGAAGGATTACTTATGAATGACCTCCACGAAGTCCCTACCTTAATCCACTAGACTATTTTCTGTGGGGTTATTTAAAGTCTAAGGTTTATGTTGAAAGACCAAATAATTTGCAAGAATTGAGTGCAGGAATAACTCACGAGATACAAAGAATTCCATCAGAAGTAATAGCTATTGTTTCTAGATAATTTACAAACCGACTTGCTTATTGTCAAGAAGTAAACGCTGCTCACTTTGAACATCCAATACATTAAGTTTAGTTTAGTAAAGTATCAATATTTTGAAAATCTCTTAGTTTTAGTTAATAATTATGATTTGTTATTTCTTTAATGGATATTAGATTTTTACTTCCTTGAGATACTTTTCTGTTAATATTTCGGTAGGTATTGAAATATAAAATATCGAAACCGATATTTCTGTACCCGTAATAAAATGTTTCAACAAAAACTAAAATAAACAGGGTGTTCCATTGCAAATTTTCAAATTGACATTACTTCCGGTACAACCGAAAGTTCGACATTGTTAAAAAATATGAAAACAAATAGGCAATCTACTGCAGTATCCATCTTTCAAATTTCATTTTGATATCTATGAATGATTCCAGAGAGATTCACTTGGTTACACACATTTGCCCATCACTGTTTATTCTTGCTCTGAAAATAATGTTCTCTGAGAATTGAGGGTTCACTATAAGACTGATGAAACTTAGAGTGCTGAGATTTCATATTTTTTCATATACATGGCATACTAAGATCGATTATTTAGTAAATCATCATCACATAGCTTTGTGCTTGAGCACACAATAGCACATGTTTTAATGAAAACACTGCACGCTTGAGGCAGTGACAGCTATATAAATCACGCAGAAACCTTCATCACTAATCAACATATAACTTGGATTATAAAATCATTAAAGGAATTGCACAAAATAGTTGTTTAATAAATGATATCTGAAGAAGGAAATGGTTGTGGGTATAACAATCCAGATGCTCAATGCAGCATCAATATGTAACAGCCATAAACATTCTAGAAATTACTATCATCTGAATTTTTTACTTGATAATGGTTCTATTCAATATGCAGTATATGGCATTTAATTGTTTCAATTTGAGGCGTTAAATTATCTAAGAAACTGCCTATTCTAATGAATTATATTTCAAATATAAGTATCTATCGAAGGGGAAAAGAAAATTTTTTTTTCTTCACTACTGGGGTTATTTCAAGACCAATATTTTTTTTTTCTTTTAAAAAGTATAGTTTTCATAACAAATTCTTATTCTTAATATAAAATTAGTGATAAGATGAATCAGTTTGGCGTGTATAAAACTCATTTTTTAATTAGGAATAGGCATTCAAATTTTCTATATTGAGTCACTTCCTGAAAACAGCGTGTCGGCTCTCTGTGAAAAGCACTGACGCAAGGTAAAAAGCTTTTACGCGCTTGTTCCAAATCTTTTCAGGGATCTGAAACAATCGTCAACTTAAGGAAAAGGTTTTTAAGAAGCATCATCCTTACAATTGGAAGAAATGAAAATTCGTATTAGAGAAGAAATCGCCGCCATTCTGATTGATGTGTGCCAAAACGCTGTTGAAAACTTCAAAAATCTACATCAGTGCATCGTTTCCGGGGGACATCCTGTTGATGTGATCTTTCAAACTCAAGAGAACCACTTTTTCGTAGGTCGTGTCAATTTTAATAGCCCATCAAAACTACACTGTTTGTTTCGCCGCATCCTGCAACTGCTGAACTATTGGACGGGTTCGGCCCAATAACAAAATTGACCGGATATTTGAACGAATAACATATTCTGAAAAGAAGAAAACTCAAGCTCAACTCCTTCAGATGATAGAGAGTATATGACCGGGCGGTCGTATCCAATCGATTGAAATCATTTTCGGCTCGATATTAGAAAAATACTTACATTTTGGCAAAACGAAGCACTAATAGTTTAATTAACTAAAACAAGCACGCAAAAAGACACATTTCTCCTTGTGGGAGTAGTTCGAGTACTGATACGGAAGTCTTAAGGGTAGTTGTGGGTACTGTTGGAAAAATCACACAAATGTTGGACAATTTTTAGCAGCACTCAGAGAGAGATTTAGTGTGCTCCAAGGAATGAATAAACGATCCTCGAAAAAAGAGATCTTTTCTGAAGGATTATTTATCGGGACTTATTTTTACGTGAAACCTAAACAACACGATGAAAGTAAGACAGAAACTCAAATCGTGATTTCATCACTAAATGTTAAGACACCGCGATTTGTTTGTGATAAGTGTGAAAGTTTATATCAGGTGTCCCAAGGTGGATGGCCTATTAAACTATTATGGACACTATTGATGCAAAATGATTCAATTTTTTTAAATCAACATTAGGTTCTCCAAGATACATTTCAGAATTACTTTTAAATTTCCAGTGTTGCTAGATGTATGGAAATGTGGCAAAAGCTTTGTTATTTTAAATGGAACACCATGTTTTTCCATAAAAGGATTAAATTGATCTACTTCAGTTGCCTATATCATTCTTCAACACTTTTTGAGCGATCAATTATTTCAAAATAGTTCGAATCAAATTTAGGAGTTTTGGAAATGACAATATTCGAGATTTCAGTTCGAAATTTGGCATAATCTTAGGTAAAGATTTGATCTGCGCTACCGTTTTGTTATCTTAGTTGTCAGTTATACACAGTGGTCAAAAAAATTACTATTTGTCAACTCACAAAATTGTAAAAAATTATGTTTTTTCAAATTAGACACCCAGCATGTTTTTTCATGTTTAGATTGAAAACAACCCACTTTACAATTTTGACCATATATTTCCCCCTAGCCATCTTTTTTTAATTATAAGTAATCAGCGTTAATTGAAATTCAGATACATTTCCTGTACTCTCTTATATAAACCGGCATATCTATGACTCAATTCGATCCATAGAAAACAATATTCAAGTTTACACGACAAGCATGTATATTATGTATGAATGTAATGGGCCACCCAGCTTTGGACACACAATATAGAAGCCATGCTTGATATGGACGTGCAAAGAAGGTAATATGGCTTCTTATCGAACGATATAACACCTTTTGTAGAATATAAAGTAAAAAATGAACGTTCTAGTTCGAAAATATCATGTTGATGTTGAAATAACCTTGAAGTCAAGTGCAACAGAAAACTAATATTATTTGATATCCATTTTCTGTTCCCCTTGGTCCAAATAATATTTATTTAGAAAAATTTTTTCATAATACCTTGTTTGTGAATCAACGATCCAGTTGAATGTTGTAATCTGTTATAATAACTATGTTCTCACGTCGATTTCGATAGATCTTCACAGTTCTTGAACAATCGAAATATTTCAAAAGTCCAAGCGTGAACATTGTTATTTGGGTATTTCAGTATAAGAATCATGATACATAATATAGCTTAATTGATAATTAGGGCCATTACATTTTTCATGGGTAGATTTAAAAACGTAGATAAAATAGTACAACTAATATCCTAATAGAATTTCTTATCATCCTAACTTTGGAAAATGTAGGGTACACTTTACCAAGAAAATAATATTTGATTTCCTGTTACTAGATGGTTTCGCTTTTTCTCAAGAAGAAGGTGGTGCTGTATCCCAAGCAGAAGTTATCAGAGCTTACAACACAACAACCCCCAAAACCGAGGAAACCTAAAAGTCTTATGAATGTTTAAATGAAATTCAACATACAAATAGTATTCAATTTATATTACGTTTACATATTTCTATTCAAATCAGTTGGCTTAATTCATAAGGAAAAAGTATCAACCCAGAATCACAAGGATTCATGTAAAAGTTGAGAGGAAATTATTCTAAAATGTGTTTTGTTACGTTGTGATACACAATCTGTTGTTTTCGTACTTTTGAATTATAAATGTACATATATATCTGTCATATGTTTTATTGGGTTGTATGTTTTTTTATTGAGTCGATCTAAAATGATCGAATTAGAAGAAAAAAGAGCTATATTGTCGTCGAAGAAAAATATTATGGGTTATTTGTTATGAAAGTACATCCAGTTCTTTGTGATGAATATTTTCTGATTTGAATCTTATACAGAATATCCTCTTGAAATTAAAGAGGTTGAATTTTTCTAGTTTGAAATAAAAAGCGATGACATAGGTAATGAATGTAAAATATATATTCGTGGAGCCACTCTTCTCTTCAGTATTTGTTATTCGGGTTACTTCTTAAAAACAAAGTACACTTGTAGAATATACCATTGAAATGATTGAAGTTCAATTTTTGTACTTAAACATTCATTACTCTACTATATAACATGATTTGTATCCACTTCCTGTGATGATATGAAAGCTTCGTGTCAAATGTTTATAAGTTGAAAAATCTTGTGAACACTTGAACTTAATCGTTGATGTGCCTTTTCTGGTGAATTTGTATTTCGTTTTCAATAGTTGGTACACGTTGACAACTAATGTTCGTTTCGACCTGTTTTTATCTGTATAGAACATAACTTAGTATGTTCAAATCAATGATTTCATTGTTTCAAATCTATTTTTTTAAGAGGGCATTTTGTAAATTGTGATCAAGAAAAATTATACTATATGCATTCTGTTCTATCTTTTATTTGAAGCAGGGTATGATCGATTTATAGAGTTGAGTTATTTCCATTTGTAGTTACTTTTCACCATGTTATGTCCATCACCTTCTTGCATGTTCATTAGGTCTTCGTCAATGAGAAGCTCGAAATCACCAAGTGCGTCATCTGTTGGTATTTTATTCCACCTGACACTGGAAGAGATGTGATCAATCAATAGAGGGGGAAAATAGGTCTCGAATTTCGTTAGACTAAAATACATTCAGTTCAATTATTGAATCTAGTTAAAAAGTATTTCATTGTTAAAATTGATATAAACTTGACAATGTTTAATGGGCCTGCTTATTTTTCGCATTATACTTTTATCTTACATCAACACCTGTCGCATATTGGGTTATACCGTCATATTTCTTGCCAATTAACTCCAGTTCAAACTGGACATCTGAACCTCTGTGCAAAATTTTGTTCCCACTGTGTTGATATTTACGAAACTCAAAAGCTGCATGACCTTTCCATATTCGCCTACTTTGACATTATGTAATATATTGTATATTATTTCTTATGGACATGACCCATTATGAGAACAGTTTCCGCTCAGGATGTTGAGAATAAGAAAAATGAACATAATAATTACTATGAATATGAGACCCTTTTTCCTGTTTTTTTTTAATTTTTTGAAAACAAGTCGAGTTAATAATATTATAGTTATTTATACAACAAGTGAGTTAAAATTTCTTCGAGTGAGTAAGGGCTCGTTTAATGTTTATTCATGAGAAGAATACTGTTTAACCCACGAGCCCATTTTGAATAGGATACGTGCTAGTGGGTTAATTTCTTCGAGTGAATAAACATTTTTAACTTATAAGATAGTCTTATACGTAGTCTTATACAATAAGATTTTAATCTATCCCATTTTTATGAATGAAATTTCAAATAATGAATACTTTTTGAGAGGAAATATTAGCCAGTATAATTCAAATTCATAACGTGTCGATTTTCCCATAAGTTTCAAATTGATGGCTTCGCTAAATCGGCACTATGTAATTAATTGTTTGCAAGTGTCAATGAAAATTATAGAACGGTCAAAGAATTTTTATTTCGAAAAAATGTTGAGCGGTGACGACTAGGTTGTAGTTCCTGAGTGCATTATACAAGAAGCAAATGAGGCAGCAGAAGCAATAATTCCATTAAAATCAAAAATATTGTACGAAAAGCAATATACGGCATTTTGTACCTGGAGAAATAATAAAAAGCCAAAGGTGTCAACGAAAAAATAATTTTGGCGTATATTTCCGAACAATCCAAGAAAGTTAAGTCGTCGTCTTTACGGTCCTACTACTCTTAACTTAAGAAAATGTTGGCTCTGGAAGAAAAAATAGACATCAGCAGATTTCACCAAGTCACCGCCTTTTTGAAGCAACATTCCAGGGGATACGTAGCAAAGAAGTCGAAGGTATTCACAAGAGAGGAGTTTGAATACTTTTTAGATGCCGCTCCTGATGAGCAATATTTATTGATAAAGGTAGTTTTTATTATGGGTGTTGCTGGAGGGAGCAGAATCGGCGAGCTGGTGACTATGACCGTAGATGAAGTGGAAGATCGGGGCAGCGTATTGGTAATTCAGATTTCAGATACGAAAAATTATAAGAAAAGAGTGTTGTCAATGGTACTAATAAGGTTGCTGCACTCGATATATTCCGCAAGTATATGAACTTGAGGACAAGCAAAGTTTATCACAGGCGACTATTTATAAATTATAAAAATGAAAAATATACAGTCCAGCCTGTAGGTGTGAATACATTTTCGAGAATGCCCGTTACTCTTGCAAAGTATTTGGGCCTTTGTGATGCTGAACAATATACAGGGCAAAGTTTCAGGCGTTCTTCTGCAAGCCTACTCGCAAATTCTGGGGCAGATTTGACAGTTTTGAAAAGACATGGTGGATGCCGCTCAAGTTCTGTTGCAGAATGATATATTGAAGATTCACTACAAAAAAATAAATATTTCTGAACAAATACTTGGTGGGGTCACAAAATCCGGAGTCCCTGATGCAGAAATTGATATTCCAGCAGGACATGAGAAGTCCTCAAACACATGTGCTACAACGACTGAGCGTGTTTCCTTTGGAGGAGGTGCAGGTTTCAGTTCCATTTTCAAAATCATAATGATTGTAATTTTTACATTAATGGTGGAAATGACTGTTAATGTAGAATTTTTGAGTACATATATATCTGTCATATGTTTTATTGGGTTGTATGTTTTTTTATTGAGTCGATCTAAAATGATCGAATTAGAAGAAAAAAGAGCTATATTGTCGTCGAAGAAAAATATTATGGGTTATTTGTTATGAAAGTACATCCAGTTCTTTGTGATGAATATTTTCTGATTTGAATCTTATACAGAATATCCTCTTGAAATTAAAGAGGTTGAATTTTTCTAGTTTGAAATAAAAAGCGATGACATAGGTAATGAATGTAAAATATATATTCGTGGAGCCACTCTTCTCTTCAGTATTTGTTATTCGGGTTACTTCTTAAAAACAAAGTACACTTGTAGAATATACCATTGAAATGATTGAAGTTCAATTTTTGTACTTAAACATTCATTACTCTACTATATAACATGATTTGTATCCACTTCCTGTGATGATATGAAAGCTTCGTGTCAAATGTTTATAAGTTGAAAAATCTTGTGAACACTTGAACTTAATCGTTGATGTGCCTTTTCTGGTGAATTTGTATTTCGTTTTCAATAGTTGGTACACGTTGACAACTAATGTTCGTTTCGACCTGTTTTTATCTGTATAGAACATAACTTAGTATGTTCAAATCAATGATTTCATTGTTTCAAATCTATTTTTTTAAGAGGGCATTTTGTAAATTGTGATCAAGAAAAATTATACTATATGCATTCTGTTCTATCTTTTATTTGAAGCAGGGTATGATCGATTTATAGAGTTGAGTTATTTCCATTTGTAGTTACTTTTCACCATGTTATGTCCATCACCTTCTTGCATGTTCATTAGGTCTTCGTCAATGAGAAGCTCGAAATCACCAAGTGCGTCATCTGTTGGTATTTTATTCCACCTGACACTGGAAGAGATGTGATCAATCAATAGAGGGGGAAAATAGGTCTCGAATTTCGTTAGACTAAAATACATTCAGTTCAATTATTGAATCTAGTTAAAAAGTATTTCATTGTTAAAATTGATATAAACTTGACAATGTTTAATGGGCCTGCTTATTTTTCGCATTATACTTTTATCTTACATCAACACCTGTCGCATATTGGGTTATGTCGTCATATTTCTTGCCAATTAACTCCAGTTCAAACTGGACATCTGAACCTCTGTGCAAAATTTTGTTCCCACTGTGTTGATATTTACGAAACTCAAAAGCTGCATGACCTTTCCATATTCGCCTACTTTGACATTATGTAATATATTGTATATTATTTCTTATGGACATGACCCATTATGAGAACAGTTTCCGCTCAGGATGTTGAGAATAAGAAAAATGAACATAATAATTACTATGAATATGAGGCCCTTTTTCCTGTTTTTTTTTAAATTTTTTGAAAACAAGTCGAGTTAATAATATTATAGTTATTTATACAACAAGTGAGTTAAATGAATGTTTATTCATGAGGAGAAAATTTAACCCACGAGCCCGTAGGGCTAGTGGGTTAATTTCTTCGAGTGAGTAAGGGCTCGTTTATACTGGCTGGTACCTTATGCCCTAAGCCCTTACCTTATTCCGTATGCCGTAAGAATTTCAGTAGGTGTTTATACTGGCTGTTAACTTAACCTTAAGCAGAACATAGAGTTTATGGATTTTGCGCTATGCTTATTAATAATTCGTCATTTTGAATTTGTGTTTCTACGTTTTGATACGTGCTGATCATCTTGAATTATAATTTATGATATTATTTGAAATTACCGCTATTAAAACAGAGATCCTTTCCGTATTCAATACTCTGATATAAATAATTGACCCTCTATAGAATGCGCATGTGTCAAAAAAACTCGCCCCATATTACATTCCCTTAATTTGTCTTACTTATAAGATAGTCTTATACACTTATAAGATAGTCTTATACACTTATAAGATAGTCTTATACACTTATAAGATAATCTAATCTAATTATCTAATATATATATGTAATTTGTCCACATTATTTATGAATATATATTTCTATGAATTTGTCCCTAGAACTTGAACAGTTTACAGGTAAGGGAAAAGGTTAGGGAATGAGTATGAACGAAAGCATTGAATTCCTATGGTTCAACTTTTAAGGTTAAGGTTACGGCATAAGGTACCAGCCAGTATAAACGAGCCTTAAACATTTTCAACTCACGTGTCGGATACAAAATTTTATCCCATTTTGATGAAGTTTCAAATAATGAATACTTTTTAGAGGAAATATTAGGTATAATTCAAATTCGTAACGAGATTTTCCTTAAATCGATGGCTGCTAAGGCACTATGTAATTAATTGTTTGCAAGTGTCAATGAAAATTATAGAACGGTCAAAGAATTTTTATTTCGAAAAAATGTTGAGCGGTGACGACGAGGTTGTAGTTCCTGAGTGCATTATACACGAAGCAAATGAGGCAGCAGAAGCAATAATTCCATTAAAATCAAAAATATTGTACGAAAAGCAATATACGGCATTTTGTACCTGGAGAAATAATAAAAAAGCCAAAGGTGTCAACGAAAAAATAATTTTGGCGTATATTTCCGAACAATCCAAGAAAGTTAAGTCGTCGTCTTTACGGTCCTACTACTCTTAACTTAAGAAAATGTTGGCTCTGGAAGAAAAAATAGACATCAGCAGATTTCACCAAGTCACCGCCTTTTTGAAGCAACATTCCAGGGGATACGTAGCAAAGAAGTCGAAGGTATTCACAAGAGAGGAGTTTGAATACTTTTTAGATGCCGCTCCTGATGAGCAATATTTATTGATAAAGGTAGTTTTTATTATGGGTGTTGCTGGAGGGAGCAGAATCGGCGAGCTGGTGACTATGACCGTAGATGAAGTGGAAGATCGGGGCAGCGTATTGGTAATTCAGATTTCAGATACGAAAAATTATAAGAAAAGAGTGTTGTCAATGGTACTAATAAGGTTGCTGCACTCGATATATTCCGCAAGTATATGAACTTGAGGACAAGCAAAGTTTATCACAGGCGACTATTTATAAATTATAAAAATGAAAAATATACAGTCCAGCCTGTAGGTGTGAATACATTTTCGAGAATGCCCGTTACTCTTGCAAAGTATTTAGTCCAGTCAATAAAGCCTGGGGAACGAAATAATTAGCGGCAATGAAAATTTTTGCTTTTATTGTTTGGGACAAAATATAGGATACCCAAAAAAATTTTCAACCCTCTGGAGGAAAGGCTTAAGAGGGGAGGGGGTAAAAAAGGTTTTTTTCTTATAACTCTGGATAAAAAAATCCGAACAGGTTGAAATTTTTAGGGATGGTTAAGTAAATAATTATACATCTTGTATTAAAATTTCAACCCTCTGGGGTGACGGCTAAGCGGAAGAGGGGGTAGGAAAGGTTTTTTATTTTTTATCCGGAGTTATGAGAAAAAAAACTTTCTCGCCCCCTCCACCGCTTAGCCTTCACCCCAGAGGGTTGAAATTTTAACACGAGATGAATAATTATTTTCTTAAATATGCTCTAAATTTTCAACCCATTCGGAATTTTTTATCCGGAGTTATGAGAAAAAAAACTTTCTCGCCCCCTCCACCGCTTAGCCTTCACCCCAGAGGGTTGAAATTTTAACACGAGATGAATAATTATTTTCTTAAATATGCTCTAAATTTTCAACCCATTCGGAATTTTTTATCCGAAGTTATGGAAAAAAAAACTTTCTCAACCCCTCCACCCTTTAGCCTTCACCCCAGAGGGTTGAAATTTTAACACAAGATAGATAATTGTATGCTTAACCATTCTTTAAAATTTCAACCCATTCGGAATTTTTTATCCGGAGTTATAAGAAAAAAGTCTTTTTCGCCCTCTCCACCGCTTAGCCTTCTTCCCAGAGGGTTGAAATTTCAATACAAGATGTATAATCATCAACTTAACCATTCTTCAAAATTTCAACCCATTCGGAATTTTTTATCCGAAGTTATGAGAAAAAAAATTTTTCCTACCCCCTCCACCGCTTAGCCGTCACCCCAGAGGGTTGAAATTTTAATACAAAATGGATAAGTATTTACTTAAACATGCTTTAAAATTTCAACCCATTCGGAATTTTTTATCCGGACTTATGAGAGAAAAGACTTTCTCACCCCCTCCACCGATTAGCCTTTACCCCATTGGGTTGAAATTTCAATATAAGCTATTGAATCATTAACCGCTTCAAAATTTCAACCCGTTCGGAATTTTTTACCGAAGTTATGAGAAGAAAACATTCCTCACCCCCTCCACCGCTTAGCCTTCATTCCATAGGGTTGAAATTTCAACACGAGATAGACTATTTGATGCTTGACCATGCTCTAAAATTTCAACCCATTCGAATTTTTTATCCGAAGTTATGAGAAAGAAAAACCTATGTTACCCCTCCACCACTTAGCCTTCACCCCAGAGGGTTGAAATTTCAACGCAAGATAGATAATTGTATGTTAACCATTCCTAAAATTTCAACCCATTCGGAATTTTTTCCCGAGTTATGAGAAAAAAACCTTATTCACCCCCTCCTCCACTTAGCCTTCACCCCAGAGGGTTGAAATTTTAATACAAGATGTATAATCATCAACTTGACCATTCTTCAAAATTTCAACCCATTCGGAATTTTTTATCCCGAGTTATGAGAAAAAAAACCTTTCCTACCCCCTCTTCCGCTTAGCCGTCACCCCAGAGGGTTGAAATTTTAATACAAGATGTATAATTATTTACTTAACCATCCCTAAAAATTTCAACCCGTTCGGAATTTTTTATCCAGAGTTATAAGAAAAAAACCTTTTTTACCCCCTCCCCTCTTAAGCCTTTCCTCCAGAGGGTTGAAAATTTTTTTGGGTATCCTATATTTTGTCCCAAACAATAAAAGCAAAAATTTTCATTGCCGCTAATTATTTCGTTCCCCAGGCTTTATTGACTGGACTAATTTGGGCCTTTGTGATGCTGAACAATATACAGGGCAAAGTTTCAGGCGTTCTTCTGCAAGCCTACTCGCAAATTCTGGGGCAGATTTGACAGTTTTAAAAAGACATGGTGGATGCCGCTCAAGTTCTGTTGCAGAATGATATATTGAAGATTCACTACAAAACAAAATAAATATTTCTGAACAAATACTTGGTGTGGTCACAAAATCCGGAGTCCCTGATGCAGAAATTGATATTCCAGTAGGACATGAGAAGTCCTCAAACACATGTGCTATAACGACTGAGCGTGTTTCCTTTGGAGGAAGTGCAGGTTTCCAGTTCCATTTTCAAAATCTTAATGATTGTAATTTTTACATTAATGGTGGAAATGACTGTTAATGTAGAATTTTTGATAAATTTAAGAAACATACTTTAAAATGAGTTTTACGTGCATTGTGTGTGAAGAGAATAATTTCCAGAAAGTGAGTGGTGAACATTTTATTCCACTAGTTAATTAAAAAAAAAATTAATTCACTCAGTAGATAAACGTCACGTACCCTTGTTACCATAGGTTGAATAACGTCGAAATGGGATGAAATAAGTTTAACAGAAATAAATTCAGCATTGAATACCCACTCAATCACATCAGAAACAGAAGGAATTTTTTTTACAAATTTATTCTCTTTCCTTGTATAAACGAAACTGCCAAGACTCCAGAAATATTCAAGCCCGGTAGAGAATTTCGAACAAAATCATAATTCCAATTTTCAGATTTCAAATATGTCCAATTTTCCAAAAACGTCTAATAGGCACTCGAACTTAATGAATAATGAAGTATGTCTTTGATGTTTTTAATTCTTTATACAATAGTTGACGATATCCCCAATTGAGATTTCAAGAAATTCAATTGCTTGTATCTGGTTTTTACTCATTAATTCCTCGCGCTCATATATTTACTCGCTTACCTATGAAGTATCGCCGACTCACACATGTTATCAATTATTAAATGATCTACAATTTTTTTTAAACAATTTTGTTCTAAATTCAGATTTACAAAAGTAATTTTCGGATGAAGGGAAACATAATTAAGACTAGTTTTTATTGGTTTATATTACTTTTTTGTCTTTAAAACAGAAAGTACTCATATCCGATAACTTCTTCAAACAAAAGTACATGTACAAGTATAAAATTATATAACAAGATTCAGAAACAAGTATTCGTTATTGTCCACATAATTTTTACAAATTATATTCTTCTGAAACACAACCACGTAAAATTTACAATTAATAATATTTTTTTTACAATAACATGCTTGGGTTTTACAAGCTTTTTGCAATTGATGACGAGACATTTTTTGCAATTGCACGGTTTTTTAAGATCAGCTGGAACCGAGCTTTTCATAAATGAAAGTAACTAAATGATATTTTCATGTTTGTAACCAAACTGATTGAAATCTATTATTTCATTCTTCACTGTATTATATTTTTTAGCTCGTGGAATCGAGGACTAAAAACCAACTATAACAATTAAATTTCTTGAAATCGTAAATGGGGATATCATTAACGATTCTATAAAGAATTTGAAAAAAATAAAATATTTAACATATATCTTTTTTTTAATATTTTTCATGGGTCAAAAGCATCCAAATTTGAGATTTCTTCAACCTCCAAAATTATCTAGAAAAATAATGTATTTATCGTAATAAGTCATAGGACTTTTTAAAATTCTATTTCAACAAAGGATACAAAAAAATTTGTCCGGTTGAAAAATAACAATTCCTTGTAATTTTTTAAACAATTTCTGTACTAGGTTGCACCCGGCAACATGCATTTATGGCATTAGTGGAGTAATTTGAACAGAATCTCATGAAAAAATTTAGGTGGAATAGTAATTTATTCTCATGAGCCGACTGCTCCGGGTCTAATCCCGATAGTGATTTGATATTGATAAAGTGAAATAAAGAAGTTATATATATTTCATTCAATATTTATAGGATTTTATTAAAAATAATTGATATATTTGTATACACTTACTCGGGCATTCCTGATGGTGGGGTGACCAAAGAAAATATATTATTCAATAGTTTATGTTTCAATATCCTGTCATTGGCGGTAGTCGAAGTCAAAGAGGGCGATGCGTTCACCTGAAAACTCACAGTTTTTACACAATACGGATGATAGGAAGAAATCTAAATAGTTTTAAGTCTATTGACTATCACATTTACCACAAAAAGGAGGTTTAAATGTCTTAATATACTTATTGAACTTTAAACGTTGTGGTCGGCCAGCCTACCCAGGCTCTGGTATATATGATAATTGCGTGGCGATAGTTTCTTTGTCAATAACGTATTAAAAGTATTGTTAGTAAGAGTTCAGAGTTCAACGTCATAAAATAATATGAATGAGAGCATATATTTTTCTGTTTTTTCTGTTGTTGTATTTAAGTAATTTCAAGATGGCAAGTGTAAAGTAGGTCATACACGACAGAATCATCGCGCCAGTTGCATTTTAGGTTTGTTCGCGTCGCGATTCCCGATTATTCTGGGATCGCAGAGAACTTTGTTCTGGAACTCATGGAATTGCCGAAAATCACTCTACGATACGAACGGGTGGTAACATAATGAGGGAATAGATAATTTCAAAACTTCTTCGTTAAATTGTACATCATGTCAGAGTGTTAATACGGTGAAATGTTAAAAAAATACATTTGGAGCATTTAATATCTAATTATACTACAATCACGAAATAACTAAAATAAAATTTACATATGTATTTTCATCAATAAATGTACCATCACTTTTTTCATTTACTCTTATAGATTCTTCCTCTTGTTTCAAATAACAAAAATTCTAAGAAGACTTTATAACGAATTGTTTAAAAATTTTCACTCGCCGAACATTGAATACACTCAGAAACAGCTATGCAAATAGCTTAGTCAGCAAATAAATATCTCTTGAATTGAGGTTAATTTCCATCGACAATTTGAATTAACCGCGGTTTCCGTTATTGTACAGCTTATACCATTTCTAGATCCGATTACACGAACGACATGGAACTCTTATTTCGTCCCAAACGAACGGGCGAGAACAACCAAATACCAAAAATTACTGTTCCTAACAAAGAACTCGGGTCATTCGACTCGACTCCCATGTGCAGCCTGACCCTACTTTCCATCCTAAGCCAACCCAAATCCTTGATCTTACCATACACATGAACGAACTTACGGAGACCAAAAACAAACCTGCAGCACCAATTCTGAAAAAGCTGAATCATCCTTTTATGAAAACTACTCAAACAGGGCCCATAAATTATGTCGCAGTAGTTGAAAGTTGACAACACTAATACCTCTGATAGATTCTTCTTCATCTGGAAAGTCAAATATTTACTCGCCGAATAAAGAATTCTGAGCTTATAAAATACCAACCTAAACTAACTAACTAAATTTGAAACATGCTTCTGAAATCTCAAATCTCCATCAAAATAAACCCCCAGATTTCTGGCGCCATCACATACATCCAATTTATCCCCGTTAAGACTGAGATCCAAACCGGCTCTGATTATATCCCTATCTTTTCACCTACAATAGAGACATACAATAGAGAATACACTTGATTTTCGCCAAGTTTATATAAAGATTATGAGACTTACACACTTGTAAAATCCCTTCAAGGTCCCGGTTAACCCTAGCCGAAGCCATCGTCAGCATGCCTCAGGTATGCAGTAGTCCAAGCAAGAAAAAAGATCCGTTGCATAAATAATAACGGCCCCAATATGGAACCCTGCGGAACGCCTGACTGGATTGATCTCGGTTCCGCGCATCTGCCATCGACTTGAACTTTCGAACTTCGGAATGTTAGGAACGATCTTATCATAGAAACAGAGAAGCCAAAATATTTCAGCTTGGCACACAGAAGGGGAATGATTGATCGTGTCGAATGCCTTCGAGAAATCGAGCAAAACATGCAGAACAGAATAACCCCCGTCAAAATCATGAAATATTCTATCCGTAACCGTTGCCAGAGCTGTAGCAATACTGTGATTCCTACAGAAGCCAGACTGGTATGATGACAGCAAATTAAATTCATTGACGTACTGCGAAATTTGATCTGATAAATTCTTCTCCAACACCTTAGACAGAAGTGTCAGTGTACTGATAATCCTCAAATCTGAAAAAGAAGTAGGCTCCGCCGTTTTAGGGAGTGATATACCAATAGCGCACTTCCACTGCACAGGGAAAACGCCGGTAACTATGCAGCTATTAACCCTCCAGGTAGCCTCATTACCATCAGAACTAGCAGCCAAGAGATATGACTTCTTGCTACGTCTAATCTCAGCCAAAGTACCTTTTTGTCATTCTCTTATACACTTTCCAATCCTCCACAGATCCAGACCGCGTGAATGCAGCCAAAGCGCGGTCTCGTCTCTTCATCAAACCCCCGAGCTGCGCAGTCAACCAAGGCGCTTCCGGCTTCGAAATTCTCTTTCGTCTAATAGGAGCATGACGGTCATAAACGCTCAATAAAATGTCATTAAAAATTTGAACCTTTTTATTAATATTCGGTTCGCGGATGAACGAGTACCACCTTTCCGACCTCAAGTCCGAAAGGAAAACCTCATTATCAAAGTCTATAAAATATAAATTTTTGAACCCTCTTCGGACTAGGCATGCTGCACTCACAAAACGCGAAACGATGATCACTACACTCAACTGGACTCTCGAAATCGAAGTCAACATCAACTACTCTAACCCTTTACTGCTTTCTCACGAATACACCAACACCACACCCTCTGGCCACTCTATCACTGCGGATGAACTTAAAACCAGGAAGTGACACATCAGCAGAGTTTAAGTCATCGTGGAGCGAGGTCTCAGTCACGCCGACAATATCAAAATTGTTAGAATCCACTATCTCAGCCAAATGCACGCCCCCACCCCCCCCATCTTTGAGAACAATGAACTTGCGTTTATGTTAGCAATAATCATCATACATTAATACACAAAAATAATAAAAAAATTTTGTGAAAATTAATGGAAAGTATGACAAATTCAAACTGAATTAAAACTAGTAGAGAAATAAGAGCAAAATATCAATCAAACATTTTTCTTCCTACCAGGTTTTTGTATGATTGTCGCCCCAGTGGCAACTGGTTTGTGCTTAGACCTCAACTGCCTCGATATATCTTCAGTATTCTGCAATATGTTCTCGAAATTGGTGTTCTCCCTCTGCAGCCTCCCACCCTCACCAACTTCAAGGTGTTCATATTTCTCAGCCAGTTGTTTAATACGAGAAACTGTAACCGGTGCGTCCGGGGCACTGTTGACTTTCTCCCAACCAGACATCTCGACACTCGCCCTCCAAGATCTTATTATGTGGAATATTTATTAAGTCCTCAGGTAGTGTAACTTTTCCATTGATGTATAACTTCCCGTTTTTTAAATAGACATTCAGCTAGGTGAATGTTGCATCAAGAGTGATATTAGTAAAAAGAGACTCAATATTAACTCACCATTATATGGTTTTCAGGAATATTAAAATTTTTAATCATATTGGAAAATTCGAAAGACTCCTTAATGTAATAATTGTTTTTGCTGCTGTTATGAGAATTGGTCAGAATGTTGGCAACAAACTTTGAAAACTTGGAATTGGGGGAATCAATGCAAGCAACAATGGGTCTAACGGATAATGTGGGTTTGTGGATTTTAGGGAGAGAATAAAGCTTTGGTGCCACAGAGTTATATGTGGTCAACCTCCCAGAAAGATTCACATCAATTTTATTTCCTTTTTTCAATTTCAATATGAAACGATTGATCTTATTCTGAAATTTCTCTGTAGGATCACTGTCCAATTCAACGTATGAATTACGGTCTTCTAAAAGTTCAAGAGATTTTTCAAGATAAGTACTCTTAGACATAAGGACACTCACATTACCTTTGTCTAACCTAGTTAAAACAAGGTCAGGATGTTGTTTCAAAAAGAACTGAGAGGTTTTGATATCCTTGATGAGTACTGGGCTGATGTAGTTGTGCTCGTGTAAAAGGAAATTGGTGATAATGTTGGGACACTGTGCAGTGACAACATCTTTGTTATAAGTGCCTAATCCTTGAATGATGTAGTCTATATCTGAGATGAAATTCTTCAAGTCCATTCTCCGATGATCGTCGAAACTGAATTTGGGGCCCAATGCAAAAATGTTCTCAACATTCTCTGGTATGTTAATATCTGTTAATATCTCAAAACTAATGATGAATTGAACCCAGTTAACTGAAAAAAATTTTTTCTTTGTGTTATATGTATTGAGGTGTGTGACCACCTTTATGTGCAGACCATCTTGTCTTTTAATGTACATATGTTTAATTGTGATTAGAAATAAACCAGTTCATTTCTACATCTCATGGAAGTCATTTCATTATTCACTGAATAGAACCTAATAAATAAATTCAATATAAAACATGGCGCAGTCTTGAGGTATTCAGTGAATTTAAATAAGTTTGATTAATTGATTGGAAATAAATGAAGTCCAAAACATTGAAGTGAAATTATAAATTAAAAATGGAAGCCCGTGCATTGGAATCGATGTCAATGAGAGGAAATCTGGCACAAAATTGGATGGTATGGAAACAAAAATTCTTGAATTACCTAGGTAGTTGCAACAGAAGCATCTGAAAAATCGGAAGCTGTTCAATGTGCCAAGTTGATTTATTTCATTGGTGACGAAGGACTAGAAATTTACAATACCTTCACATTTACTAATAACGACAAAGATAAAATACAACCGCTCATTACAAAATTCGAGCAATATTTCGTGCCCAAAAAGAATGTCGATTTCGAACGTTATAAATTTTTCACCCTTAGACAACAGCACGAAACAACTGAACAATTTGTTACCATTTTGAAGAACACTGCAAAGAAATGCGAATTCCACCCTGAAAATGAAGATGGACTCATAAAAACTATGTTAGTGATCGGTGTGAGAAGTGAATCGCTAAGAGAAAAATTATTACAAAATATAGATTTGAAATTAAATAAAGCAGTGGAATTGTGCTTAGTTTACGAAAGTGCTAAATCACAGTGCGAATTAATAAAAAAGGAAAACCATCTCCCAGATGTTTCCAACGACGTACATAATATTCGGGAAAAATCCAGAAAACAAGGACCCCATGTGTCGATTTCCAAGGTCACGTCGAAAAACCAGACGAAATTATCAAGAGGAAGACAGTTTCAGCAACATAAGAGCGGTATGAATAAAAACATAAATAACTGTACACGTTGTGGATATTCACATGCAATTAATAAATGTTTTGCCTTCAAAAAGAAATGTATGAAATGTGGAAAATTTAATCATTTCGCCGCTTGCTGTAAAAATAAAAACATTAATTTAATTGATGATTCTAATGTAGAACAGAATGAAATTATGATAAATTGTATTCATCAGTTATCACAACAAAATAATAAAAATAAGGATTGGACAATTTCAATGCAGATTGAAAATAAAATAATTAAGCTCAAAATTGATACAGGAGCTTGTCTGAATATTATTAATTATAAGGATTATTTAGATTTGAAAAAGAAGCAAAGGAAACTAAGATTAGTTGAGGCTAATAATAATTTGATATCTTATACTGGCAATAAAATTCCTGTAGTTGGTAAATGTTTACTAGACTTAAATTATAAAAATGAATTGTATAATGTAGAATTCTTAGTAGTTAAAGGTGATCAATATCGTGGGATTATTGGACTAGACACTTGTTTAAGTTTGAATTTAATTAAAAAAGTCGAATCTATTGAAAATAACAATTTTGAAAATGAAGAATATAAAAAACTAATTTATGAATATAATGATCTATTCAGAGGAATAGGTAAATTAAATAAGCCATATCATATTGAATTGAAAGATGATGCAGTTGCTTGTGTACACCCGGTACGGAAAGTCCCATTTTCAATTGAAACCAAATATAAAGAAACCTTACAGCAATTAGTTGATCAGAAAATTATTGAACCAGTAGATGGAGTATCAACGTGGGTTAATCCGGTAGTAATTGTAAGAGAAAAAGATGGTAATTTGCGTATATGTTTAGATCCATAGGACTTAAATGAATCAATTAAAATGGAATACTTCAAGTTACCTACCATTGACGAATTAATTTCGAAATTAAACGGCGCTTGTTATTTTTCAGTTTTAGATGCTGCTAGTGGATTCTGGAATATACCCCTAGATGAAGCTAGTAGTGAATTATGCACATTTGGCACCCCATTCGGTCGGTTTCGTTTTTTGAGAATGCCTATGGACTTAAGTCAGCTCCAGAAGTTTTTCAAAAAAGATTCAAAGAAATTTTTGATGATGAAGGTACGGAAGTTTATATAGATGATATATTAGTTTTTGGTCGTACTAAACAGGAACATGATACGAGACTGAAAAATATTTTAGAAACAGGTCGTCAGAATGGAATTAAATTTAATCTTGATAAATGTCGATTTGGTTTACTTGAAATCAAATATGTCGGGCATATATTTAGCTCTCGTGGAATTGAAATGGACCCAGAAAAAATTGAAGCTATCAGAGACATGCAGAGGCCCACTGATAAAAAAGGTGTTCAAAGACTTCTTGGTCTCGTAACTTATGTTGGTCGATTTGTTAAAAATTTATCCGAAATTACACACCCAATTCGTCAATTATTGAAGAATAATACAATATTTCAGTGGAATCCGGAACATGACATAGCATTTAAGCAATTAAAAGAGCAAATCATCAAAGGCACAACTCTTCAATATTTCAATCCAGAATTACCTCTTACTGTATCAGTTGATGCGAGTCAATATGGCTTAGGAGCCGTATTGATGCAAGAAAATAAACCTTGTGCTTTTGCATCAAGATCTCTAACAGAAACACAAAAAAGGTATGCTCAAATAGAAAAAGAGCTTCTAGGTATAGTTTTCGGAATAGAAAAGTTTCATCAGTATGTGTATGGACGGAAATTCATCGTGGAAACGGATCATAAACCGTTATTGCCAATATTCAGAAAACATTTAAATTCATGTCCTGTTCGTTTACAACGAATGCTCTTGTCCCTTCAAAAATATGATTTCGATTTGGTATATAAGCCAGGAAAACAACTGGTTATTGCTGATACATTGTCGAGAGCATATATTAATAAACCGTATTTAAATGATCTGAATCTTGAAGAACAAATTTGTTTAATTGAAAGTAAAATGAATATAACCGAGGTACGAAAAAAACAATTAATTGATTCTACGAGTAGTGATGAAGAATTGAAATTGATTTTAGATTATATTCGAAATGGATGGCCAAATTCTAGTAATCGTGTCCATCCTCTCGTTAAACAATATTATAATTTCAAAAATGAAATCACTGAAGCAAATGGTTTGATTTACAAGGGTCAAAAGGTTATTATTCCAGAATGCATGAGAAAATTAATTCTTGAAAAAATCCATGTTGGACACTTAGGAATAACCAAATGTCAAAAAAGGGCCAACTCAATAGTTTACTGGCCAAAAATGAATGTGGAAATTGAACTCATGGTAAATAAATGTCGCGTATGTCAGAAATATGATAACTCAAATACTAGGGAACCCCTTAATTCACAATCAATACCTAGACGACCGTGGTCTAAAGTAAGCATTGATATTTTTGAAATAGTTGGCATAAAATATTTGATCGTGGTCGACTATTATTCGAAATTTTTTGAAGTAGAATGTCTAAATAAATGTATGACTGCCGATGTTGTTGTAAATAAATTGAAACGTATATTCAGAACTCATGGAATTCCATTCACAATTGTATCAGATAGTGGTACACAGTTTTCTGGTTCAGTTTTTGCAAAGTTTGTATGTGATTGGAATATTGACCACATTATAGTTGCTCCTCATCATCAACAATCAAATGGATTAGCAGAACGTACAATCCAGACTGTGAAAAAAACGATAAAAAAATGTATTGAAAATGGAGACGACATAGATTTGGCTTTACTCGTTTTAGTTAATACTCCCATATTTTATGATGTAAGTCCTTCAGAAATTTTGATGTCAAGACGTTTACGTGATAACTTAACCGTCAATGAAAATACTCTAACACCTAAAATTGTTAATAGTAAAATTTTGAATGATAAAATAAATAGCGACCAATTCAATTCCAAGTGTTATTATGATCGAAAATCAAGAAATTTACGTGAACTTAAACTTTTTGAAAATGTAAAATACCAAGAATATCCAAAATCGGTTTGGAAATTTGCAAGAGTAGTTGAAGTATTACGTAATAGGACTTATAAAATTGAAAGGGAAGACGGATCAACCCTAATTAGAAATATAGTACATTTGAAACCTACTTTGATCCAAACAAATTAAAGTATCAAATCGTCCAATGGTGACATATTTGATAAAGTTTTGATCAATAAATTGATGGAAGAAGAGAGACAACGTGATGTAGGTAATTTTAATGTTGAACCAAAAATCACAGATCCATTAGGCGAAGATATTCCTCAGAAAGAAATGAGAAAACCAAACTTGATTGTTTTATTTAAGAGAAAACTATGTAATTTTTAGTAAGTAGTTTATTATCAAAAAAGGGAAGATGTTATATGTATTGAGGTGTGTGACCACCTTTATGTGCAGACCATCTTGTCTTTTAATGTACATATGTTTAATTGAGATCAGAAATAAACCAGTTCATTTCTACATCTCATGGAAGACATTTCATTATTCACTGAATAGAACCTAATAAATAAATTCAATATAAAACACTTTGCCTTATCATCCTTCCATTACTCCCTTTATTGTAAGAACTTTGAGAAGACATGTACCTAACAATCATGATATAATATTTGCTACACGCATGCCTTGCACTATTGGTAACTGTGTATTTTCTAAAATGAAGGACAAAACTAATAACTAATAAATCTGGAATAGTTTATTCTATAGATTGCATGGAATGTAATAAGCCATATATAGGTCAAACTAATAGAAATTTGAAAACTAGAATAAAGGAACATTTTAGGGATTGTGCAATGGCAAAACAAACTACTGGCTTATCTAAACACATAAATGAAACAGGACACAATATTAATTTCTCAGGTGCTAGGTCTTTAAGATCTGAACCTAACAAGTATAATAGGGAGTTTTTGGAGGCTGTTGAAATTATGAGTCATAATAATAATTTGAATATAAATTCAGATTTTAATGGTATCAATTCCATTTATTGTAATATCGTTGAATTGATCAACATGCGTCATATTAGATGATTCTTTCATGATAAAACGTTTTCACACACTTAGTTGATGACTCATTGTGCCTCATCTGTAATTCTTTTCCATGTCTCCTTTAAGAGTTGAGTTTAGCTGTTGGATTTCGAATGAGATTTGGATATTTTTGATATATATATGTTTATAATTTCATTATTTTTATTGATAGTTGAGTCTCACATTGATGTAAGTTTTAATGCCTTTTATGATAACTTTTAAAACACTAATGTTATTTCCAGTAGCCCTGAAGAAGGGTAAGAAAATTGTCCAAAAGCTTGGTTAAGAAAATAAAGAGCTAAAAAACCAGATAATTGACTACATACCCGATATACCCTTTATATAAATACATCTATCCGAGCAATGACTGCTTACCTCTATAAGCCAAGGCTTTAATTTGTTATCGATGATGATGTCGTAGCCATAGCATTCAAAACAGTGTCGATCTGTGGCTATGACAGGAGCCACAGCTTTCAGTGAGTGTATAATTAGCCAGCTTATTTGATCGAAGAGGGTTTCAGTCACTTCCTTGCCTCTTGTACTTTCCAAATGTAGACGGAGGTTTTGAACACTTAGTTTTCCACCATGCAAAGAATTATATTCTCCCTGAAAATGTTTTTGAGTATGTTCACTTTCTAGTTGGCTGAGATTATATTTATTTATTTATATTTATACAAGGAATACAAACAGGCATCAGCCCAACAAAGTATTCACATTTTGAAAACTTTCTCCAAACATAAAGTACTATATATCCGGAATCTTCGAACTTTACAATACAAAAGTTATAACTACTTATACCTACTTATAAAATTAGTCACTATTCGGAAAATCATTCCAATTGCCATCTAGAAAACAAAACTATATACCAAGAGAACAAGTGTTATAAAATAAGTGCAACAATTTGAAATCAAACTAATAAAATCACAGCCCCGACGCTCTGAGATCAGTCATCACTATTTTCTTAATCCTAAACCATGAGTGATGGAAAATATCAATACTCGAGCATAAGACATTACATGACGTCCTCATTCCATAGGCCGGGGAGTTCTGCCCTGAATTTGTATTTCTCATATTAATATGAAATGCACCGAGACATCTCAAATTCACAACTGGAATTTTGAAAGCAAAAAAATGTTATATTTCAGACACCGCAAACTTCCCCTTCATAATTTTACATGCAAACAAAATATCAGTAAGTCTTCTGCGATTAAACAAACTGAACATGCCAAATTTTTGTCTTGGAGCGGTGTAATCATGATTAACCATCAAAATTCTGTTCCTATAAGACATATACCATAGAAACCTATTTTGTAAGCTCTTCAAGCGCTCCATATAACGTTTATAACTTGGATTCCATATGCAAGAGGCGAAATTCAATTTAGTGTGGTCAAAGAAAAATAAAGTGTGAGGAGTATATTATTCTCTCTAAACTGCCTATTATTGCGAATTATGAATCCTAGCATTTTATTTGCAAAATTGACAACCCTTTTAAGTTGTAGATCAAACAAAAACCTCGAGTTCAAAACCAATCCCAAATCCGAAACACCTCAACCGACCTAATAACTACATTGCTTATAGAATAATTGAAATTGATTATATGAGTGTTCCTAGTAAAAGATAACTTCAACATTTTTCCAAATTCAAGAACAAGGAGTTCTCTCTACAATACTGTTGGAGTCTATCGAAATCCTCCTGCAGTCTCACGCAGTCCCATCAAAATAGTTCTGAAAATTTCTAAGTCATCTTCGTAGAGAAGAAATTTCGAGTATTGAAAACAACTACTGATTTTGTTGATATATATTAAAAATAGCAGCAGTAGACCCAAATGAGTGCCCTGCGGTATACCAGACATATTCCTGAACATCCTCGATCTACACCGATCAATAGTCACGTACTGAGAGCGGTTCAATATGTACCAATCAACCCACCTCAAAAGACTGCCGCAAATACCCACCTTAGCAAGACGACGGAACAAGAAGGTATGAGATATTTTATCGAATGTCTAAGAGAAATCTGTGTATATAGTATCAACCTGAATGCGCGAGTCAAGATTCTCCTGTATCCTTTCCACGAAACAAACTAAGTTCTTTCAATACTCTTTCCTTGCATAAATCCATGCTGCTCTTCAATAATTGATTTTTTTTACATGATGAAACATATATTTGTAAATTAAGGACTCGAAGACCTTCGATAAAGTAGAGAGCATGCTGATCAGACAATAATTCTCCACATGATGTTTTTGACCACCCTTGAATATAGAAAAAATACTCGACACTTTCCATTTCGTCGAAAAAACTGAGGTCTTCAGCGATTTATTGAAAATAATATGCAGCGGACGAGCTAGGGCATTAGCGCACTTTCTCAAGACGATGGGGGGATCCCGTCAGGTCCAGGACCCCTCAATACATTGATCCATTTCATAACATCTGAAATGTCATCAATATTCAAGTATAGTGATGACGAATAATTCACGTCATAACAATTCCCAACAAATTCGCAATTCTGTGATCGGTTCGACAGCGGCGATACCTCATAAATACTTTCAAAAAAGGTTGCGAATGATTGTGAAATTTTCGTTGTCGATGAGGCGCGAATGCCGCCTAGATACATTTCGCTTGGAATTTTGCCATAAATAAACGCTTTGAATTGACAGAAAGCTCTTACTCCACAAACTTTCAGTAATTTTCGAAATCCAACCTCGTAGAACGCCAGGAAAGAGCCCTCAGTTTCCGAAACATCATTAAATCTTTACATGATATTACATGATACTTATTTTTTTTCTTGATTAAAGCAACAGTTCTATCTGAACAGTAAAGTGGATATTTGTGTTTCCTCTTGAAGTTAGGAACATTTTTCATTAAAATTATCAACATCATCACTACCCAAAATTAACTGCCAATCAACCTCAGAAATCTGTCGAATGTATTTCAGAATAGTCAATACGATTATAATTTAAAATCTCACCCTGACAACCATTTCCCAAATATCGCTTCCTATTGACATCTAATAAAAATTCCAGACATGGGTGGTGAGAAGCTTCGTCAACAAAAGGCGTTTCAGCGCGCGAAACCTTCTTGATCTTACTTTTATTACACAATACAAGGTCAAGCACTCTGAAGAATTACGAATGCGGTTTAACTGCATTAGCTCTATAGAGGCCAGGGCTTCAATTATTGTAGAATATTTGATTTCAACATTTGATGGTACCAAAAAAGATCAAAATTTATCACTCACCCAATATACCGACGATCAATTGATATACTTTCATCATTGGCAACATCAAATAAATAATATAGATGGATTCCTTCAACATCTTAACAATCAAAAAGAATCTATTAAATTCAAATGTAAGGCGAGAAAGATAAAAAACTTCCATTTTCAGATGTACTTGTTCATAAGCAAAATGGAATCCCACGAACCAGTGTGTGAAAAAAACCATCAAATATAGGTCAATATCTACATTTTAATTCCAACCATCAACTAAATACTAAATTGGGAGTTGCAAAATGTTTATATGATAGTGGAACCAATATATACTCCACCAAAAAGTCAAAAATGAGGAAATAAATAACACCAAAAAACACTCAGTAATGGCTATTCCAAAAAGATATTTGAGTTACCCGAAGTTTGAAGGCCAGTTATTGGAAATGACTCGAAAAAGTTTTCTAACCACAGATAAGTGCTAATTTAACTAGTTTTTGTAGTCTGTCTATTTGACATTTATTAGTGAAAATTGAAAATTTTTCTGAACTTGCAGTTTTTCTAGAAGCTAATTTTCACATTGAAAACGTTAGAAGATGTCTATTGAAGCATTAGGAAGAAGAACAATAAGAGATGATTGTTATTGCGAAAATAATAATTCTGCACATCGTACTATGCTATAAACAAGTTGAAATTATGTTTACCACTGCAATCAATTCTGGATGTGTAGAACAGTTTAGCCCTTTACAATTCAACATCATATTATAGTAAGCATCTACAGACGTCAACAGAATATTTTTGGTATGATTTTCAATATCACCCAACTTTTGTCCTGTAGATCACTCTTCATCAAGCATAACATTTCAATAGTCCCTTGTATTTATATTAACAAATGTGTGCTGTTCATTAAACGAAATTTTGGAAATTTTATTGGACTGTCACACTATCACAATTATTGTAAGAGAAATTCTCAAATATTGTGTGCCTCAGCATAGGACATTTAAATTTGAACTTTCTCCATCTTATAAGAGCATACCATTGTTTAATTAATTTACCATATGAAATTGAAAGATCAAATATACCATAAAATGTATATTAATGAAAGAAAGAATTAAATAATCCGCATAGCGGAATATTTAGTCAATGATCATTTCGCATAATTTTTAAATACTATTTTGATAATAGTGGATTTAATATTAATTCAATTCTTTCGTATTCCTTGTAGATAAATGATTTTGATTTATGATTATCTTCTCTTCACTAGTAACTTAACTATTTGATTTGACCTGTCCTATAAATTCTTATTTTAATATCGAATGGTTGGATAAAGAATTATTATTATTATTATATCGCTATTTTCTCAGGTTGTCCTGGTTGATTCAATGGGATACGGGTTTTCCGCCAAACATCTCCATAAGTTAATCCTGACTCAAAAATTTTCGGACTATTCTAGTGGTGTTCAGAATTGCAATTATTATTATTATCGCTCAGATGCAAACTTGTTCTCGACTGATAAATGTTACTTACACCCCTTATAGTATTATAACAATTACTGGAAGGTTAAGTAGAGCATATTTCGAGTTCTTTCTCTCAAATGTCGATTTATGTAGATTACTCACCCCATGCTTCTGAACTGATACGTTCGTCAAATGGACATACATGTTATCCAATTCAGCTACACTGGAGTCGTATTTCACAGTGCAAAATCTGCAAAAACCCAGTCGAAATTGGTAAGCCTTCAGCGGTCTGAATGATGTCACAAGAACGTAAAGGCGCAGATCAAACTTTTTACCTCCTATCAAAAGAGGATTGTCGATGTACCTGGAAGGATATATAGCTGTTTTATCTCTGTTTTCATATAATAGTCTGCGGTTCTTTAGTGTTCGAAAACATGAACGCAATAACTCATCAGCTAATATCCACAATAGTCGCTTTCCAGTTACCAAATAATATACCCCGGGAGCGCCCCTGGTGAGGTCCAATCTGCTCTAGACCCTTGTAGACAAGCACCCCTGAGCTCACACGCACCTGACTGGAAAGCGACTATTATCCTGATAATCTTCCCTATATATGAAGCGCATAAATATTTTTAATAATGAGGTTTGCACGCTTTCTAATGCGATTGAGTTTCTTAATTGACTATTCCTTGAAATGTTGTGGAATGCGCATTTTGGAATGAGCATATTCTAGGACACAAATAATTTTATATTATAAAGTTGTCGAAGATGTTATTGTGAGTTCAACACTCAAAGGTCAATGCCATAAGCTACTAGTAAGGGTTGCATGTGTTTTTCGTTAGGTTTCCGTTGATTTATTTGATGCATACAGATGACAAGCCTAACGGCCGGTTTCTGAATCACTGATATAACCTTTTGTCAACTAACACAACGATCATCTTGACAGAGATGTCAAATCAATTTGAGTTACTGAAAGGATGTTCAGTGCATAATTAAGTAATCTATGATCATTTTCAGTTGAGATAAGGTAACTCTGTTGCCAGACTATCGAACCACAGATTCTGTGAAAAAAAACTTATTTTTTCTCTCAAAGTGGTCAAGATTTACAATGAATTTGAGACTCTTAGATCCACTTGAAAAGTATTTTCAACATCCTCAATAACTTCATAAATGATAATATTTACATTAGATGGGAAATAAAGATACAAAAGAAAGTATAAGTCGCAGCAAAAAATCGAAAATGGCTTTCAATAACATCAGAATTTAACAGTGTACAGCAACAACTCAGATTCAACTACACTCTGCCTACTACTTTAGTTTATAAGTTTACTATACTCGTAACGTCAAGAGGACATACTTTTACTAAAATTATGTGATATAGCTCATTACAGTATGAATTATGTCTTGATCATTGTACCAAAATATTTGATTAGTACATTAAAAACTTCAAGAGTTACCAAACAATTGAAGGTAGTAAAAAATGGTGTTCAATATTTTACTTATAATTAGTAAAATCTAAAAACTCTTCTGATTTCTGGATAAAAGTTCTTAGAACAGAAAGAAATTAACTAAAACAATGTTCTCATCCTGAATATGTACCGCCATTATTAATAATTTTAATTTAACTTTGATAATTGGAGTCCGCTTGCCATAGCGTATGTGGTTGAGCGTATGGCTTTCCAATTCAATAAATTACAATAAAGAATATTTAAGGGTTATATTGCAGATTTGGAAATTAAAAAAAATTATTACTAAATCTTAACACTTCAAAGAACTTATTCCCGTTGGAAGTTTTCTTAAGTTAATTTCCAATAAACTGGACTTTTGTTAACTAAAAACTTTTTCCGGGACTTTCTTAATCATTGTTAGTTAAAACAACACTTTAATAATTAGCGTAAAATTTTCACGCTTTTCTCGACGGTATTAGATTCCATTTCAACAATCATTCGCTCTCCTCTGATATAAGTAAGACCTTGTGAATCACTATTACTATTACTGTACGATATAAAAGTTTAACTTACTTCGAAATAACATAACTTTCTTTGGTGAGATGTTGCTGAAAAGGTGTCTTTGCCTCCCTCGACCATTTCTTCAGCTTGGAGAGCTTGTTTATGAGAAATATTCCTGAGCCTTGTGATCTTCCACAAGGTTTCATTATCCAAGTACTCTGAGGGGTCTTTCTGTATTCTTCGACAAACATGTTGTAATCTGCCGGTAATACGAAAGTTACAGGGATGAAGTCCAGATAGAGATATTTTGCGGAATCGCCCCTTTCAGCTAAAAGATTACCCTCTTTTTCCAATTCTCGACGATACCGTTTTATATTTTTTACAAGTAGATCCTTACGAGAAAGCTCATAATGGTTTGGGAAATGATTTATTATCCTGAAAAAATAGTAAATCAAGTATCATCGATTTATAGGGCCGTAATTCTTATGTATTAATATTTATAGTTGGGCATTTCTAAGAAGTTTGTGAAATCACCTGCATGTACAATGAATAGCTTGATTTTTTCATATCTACAAAAACTGTAACATTTATTCATTCAATTCCCCAAATAACATTATAAATTACAATACTTTTTTGTATCCAAATATAATATCCTATTCATCTCGTAACGTGATGAATTTTCAATCTTTATGAATTTGATCTATTGAATATACGAGGATTGTCCGAAATATCGGGATTGCATATCGAGGTGTTGTAAAGGAGCGTTCTGGATGTACCAGCAAGTAGTAGTTAACGGTCGCTTGTTGGAAGCCATACTAAACTACCAGCCGAAGGTATTGAGCTCTCTTATGGAGGAAAAGTGCATTAACCTAATGTTTCTCCCAAGAAAATTTTGGCCAAAAACTCAATCACTGGGACGCAACATCCGAAATGCAAAATATTGTTTCGGACACGGCTTTTGGGAGATCTGATAGACATCAAGGCAACCAACAGTAACTGAAGACTTTCAGTGACGCTATCAACAACACTTGGCATAAGTGTTTCTCTTTAACTCAGAGGGAGTTTTTTGAAGAAAAACATACTGAAATACCCGAATAATTGTAAAATAAAATTATAATTCCACTTTAATACGTATTTTCCGCACAAACCTCGTAGATTATTAAATCATTGATTTCAGTTTCTCGAATCGTAATTCAACGATTTGTCTCTATCGATAATTCATTTTAGCCATTCAAGAAGCAACTGCAGGTGTTAAACGACAAATCAATCGATAATAAGAACAAAGAGATCATCACAAAGTTGAATTAATATAAAAACGATATTTGCGCAAACTCCAGTTCCAGCGTAGGGCTAACAATACGAAGACATCAGTGAGACTATATTACATCAATGATTGCATATTAAGAACGAAAGACACTGTAACTGGTGAACAACTAAATACAGGGTTTTCGGCACATGGACCATCAAATTTTTTTGGGGCGTTGGTAGGGTCATTTGCTACTTTTTCAGTCTTGGAACCTAGGTCCTTAGTATTACGGTTACGGAGGTATGATTTTTTTCATTAGGTTTTTCTAAATTACCCAAAATGTACCCTTCGAAGCCCCATAACTTTTTTTGCGTGTGCTTTTACATGCATTCTTTTTATTGTATTAAGTCTACATGAGTGTGTGTTTAAAAAAAACGTATTTATTGTTACAGATAACACCACAAAATTAACACGTGGGCTTTTTATTAAAAAAAAAATTATGAAAGTATGAAAACATCTCCACTCCTATTGAAATTTAAAAAAAAGTTACAGCTATCACAAACTTTTATTTTGAAATCTTCTTTGGTTTATAACGTTGCTAACCATATGCTATTTACGTAAGTCAATAAAAAAAATAATACTGCAAATAAGGTTTTAGTCAGAAGAGTGAAGAAAGTCGCACCTAAATAAAAGTACGAATTTCGACACAACACAGCGAGCAAGAAAATTTTAGCTGCCCGTTTTAGACGCGTGTGAATTATTATTACTATTTCTGTCCTTAGGTTGGATTGGGTTAGTCGCCGCTGACTTGACCCTACCGTCATTCGAGATTTAACTGTCTCTGCTGTTGGAAGTGTCTGTGCCGCGTTGTTCAGTTTTTTAAATTTGTATTTTTTGTTTTTGTTACTTTTATCGACTTTTTGCCACTGTTGTTTTAATTTTGGTTGTTGATATGCCTAATTTCACCAACGCTGAGTTTGCTGATATGGTGATGGCATATGGCAAGGCCGATGGTGTTGCTCGTGCAGCAAAAAGGATTTATCAAGGCAAATTTCCTGATCGAAGATTACCCCACCACGAAACATTCTCGACGACTTATCGACGATTAAGAGAGACTGGAAACTTAAATTTTCAAGAGCCTCGGATCAATGTGAGGCAACAACATGTAGCAGTTGACGATCAAATACTTCAAGCCTTTGAAGAAGATCCAACTACAAGCATTCGTGTCGTTGCTCAAAGACTCAACGATTTGGAAAGTTTGGTCAGTACTTCGGGATAAAAATCAACACGCTTTTCATTACACCCCGGTACAAGGTAAATGAACTTTTTTATTGATAAATTTGTCCTTTTGACTGCGAAAAGATTGTCACAGACTAATGAATTTTATTAATTGTTACAGGTCTTCGTGAAGGCGATCCTGCCAGACGGTTGGAATTCTGTAGATTTTTGCTGCACACAGATGTCGATGACAACTTGTTTCTAAAACGAATTTTGTGGACAGACGAATCCTGTTTTAACCGAGAAGGAATAACAAATCTGCACAATTTACATCACTGGGCACCTAAAGATGAGAATCCCCACGTGAAAAGGCAAATGAGTTTTCAACAAAAATTTAGTGTTAACGTTTGGGCTGGTGTGATAAGAAGACATCTCATCGGGCCACACTATTTACCGGCTCGACTAAGTGGGCCTGCTTATTTGCACTTTTTGCAGAATGCTCTGCCGGAGCTACTAGCCGATGTTCAGGCCTTCGATGAAGACGTGCCGATTGTGTTCCAGCATGACGGTTGCCCGGCACATTTCCTGAGAGAAGTTCGAGATCACCTCGACAACTATTTTCCAAATTCATGGATATGCAGAGCCGGCCCCATCCCTTGTCCCGCAAGATCTCCAGACCTAACACCTTTAGATTACCATGTCTGGGGTAGATCCAAAGAATTGGTTTATTTCACAGAGGTACCTACAAGAGAGGTGTTGATTGAACGCATAAACGCGGCATTTGTGGTAATGAAAGAAGAAATGTTGCTAGCCACTACAACGGTCGAAATCAGAAAAAGGTGTCGGGCGTGCATTCGGAGTAGAGGAGAACAATTCGAACAGAATTTACGTTAAAGAATCGTGTTATTTTACTTTGTAAATAAATAATCATACAAAAACTGTATTTTACTAAAATCTGTCCTTAATTACCTATTTTATCTAAAACACTATTTGTAGTATTTTTTTATTTATTGACTAACATAAATAGCATATATTTAGAACCGAGATAAACCAAAGAACATTTTAAAATAAAATTAAGTTTTATTTCTTTTAGAAGTAGAGATGTTTTCATACTTTCATTTTTTTTTTTTAATAAAAGGCCCTCGTGTTAATTTTGTGGTGTTATCTGTAACAATAAATACGTTTTTTTTCAAACACACACTCATGTAGACTTAATACAATAAAAAAAATGCATGTAAAAGCACACACAAAAAAAGTTATGGGGCTTCGAAGGGTACATTTTGGGTAATTTAGAAAAACCTAATAAAAAAATCATACCTCCGTAACCGTAATACTAAGGACCCAGGTTCCAAGACTGAAAAGGTAGCAAATGACCCTACCAACGCCCCAAAAAAATTTGACGGTCCATGTGCCGAACACACTGTATAATTTCACTATATGCACTGCACGTTAGCAACCAGTCGTCAAGTGCATTTTACGAGAACTTACAGTCCCAAATTGATAAATTGCCAAGAGAAGATAACTCAATCTTACTGGTCGATTTAAATGCCAGAATTTGAAATCAGGTCATGGATGGTGTGAAACAAGTATTCAACGAAGAAAACGTAAACCAGCAAATAGAGATTCTGACAGAGTGCTGTGCTTTAAACGAGCTCAAAATCATTAACACCTTCTTCAAACACATAAGCGTTGCTACCTTCTTAACACTATGTGTAGAAGTATTATTTTGGCAATAACCATAATCTGTTATTGTTGGAACGTTTCAAGACAAAAATTAGCCTTTAGAAAAGCTGTCAAGATCAGTATTTTTTTCAATATTCACTAATAAGTGTCAAATAGACAGAATACGAAAACTAGATAAATCAGCACTTATCTGTGATTTGAAGACAAAGTTATTTCGAACAACTGGCCTCCGAACTTCCGGCAACTCAATTGATGGTGTAGTTATAGGATTCAAAGCGATATTAATGAATGCTGCCTCTTTGATATCTCGTCTTTTTGGCTTATCTTCTTTGGATATGATAGATGTTTCGTTCCATTTTATCAGATGATTTTCATCCAAACTTGGCACTAAGGATCTTCCGCATCTTCCGCATTCGCATGGTATCTCATTTTTCGTTCTTTGCTTTACTTTATCAGGTTTAAATTTTGTTAGATTAGCCATGATGGTATCTTGTGTCTTGAAGGCAGTTGTTATGTCCTACCTATTTCCAATTCTTCTCTTTTTTTCTGATTAACCTTTCTCATAAGGAATCAGTTTTTTTTTATTTATTGCATATCTTCATGTGTTATATTGGGAAGAATTGCAGTTCTGTCAATTTGACACTTATTAGTGAAAATTGTCAATTTTTCTGATCTTGTAAGCTTTTTCAGAAGCTATCCATAGAAGATGTCTGCAAAGAAGAACAATAAGAGATGATGGTTTTTGCCGAAATAGTAATTGTACACGAGTGCCATCATCAAAAATTTCTCGTCAACTTTTTTATATTTACTTAAAATAATAATTTATGTACACAAAAAATTTATATTCACAATTTATTACTCAATGTTTGTTTGCAACTCACTTTGAAAAACTCTGGCTCTTCTCCCAGGTTCCACATTTTATATGATGATGATCTCAGCTCCTTCCAGAGAATTTTGGATAATTCTAGAATTCTTCATGTAGCACCTTTTCATCCTGCCATTTTATGTTGTGGTCTCTAATACGGCCCAATTCTAATGATACGGACAACGACATCATGATTATGATTGGTCTAATTTTTTAACGCAACACAGGTCGCCGCATAGTGAAGGCCGTACTCAGTATCTGTTACCTTGCTCCTTCTAAAAGTTCGATAGCGGAACATCTTGCCATCATGGCTGAATCTACAAGCCCTATCCTTGTTGGTTGAAATAGAAGGATACCGTTCTCTTCGCTGGACCGTCCTTCGGGTTGTAATTACAAACCAGTATTCGCAAATCAGTATTCTAGATAACTGTTTTCAGCATGTTGAGATGATCCTTCTAAAAGTTCGGTCAGCGGAACATCTTTGCCATCATGGCTGAATTTCTTTGGCTACAAGCCCTTTATCCTTATCAGTTTGGCCTTAGACATTTGGTCTTTTTGATTTCTTATTATGTTGTTGTGTGAATCGGCAAGGGACGGATAGAGTACATGGTGATGTAGTTTGAAAAGGGTTTTACCAAAAATTAAATAGTTTTCTTGACAGAATTACACAAGGTGATCTCCTATGTCATTCCTTTCCTCAACTTCGAACTCAAATTCCAACTGGTTGTAAAATTCATCTATAACTGTCTCATCTTTGTTTACAGACGTTGCGTAAATTTGTGATATATTAAGAGCTATTGGGGATGCGAGAAGATGCAGTAGCATCATTCTGTCTCTAAAAGAGATGAAGGATTTGACCGACTCCCTTTCTATGGTGTGACGTATTTTACCTTGAATATTTTATTTTTAAGGAATGTAACACTTTGAACGGGGCACGTGTGGTCCCTTTATATACTTGAGAATGGGATCTTTCAAGAAGGCTCTTGGAAATCCATTAGAATGTTCTCGAATGTTTATACCCCATTTTTGCACCAGAAGGATGAGAATATAAAAATTAAAACAAATGTATTTTAACAAGAAACGCAAACCTCCGTTCTGTAAACATCAAGCTCAGTTATAGACTGACGAAACAATAAAGTCACTTTACTTTTGTTGTTAAATAGTGTTTTTACTTTGAGCTAACCCAGCAGTATCAAGTGAATTTTCGATACACCGTTTTGGTATCGACGTATATCTTTGAACCTCTAAGATATACATCCCAACTGAGTCAATCGAAGATTGATTCACCAAGAATAGCCCCAGTAAACTAACTGTGGTAGGTACGCAATACAGGTGTTTCTCGAATTTTCCATGCGGTCTCTGTGAACCTCATGAACTGTGAAATTTTTATTGGTCTAATGTCATGCATATCGTAATTGATGGCTTTCCAGCTTCTATTGGTGCACGCCATTAACCTCTAATCGCTTCCTTAATCCTTTTGTCGGTATCAAGCGAAATCAGGTCCGTACCGTACCGTACCCCGTCTTGTTGGAAGTATACGTCTCCAATTTGTTGTATTGACAAATCATAAATTATTGGTTCAATAAATTTCCAAATATTGCGCTATCGTAAGGTTACCCTCATAGATATAGGAAGCAATAATCCTTCCTCTAAAAATACCGACTCAAATATTGAAAATATATCGAACTCGATTTTGTGTCTCCTCTATAAAATGTGAATTTTCCAAAGTCCCATTGTAGGAATTGTATCTATTAGAAATACCAGAGCTGCTAACGCATGCTTCATTAGTCCATATGATATTTTTTCCAAAGATTGGGTTTTGAGCACATTTTCCTAAATAGCTTGGCAAAATTAGAGCTGGAATCGTAGGTCATTTGGTAGTAACTTGTGAACTTTTTTTACTATACATATAGGTACGGTTTGATTTTTTTTTTCAGAATTAGTATTGCTGAAATCATTGGAATACCTATATTCAACAATCAGCAAAATTGGACCAGGAATTGTAGGTCATTTGTGAACTTTTCTCTCTCTATACGATTTGAATTTATTAATTTTTTTCAATATGCATTGCTATCGTCTTTGAAATTCCTGTTTTCAACTGCATTTTGCGAAATTAAATATTGGGTTGGTTTTTTCCGCCAAACCGTTATTCCTTCTAATTATATCTATATTTTCAGCTCAATAAAATTTTGTCCTTGTTTCTGAAAAAGAAACGTAATTACCTAGGTTTTGCAGGAATCTAGTGAACATATCCCGAAACGGTTGCCTCCTTTCAGGATAACGATCAAAGTAAAGATTGCACACCGCCTGAGCATCTTCATATAATTCCTAGTGGCACTTGAGTGGATCGGATTTTTCTTAATTTTTATGTATTTTGAATCAACAGGCAAATAAATATTCTAGAATGTTCAAAACTCTATTCAAGAATAACGTTACCTGTGAAGCAAACTGCATTCTATAAGTTGTTTGACAGTACGTATAGTTTGTAATTTGCTAAGATAATTTGTTGCATATTCAGGCATATTCAGATTTTGAAAATACATCTATATATATATATCATTTCGTATGTAGTAGGCACAGATTCCATGAGCTCTTTAGAGCACATTCGAAATCCCTTTAATTTTGACTGTCTCATTTCTCAGATTCAGGTATCCCTTACATTGTTTAAAGAAAAATAAAAATCCGTCATATTTGTTTGGACTCCCTCTAATTCCGGAATTGTCGGAAATTAAATAGTTCACCAAGTGGCAAGGAGATTATATATTTTAATCAGGTACTCGCAGCCCATCATTTATTAGTAAACCGTAAAAAAATATCAAAAGATTCGAAATTACCTGAATATGAATGATACAATCGAGACTATTTCGATATAAGAATCTCAGCATGAGAAAAAAGTGATCAAATTATTGGAAAAAACTCATCTGTTAGGAAAAATATTTAATAGGTTGTAACTTTGAATTCCTACTTTTTCACAAATGTGTCAATATACTTTTAAGATTTTTTCAGTAACAGTTTTTATATCTGGTCCTATTTATATACTTATTGTTCTGGTTATATTTGTTCACGTTTGTTTTAGTCGTATTTTCATACATTTTATTCATATCATATTTGTACAGATATCATATTCATACAAATTTCATTCTAGTCATATTTGTTCATGTTTTATTCTAGTCGTGTCTATACACATTTTATTCTATTCATATTTGTTTACATTTTATTCAAGTTATGTTTTCTAGTCACATTTGTTGTGCCCCTCTCACCTCATGTTCATACATTTGACTTCGTGTTCGTTTGTGAACTTATTTTTCTGTTCAGGCTCCTTTGCTTGAGGACTGTATAAGATACCTGGAGTTGGAATAAATAACTTACTTAAAGCTGATATTAGTCGATGCCTCCAAATGCTCAAATTTAAAAAAAAACATCGAAGATAATACAAAAACAACCATAAAATGAATATTTTCAAAGAAAAGTAACAACTTTTATATATATTCGAAAGGAGAATTTCATTTCAAACACGAATATGTAAACAAATTTAGGGTGGTCCATAAGAAAAAATACAAGTTTATCTAATAGCTTCAAAACCATATTTTTTCAATTTATAACTAGGAACACAATCGGATTCCTTTCAAAAAAGTGCCTGAAGAATGTTTTCACAGAAACAAGAAATATTTAAGAATAAACAATATAGATGCTTAGGTCAGAAATGCACACAATTGAAAAACTCCTGGTATCTTTTGAGCAAGTCAATATATCAATTTGCTGTTGTTAGCATTCATTTTCCATCGAAAAACGACTTCGTTGCATATACGACAGTTTTTTCTAACTCTTTTAGAAGTTGATGTTTTTTATCAATAGTGTCCAATTTGGACCACTCTGTACTTGGATTTGTAATGAGTATAGTATAGAGGCTTTTTCCATCGCAGTAATAAAACCTTCAAAATAACTAGGTTTTATTCGAATATTTAACAGTTATTAGTGTCCATCTCTATTACCAGACCTCTCTATCGCTGGGTCGCTAAATTAGTTTCGACTAATGAATATAGTACAAAACCTATAAATATCACTACTCACATAATTTTTTATTCACTTACTGATTATCATTCATGCGATATCCGCTATCAACACTGAATAGACTTCGGCATGTCTGAGTGCCGGCCCAATAAATATTCCATTCATCGTCTGGACCAACTTGAATCCAACCTCTTCTCTCGCAATTTGCGACCACGACACTTTTATCTAAATCCGTACAAAATGTAACACGCATTCTGAAATTTAATAATTCCCCATTTTGTCACGTTGATATTCATTTAGACGTCATATACTCATCTTATTACTGACCAAACTGTGACGGTAGTCTATGGTGACGGTTTCCTTGGAAATTCTTATCTAGTTTGAATGCAAAAGGTCAGGTTGTAACGCTAGATTCTAACAGTAGGGTGGTGAATATGAAAAAGATTATTTTCTACAATTTTTATTTCACGAAATGCTTTGGAAAAGGTGACTATGACAATAATTCTTGAATAAATCTGCAATAAGTATGAAAGGATAAGTCATATAATAATAATAATAATAATAATAATAATAATACATTTATTCTCAACAGGTTACACCCAATAACAAAGAAAAATGATCAAACAAACAAATGCGATTGAAAAACTTAAACCAGACTACATATGAGATCCTTATAATAGCTTATAAAAATATATCCAATAGTACCTTAAAATTACTACATGAAATTTTACAAAAAAAAATGTTATTCCCTCAATACTCGAAAAAAAAATCAACAGCATACCAATCACATCCTTATCCCATATTACCATCAAAAACAACACCCAAATCCCTATACTCGTCACATCTCTCCAGAATCTGATCACCCACAGCATAGTGATAGTGAACTGGGGTTAATTTACGAGTGAATGATACAACTCGACATTTATTGATATTCAGGCTCAAACCGTTCCTGAAACACCAAAGACCGATCATATCCAAAGCAGCCTGCAACCTCACGCAGTCATCAAGATCCCCAATAGCAGAAAATATTTTCAGATCATCAGCAAAGAGGAGATGGAGACACTGAAGAAGCAGAGACAGGTCATTAATATATAATAAAAACAGCAATTGCCCTAAATTGGAGCCTTGTGGCACTCCAGATGTGGCGAGATAAGGTAAGGACTCACAACCCCCATACTGAACATATTGATAACGATCGGAAGTGTCATCTGTTCAAGAAGGAAGTGAAGTACTTGGGACATGTAGTATCTGAAACTGGAGTGAGTGCTGATCCAGATAAGATCCGAGTCGTACGCGAATGGCCAACACCGCAAGACAAACACCAAGTCAGGAGCTTTCTTGGGCTGTGCACTTTCTATAGGAAATTCGTGCTAGGATTTGCCAATATTGCGAATCCTTTAACAAAACTGATTAAAGAGGGAAAGGACTTCGTATGGGATGTAGAGGGTGAAGAAGCCTTTACTCGATTGAAAGGTGCTCTTACGTCGGCCCCCATCCTGAGTTACCCCCAGATGAAAGGAAGGTTCATATTGAACACGGATGCGAGTAACATGGCAATAGGTGGTATATTGTCCCAAATTCAAGATGGCAAAGAAAAAGTTATAGGGAACTTCAGCAAAGTTTTGTCGAAAACGGAACGTAACTACTGCGTAACAAGAAGAGAGCTGCTTGCTGCTGTCAAGTCCATGGAGCACTTCTATAAATATCTCTACGGAAGAGAATTTCTTCTGAGAACAGACCATGCAGCGTTGAAATGGCTTCTTCAATTCAAGAATCCGGAAGGTCAAGTGGCGCAATGAATCGAAAGACTTCAAGAGTACAATTTCACTGTGGAGCATCTTGCAGGAAAGTCCCATGGAAACGCTGACGCTATGTCTAGAAGACCGTGCCCTATAGATTGCAAGCACTGTAGAAAACTGGAGGACAAGGAATGTTGCCGAAGAACCACTATAACTGATGAGAATTGACTACCAGATCACCTGAGACAAGACCAAGAAAACGACCCAGAGCTGAAACTGTTTTTAAGATGGAAAGCGGATGGTCGTAGGCCTGGATGGGAAGAACTGTGTCAGATGAATCCAAGGGTCAAATCATATTGGGCACAATGGGACTCCCTCCTAATAGAGGATGGGTTGCTAAAGAGGACCCTTGAAAATGAAGAAGGTACAGGATCCAGAAACCAAGTTGTAGTCCCTAGGAGTAGAACACATGATGTATTGCAAAAGTTACATGATGGGACCTCCGGCCGCCATTTCGACATCAAGAAGACCCTGGAAAAGGTTCGAGAGCGTTTCTACTGGGTTAATTGCAAGGAGGACGTCAAGGACTGGTGCAGAAAATGTGGACTGTGTGCTTCGGTGAATGGCCCAAGAGGAAGTCGTAGAGCCCCAATGAAGCAGTATAACGTTGGTAGCCCAATGGAACGCGTAGCAATAGATATAGCAGGTCCGTTTCCAGAAACTGACGATGGAAACAAGTACATCCTTGTTGCTATGGACTACTTCTCCAAATGGGTGGAGGCTTACGCCATTCCGAATTAAGAAGCCGCAACAGTTGCTGATGTCTTGGTCAAGGAGATGTTCTGCAGATTCGGCATGCCTCTGGAGCTTCATTCAGATTAGGGACGAAATTTCGAGTCCAGCTTGTTCCAGACCCTATGCGAGTTGCGAGGGATCAAAAAGACCAGAACAACCGCTCTCCACCCACAGTCAGACGGCATGGTCGAGAGAATGAATAGGACTGTGGGAAAATATTTGGCCAAGGTTGTCTCCGACCACCAGAGAGATTGGGATAGGTACCTGCATCTATTCACCATGGCCTATAGATCATCCGTGCAGGAATCGACAGGGGAAACCCCAGCATGCATCATGTTCGGTCGAGAGATGAGACTCCCTTGTGACCTGGAGTTTGGGTGTACGCCTGGAACGGATATTGCGGGTGAAGATTACGTGAGCAATCTGAAGGGGAGATTGCACTACATCCATGAGAAGGTCCGGAAAAACCTGCAAATTGCAAGTGATCGCATGAAGACTCGTTACGACATCAAGGCGGCAGAAGGTGGATACGAGGTGGGAGATTTGGTATGGTTGTTCAGCCCCCAGAGGAGAAGAGGGCTATCCCCAAAGTTACAGAAGGATTGGGAAGGACCATATAAGGTTGTGAAGAGGATCAACGACGTAGTCTACCGCATCCAAAAATTGCCAAGAGGAAAGAAACATGTAGTTCATGTGAACCGCCTGGCAAGGTATGAGTCCGATCATAACGCTCAGGACGAGATGGGAGTGGGAAGGACTACAAACTGACCCCAGATCAAGAGGAATTGTGCTTTGATCAGTTCATGGCAAATTATGGAGAAAACGGAAAAGCGAGGTTCGGAATCACAACCGAGGAGCAACAAGATCTTTTTGCGGTACCGGTAGACTACTCATTGGCGCACTGTGTAGCTGAAGATCTCAACATGTCCAAAGGGATAGCTCTCCTCTTCAGGAAGAAATTTGGTCGTGTAACAGACCTCATGGGACAACAACCTTCCCTTAGCCGAATCCTGAAGTTGACCGATGGACCTCGTTACCTCTTCTATATGGTAACCAAGGAAAAATCTTATGGAAAGCCAACCTACCAAGCCATGTGGAGTACCTTGATGAACCTTAGAGACGAGCTGGCTAGAGTGGGTGTGAACAAGCTTGCAATTCCCAAACTGGATTGTGGACTGGATCGTCTGAACTGGAGAGTAGTTCGTAACATGTTGGAGGTAGTTTTCCAGAATACCGATGTCGGAATACGGGTTTGTAGTTTCAACCCAAAAGTCGGTCCCGTAAAGAAAACGGTATCCTGCTATTTCGATCAACAAGGGTACTGCAGAAATGGGAGCGCTTGCAGATTCAATCATGGAGGAAAAGTTCGGGGACCGAACATTTTTTCAGGAGGGAGCAATGTAACAAAACCGAATATGAACATTTTGGGGACTGCTGCGATTAATGGTGGTATATTTATGTGACATAAAAGAGACCGCTACGATCATTCTGGAAAGTGAAGCATCTTTCTGGTAACTTCTATAAAACCAGCGCCGGATATAAATGACTGAAGCCTATTCATGGATTCATTCATGGATAGAACTTGCTGACGAATAAACAGGTGTTCCTAGTGAAATTCTGTAGATAAATTGTGTATATAAATTATTGATTATTGTTAGTTAAGTGTGAATATAAATTAGTTTAAAGAAGACTTGTATTGTTTTTCTATTTCGCTAAGGAAAAACGTAACAATACTGAAAATACAAATCACCTATTTCAAGTTTGAGGGAGTACTGCTGCTTAACAACTTTATGCAGGGCATACACGCTACGGTCGACCGGAGAGGAAAACTATACAGGTATACCTGCGCAGGTCTGCCTCGTGTGTGGGGACGTTACGGTAAACCGGACGGGTCGTGTCATAGACTACCCATAGATAGGCAACTCTGGCATGAATTTTGGTCCCGATTTCGAGAGCTCAACTTACAGCGCCATCTTTAATTATTCCCTACTTTATTACAGATTCCATTCGCATAACGTTCCGTCTTGTGGCGCCCTCTAGGGCATTTTATACGAGTTATCATACGATTCCACGCAAGCGTAGGTTGAATCCCATATTTTTATTGGATTTTAAAACAAATACATTTGAAATGACCATTATTTTAATCTGCTGTAGATTGTCACAATTTCAATAAAAAAATATCATTTGATCAGAAAATTGTGACAATTTGCAGCAGATTAAAAGAATTATAGTCATTTCATATATATCTGACCTTCAAATCGAAGAACACTAATTTTTAGAGGATGAAAGGAAATAAACAAAAAATAAACTTTGGAAATATATATGATGCAGTATATAATCAATTTACAAAAATTTCAATATCGAGGGAAAGAATAAACGAACCAACAATAATTATACAACAATTACTCATGAAATTATGAAATATACATTAAAAGAATGAATTGGAATATTAGTGACAAATACATCAATTAAAGCATGAAATGCATTAGATTTATACTTGTATGACAGAAACAATATGTTAAAGTCAATTTTATTTTTCTCTTAGATACATTTTCGGATGCCATCTTCATTATTGGATCATAAGATCTTATTGTTTTTTTCCCGATGAAATTTTATTAATAGTTCTGTCATAAAAGTACACAATGAATGTCATGGCAAAATGAATAAACTTATTACTAATTTTCTTATGTTCTGTACAGAACAGAGCTCTTATATCTTCTATCTCTATATTGTTCATAATTTTTTTTCTGATCTTTATTTGATATACCTGCTCTGGTATATGTAGCAGAACATTTTTAGAAAAATCATGGAAGATATTATTATATATTCTTGATGGCCTTATCATTTCACAATTTTACGATTTTTATGAAACCCACTATTAGTGGAATACCCAAAACTATAATCAATGTCCATGAGCAGTTCTCTTATATATAAATACCTTGCTGCCACAAAGTTTCTTCAGGAGTTCTGGAGGGTAGAAAAAATATATCATTATGAGGGCTGCTTACATAATCTGAAAGATTATTGAAATTACAAAAATGATAATCATAGGGAGTAGAATGAATTAGTTGGCAAATTAAGTGTTGGTAGAGCAAATCTTTTCAGCTTTTCATGTGGGTCTATACAATCCATATGAAAATGCTTTATGCAAATAACGCTTTTAGATGAATGAAAACATGGATTTCCGATTCTTTCCAACCAAACATTTCTAACAGCCTCAACTTGTGTAATGAAAAACCTAGACTGATGTGAAAACAGCCGAGTAAGATAACCGAGTTTTGTATAGAATTTTTCGTACGCCACTGGAATATTGGCCGGATAGCGATGCAAAAAATTTTGATTCGCCGAGATAATTTGGGATTTTTCTATTTTCACGTTGGAATCTGGATACGGTACGTTCTCTACTACGATGGCCCATGATAAATCCATCACCAGCACTCATTCCACAGCAACCCCGGGTCGAATATGCCGAATGACGAACGAGTTTTCAATAAAAATATTCTTATCTGGCAAACTAGACATAGGATTGATGTAAATTTTGGCAATAGCGTCCAGGAAAATAAACAGATATTAACTTCATATGCCACTTTTACTTGCACCCCCAGAGAGTCAATAGAGTAGTCGGCCTGATTTTTAAAAATTCATAAAAATCAACCATAAATGAAAAGCCATCAAACTCCTGCAGAATTATAAACCTGTCGATAAAAAAATAATTAAGTAGTTATCTCTGACTTTGCAACCTTGAAGGCTAAAATAACGGATTAATGATTATTCAAGCAGATACGAATATCTCGAGAACTAGACATAGAATCGACACGATATTTGGTATTTATTCTTCTCTCTCATTACAGAAAATATCTCTATGACTCACTTCCACTTGCACCCCTTGAGAAGGCTAGCCGAGTTCAGCCGAGTTTTCCGTGAGTAATTCATACCTGGGAAACTAGACATAGGATTGGGGTCAAATTCCACAATACCATCCAGAAGCATCAACTCATAATTTCTGCATACGCAACATTCACTTGCACCCCCCAGGGGGGGCTAGCCGAGTTCCAGCCGAGTTTTCCGTGATTAATTCATACCTGGGAAACTAGACATAGGATTGAGGTCAAATTCCACAATACCATCCAGAAGCATCAACTCATAATTTCTGCATATGCAACATTCACTTGCACCCCCCCGGGGGGGCCAGTAGGCACTCGGCTTAATTTTTAAAAATTCATAAGAAATCAACCATACATCAGAATGCCACGAAGTCCTGCAGAATCCTCTACATGTCGACAGAAAAATAATTCAGTAATTATCTCTGACTTGCAACCCCTTGGGGGGCTAAAATAATGGCCTAATGATTATTCAAGCAGATACGAATATCTCGAGAACTAGACATAGAATCGACATGAAATTTGGTATTTATTCTTCTCTGTTAATACAGAAAATATCTCTTAAGAGAAAAGAATAAATACCAAATTTCGTGTCAATTCTATGTCTAGTTCTCGAGATATTCGAATCTGCTTGAATAATCATTAAGCCATTATTTTAGCCCCCCAAGGGGTTTCAAGTCAGAGCTAACTACTGATTAATTTTTTTGTCGTAATGTAGAAGATTCTGCAGGAGCTTGATATCATTCTCATGTATGGTTGATTTTTTATGAATTTTTAAAAATTAGGCCGAGTACCTACTGACTCCCCTGGGGGGTGCAAATGAATATGGCATATACAGAATTTGTGAGTTGATGCTTCTTAATGTTACTGTGAAATTTGACCTCAATCCTATGTCTAGTTTCCTAGGTATGATTTACTCACAGAAAACTCGGCTGGAACTCGCCTAGACCCCTGGGGTGCAAGTGGAAGTTAGTCATAAAGTTATTCTCTGTATCAAGAGAGAAGAATAAATACCAAATTTCGTGTCGATTCTATGTCTAGTTCTCGAAATATTCGTATCTGCTTGAATAATCATTAAGCCGTTATTTTAGCCCTCCAAGGGGCTACAAGTCAGAGATAACTACTGAATTATTTTTTTGTCGTAATGTAGATGATTCTGCAGGAGTTTGATGGCATTCTCATGTATGGATGATTTTTTATGAATTTTTAAAAATCAAGCCGAAAACCTACTGACCCCCCTGGGGGGTGCAAGTGAATGAGGCATATGCTGAAACTGTGGGTTGGTGCTTCTAAATGTTATTGTGAAATTTGACCTCAATCCTATGTCTAGTTTCCCAGGTATGAATTACTCACAGAAAACTCGGCTGGAACTCGGCTAGCCCCCCCAGGGGGTGCAAGTAGAAGTGAGTCATGAAGTTATTCTCTGTATTAAGAGAGAAGAATAAATACCAAATTTCGTGTCGATTCTATGTCTATTTCTCGAGATATTCGAATCTGCTTGAATAATCATTAAGCCGTTATTTTAGCCCCCCAAGGGGTTGCAAGTCAGGGATAACTACTGAATTATTTTTTTGTCTACATGTAAATGATTCTGCAGGAGCTTCGTGGCATTCTGAAGTATGGTTGATTTTTTATGAATTTTTAAAAATTAAGCCGCGTACCTACTGACCCCCCTGGGGGGTGCAAGTGAATGTTGCTTATGCAGAACATATGAGTTGATGCTTGTTAATTTTATTGTGATATTTGACCTCAATCCTAGGTCTAGTTTCCCAGGTATGAATTACTCACTGAAAACTCGGCTGGAACTCGGCTAGCCCCCCCCAGGAGGTGCAAGTGCAAGTCAGTCATAGGGTTATTCTCTGTATTAACAGAAAAGAACGAATACCAAATTTCGTGTCGATTCTATGTCTAGTTCTCGAGATATTCGTATCTGCTTGAATAATCACTAAGCCGTTATTTTAGCCCCCCAAGGGGTTGCAAGTCAGAGATAACTACTGAATTATTTTTTTGTCGAAATGTAGATGATTCTGCAGGAGTTTGATGGCATTCAAATGTATGGTTGATTTTTTATGAATTTTTAAAAATTAGGCCGAGTACCTACTGACCCCCCTGCGGGGTGCAAGTGAATGTGACATATGCAGAAATTGTGATTTGATGCTTCTAAATGTTATTGTGAAATTTGACCTCATTCCTATGTCTAGTTTCCCAGGTATGAATCACTCACAGAAAACTCGGCTGGAACTCGGCTAGCCCCCCAGGGGGTGCAAGTGGAAGTGAGTCATAGAGTTATTCTCTGTATTAAAAGAGAAGAATTAATACCAAATTTCGTGTCGATTCTATGTCTATTTCTCGAGATATTCGAATCTGCTTGAATAATCATTAAGACGGCTGGAACTCGGTTAGCCCCCCCCAAGGGGTGCAAGTGGAAGTGAGGCATAGAGATATTTTCTGTATTGAGCGAGAAGAATAAATACCAAATTTCGTGTCGATTCTATCTCTAGTTCTCGAGATATTCGAATCTGCTTGAATAATCATTAAGCCGTTATTTTAGCCCCCCAAAGGGTTGCAAGTCAGAGATAACTACTGAATTATTTTTTTGTCGACATATAGATGATTCTGCAGGAGCTTCGTGGCATTCTGATGTATGGTTGATTTTTTATGAATTTTTAAAAATTAAGCCGAGTACCTACTGACCCCCCTGGGGGGTGCAAGTGAATGTTGCATATGCAGAAATTATGAGTTGATGCTTCGGGATGTTATTGTGGAATTTGACCTCAATCCTATGTCTAGTTTCCCAGGTATGAATTACTCACGGAAAACTCGGCTCGAACTCGGCTAGCCCCCCCCAAGGGGTGCAAGTGGAAGTGAGTCATAGAGGTATTTTTTGTATTGAGAGAGAAGAATAAATACCAAATTTCGTGTCGATTCTATCTCTAGTTCTCGAGATATTCGAATCTGCTTGAAAAATCATTAAGCCGTTATTTTAGCCCCCCAAGGGGTTGCAAGTCAGAGATAACTACTGAATTATTTTTTTGTCGACATGTAGATGATTCTGCAGGAGCTTCGTGGCATTCTGATGTATGGTTGATTTTTTATGAATTTTTAAAAATTAAGCCGAGTACCTACTGACCCCCCTGGGGGGTGCAAGTGAATGTTGCATATGCAGAAATTATGAGTTGATGCTTCTGGATGGTATTGTGGAATTTGACCTCAATCCTATGTCTAGTTTCCCAGGTATGAATTACTCACGGAAAACTCGGCTGGAACTCGGCTAGCCCCCCCCTAAGGGGTGCAAGTGGAAGTGAGTCATAGAGGTATTTTCTGTAATGAGAGAGAAGAATAAATACCAAATTTCGTGTCGATTCTATGTCTAGTTCTCGAGATATTCGTATCTGCTTGAATAATCATTAAGCCGTTATTTTAGCCCCCCAAGGGGTTGCAAGTCAGAGATAACTACTTAATTATTTTTTTTGTCGACAGGTTGATAATTCTGCAGGAGTTTGATGGCTTTCTCATTTATGGTTGATTTTTTATGAATTTTTAAAAATCAGGCCGACTACCTATTGACCCCTCTGGGGGGTGCAAGTAAAAGTGGCATATGAAGTTAATATCTGTTAATTTTCCTGGACGCTATTGCCAAAATTTACATCAATCCTATGTCTAGTTTGCCAAATAAGAATATTTTTATTGAAAACTCGTTCGTCATTCGTATTTTCGACCCGGGGGTGCTGTGGAATGAGTGCTGGTGATGGATTTATCATGGGCCATCGTAGTAGAGAACGTACCGTATCCAGATTCCAACGTGAAAATAGAAAATCCCAAATTATCTCGGTGAATCAAAATTTTTTGCATCGCTATCCGGCCAATATTCCAGTGGCGTACGAAAAATTCTGTACAAAACTCGGCTATCTTACTCGGCTGTTTTCACATCAGTAAAACCTAGAAGGAAAATAGTACCTTCCCAAATTTTTAATAATCAGAAATTACTACACGAATATGAAATTGCTACAGAAAATATTAAGTCACAGTACTTTTTTAGTGAGTTATAAGTTTTCCAAAACCACTACTTAAATGAATGCAATAATACATATTCCTTTTAACATTACTATCACTGTAGCAATTGGAACACAGCAAGAATAAACCATTTCAATTAAATTAAATTAAATAAGTTGAAAATAAATACCTCTCTAGCTGAATAGCACTACTTTTTGAATAAAAAATAAGTAGTCTATGTATGGAATAAACCTAAAACACGACATTGGAGAAAAGAAATGGCGTTGGCATAGATATCATGAAAGTTCATGCTCGTCATAGAATAGTTTCTTACTCGTCATAAAGTCCATCAAGACCGAGATCCGATAAAATCCGTTTTTACCGATCACTAGGTAATGAGAATTCCTAATTTACCAATTCGAGCTTTGGGAATAACTAGAGATGTCTCTGCCGTTCGTTGAAGAAAAACGTGACCACCTTTGTAGTAGGCCAGTTCCCACCCCCTGGGTCGTGTGTCAGTTAGCAGCGACCGTACCGTCAACCAGACCGAGTCGAATCTCGAATTTGCTCCAGCGACCTGTGCAGGCTTGAAAAACTACGACGACGCACACGCTCCGGTCGACCTGCGCAGGTATACCTGTACAGTTGTCCTTTCCGGTCTATCGTAGAGTGTATGCTGTGCATTATGCATGACCTTCCAGGCTCCTGAAATTTTAACCCCTGTACATGGAAAAGTAGGAATTTCCTCATGAAACGTCTGTAACATTGCCCACACATAATTATTCAAACAGCAAACCTGGCTACCCGTATCTACCAGTGCAATTAAATAAAAATTACATATTTTTATTTCTAAAAGTGGAGATCTCAAATGTTTTATATCCTCGTCAAGGTCACTTTCTTCAATCAAATCATCCGATGGATTATTCAAAATTAACAGCATGCAATCGTTTTTCCCAGATGTCTGAAATTTGGGTATATCGAAACGAAAATTGTTTTAAGCGATTTGGTTTGAATTCCCAATGAAGGATCCATAGGTCCGGTCGACCGTATACTCTCTAATTTCCAAAAGGATAAGCTAGCGTTTTCTGATTTTCAGAATAGGTGTACTGTTCTAATATCTCGGTCAAGTTCGTTATTGCATTAAATCCGTCGAACGGTTCAGCAGTTATGAGCATCTGAAATGTGGTTTCTTCAATAACTCCTAGAATAACCATCAGTTCAAGTTGTACCTTGAATGCTGTTTGAATGTGATAGAAAGAAACAGGCATGCCAGATTTTGTAGTAATCCTCAAGAAAAATTTCTTCAAATCTCATTAGATATTCTTCGGATTTCAACAGACATTGTTGATATCGTACACATTTCCTTTATTTTATAACATCAGAAGTGAACAAAAGAATGGATAGATATTTTTGATTGCTTGTGCAGTTTATTTGTGGATGTCAAACTACCAAAAGTCATGCTCTGAGAAAGCTGATGTACCGCTATGTCTATATGAGATGATTCATCCTCCTTAGCGTCCTTTAGAGGTTTCAAAAGATTCTATTCCGAGGAATCTCCGCCTTCTTATAATTTAGACTTGAATTCATAAGATATTTAAAAAAAATACTGGAAGAAAAATCTTCAACCTAGTTTTCATTGGAGTAGATATACCTATTTTTGGTTGGTTTTCAAGAGAAGGGAATTTGAGCTTCGAACAGAACCGATTGAAAACTGTGTGTGGTTATTATTGTTGATAAGTTGTGACTACTATTTTGAAACTATGGGTTTTGGAAAATTATTTCTAGAATACTTACATATACATCATTCAAAAGCTCAGAACTTCAACTATTCCTGATATACAGCTTTTCTTAGAGGTAACTTTTAAGGCGCTTCCATTTTCATCAGGATTATTGAAACAATCCTACTAATTTGTTATCATGTTCAAGTTAGAGTAGTAGTCAAATCAGTTTTAACTCATATTTCTCATGTCGGGTCCTAAACGAAACCTGGTCGTAGATGGATTGGGTTGAAGTTGTGGTGGGTAAAGTCAAAGCATAATATATCAACAAATAAGTTATCATTTCTATAGGTCAGTCTTTGGAATCGGCTTTAAATAAGAGTTGGGTTGGTTGAAGGAATGGGCAGACCTAGGGTGCATTTGTGAAGGGTTAATATTTTCAAACAGATACATAAAAGCTGAAATTACCATAATATTGTAACTTTATTTTCTTTTAAACTCTACCTACATATAAGAGCAATTAAATAGAAAACCATCCTGGCAAACTAGGTCTTTCTTTATTCGAGTCAATGAATTCCTTATAACTTGCTTGAAGTTGTTCTGAAGTCTTATCCTCACTTACATCAGGTTTTTTTACTGGGAACATATCTGGAAATTCGAATTTTTCTGACTTTGGCTGCAAGTAAAAAGAAAATTAGTGTGAAGGAATGAAACACTTTCAAGTCTTACCAATGTAACATAAGCATATTTGGTATCATCCTCCTTTATTATATATCCTTTTCCTGGGTCTCTTTTAGTTTTACCGGATCCGATGCGAGTACTAATGTGAACTGTCTTGATTTTGTATATCTTTTCCAAATAGTTTTTTACATCTATCGAAGACATTTCCATGGAACAAGCAAACTGCACAACGTTTGGAGGCTGGTCATGTGTTGGTTTTATTAATTTCATCCAAAAGTTTGGAAGAAATACTCTTAATTGTGGACCACCTTTTTGGTACAGAGGATACCTGGAATTCACATAAGAATAAAATTTCTAGGGAATTATCTTGCCCTCCTTACCATCTCGTAGACATTCTAATTTTTTCAACAATAACAAAAAAGTAAGAAATTAATAAACATAACCTCCGAATTCAAGTTTAGAGGAACACAGATTTTGTTACCAATCTGAAGTTAACCGACAATCGTTGAAAAGCAGTGTTGCCATATCTCTCAAATACCCTAAAAAATTATATCTTTTTTCTGATTGAATGCTTCTGGCAGAATCCACGATAAATTGATTAAAATTTTGAACTATTCGCTCAAAAACAAACTATATTCTATGAGGATTAATTACGACATAAGGTAATTAAGAAAAAATGCTAATCTCCCGATAGCTACAAGAAAGATTTCACTGATGTTTGAAACAGACTCTATTGAAATTAGAAGGACGTCCAGTAGAAAATAAATTGCATGCAACAAAACAATGGCTCTACAGGTTGATTCACGATTCAGCTGATTTTTGGCATAGATTATTGATTCAACATAAGACATCAAGCACAAAATGAATTATATATGATTTTAATATTTTATTGCTAATGCTGCCATAATCCGAACCATTTTAAATAAATTGAATGAATTATTGTACCCAAGGAACAAATCTTCTACAGGGGGTTTTCAAAAAATGTCAAAGTAGTGACGGTTATTTACCAAACTTTGTGAAGTGACATCTCTGAAATTGAAGTATTGATTATTCAAAATCGAAAATTACATACATGAATCTCTATGAGAGACCAACATTTTCAAATATTTCAGATCTTTCTCTTCCAAAGTTATCTTGCCCGGGCGAATAGAATCGATTCATCATGGATTCTTTATCATTGTGGGTCGAACCAAAATGTCTAATACGAAAATTGATACCATTTTTATGCTTTTCTGAACACTGATATTTCTTCTCTTTGACATACTTTCTTAAGTACAGACCTATGAACAGGTGGACGAGATTTTTGGATATCAATTTAATATCATATCATTCAGAATTTGAAAATGCTATATGAAATCTTCAAAAACATTTAATGATGTGTTCCATATGCTTTGAGCTTGAGTTTCTGGTAAACCCACTAAGTATTTTTTTTATAAAAAAAAATGTTATAACGAATCTGTTCTGTTTTGGTTATAATTAATGAAGCACCTAGGTTTTTAGTTATTATAATAATTTTGTCAAAAAATACTATTATTTACACATAGGAATATAGAAATAAACAGTTTTCGTGTTTGTCATAAACGGAATGAAAAATAGTGAAGATCTATTTGATTGTTATATTTTATGTATTCCTCGAAAAAGGCTTTTAGGCTGAAACATAGGGTAGACTTGGACAATACCGAGCCCCTAAGATCTTGCACCTGTAATTAGGAAACTGTTTGATATTAAAAAAATCAAAATTGAGTAATCAATAGGACATTTATTCAGATACGAATACCTTCTAACAAAAACTTCCAAATTCAAACAAAATGTAATTGTTATCAATTAACAAAAAAAAAATAAAAAGCGCGGTATTTTCAAACTGGTTCGATAATATATAACGTGCCTAGGTTTGACAAAATCGTGCCCATATTAATTGCCCACAAACTGATGAGTAACTAAAATAATAAATTTATAACATTCTAAGTTTTTTTTTTTTTCGTGAAGATAGGGAGACCCCAAATCTATTTCTAGAAACTAAATCAGTCAATCAGATCAATAAAGTATCATGCAATAAGATAGTCTTTATAACAACAATTGTTAGCTTCAATCAAATCAGAGATTTCGGTTATGCGATGCGACATGAGAGAGCTTCGAAACTCTGTCACCTTTTGCTCAGACAAAATAATGAGTGACTTCGAACATAAGTTGGCTAAGCTTAATGAAGTCCTGAAGTTGGCCAATCAAATTAAAATGGAGAATGATCTCCTTAAAAAAGAAGTAACCAATCTACAGGTTAGGTTGGATATAATTGAAGAAAATTTCAGATTGAATAACATTGAAATTATGGACATACCTGAGAGAAAGAATGAAAATTTGAATGATGTTGTTGATAAGATTGGACAATGTGTTAGAGTGTCCGCAGTTAAGGCAAGGCGTGGCGATTTGGGTGGAAAGAATGGATTCAGGATCGATGGGCTAGCGGAAAAATTCTATATAAATGAACATCTCACTACTAAAAACAAAATTGTTTTCAAATCGGCTCGGGAAATTGCCAAACAAAAAGGTTACAAATTTGTTTGGGTCCAGAATGGAAACATCCTTATTAGAAAGAACGAAACGTCTAGGATCGTACAGATACAAAATGAAGCTGATTTAAGCAGGCTTTCTCACTAAGGATTTCTACAATATTATAAGTAATAAATAAATAAAAATCTCATTTAAGATGGCTTTACACATCTTATATCAGAATGTACGCGGACTGCGAACAAAATTACCTAATTTTAGGTTGAATGTGATAGCCGGGTCATTCAACGTAATCGAGGTGACTGAAACATGGTTGAATTATAATATATCCGACGACGAAATAGCTAATGACAATTACAACATCTTCAGAAGAGATAGATACTTAATTCAAACCGGGAAAAAAGACGGAGGGGGTGTACTTTTGCTTGTGCGTGATAGTTTGAACGCCAAATGTGTGCCGGAGTTGAACAGTGATTTCGAGGGTCTTTGGGTGGTAATAGACCTTCACAAAATTAAAATTTTTATTTGTTGTGTTTATATAGCACCTGGTAGCGAGGTGGCCTATAGGTCGTTCACAGATAAGCTGGAGGAAAACTTTTTGAATATTCGCGATCAAGACATAATTGTGCTTTGTGGGGATTTCAATTGCTCTTCTCTAAAATGGGCTAGTCAAACATCATGTGATGTTTTGATTGCTATAGAAATTGAAAGTAAATATGCTCATTTTGTCGATACTTTAGATTTTCTGGAAATTAAACAATTTAACAATATTTGTAACAAAAAAGAGAAAATTGATTTAATCTTGCGTAATAAACACAGAGTTGATCGCATCAGTCGAAGTGATGCTCCTTTGGTTTGTGAGGATGATCATCATCCAGCAATAGGATTTTTTTGTAATGTTGGGACTCGCGGTTACTTGAGAGAGACGAGCTTCTATGGTTTCAATTTCAGGAAGGGAGATTATGATGCGATTAATTCTGAACTTTTGGGAATGGATTGGGGCTCCCTCTTGGAGGGTGTAGATGTCAGCGTTGGTGTGGATGTTCTCTACCAAATGCTCGAAAAAGTTATACCAACATACGTACCGAAAACTAAAATAAATAAAAAATTTCCTTATTTTTTCACCCAAGAAACGATACGTATTATTCGAAAAAACATAACGTTCACAACAAATATAAAATATACAGAAATCCATATCAATATTATCGGTTCATCGGTTCAAAAAGTTGAGAAAACTCTCAAAAAAAACTAATATCTAGGGATTTCTATAGCTACATTGCTAATGTGGAGCAGTAGTTTCCAAAAAATCTCGGAAGAAAGGTCACAGTAGATTTCCATCAGTTATGTGGAGCGGAGATGTACAGGCAAGGTCACCGAGGGAAATTTCAGAGTGTTTTGCAGATTTTTTCGGTTCTGTTTTCGAGCCACCTTTGGGTTCGGTTTATGATCCACAATATGGGGAGAACATCTACAGCAGCGTTTACTTGAGCGGGGTTTCCCTATCAGAGGAGGTTGTTGAGGAAGGTCTGAAGTCATTAGATCCTAACAAGGGACCAGGACCAGATAATATTCCACCAATATTTTTGAAAAATTGTTGTAAATCTCTAACTAAGCCTCTCACAATTATTTTTAATCGATCGCTTCGGAGTGGAGATTTTCCACAGCACTGGAAGCTGTCGAGAGTCGTTCCGGTTCATAAGGGCGGTCGGAGAGATCTCGTTCAGAACTACAGACCTATTAGTATTCTCTCGAATATACCGAAGTTATTTGAGTCCATAGTTTACAAGCCAATAATGCATCATGATAAACACTAGATTATTGAAAATCAGCATGGGTTTGTGAAGGGTAGAAATCTAGAAACTAATTTGGTCCACTTCCTCGAAATTCTACATGATGGTATCGAAACACATAACCAGACAGATGTAATTTATACGGACTTCAAAAAAGCTTTCGATAAAGTTAATCACACGATACTTTTTCGACGACTTGTGGAGGAGGGAATATGTGGTAGCCTCTTGAGGTGGGTGAGATCGTACGTGTTGCGGAGATCCCAGTATGTATGTGTTGGGGGACAGAAATCAGGAAGCTTCACCAGTACATCCGGCGTACCTCAGGGTTCTCACTTGGGGCCCCTACTTTTTGTAATTTATATTAATAACATATCTTCCTGTTTTCGTTCTGCAGGATTTCTCATTTATGCGGACGACCTCAAAATATTCCTGAGGATGAGATTTATTGAGGATGCTGCTCTACTCCAGGAAGACTTAGATAGATTCTGCCAATACTGTAGACATAACTTTCTCTTCCTCAACCTGAATAAATGTCAGGTTATTTTGATCACGAGGAATACAAATGTCCTGAACTTTATCCAGCATATCAATAATATTATTTCATCTTCAAACAAGCTGCTAGGATTCACCCTTCGATATGGTAAATTGTTCAGGACTAACGAGAGCTTACTCACTTTATACAATTCCTTTGTTTTGAGTATATTGAATTTTGCTTCTCCGAGCTGGAATCCTCACTATGAGTGTCACAAAAAACGATTAGAAAGCATACAGCACAAATTTCTCAAACACTTGTCATTCGGGAATAATTTTTTCATAACAGATCATGATTACACTGCAGCTCAATCAAGGTTTAATATTCTAAGTTTGGAAAACCGCAGAAAAATGAACGACATGAGTTTTTTATACAAGGTTCTGAACGGCATCTTTTTGGGTCCCTCAATACTACAGTTTATATCCGTCAGAGTGCCCGAGAGAAGATTGAGATCAAGAGAGACGTTTGCTGTTTCTTTCCGTCGTTTGAATGTTACGCAGAATTCACCAATATGTAGATTTTTGACCACATTTAACAATGAGTTTGGAGATACTGATCCGTTTTGTATGTCTCTCTCCCAGTTCAAGAGAGTTCTCAAGCGGAAGCTATCGTCCGGTGTTATTTCATAGATTGTAACATTTATTTAGTGAAAAAAACTATTAATTTGCCCTTTGGTTATATTAAAATTATTGTATATATATCTATATCAGAATTTATACTTGAATTGTATGATTTTTTTTTTTTTGTTAATAATTTGTGAGTACTGTTTTTGGGTTTCGATGCCCGTTTGTATTCCTATATGCAATAAATAAAAAAAAAACATAAATATTCATTTAGGCAATATAAATTCTCGTTCCCAAAAATTTTTACTTGCTGTACAATTCTGGGTAAAGGAACCAATAAAACTCTTTGTTCTAAAGCGACGTTTCGGTGAATTTTATCATCTTCTTCAGGCTAAAAATTACAATAAAATATTTGTTAATTAAATAAACACAACATGGAAAAGTATAAATAAATAGACAGATTTACAACAATAATATCAATAAAAAGAAAATATAGACCTTATTACTGTTCTACTACATATTTAAAGGATATTTACCTAAGAACAATTGACAGCTAATGAATTCAGACTCGTTAAACTTTTCATTATTTAAAAGAACATCAAAATAAACACAATAAACAACAGCGTATAGGGAGGCAACATAGATGATATACATCCTTTGGTTTGTCAAGCGCTAGATGAACAACAACGACAGAAACTGAATCCAAAACCGTCTCACGCCCGTTTGCACCGACTTTTTCTTAAGCGTTGCTTAACAAATGGGCCTTTAACTTAAGGGGTAACTTAAGATTCAAATGATTTGCACCAAACCAGTTCCTGTCAACTTTAACTAAGGGACCTTTAATATATTTGAAGTATGGCAATGTCGCATTATCTAGAGTATTCAGCATATAACAGAGATATCTCTGGCATACATTGACGTTATACAGGGTCTTTCACGAGGAACTTCACCCATATTTATACGAGAAACTACTGAACGTATTTTCATGAAATTTAGCACTTATAAGTATTTCACGATGCTGATGAAATCTAAAATATTTTCAAGGCATGAGCACCTCCGTTTTTTCCGGAAATGACGTCAACTTCCGTTTTTCAAATTACAACACCATTTTTTTATTGCAGAAATAGATTCCTTAGAAAATTTCAAGTTATTTTGATGTAACATTTTTCAGTTTTGGTTGAAAAATTCTCTCAGAGCGGGAAAATTCGAAAAAAAAATCGAAAATAGAGCACCGCTGAAACAAGAATAACTTCGAGGTTTTTGGATGGAAAATTTTCATTTTTGGGATTTTTCAAGATGTAAGATTGATGTATCCACTTTAAAAATCGAAATCGCGATTCATGATACAGGGGTGAAAAAATCGCTGTCAAAGTTAGGGATGACAAAATCGTGAAAAATCAATTTTTCAAATTAGAACCCCATTTTTTTATGGCAGATATTGAATCTACGTAAAAAAATAATGTGAGTGTATGCATCACACCCTTGCCCTAAAGTGGATATTTTCTGAGTTATTCACAAAAAACTGTTTTTCGTCTTATATGGAAGTTAATTTTATTCAAACTGGGATTTAACATTAGATTTTTATGGAATATCAGTGTTAGGTATCACAACTGCCTGAAGTACCTAATAAGTTCACTCTGAACAAGACTTTGTCAGCCTAAACTTTTTGAAGAAGTCCATTTGCGACATTTCCTCGTAATAATTCGCTCTTACAAAATTTCTTCTTGGATAGCCAATCTCAATAAATTCAAGAACCTCTATATCATCCTCAAAAAAATCCTCAACAAGGATCTCATCAAAACCTTCCATCCTACTGAATTGTTTATGTTGTTTGATTTTATAGGTTAAAAATTACTTAAATTTGTTAAATATGCTTTAAGGGACGGAAGTTGGTCAATTAACTAAAGTTGGTTTAATGGCCGATTTAAGGGTCATTTAAAATCGGTGCAACACGAACTGGCCGTTAAGTGTGATTTAAGGGACCGTTAGCCTAACTGACCCTTAAGAAAAAGTCGGTGCAAACGGGCGTCAATTACGTAATCATTACCATCTCTGCAATGACAGGCGATAATGGACTACCCATCGCAGAGCCTCTCCTCTGAATATAGAACTTACCATCAAACTGGCAATAACTATTCTGAAACACAAAATTTACCATCTCTAAAAACTGTTGCATAGGGATATTTTTATGTGCGCTGAGTTGGTCCCAGTCTAGAGGGGCTAGATGATGACCAGAAAAATTCAAGATATTCAATATCTTTGGTAATTACTTCATGACTGGAAGTTCATAGCATAGAATCGAAAGCAGTTTGCGTTCGCTAGGATGAGCAAAGAAAAGTATAATATATGCTTCCTCCTGGTTATTCTATAAACTATGCATAAGGGCTCGTTTATACTGGCCGGTACCATAAGAGTTGAACCGTAGGAATTCAATGCTTTGGTTCATAATTCCGTAACTTTTTCCGGTACCGGTGAAGTGTTGAACAGGGGGATGAAAGTCTGGGTTCTATGCTCTACCAAACATGGCTACCGGAAGGAAATACGACTGAGTGAGACAGAGATATTTTCGTAAAGAACAAAGGAGATTTTTTGTAGGGTAGACTGAAGACACATAAGATGCACATAAGGTAGACAGATGTTGGTTGGGAAGTAAATGACGGAGTAAACTAAATATCTTTAGCCATTAAAATTTTTTTTAGTATCTAGACCTCATAGTGTTATTTCAACCAGTTGAAAATCCTCATATATTCATCTAGAGAGAAGGTAGGATTAATTTGGTTTTCATATAAAACATTTTTAACTCTTATTTATATCGATGTATTCAGATGAATATTAAAATTTTTGTCTTTAATTGATAATAACCTTGTAGATATTGCTGAATGGATTGGAGACTACTATGTAAACCACAGCGAAAAACCTGTGCAAGTGCTAGATATGACCATACAGACGTTTTCTTCTATTCATCGGGTGAGTTCTACCTCTGTTTACAACTTGAAATTGTTTTTCATTTCATCATTTGATTTTTATTACTTAGGACCTAGACACTTCAATGATGCTGAAGATTGGTACCTACAACACAATTTGTTCAAATCAGGAGCAGTAGAGAAGTAAGACAAGGGATGGGGTTTAGGGTAGAGATATTTTATATGGAGGAAAGATTATGAATGTTGAAAGAAGCTCAGTGTTCTGTTGATTCATATGATTGGGTGAGTTGTAACACAATATTTTAACTCAGATTTATCCATCTCACGTTCTCTATTTTGCATTTAAAATGTCTGAAATTTCAGTAGTACCTCTGGTCAAGTTGATAAAAACCTATAATTGCAAGTTTCCTTCATGTACGAGTGCCTTTTATTCTCATGCTCCTTCTGGAGTCAAGCAAAAAAAGTTTTTTTCATTTCCCGGAACTCCTTCTAGGAGAGAAGCTTGGAAACAAGCATGCTCTATTAGTCAAAACACAAACACTTCTTATTATAGAGTTTTAGTGATCACTTTTCTTTATCTGACTACAATAACCCGAGGGTGCCTACTCGCCTTCCTGATGAGGCTGTACCAAGATGTCAAACCAGTTTAATCAACCAGGATGATCAAAGTTATGCTAACGAATCTCTGCAATTCCTGCACCAAAATACCCCTAGTTCTATTGAAATAAATTCCAGTATATCTTCTGTTATATTCTCAGAAAGTTCTTCGTCTAGCTCTGTAAGTTCATCTATTCTTTCTCAATGCTCACCTCCCTCCATTAACACCCAAAATAAAAATACTACGGAAGTATTATTACTGTCCAAAGAAAATAACTTCTGTAACCCTGTCTCATCTTCGAGTGGTGTTGAATATTCTAAAAACGTTAATGCCAAAGATAAATATAATAAGTATAATAATTTCTTCGTAAGTTTTGATAATGCTTCTTTTTTCTAGGACACCTGGATGATACAAACAACTGCAGGGCAGATACGAGTGCAATCAACACATTAAAAGTGATAAGGGCTAATAATGACAATATGTGATATCCTGTGATATGTTGTAATGTTTTTTCTACAATATTTTATGTCCACTGTGATATTCTAAAAATTTGTTGTTTTTCATGTTAATTTAGCATGAATGTTTTTATTTAGAAAAAGTATTTTTTATGTAACATAAGTGTTTTTCACGTTACATGACAGTTTTTTATTTAGAATAAGTATTTTTTATGTAGCATTAAGTGTTTTTTACATAGCAAGATTGTTTTTCATGCAGCATAAGTGTTTTTTACTTAACATGACTGTTTTTTTATTTATAATAAGTGTTTTTTATGTACCATAAGTGTTATTTACATAGCATGACTGTTTTTTATTTCTAATAAGTATTTTTTAATTCAGCGTAAGTGTTATATACATAGCAAGACTGTTTTTTATGCAGCATAAGTGTTATTTACGTAAAATGACTGTTTTTTGTTTTTAATCAGTGTTTTTTATGTAGCATAAGTATTATTTACATAGCATGATTGTTTTTTTATGTTCCTATAAATTTTGTTGAATTCTTGAAGTTTATTTTTATTCAATGTGATATTTGCTCTAGTGATTTTTTTTTGTGAAGTCTTGAAATGATATTTATATTAAACACTAGTCTGTTAGTTTTGGAAATAAGTTCATATCATACAATAATACTCTGTATATTATATTCCTGAATGAACAATAAAATGATGAAAATTTATTACTGCTTATTTTTTCATCTCAATCATTTAGTATATGCCTCAAGATAATGTGAACAGAATGTAAGTGCATATTTACTATGCATATATGAGAAAATTTAAAATTCCCGCTGTTACAGTAATTCAAATTTCCCGCCGATTTGATTCCACTCTACCAAACATGGCGGCCGATATATGTTGCCAAAATTTAGTTAGGAGTTTTCATTTCTTGTATATTAGTGTTCTGTGGTGTTGAACTTCGAGGGACAAATTCATAGAAATATATTTTCATAGAATTATTTGGATAAATTACATATTAGATAATTAGACAAGATTATCTTATAAGGGTATAAGATTATCTTATAAGTAAGACAAATTAAGGGCATGTAATAGTAGGAGAGTTTTTTTGACTCATACGCATTCCATAGACCGTCAATTATATATATCACAGTATTGAATACAGAATCGACCTTTGTTTTGATAGCGGTTATTTCGAATAATATAATAAAATATAATTCTAGATGGTCAGCACGTTTCAAAACATTGAAACTCAAATTCAAAATGACCATTATTAACAAGTATAGGGCAGAATCCATACTCTCTATGTACTGTTACAGATAAGTTAACGGCCAGTATAAACCTCTACTGAAATTCTTACGGAATACGGTACCGGCCAGTATAAATGATTCCTAAATCTGTATAGGTAAATGATTTTAAAAATAAAATAAACTAGGCATTTGTCACTTTCTTAAACACAACTACTATATTGTATGTTCGAAGAGCATTGAACTCTAAATAATAAATAAAGTATTCATATAGAGTTCAATGTCGAAGAGTCTGTGGATAAAATCATAGAATAGTCTTAAATCTATGGATAAAGAAGAATGTAGTGTCTTCCTCTGTGTGATTTGAGATAACCTAGATGGATTTCAGTTCAAATTCAAAATGAGGTTATGAAGATATTAATGCTTTAAAATCTCGAGATTCATTTCCATATGTTGAATAGTTTTCTCAAAATTTCAAAATGAGTGATTATTCTGATTCAGATAGCGATTATAATGATAATGAAAAAATCCTTCTTAACAAGTATAGGAAAAGAAATTACGAGTCAGATGACGAAGATGTAAGTTTTTGTCTTCTTCCTATTGAATTTGTTTATAGGCTTATATATATAACTTAAAATAAATTTTCTTATATTCGTAGGAGGCAATTTTCAACGTTGCGCCAGATGATGAGGAAGAGGAGAGCGATGACAATGAAGATATATTAGCTGATAGCGACATAGAAGGACAAGAGGATGATGATGATTTACCTGATCAGAATGCTTGGGGAAGAAATAAAAAACTATATTACACAAAAGATTATGTGGATCCTAACACAAATAATGACAGAGAATTGGAATTGGCTGAACTTGAAGCTGAAGGAGCTAAAACATTGGCAGAAGAAATGTATAGAGAAATGGGTGGCATCTCATTTGTAAGTGAAGTTTTAGGTTTCACCTTAACAAATTATTTTTGAAGACGCCAATATTCATAAAGAAATGAATGTTACTTTTTCAAAGATAAACTTAATTGAGGCGGGAATAACTTGGTGATCAATTCTCAAAATATTGTGAATGTTTGTGATCTCTTTTTTGACACCCTTGTTCATCTACACTGAGCACAGATTAATTTGCCTGAATTCTAGTTATTTTTGACAGAAATTCTGTCTGTTGGTTTGACTTACAAATAAACCTGTTCAAAATTCATAATAGCTGGTTGATCATTAATGAGCACTATATAATTTTTAAATGGAGTAAGCTAGAGAGTTGAAATTTTCAGAGTGGGTTTAAGGAATGGTTATTGATTTGTGCCAATTTTTTTTTTTTTGAAACGCTGTTGGATTCAGAATGCAATTATAGAAGAATTCTTTACACTAATTTTCCTATCAAAAATTTTTTCATATGTGTTGACTAAATTATCAATATAAATCATAATTAAAGACCTTAGAACAAATATATATGATACAAGTCACCTTTTGTCAAAATTGAGTTATAGTCTAATGGACATCTGCAGATAGCTTCATAATTACAGAATGAAATCCTTCTCTCTTGAAACTTAGATTGCAGCAAAATGTCATTAAACCTCTTTGGTTTTATTTAAGATGTTTAAAATAATTATTTGAATGGAAACATCATTCCCAATCTTTGGACAAGGGGACTGTTTTCTAACATTCATGGGAGGGCGCATTTCATTCATTCATTTTAACTAACATGTCTATAACACTACTTACTTCCCACAATTTGAATGAAAATCTCATTCAGAATCATTCCGTGTAAATACTGTGTGAATTAGTGTTAAGAGGTTTCTTTTCGGTCAAAATTTCAGAGACTCAATTAGACAAAATGCCGACGTTTCGATTTTATTTTAAAATCATCTTCAGGGCTCTAAAATAAATGACAAACTTAATAGTAAAAACAAGAAAAACTTCAAAGGAACAGAGAACAGAATTGAATAAGAATATTAATCAGACTAATAAAGTAATAAATATGCTCAAAGAGATGAAATAGTAGAAATAGCGTACAAACCGGTTAATACTGTTAAGACATTTTATTCCAGATTAAAGTCAAAAACTACACCAGACTCAAAATCAAATGGTGTTTATAAAATACCTTGCCGTGACTGCAACAAGGTATACATAGGTCAGACGAACAGATATCTTCGTTTTTCTTATTTGATAGTTATCAGATGATTAGCACTGAATGTCATCCATCCGGTTTATTTTCGTTTGGTGCATTTTATTTCGTACAATTTAGTCAACTGTATATGATGTCTTTTATTATTCCATTCACGTTGTTTTTAATTTTGGAATTGACAATAGAGACCAACTGGCGATGTGAGTAGCTTCCAATTATTATTTGTATATATGTGACAATTTCAAAGATATTTTTGAGCATATTTATTACTTTATTAGTCTGATTAATGTTCTTATTCAACTCTCTTCTCTGTTCCTTTGAATTTTTACTTGTTTTTACTATTAAGTTTGTCATTTATTTTAGAGCCCTGAAGAGGATTTTAAATAAAATCAAAACTTCGGCATTTTGTCTAATTGAGTCTCTGAAATTTTGACCGAAAAGAAATGTCAATGTTGTCTAAGAATGTTTGACATTTTGCATTATAGAATTCTATGTTTCAAAACTTGCAGGATATTTCATGCAATGTTTGTTGGCTATGAACAATTTTCCTTGTAAAACTGAACTGAAAAATTCATAGCATTGCTGTATTTCACCTGGTATCTTTGAATCTAAAGCGTGAAAATGATATATGACATATACAGGGTGTCCCGTAACTCAATGTCAAGCGGTTAATGGGCTATATGCTAGGTTACACCAGTTTTAGCAAAAATTTTAATCTATGTCATTTGGTTAAGTGGTAATAGGTATATTTTTTCAGTCACAAATTTTCCAATTTCCAAACAGTTTTTTGTTTTGTGATTATCATCACATTCTATGCGTATGCAAAATTGACGTCTCTGCGCCTGCGTTTCGTACCCTACGGTTAAAATGGAAACTAATGTCAAAATTCGATTCGATACCAAGTAAGTATCGCAAAATTGATTCGATGCTAAAAGTACTTGGTATCGAAACAAAAGTATCGAGTACTTACTTGTATTTACTTGTATCGGAACATCCCTAGATACATTTAACAATGTAAATTTTCAAAGTTTGAATAACTACTTACAAGTGCTTTGACAGCAGCACTGAAGCAACATAACGTCTTGTCAGTAATTTTGCTTCAAAGTTTACTAACTTGAAACTTTTTAATGTTGGAAAGACTTTGGTACTGTATAAAACTGTATGCTGTTTCTAAATTTTTTTGTCTGTATATTTATTTCAGGACAAAGAAACGGATGAAGAAAAAAATGATGATGATGAAAAGGAATTCGAAAAGATTGTAGAAGAGAAAGATATCATTAATGACCTCAGAGTTGATTCTAAAGGTAAAGTGTACTTAAGTTTTTACTCATGTATAAAAAAACAATTGTGAAACAAACAGTATTGAATAACATTTATTTTTAAAGATATAGCATTCATAAAATATTTCACCGACTGTAGGACAAAAACTAAACATAGTTATCCAAGATATATGGAAACATAGAACCATGAGATAGATCGTAGAAAATTCATTTAATCTTTTATAACTGTTTGAAGGACTTTGACAAGAAGGGTAAATGCGCCAGTGAGCCTAATAGTAGGCTGCAAATTTTGCCAATAACTTTGTTATTACCTTTTAACCCCTTAATGGACACATTTCATTGGAGATTTTCGGTTGAAAAAAAATAATTTTTGTTTTCACAAATATCCAATGTTCTTATTCATAGCAATGAATTTCTGATAAATTTATTGTAACTCTTCTTATATACAGAGTGAGTCTCTGACCACTGCATTAATTTTAACCATAGGTTCTCAAGATCGAAAGAAACACTTTTTTCCGATACTGTTTTTCAATATTCAGCTGCATTAAAAAGTTGAAAGCATTTTGAGTTTTCACATTAGGCAAATACCCCTCTGTAGTACAGTTTATTGAATGAAAATTACCTTCCACAGCATCCACTATTGAATCAGAATTGTTTAAAAACATTATTTTCCCTATAAGAAATGATTCACTCACTCATGTTTCATCAGATGAATATATCGATTTAATTCTTTTCAACTTCAAATATCTCAAAAATGCTGCAATTTAGGAAAAAAGAAGAACGAAATTATCTGCAAAACAGACTAATGATTTTAGGAAGTACAAGATACGGATCTTTAGTTCAAGTGATATTTGTTTTTCATGCAATTTAACCAATCTGTACAGTAGTAGTGAGAAACCCAAAAGAAATGGAATAAATCTATCGATGCCAAAATATGCATGGCTGTTATCAAAAACTTTCTACAAAAGATCTTTTCAATAGATATTGTCGTTTGGATATTACAGGTGAAAATGCAATTTATTTTATGAAATTTCAACACCCTATATCTTCTGAATGGGGCCAAATTTGGAAAAATGTTATAGGAAGAAAATGTTTTTTTTTTTACGTCAAGAATCTATGGTTAAAATAAACGTAGTGGTCAAAGACTCACACTGTATATTTATTTCCAGTAAAAAAAACAAAAATCTAGTGAAAGTTTTTCATGATCTTGTTGACAAAAATTTTGTTCTAAGTCATAAAGAATTTATTGTACATTCATATTCTGATTGGCAGTGGAGTTTAATCCCCTAAATAATATAAATGAAAAAAGTAAATACAAATAAATTTATGAATCCATAAAACATTTCATCATTATTTTGTTGATAAAACCTTTGTTCGTCATATTTTGCTTTCATACTCTGATTGTCAGTGGTGTAGAATATGGAAAATTCGAATATAAACAATATAAATAAATACAAAACATGTAAAAGATTATATTCACTCATATTTCAGTGCACTGGAATAAATATTTCAAAAAAACAGTGACAAACAATATTTGACGATAATAATAGTAAGTGCTTCCCACAAATCATCATTGTCCCTTGAATCCTTGATTCGAAATCGCAAAATTACTTTGCAGGTGCCATCTTGAAAACTGTCAGTGTAGAAATCCGTATTTTGAAATGAATTCTAAGTCTAGTTCGATCGTTTAACCAATAATCAATATGAATTACTTCATGCCGGGTGTGATTTGGGCATGTGCAAAAAAGAATATCAACTGCTCCAAAACTAGACTCAGACAAAAGTATTAAGGGGTTGAAAATGAGCAGATTTTAGTTATTTTATCTCTCTGTTAGGGCTGAAATTTAATCTCAGTTCCAAATGATAAGTTCTTGGTTTATCACTATCTACACTGAACTGTTCAATGCGTTTTTCATTTGATGCACACTAATTTGTCTATTTGATGGTGCTCGATTAAATTAACATCACTTGTCCTTAAAGTATGAAGTTCAATTGTTATGTATTTTCCTTTGCATAAATCCATGTTAATATTTCCATCTTGAAAATAATATTTGATTTTTCAGAATATTCCGATATTTATCAAAGGATTTTGAAGCCATTCAAAGTCAAGGTTGGTTGTGGTGAGATCACAAATACAAAATATACTGAATTTGTCGAATCATTTTCACAATGTATTTTGAAGTAAGTTCAATACTCAAAGTAAGAGTGCAGGAATAAATTGTTTTCATTTTCAGTTATATGTGTAATATTGGGTTATACTTCCTTCTGAAAGCAGAAGGATCGGAAACAGAAAATCATCCAGTTATTAAAAGGCTGCAGCAATATCAACAGGCTTTGGAAAAGCTTCGGTTTGTATTTGAAGAAAAACTGAAGGGTGTAATCGAAAATATCTTGAATGAAAAGGTTTGTATTTCAAATTCATTATTTTGTCTTCTATTCATTGAGATAGTAAGAAAATGTTGTATGCAATTCGAACATTGTCTTGGTATAGTTCAATCCATTGAAACGATTGATACCACCTTCACCCAAATATTAAAAAAAAATCAGACATTTGGGCAAACCTATAAGCACTAGGGTGAACAAGAGCTCCAAAAAATGTTGGAAGTTGGTAACCATCCAAGTTTATTTTTGAACACCACCAGCCTTGAAGTGGCAAATAAATGTGACCCTGTACTAGTCTATGTTACTGAAATATTTCATCAATTGAATCCAAACAAATCTTCCTTGACTGTGATTAACTGAATCATGTGTTTCTACTAGATTTTTTATTTTTGTATTATTTGTTTCCTTGCAATTAATTTTATTGTTTCTTGAAAACAATAGTTGCATATTTCAATTTCCAGATAATATATTATAATATTAGAGTTTTTTATTGTCACCTGATATTTTCATCCAAACCATGATCAGACAAATAAATATTATATTTTATGCTAAAATTGACATGTTGTTGTAATAACATTTTAATAAGAAAAATATTCAAATCTAAACCTCCTATATAGAAAATCACATTCAATTTATCGATTTGAAAAATCTATCCATCATTGTAAGCTCAAAATCCAATAATTGAAACTATTAATTTAAGATCTTTTGTTTTCAGGAAACCACTATTGTGAATTCTTTGAAACCGAAAAAAAAGAAACTCAAGGTTCTTCATAGTTCTGTTCTAGATAAAGGTGCTAATAACATGAAAGAACAGACTGTAAATCTAAAAGAGCATGTGGTGGAAGCTCCTACAAAGATCAAATCAAATACAAATGAGGAGGAAGAGCTGCATGAAATTGCAGAAACAGATGGTGAGATAGATGTTATTTTAGGAAACTAAAAGTTAGTTCATTAAATTTTTTTTTAGAACTTGTGAAGCGGCCGATTACTTACCAAATAGCCAAAAATAAAGGTCTCACTCCTCATAGGAAAAAAGAACAGAGGAATCCCAGAGTTAAACATAGAAATAAATATAAGAAAGCTAAAATTCGTAGGAAGGGAGCTGTAAGTTATTTTATTTTCAAATGGAATTGTATATTTTAAAACCAACATTTTTTTAGGTACGGGAAGTTAAAGGGCCATCTTCACGAGATGGTGGAGTACTCAGTGGAATTAATCCATATGCAGTGAAAGGAATCAAAATCAAAGTCTGATCACAAGGATCGAGTGTACATAATTATATTTTATTTTGTTTTCAAACTTGAAAGGTTGAAGAATATATAAATAAAAATTTTTTAAAAACATTATTTTATTCAAATCATTTACATAAGTTGTCTCTCCTTCCTCAAAATTTTTTTCTGTATCATATTTGTTATGTTCCCATCAACATTACTAATTGCCTGTCCTCTTCTGATTGAAAGCTGAAATACGTTTGAGGTTATATTAAGTTAACTTTATTTATTTGCTGAGTATTTGAGCAATTTTTCATCTCAAGCGATGTTGAAGGATATTGCATTTTGCCTAATCAGCAACCGAAACTTGCTTGAAAGTTTATACAATATACAAAAATGTTCATTAATCATTTTCAAGAAATTTCCGAACCTTCTATAAATTTAGCAACTTTGTCACATCTTGGATATCAGTGAGACCATTTGCTTTAGTTTTGAGGAAAATAATAAGGGAAAACGATTGATTATGAATAAAATAGTCAATCTAGTCAATAATTTGCAGTTCAACACTTTGACTGCGAAACCAATGTAGACATGGGTCTACATGGACAAGTGAGCATTCTGGTGGGGTTGAGGTGACATCTAATATTCTGTCATATGCTAAGTTCATAACTTTCACAATGTTTAATATAAAAAACAACAACCCCTCCAACACCTAGTAAGGTCATTTAGTAATAAGAATTGACAGAAGTGGAACCAATGCAGACAATCCAGTGGACACAGGATATGAAATTCATGAAGAACCACAATAACTAGATATTATGTAGCCTCTATTGCATAGATATGACAGAGATACCACTAAGAAGGCTAAACTCCCAGCATGAACATCAACAATCCCTAGTATGAATAAAAAAATTTAGAAAGCACTGACGCGAGGTCAGATTGCTTTGGCGCTCTTGTTGAGCTACTTGCGAGTAAATATTCAAACCATAACAAATCTATAAGCACTCTGATCAGGTAAACGATAGTCTTTTCCCATACTATGGGGCAATGTGATGCAAATATGAACGCCTAATGAATGAACAAACTGCTCATTATTTTCCCCAAGTTTTGTTCGAAGCTATAATTCCCTTCTCCTAAAAACTTACGCCATTGCTTTTCTGAATTTTGACAACGTATTTTATTTCACTCATCGAGATTGAATTCTATCTATTGTTTCACCGTAATGAAAAATTTTGATTAATTTCACGCCAACTGACACTGATTAATGAGCCCAGCATTTGTCAATCGAATATCGATCTGTGATGGCCATCGTTCAGAGAAAATACGACGGAACCTTTGTCTTTTCTCTTGAGTAAATGAAAAAAATGATCATATCTTCAGATGGAAAAAAGCTACGACAATGAAATTTGAAGATAAGTAAGATATCGATCACCTCAAAATATCGACGAATTTTTATTGAAATCCGAAAAATGTCTTATGAGATATTGAATATTGAAAAAATTTGTTTTGGGAATTTTTAAAAAAATTTTAGCGCGACGATTTCTGCGAAATTTTGCGAGCCGTTTTGTCGCAGCCTCCCTCAACAATATTTCAAGTATCAACTCGATCGGATGGATATTCTAGTAGTTATTGAGGAAACAAAATTTCAGATGCTCATAACTACTGAACCATCCGACGGAGTTGGCCCAATAACGAACTTGAACGAGATATTTGGACAATTAACCTATTCTGAAAATATGAAAACTCGAGCTCATCTCGTTTGGATACTAGAGAGTATACGGACGGCTGGACAGACTCAACTTTCGCCATGGATTCTTCAGTCGATCCCAATCGATTGGGACCATTTTCGGCTCGATATTCCAAAATTATAGACATTTGGGCAAAATGATAGGCACTCTGTTCGGGTGAACAAGAGCGCCAAAATAATTAAAAACTACTCAGATACTAATCAATTATTAAACTAAGCTTAAACTGGCTAGAAGGCTTCAGTGGATATGTGATGGAATCTATTGGAATGTCGGAATCCATAACATCTTTTTTGCGAAATATAGAAGTTAGCATTAATCAAGTAGATTTAGGAATGTAAGTGTTAGGAAATATAAATAATGAGTGTGCGGTCAACATCGCAATAGGGGCATTTCATATGACATCCATGTGCTTTTATTGAATATATTGCATCTATTGTAAGTAAAATTTTTCTCATGAAAATTAGAAACCTTATATACCAGATGTATTCCCAATTGACCATTAACTTACATCATAGATAATGGGATATGATGTCAAGAAGTATTATGAATTTCGAAAAACAATTCCATAATAGAATCCAACTCATATATCCGGTGTCCCACGGTGAGTGGCCTATTGAATTAGTATGAAAACTATTCAAGCAAAAAATTTCAAATTTTGTTAATCTAGATTATGTTATGTAAGTTACATTTTTTAAATATTTTCAACTTTCTAGTGTTGCCAGTTGATAACAGCTTTGTTATTTCAAATGGGACCCTCTGTATTTCTATTTCTATTTTCTCCATAAAAAAACTATGTTGATTTACTTTCACTTCCCTAAATCAATCTTTCACTGTTATAAATTATTTTTACACATTTTAAATCAAATTAGAGTTTAAAAAATGGCTTTATTTCGCTCAATATGATTTGAGATTTCACTTCCAAATTTGGTATGAAAAATAGATAAAAGATCTGCGCCACTGTTCTCGAAAATTATTATACAGAGTGGTAAAAAACTACCATTCTTCTAGTTACAAAATTGTTAAAAAAGTTTAAATTAGATATCCAGTATATTTTTCAATTTTCAGAATGTGAACAACAGAATACATTCTTTCTATCCTTTTTTTCTGTACCTTTCTTGTTTGGATTCTAAGTTATCTGCGTTTATTGAATTTCAGGTTATTTATATGAAACTCCTGCAAAATACTTTAAATACTTGTTGTTTCACATGTAAACATGAATAATAGGTTTCTATGGATTGAATCGAGTTATAAAAATGTCGATCTGAAGACGACATACAGGGCACAGAATAAATATCAATACAAACAATTTAAAGCATATTATATCAATCCGAAATTCAATAAACTCGGAATCCAAATAAGGTGTACATAGGGAAAAGGGTAGAAAAATAATAGTGTGTTGTTCTCATTCTGAAAATGAAAAAATATACTAGGTGTCTAATTAAAAAAAAAAAAGGTTATGTATTAATTGATTATCTAATTAGTAAAATTTATGGTTTAGCTTGTTATTTTTCATGATTTTGCAAGTTTTTGAAGGACAGTACACCTTGAAGAAGTCCCTGTTTCCATCAATAGAAGATCATTCTTGAAGAAAGAAATCCCAAATATATTTCAGCTTATTTTTGTACTCACACTTAGAACTTTTAAAAGGTCATGCCAAATATCCAAATGAAATCTCAAATATTTAGCAAAATATAGTCATTTTCTTAACTCAAATTTGACATAAAATGTGTAAAAATAATTTAAAGCATTGAAAGATTGACCTAATGTTGATCTATAAAATTTGAAATTTTTTTGCATGAAAAGTTACCATAATAATTCAATAGGCCACCCACCTTGGACTACCAGATATACAAGGAATTCGAACATTTTTACTGACCTCAATTTGTTGCACTAAATTAATTTCCTGTCCTCCACATAGCAGATTGGTGATCTTACAATTGTTTGCACTGCCAATACGTCCAACGCGACCGATTCTATGTAAATAATCTGCCGCATACAAAGGGAATTCATAATTCAAAACATGTCTAATTTGTACAGTGTCTAAACCTCTTGATCCTACATCTGTTGCTGATAAAATTCTTGTTTTACCCTCCACAAAATCTTTCCATTGCTGAATTCGTATGGCTTGATTCATATTACCATTTATATTAGAGCATAATTCACCATTCTCTCTTAGAAATAAAGCAATCCAATTGCAGGTTTCATTGCGGTTAGTGAAAATCAGAAGTGGCTCCTTGCTAGATTTAGCTATTTGAAGTAGGCAACCTACTTTACCACTTTTAGATACTCTAAGAAACTTCTGAGGTACATGAAGTAGAGGCCTATGAATTTCTGGTGAGATTATCTCCACCAAGCTTTGTTCAATTGGTTTCAAGCTATCAGGTAAATATTTAGGTAGAGTTGCTGAAACTAATACTATCCTTGACTGTGCAACTCTTCTCAATATGCTGCTAATTCTTTCATCGAAACTATCATCTGTTAAAGTATCAGCCTCATCTAAAACTGTATGCTGAACATTTTGAAGTCTATATATTCCTACTGTGGATAACTTTCCAATAGCTCCTGGTGTTGAGACCAGTACATCAATTTTGTTGAATTCAGGATTCATCATTATCTTTTTTGTTCTACCTCCTGTAAGAATCTTTACTTTCAAATTTAAAGGCTCTGATAATATATTAGCAATCTCTCCAACCTGGTGAGCTAATTCTCTATTGGGCACCAATATAAGAATTCGAGGTGTATTGAAATCTACAGTATCATCTTCAGTAGTATTAATTGTTTGTAATAGTGGAAGCAAATAACATAATGTTTTGCCACAGCCTGTTTCGGCCCCAATTAAAGTATGATTACCTTTGAATAATTCAGGAATAACTTCAGCTTGGAACTTAGTTGCTTTTGTAATGCGTTCTTTAGCTAAGGCTTGAATCAATTCTTTTTTTATTTGAAGGTCCCCAAATGGAATACAAGGTTTCTTATACTCGCTAACATCCACTGGATTAATCATAAAATAATCACCGGTAGACTTATGGTGGTTCCATCCCTTGGAAGCTAAAGGCACTGGCTCCAGATTACTATATCTAGAGTCCAAAAAATGATTCAATTTTGAACTTTTGCAGGTTATCAAGCAATGTCTATTTGTTTGATCTCGGGTTTGTTTTGTCAACAAAACAGAGCTTGTTTTGAAGAATCTTTGGAAAATTCTTGAGGGTTGCATTTCGCTTTGATTTTAATTGGAACTCAATAATAATACTCATTACAATTTCCAAGGAATTGACCATTCCAGGGTGACGTCACAAAGCTAACCTCAAATGTCGTGGAGGACAAGCAAATGCCAAATATTCTTGAAATGAACGAAAAATATTTCGATCCGGCGACGCAGCCACCAATTTGACGTAACGTTTGAAACATCTCACTTGTTACTTGTGTTATCGGCATGTTTACCGCTATGGCCATTCTTCCATTTATTGCTTCTCTGTTTTACCGAAATGTTCCTTATTACTAAAAGTGCCTTCATTTCGTGCAGTTTTTAATTATGGTAGGAAAGGAAATAGGCAGGGCTATTCACTAACTCAAGTTGCTTTCGCCGTGGCTATCCAAAGCAACTCGTATAACAACTTTCGATAGCCACTGCTACCCTTTTTGGTATGCTCTAACTAACCATTAACAACTGTTGTTAAATGTTAACATAACAACTTTTTGTGAAGAGAGTCCTGTAACTATGGAAGAAGGATGAGGTTATATAAAAGACAATTTTCGGTATTTTTAATTTAACATCTCTTATTTAAGACATAACAGGTTTAAAAAGGCAAGCAATGAAGGTATCAATTTATGATGAATTTCCTGAGCGAACATAAAGTGATGATGATAGTAAAACTATCGCCAGCTGAATCAGTAAAAGTTGAAGAACTGTGAATGCAACTCACAAAAGAGTTGAATAATACGAAGACAGCGTTAAGTCTTTGCAGCAGTGGCGCATTTACCCTACAATACTCTATATTAATACCTTTGTAATTCCAAATTCATTAAAAAGTTCATTTGCACTAAAAATGTCATTCTTATTCGATTAAAACTTCTAATTGTTCACATTAATGAAAAAAAAAAACAATAAACAAACAGTAGCCGACAAGAGTGGTTATCGATAGCTACACCTATGAAGCAGTTGCCAGTAAACTACTAGGGATAGCCACTAGTCGTTATGCATAGTAACTTTCATAGCCACTTTCTTGAATAGTGAATACCGATTTCGCGCTTAGCAACTGACCTTGAAGATGACCACGATTTTCGGTGGCTATTCATAGCAACTTGAGTTAGTGAATAGCCCTGAGGGTAATCTTGACTTTTACACCGGTGGGATTTATTGACCCGAATTGCGCATGTGCCACGAGAGAGATGAAGAAAGATTTTTCAGACTTAAGGTGAAATTTTGGGAGGACACATACATACCTGCTTTCATAAAGGGCCAGAATCTACTTCATCCTGCAGATTTAGAAAACACGAGGAATATCGCTACAGTGAGGATTCATGTCGAACGAGTTATTGGCTTGCTGAAGAAGAAATTTAAAATTTGCCACGGTCTAATTCCTGTTAGCATGCTTTCAATATCTTGAGAGCATTTGGGTGCATTGGACAAAATTATCAAAGTTTGTAGCGCATTTGTCAATTTGTGTGATTCACAGATTGATTGATTAAATGCATCATTTATATTGAAATGTTATAATTTTGTTTTTTAATTATTAAATACTGAAACAAGTATAACTGTATCATTTACATTAAACCATCTCACTTCTAAAACTAGGACTTTTTAGGCGAATTCAAGAAAATTGTCTTCTAGAACACTTTATTACTAATAATTTACAATTTATTCACAATATTGGCAAAACCAACTCTCAGGAATATCATTTAAACCGATACATTATTAAAATGATTATCTGAAGCATAACTTACTCTTCCTAAAACAATCAGGGCTATTCACTAACTCAAGTTGCTTTCGCCGTGGCTATCCAAAGCAACTCGTATAACAACTTTCGATAGCCACTGCTACCCTTTTTTGGTATTCTCTAACTAACCATTAACAACTGTTGTTATCATAACAACTTTTTGTGAAGAGAGTCATGGCAACACCGCAAAATAGTTCAAATGTCCGTTTTCTGGATTCAACCATAGACAAATGATATGGATTTGTCTGTGGAATAAGCACATACATAACCTTCAAAATCACGAAAAATGACCGTTAAAGTTGGGAAAAGATTTCAATTATTTTCGAGGAATCTGTACTGTAACTATGGAAGAAGGATAAGGTTATATAAAAGACAATTTTCGGTATTTTTAATTTAACATATTTTAGACATAACAGGTTTAAAAAGGCAAGCAATGAAGATATCAATTTATGATGAATTTCCTGAGCGAACATAAAGTGATGATGAAAGTAAAACTATCGCCAGCTGAATCAGTAAAAGTTGGAGAACTGTGAATGCAACTCACAAAAAGAGTTGAATAATATGAAGACAGCGTTAAGCCTTTGCAGCAGTGGCGCATTTACCCTACAATACTCTATATTAATACCTTTGTAATTCCAAATTCATTAAAAAGTTCATTTGCACTAAAAATGTCATTCTTATTCGATTAAAACTTCTAATTGTTCACATGAATGAAGAAAAATCAATAAACAAACAGTAGCCGACAAGAGTGGTTATCGATAGCTACACCTATGAACCAGTTGCCAGTAAACCACTAGGGATAGCCACTAGTCGTTATACATAGTAACTTTCATAACTACTTTCTTGAATAGTGAATACCGATTTCGCGCCCTGAATGAAAACATTTTCATTGTGTTGCCTGTTGCCTCATCAAAACTTCTTATACAAATCCTGTCTCGTAATATTTATATGCCTGCAAAGATTTATAGGCTTGACCCCCTGTATAGAAGCTATGAAAGTACAAAATAACTTACTAAGTCTATAAGTCTAACGGATGGTAACGTCTGCAAATTTGGTGAAAGTTCATTCAATCCAATACAATAAGGATCAACTCCATCGATTATTTCAAGTTTTTCAATGTATCTCTCCTTCACTTCACCAGTGTTGTGTTGAAAAATATTCTGCCCCAGGTATAATCAACGAACTCTAAGCATTAAACCACTTCTAACTGTACAAAACAAGTGTTAAATCTTGAAAATACCAACAGCACAGACCAGTTATCTAGATAACTGGTCTGTGCTGTACAGATTGGTTAAATTGCACGAAAAACAAATCTCTTGAACTAAAGTTGTGTAAAGTTGTACTTCCTAGAATCATTAGTATTTTTTGCAGACAAAATCATCATTCTTCATCTGTTTTCCTAAATTGCACCATTATTGAGATATTTCAAGTTGAAATGAATTAAATCGATTTAATCATATGATGAAACATGAGTGAGTGAATCATTTCTTAGAGGGAAAATAATGTTTTCAAGCAATTTAGATTCAATAGTGGATGCTGAAGGTAATTTTCATTCAAACTGAACTGGACAACAGAGGGGTATTTGCCCAAAGTGAAAACTTTTTAACGCAGCTGAATATGGAAAAACGGTATGGGAAAAAAGTGCTTCTTTTGATCTCAAGAAGCTATGATTATAATTATCGCAGTGGTTAAGAATCACCCTGTATATTCGATATTTTGAAAAAATCTCGGTACAGAACTCAGCATGTCAGTCATTTCACTAACAAAATTATAAATGAAACGCAAAAAATATATTTTGAGAGGGACTTTTCCATTGCAGCTTGAAGATGTAACAAAATGGAATCATATATTTTTGGGGCTCTTATTCATCTAACAGAGTACTTATAGGTTTGCCAAATCGGCTCAGCAGTTTCGGGGCGATGAGAAAATTTTGTTTCAAAGCACACTTCTTTAATAGAATTCCTCCTGTGATGCAGTACTGTCATAAAAAAACGTTGATATCATTTTTATTCTCAACAAACTAATACTTCCAGAGATCTTTTAAAATTCGAATAATTACTTGCTATATGTATCAACATCTACAAGTCCTACAGTTATCAAATATCAATAGAACCTTAAAATCTGAAGAGACTCGACAATAATAAATTAATTCTACAACATTCATTCTGTCGATCATTATTAATGTCCTAAATTGATGTAATTTTCGGCCAATCGTTTTGGTTAGACAGACTGATGAAACATATTACCTTGGTAAAAAGAGATTCTGCTCAGTCGGCCGTCCGTGAGCACGAAAACTTTCGAATGGAATTAAAATAAGACGACAGCATAGGTGATGTAATTCATAGTACCCTACATAACAAAACGGGCTTGCACAAAATGTGTAAATCAAGGACAGCAGCATCAATTACATGTGCCCAAAATTGTTGATGTTGAAGCGATATGGAGCTCAAAATCGCCACTTCTTGAGCTAAAGAAGATATTGAAGTAAAAGAAGAGCTCGTCAGAGATATTCATTCCTCAAACGCACACAGAATATTCCAGTCTTTATCTAATTTCTTTCTAACGTAATCGTTCCTACGAACGGACGGACAGAATCAATTTTGACCACGGATTCTTCATCAGTGAGTCCAAACAAAACTATTGAAACCCCTTTTACCAGAATATTCGAAAAATACAGACATTTGGGCAAATCTATAAGCACCCTGAAGAACAATAGCGCTTAACATAGAGACTTAATTATAATCCCCGCCTTGTGTGTGCTGAAGAAATTTTGTTGTATATTTATTTGATACGAGCAATCACCTCCTGAAGTTTCTATGCCATAAGACCTGAAAAACCTACTACATCTACATCTATCAAGTATTTGAATTTGATTATTGATCACAAACATGAACGTAGTGTATGTAATATAAGTAATACAAATTTCACAAATAATAAAATAATTTATTCATTTTGTTAACAACTTAGGCCATAGAACACTATATGTATATATAATACAAGGTACAACATGACTAATGTACTACAGATAGCAAAATATTCAAATTTATATTTTATCAAGTGGGATAAGAAAGAAAACTCTTCTTCGTTCTGCGAATCATTCCCTCCATTTTGCAACTTATTATATTCTTCACAGATCCTCAGACATTCTGGAGAAACAGATGGTCGTACGGTTTTTAAGGCTATTGTGAAGTCTTCCATAACTATCGATTTCACATGTCTACCTTGTTTCTCAATATTTTCAAAAACTACATCGCAAATATGAGGTATATCTGCACCACAATATCCCTCAGTTAAAGTGGCAAGTATTTGTAAATCAACACTTGAGTCAACCTAAAATAAGTAAGACATGAAAGTAATCTTCCATCATAAAATGTCCACAAATTGAATATTTTCAAAAGAAACTAAAAACAAAGTTAAAGTCAATGAATTGTTGAATGGATACTTCAATATGTTTCTCAACCTTTTAGCCATGGTCTAATGAGATTATCATTCCAATTAAAACCGAACATAACTACAGTATAGTTATGGGTAAAGGAACCAATAAAACTCTTCGTTTGAAAGAGACGATGAATTTTATCAATATATATTTTCTACTTTTTTTATAAATATATATATATATAAAAAAAAAATAGATCTTTTTACTATTACATATTTAAAGGATATATATATATACAGGGTGTCTCAAGTTCGAGTGCCTATTAGACGTTTCTGGAGAACTAGACATATTTGAGATCTGAAAATTGGGATTATGATGTTCGAAGTTCTCTACAGAGCTAAAATATTTTCGAAGCCCAAAAACTTCCGGTTATACAGGGAGTGCAAATAAATTCGACGAAAAATTTTTTTTTCAAGTTTTCCATTCCTGGTATGATCGAGTATTCAATAGTGGATACATTTCTGTTGAAACCATTGTATTGAATCAAATAGTTTTCAAAATATCCAAAAAAACTGGAAAAAGTAAAATATGTTCAGTCAGTAATATGTTATTATTCTTATTTTAAATATCCTGAGCGTAAACCGTTTTTACAACATCGAAGAGGAAGGATGTGAAAAGGTCATGCATCTTTTGGATTTCGAAAATATCATCACAGGGTGTTTCAAATTTTGTGTTGAAAATTGTGATCTTAAATTGGCCATAACATCTGTTTTTCAAATTAGAACCCTATTTTTTTATAATTTTGTTGGATTCTGCGGTAAAAAATAATGATAGTTTTCTCACATAATTATGCTCCTAAATTCAATAATTTCTGAGTTATTCGAAACCATGGGAACACTCTGTACCCAAAGAAGATAAATTATCTGTTAATAATTCACAAGTGTCAGGTGTTATTGTTATTCGTTATCTTCATTTCTCGATTTAACAAAATGAACCGTTATTCTAATTACGAAATTCTGGATCTATTCTATATACATGGTGAATGTGACAGAATTATTAGTAGAACCTGCCGGGCCTTCAACGAGAAGTATCCCCATTTACCTTCCATGATGGAGAAGATCTTTAGAAAATATGTTTCAAACTTTCAAAGTTTTGGATGTGTAAGAGCCCCTAAAGAATACAAAAGAAGGGTAGCTGATGATGAGGAAAATGAAATTAGTGTTTTGACTTATTTCGAAGCGAATGAAAATGCATCTATTCAAAGTGCAGCTCATGAAATCGATTTAGACAGAAATTCAGTGCACCGAATTTTGAAAAAACACAACATGCATGACTACAAATATGGGAAAGTTCATGCATTAGAACCAGCTGACTACATAAAAAGGTTAAATTTTTGTAGAGGAATATTAGAAAAACTTGAAAATGATGAAAATTTTTCGGAAAAGATCATTTGGACAGACGATGCAAGATTCAATAATGAAGGACTATTTAATAGAAAGAATTGCAACATTTGGAGAAGTGAAAATCCTCATAGAAAAAGACAAAGAAACCCCCAGAATAAATTTAGTTTTAACATCTTTTCAGAAATTGTAAAAAAAATGGGGATACTTCTCATTGGATACTCAACATTTTGTGTCATCCACCATTTGAAATAAACAATATCATTAAGTGCATTTGAATGTGTATTGCGTATACAATTGAAAAAATACAATTTAAGAAATAAATCCAAAATCTCATTATTAGAATAGCAATGATTCATTTTGTGAAATTAAAAAATTTCATAACGACTAACAATAAGACCTATCTGACACCCTGTGATGATATTTTTGAAATCCAAAAGATGCATGACCTTTTCACATCCTTCCTCTTCGATGTTGTAAAAACGGTTTACGCTCAGGATATTTAAAATAAGAATAATGAACATACTTGACTTTTTTTCCAGTTTTTTTTTGATATTTTGAAATCTATTCGATTTAATACAATGGTTTTAATAGAAATGTATTCACTATTGAATACTCGATCATACCAGGAATGGAAAACTTTAAAAAAATTTTTTCGTCGAATTTATTTTCACTCCCTGTATAACCGGAAGTTTTTGGGCTTGGAAAATATTTTAGCTCTGTAGAGAACTTCGAACAATATCATAATCCCAATTTTCAGATTTCAAATATGTCTAGTTCTCCAGAAACGTCTAATAGGCACTCGAACTTGAGACACCCTGTATATATATGCGTAAAGAACAACTGACAGCTACTGAAATCAGCGACGTTAAACTTTTCATTATGTGAAATGAACATCAAACAATAAATGATCAACGAATGTCTAAGTAGGCAATATCGACAATATACATTCTTTGGTTCATCAAGTACACAACTGAGAGTGAAAGATCAAGAACCCGACACAATCTCTCATCATTTGGCTCGCAACCTGTTTATGCAATTTAAGTAACATTGACTTAACGAAGCATGATCAGTGTTAAAATTGACTATACCTGGTGTTACTTTGATGAAATCATCTCTTTAAAAAAGCACTTTGACAGATTATCATCACGACACAATGAATGTGGGTTGTCTAAATCGGTGACCACATTGAATACAATGCGTTGAGGTTGTGGACCTCCTATTGACACAGTCATTGTGCTGTTTTATCCTGGTCTCCAATTATTGTTTAGTCTGATCTACATATTTAGATGTACAACCCACACAATCAACACAGTGTACATCTAAATGTGTAGGTCAGACTAAACAATATCTGGAGACAAGGATGAAACAGCACAATAATGTGCCAATATGAGGCCCACAACTTTTCACCATTTTTTGTTGAATTCTAACAGGTCATTTCTTCATTTTGCTCATTTTCAGTTTGACTATCAAAATCGCCATATTGGTATAACACAATTGCCACACTAGTGATACGGTTTCATATGGAAATTATAGAATGTCATGTCTCCTATATTATAATGTTATTGCTAAAAACATTAGTAGTAAATCTGTGTGTAAATTGTCAGGTGACCTTTATAGACCATAGCTAAAAAACTTGGAAATATCATAGTAGAGCAATTTCAATGAAGCTAATTCACATTAATTATGTGTTCGTTAATCAAGTCAATCTTGTGTATAATTAATTTCAATTTGATATTGAAACTCACCACCTCCATTTTTTCCAACTGCAACTTGAATATCATAGCCCTAGTTTTCTCATCTGGCAACGGAACATAAATTTTTCTTGATATCCTACCACTTCTCAGTAATGACGGAGCGATTACATGAGGTCTGTTTGTAGCTGCGATAACAACAACATTACCCCGGTCGGATATACCGTCCAACAATGTGTTCAAAGTTCCAACAATATTTATATAAAGCTGTGACTGGTCACATTCTCTTTGTGTTGCAATAGAATCAAATTCATCGAAAAAAATAATGGAGGGTGCTGCTTGTTGAGCTTTCTTGAATAAATCTCTGATTGCTTTTTCGGTATTACCCACATATTTACTAAGTAGTTCAGGACCTGGAATTAAATATAATTTTTATAATCACCATATCCATTTACCAAAAGAGAATAGTTAAAACTATTTTGGTTTTTTTCTCACTATGTATTTTCTACCAACTTTTTTTTATGAGATTGTGACTGGCCTATGTAAGTTTATCTAACTATTATATTCAACACCCAGGATGCAACCCCAAAAATTGAAGAGTTTATAAGTTAATATGTCCGGATTATAATAGTATTTACATAAGCCAGACTGGACGTTCATTAAAAACAAGATTCAAAGAACACAAATAAGAGATTTTACCATAATATGAAACAATCTACTTTTTCACCCTATTGTATTGACAATGAATATAGTTTCCCACAAATTGAAGATATGAAAACACTGAATTAGGAGCACTAGAGAGTTTCAAAACCACAAATAACACCAATTACAGACTGACGTATGAAATTCCAAAATATTCAATGCCTTTCTATTAAATGAAACTTGGGTAAAACCCCAAATTCAACTTCTAACCAAAATTCTGTAATGTAACGACTATTCTTATCTATATATAGAGCATATCTTGTACCTGCATCTTCAATTTGATGTACTGTCTGAAGATGAACGTGAGTTTGAAACTGCAGTCATAATCTCATTATAAAAAATGTTGGTACATAAAACAAAATTAGAAAAAAACCAAAATATTTTAATTATGATAAACTACCAAATAGTAACGGCTGAAAAAATCGATAATTTAAAAAAGAATAATTTCTAGTAATCGTTACAATAAGATAGGGTACAAAGTTCGGTCGGAATCCACTAGATGGCGTTCGAAAGATGATATTACAGGGCAACTTCAACATTCTGGCAGGTTAGTGATGGATGAGCTTAGTCAGTTTTGATTGACCTTAAGTCAAAGATGGACACTAGCGAAGAGAAAATCCTACTACTATTATAAAGGCGAAAGTTTGTAAGTATGGATGTATGGATGTTTGTTACTCTTTCACGTAAAAACTACTGAATGGATTTGAATGAAACTTTACCACAAAATAGCTTATACATCAGAATAACACATAGGCTACAATTTTTGAGGTTTCTAATGTGAGGTCGTAAAAAAAAACACATTTTTTGCGCTTACATTGCAAACGCTGACTGAATCCTACAAGATAGATCAAAACAATTTACTACAGTATTGTACAACTTAAAAAGGTCTACAAAAAAGTCCGTGATGGTATATGTTTATCTCTTAAGAATAACCCACAATAACCATTTTTTATCCTTTACTTTGTACGAGAAATAATGGCTTATTTACGAAGCGATTTTAAGCAATACAGTATTAATCCTTATCCAATTAAGTATCTTAAATACATTGTGCATTTAATAAAGATCAATAATGCTTTTTACAGCATGTAAATTAAATAAATATTTTCGAAGATATCACAGATTTAAAATGCAGAGTCATAGCAATTTCGGCGATAAATACCGTTTCGGTGATAAATACCGGCAGCGGTGCCTGGCGAACGGGGCGTGGGGGGAGTGGGGTAGGTGAGGTGGGGAAGAAGTGGCTCATCGCTGAGTGCGCGACCCGAACGCGGGCAGACACGTGAGGGCAGACGTCGTTGACGGTTGTGTCCGTTTTGCTAATTTTCAAGGCACTAGCGATTTGATAAAAACGTATGGTCGCCTACTTTAAGTAATATAGGTTAGTTATTGCCAGGTTTCTTTTTGGTTAGGAGTTACACGTACAAAAAGATACTTCATTTTTACGAATTACTTCATTGATAATTCAATTACTATATAGATAGGTTACATAAAACGAAGCCATCTGGTGGCGAAACGGAGTTCGCCGGGTTTGCTAGTACTCTATAATATATTACAGTTTTTCTTGGGCAAACCAATCAGCTGAAAATGAGCAAAATAATCGATAGTGATATGAGTAAAATCACTATAGAATCTGTAAAATATTTACCTTTTACTGAAAAAAAATTCATTCTGCTCTGAGTAGCTAACGCTTTAGCTATCATTGTTTTAGAACAGCCTGGTGGTCCGTATAACAAGAAGCCATTGGGTGGCTTTCGTTTGAACTTTTTGTATAGCTCAGGATTTTTCGCAGCCTCCACTACTCCTACCTTCAGTATCTCCTTGAGAGCATCCTGGCCTGCTATATCAAGCCACTTTACATCTGGAACCTGAAAAAGTTATTGTTACTTCAAACTTTTATAAACAAATATTAATCATCGAAAATCGCTTCATTGTTTTCCAAATTATTCCCAATTAAGATCTACACACTTTAGCATGTCTTTGAACCAATTGTCGAAGCACTTTTGCTACTCTGATTGAGGTATACCATCGATAAACACCGGTTCTTGATGGAGCTTCTTTGCCAAAAATTGAATTAAGTTCATCGATGCACTGTTGTTGAGTTAATCCACGACGAAAGTTGTAAAAAATAATCGCACGAAAATGTTCACGATTTAATTCCATTTTCTCGGTGAGATGAATCTTTAAAGTTACTGTAAATAACACAAATAGCGCTCGTATATCAAAACGTTCTGACCAAGTATAACCTCAAAAATGTCAAGCTTTACGATAGAACTGTCAGTTGGCTGATTGCAGCACTAGGATTGTCCAATCCCAAAATATAAAAAACAACCCTTGTATATGGATACAGAAAACATGATGAAAGGTACTTGCAGATAAGTGTTTACAATTGTAGTCCTCAGGGCAGGCAATCAACATACCCGGATAGGAATTTAACACATTATCATTTCCTTATATTGCATATTTCCGCAATTACTTCAATTTTCTTGTCTGAGGTTATGAACAACTTCTGAGGGATATGTCTATTAATTATATAACATATCCCTCAGAGGCCAAAAACGTAGTTAAAAATTGGAAGAATTATTAACCTTGCAATGCAATTATTTTTAATTAATATGTAGTTTATACTTGACTGATAGGTTAGATAGATTTTAATTAGCCCTACTTACAATTAAAAAATGAAAGAGACTAGTCCAGTTGCCAAATAACTTTCAGCAGTGGTGATTGAACCAATCAATAAGATCATTTATGATTATATTTACTTACCTTAATGTCAAATTCCTTCATCATCTCTGGTTTTACTTTTTGAAATGCAGATATTATATCAGCGATGTTCAAAGTTGTACTATCATTTGATTGAATTGCAGTTTCAAAAAGTTTACAAATTTCGTATCCAGTATATCCAGGAGTGCCGTGTATTATAACTGATATATCTTCGGTATTAAGGTTGTGGTTATAAGAACTTAGAACTTTATTGATAATTTCTCTTTTTGAATCCAGATTAGGAATTGGAATTTCAATAATATTTTCAAATAAGCCTTTCTTTATCATACCTTCTTTGCCAAGTTTGTCTATATCAGAAGTGATTCCAATAATAAAAACCTTCAGCTATAAGAATAAAAGAAAATCAAATATATTAGCTACAGTGATCTTAGATAAGAGTTAATATTTTTTGTTTCATCCACTCAAAAATCTACTTACCTCTGGGTTTTTTTCAACTTATTAAAAACAGAACATATTTTATCAAAGGTTTTGGAACATGATATAAAATTTAGATCATCTAAAACCAGAATGGTTGATTCATATTGTATAATTTTTTGAATTATTTTATCGAATATATCTTCTGGATCTCCTCTTTCAACATATATAAATTTAGCGTCTCTCTCTTTGGCTAAAGCTTCTGCTACCATTGTTTTACCAGTACCAGAAAAACCATGAAGTAACACAGATTTACAATTAGGCTTATCCATTAATTTTCTTATCATCTTCATTTCAACATCAAGTCCCCCTATCTTAGAGGCTAAATTTTGTTCATCTTTGTTGCTCCTAAAAAAAGATGGTTTTCTTATATTCAGTACTATTGCTAAGACCACTAAAAACAATACTGGGTTTCTGAGATACAGGGCATAGAAAAATTATTTTATTTGTTTTTTTTGTTAAATTTTGTACAAGCACATAATTGATACCCTCGGTATCACTAGAAATCAAGTTGGAAATATGTGTAAATACAATAAATTTAGATATCTAAAATTGTTTTATGCATGTCCTATGAGTCTTTGGAATAAGAGGAATGTTGATCTTTAAGCATTTTTCTTTCGAAGTTGAAGTGAAGTACATTGTTGTATTTGGTATGATATCTTTAAGGTTGAATCATAAAAGTGATATTAAGCTTATAAAATTGACATAAATATGATGAGGTGTTATCTTCCGGAAAAAATATAACTCCTCTTGTTTCCAAACCTTTACATCAAAATCTAATCAGTGCATACGCCATTTTTAAGAAATATTAATTCAAACTTAAATTTTGTAATTTTTCATCTTCCTCAATAGTAAATAGGATATATGATTATAATTTTTCAATTTCAATTTTTTTTTTTAATAAAGTTTCACTGAAATGAAGAAATAGAGGTTGCAAAAGATCATTCCAATATCTATGCTTTCGAAAACTTAACGACTTCATTGATAGGTTTATTAGAATTTTGCACATTTATTCTGCAACTTGATATGAAATATACAAGAACTAAAATGTTAGAGGCAAGTTTAAAAACATAATTTACCCATCATAAGATTTGTAGAATTGTATTGTTAGAAAATTACTCACTCATATAATGTCCATTTAGTTTTAGAGGATACTAGATAATATATGTCGTCATAGCTTCCCTTACTTTCAGTCCTGATTTCTTTAACTAAGTATTTGTAAGAACACTCCATAAAATTTATCCTCACCTTATTACCAGCAGTTAATACTGATCTTTGGTATGCCATTCTCAACTCTGATTGCATTTCAAAATAGTCTAACATTTGTTTACTCTTAGGTACGAGTATGATTTCAGAAGCCTCAGGAGGGCGAATAGTGAGTTTAGATACAGACACTTTGGGGTAATTCTTCACATCTCCGAAGTAGAGATCCAATACTATGAATAAAATAGAAAAAAATTATGGATTATGCTGAATAAAATACTTCATTTAAAGATTAATTGTACCTACCTCATAAGGGAATTTTGAGAATCACCTTTTCAGGTTTGTGCTTGTAATCAGAAGCATGTGTAATGACTCCTTCAAAATTATTTGTAATGAATATATCAATGGGCTTACCTTTCTTTGTTAAGTTAATTGACCTGAAGTCTTTTGATTTATACACCCTCTTTACAAATGGTACTGTATTTTCTGCTTTCACAACTACCAGACTATCTATTGGAAATTTTCCCTTTTGTTGACAAGGTTCACTTATGTATATGTAGTTATGTGCTCTGAATATTTCAGCAGTATCTTTCGCCACCTGAAGATTTCCATACAAACAGTTATTTCTGATGTGGAAATAAGATTTGTTTTCATCATTTGGAGGACAATCTCCAAGATGTTCCTCGAAATCTTTGAAATGAACTGCAGTTCCACAGTCTGCACAATTCTTCCACATCTTATTTTTTGATGTTGACTCTGAGGCGGACATTCTTTGAACTGAAAACAATAACTCTGAAACAAAAATACCAATATAGTGTATTCAAATTTTGTATCCACTTCTAAGTATAGAAGTATGGCAAGAAATGTGAATAAAAGTCGAAATGATGTAATGCTAAAATTTATTCAACCTTTTAAAAGCAATCCAGGTGTACTATGAGAATTTACTAATTAGAACAATATTAAGTTTTGTTCTCCTAAATGAACAAGAATTATTAACCGATATGGTAATAATCTAAGGGATAACAGCAGGTTATGTTGATGGCTCATAGAAGAGCGTGATCCAGAACATAGATTAAAGCGGCGATTCTAGCGCCGCAGAATTGTACCACAGAATCAGAGATATATATTGTTACGAGCTTGGGGTTCGATAATATAACTTCCAATAACCGATAACAAATGATTCCAAATACCTTTATTTAGGACTACATGAATATGTCAAAATGTACAATCACAGTATAAGGTGTCGACGGAAGCAATTCTTCCCCTCTCTACTACATGCCTTCACCCAACAAACCAAGAACTGTGGTATACTCTATGCGTCCCAGTTCTGTGACCAAACTGGTAACTGTTAACGATAAACCAAAACCACAGTCTATTCTGTGCAAGAGGCGAGGGGCAACGGTATAATAAAGTTAACTTAAGGACCACACAGTAGTCGCACTCGACGGTTTTTCTTACACCTTTTCGGCCACGCGCATATTTCAGTAAGCAGAAAATCAAAGTTAGCTATGGATGTATTATATTATAATATTATATGACTACTTTTATTTTATATTATATTATTATGTTAATATATTAATATATTGAATCACATTATATTATGATATATATAATTTTAAAATATTTTTTCTGATCTATGATCATATTAAATCCATGATCTGTGGCCCAATTTATAAATAACTTAACCTAATTATAACCAAAATATTTCAATATTTCCTTCCAACATGAATTATGGTTTTCCCATTGGTGATTATTTGAAATTATGAAACATGGTTGTATTTGAAATATTCCTGACAAGTGATTATCATATTTAACCTCAATTCTGATCAGTGTAAAATAGCAATTCGAATTCAAATTTATCCAAGAACATCGTTTCCGCTAGAATATCATTTCCGGCTGCTTATTGAAATATGCGCGTGGCCGCCAGGGTGTAAAGAATTCAGTTCAAAATCTCTTGAGTGCGACTACTGTGTGGTCCCTATACCACACATATCCGGAAATGATATTCTAGCGGAAACGATGTTCTTGGATAAATTTGAATTCGAATTGCTATTTTACACTGATCAGAAGGTAATCACCTGTAGACTTATGGTGGTTCCATCCCTTGGAAGCTAAAGGCACTGGCTGCAGATTACTATATCTTGAGTCAATCATGGCTATTCACTAACTCAAGTTGCTATGAATAGCCACTGAAAATCGTGGTCATCTTCAAGGTCAGTTGCTAAGCGCGAAATCGGTATTCACTATTCAAGAAAGTGGTTATGAAAGTTACTATGCATAACGACTAGTGACTATCCTAGTAGTTTACTGGCAACTGCTTTATAGGTGTAGCTATCGATAACCACTCTTGTCGGCTACTGTTTGTTTTTTTTTTTTTTCATTCATGTGAACAATTAAAAGTTTTAATCGAATAAGAATGACATTTTTAGTGCAAATGAACTTTTTAATGAATTTGGAATTACAAAGGTATTAATATAGAGTATTGTAGGGTAAATGCGCCACTGCTGCAAAGGCTTAACGCTGTCTTCATATTATTCAACTCTTTTGTGAGTTGCATTCACAGTTCTCCAACTTTTACTGATTCAGCTGGCGATAGTTTTACTTTCATCATCACTTTATGTTCGCTCAGGAAATTCATCATAAATTGATATCTTCATTGCTTGCCTTTTTAAACCTGTTATGTCTAAAATAAGAGAAGTTAAATTAAAAATACCGAAAATTGTCTTATATATAAACTCTTCCTCCATAGTTACAGTACAGATTCCTCGAAAATAATTGAAATCTTTTGCCAACTTTCTTTAACGGTCTGGCACGACAAGGGCCTTTGAAAATTAAATGAAAACGAAATAGAAAATTAACAATGAAATTCTGATAAGAAAAAATGACTCGAAAGAAGATCGAATGCTGGAGCACTGCCTACCTGGTTTCACAGTACGGCTGAATTCCCTGTCCATGCACTCGCGAGCGATAATAGTCACTTTTTTCACCAGAGTTCTAATTTGTAGAAATTAACGAGAAAATTCATTCATTGCGAAGAAAGTGTTGCACTACGATGTGTGGATGAACGACGACTTCGCACTTCTTGTCTGTTCGACATAGGTCATATGCTCCAACATATGTTACGCGTTAATCGGACAATGAAATGAACATATACGTGGGCCGCACGAAACGAGCAAGCAACTTGGAATAAAAATGAATTAACTCAACTAATAACAATGAGTTGCAGTAACACGGTCATTTTTCGTGATTTTGAAGGTTATGTATGTGCTTATTCCACAGACAAATCCATATCATTTGTCTATGGTTGAATCGAGAAAACGGAGATTTGAACTATTTTGCGGTGTTGCCATGACTCTTCACAAAAAGTTGTTATGATAACAACAGTTGTTAATGGTTAGTTAGAGAATACCAAAAAAGGGTAGCAGTGGCTATTGAAAGTTGTTCTACGAGTTGCTTTGGATAACCACGGCGAAAGCAACTGGCTAGTGAATAGCCCTGAATAATTGTTTTGAACTTTTGCTTATCGAATCAGGGCTTTCACTAACTTTTTCGCCGTGGCTATCCAAAGCAACTCGTACGGCCACTGCTACCCTTTTTTGGTATTCTCTAACTAACCATTAACAACTGTTGTTATCATAACAACTTTTTGTGAATAGCCACCGCAAAATAGTTCAAATGTCCGTTTTCTCGATTCAACCATAGACAAATGATATGGATTGAATTTTCACGAACTTTTGCAGGTTATCATTTTCGAGGAATCTGTACTGTAACTATGGAAGAAGGATGAGGTTATATAAAAGACAATTTTCAGTATTTTCAATTTAACATCTCTTATTTTAGACATAACAGGTTTAAAAAGGCAAGCAATGAAGATATCAATTTATGATGAATTTCCTGAGCGAACATAAAGTGATGATGAAAGTAAAACTATCGCCAGCTGAATCAGTAAAAGTTGGAGAACTGTGAATGCAACTGTTCATTTGCAGTAAAAATGTCATTCTTATTCGATTAAAACTTTTAATTGTTCACATGAATGAAAAAAACAATAAACAAACAGTAGCCGACAAGAGTGTTTATCGATAGCTACACCTATGAAGCAGTTGCCAGTAAACTACTAGGGATAGCCACTTTCGTTATGCATAGTAACTTTCAACCACTTTCTTGAATAGTGAATACCGATTTCAGCAACTGACCTTGAAGATGACCACGATTTTCGGTGGCTATTCATAGCAACTTGAGTTGAATAGCCCTGAATGTCAATTTGTTTGATTATTCTATTAAATCAAAAGTTTGGATATTCTCTATATCCGGCAGAAGTTCGTCCTTGATGTAGGGATGAGACATCATCATCGATGTTGCGGATAGAATATTCAACATCGGTTTCTCGATGTTTTATACAGAATGTTCCTAAATTGAACGTACAAACGAAAAGGGGAGATTCCTTAAGTGATTTTAAGAAAAAAAAAGTCCCATAAACGTAGGGTCGCAAACGTTTCGTTTTCGAGATACAGAGTGTTGAAGTTTGAATTTTTTTCAAGTTTTTTTCACATAGTATCTACACTTAACAAGATATTCAACTGAAATTTGGCATAGATATTACATTTGAGACTTCTCACCACGTGACATGGCAATTTCGATAGAAGATCTACAGGGTGATATCTTTACTGGAACACTGCCACCTGTCTTCTGCAGAACTTTTTTGGTGAACAACTGTTAATTTGAAAAAAAAAGTGAAGAGAAGCTTTGTTCTTATACTAAACTTTTCTATTTCTTGTAGTTTTGTCGTATCTACCAACGATTTCCAGAAAAAAATTTTTACTGAGCAAACCTCAATTATTATTCAGTTTTCTATCCATCCTAGAGAGCGGGTCACCTTTTTTTGAAACACCCTGTATGTTTATGCAAATACTAATCCACTAGTACTAGTCCGCGTCGCGAATCAGTTCGGACCATTTCGGCATCGGACTAATATCTGGAATTGATTTTTGGATAAGTCTATTCTCTGGACTAGATCAGGTCGGAACTGATCCATGGAACTGTTGGGATCAGCCATCCAGTTAGATACTTCTAGAAAGTATTATCCCTTGTTTCATAACGGCCAGAACTTTAAAAAATATCGAAAAAAAATTTTATTTCTTTTCATGTTGAGCAGTGAAGAATATTTTCCTATGAAGCATGAATCTTACCATATTATAATAAAAATCTATTGAAAATAAATAATCTGAATCATTTTCGGTAGGCAGCAATAAAAACTTAGGTTTTTGAAGTCGTCAAAGAGTATTTGAATATTCCTAAGATCCGAAGTATATTAAAATTAAATAAAACTGAGACTTGATCAATTCTTATTGAATGCAAATGCAATCAGTTTAATCACATTTTAGATTCAGAGCGCAACGTCACCAACGCCACTGGTCGATTTGGCAAAATCAATAAACTTATTAACTGAAATTCTTTGGGGAACAGCCAGCTGGCTATGGCCTGGGCCTGCTAACCATACATTTGATGTTCTGTAGCCACAGTACACTACCTGCTGCTAACTTCACACAACTGTTTATACTCTTTGGTGTGTAGCACATGTTTGATGACAATTCTTACCGCTCGTCGTAGAATACATCAATTTCTGATATCGCTCGATGTTTTTCTTTGGTGTGTAGCACATGTTTGTTAATTGTAGAATACATCAATTTCTGATATCGCTCGATTTTTTTTGATTTTATACAGTGCTTATCTTGAAATTCATATCTTCGTCTCAGTTTCAGGAAAATGGTATGAGGAATGGTGAATTGATAACATAAGGAGCACTAATGAAAAACATTGTAACAAAAACCGTGAGATTAAAGGAGATGTTTCTCATAGCTTTTTGTACATCGATGTCTTAAATTCCGGGTATTTTTTGAAAGGGAATCCTTACTGATTAAAACCTCGAAATAGAATCATGGGGTATGAAATCTTAAATGTGTAAATACCTGTTTTGCAGTTTACTCATAACTGATTGTCTTTTGTAGATGGCCAAAGACAACACATTTCAGTCAACATACAATAAATATCAGTTGTACCAACAATAATGCAATCCATCATAATTTGACTGCCATGAGGATCCCATAACGCTGCTTAGTCGCTACACATTCTACTTGCTAAGGAATGACTGACGATTAATGTAATTGAAGAATTTAGATACACAAGTATTCAACCGAATGCTAAAGCTAGTATAATAATGGAAACCTAATTTGAATTTAGATGACCCGAAGAACTTGATGAACATGATCTGAATTTGAAGGTATTCATTCACTTAATTGGAGTCAAAACACCAAAATATCAAACTGAAAGAAATTCATTAACCTATGTTGTACCAAGTATAGAAGAATTTCAAAATACCAACTTTTTGTTTCCAATAGTTTATTCTGATACACTCAGGAACACATTCCATTGAATATATTTAAATAAACATTGTGACGGGGTGTCATATCTATATGCTTTATTGTTTGCTAACTAGATATTGTGAGCTAAAAGTTCAGACGAATATATATATATATATATATAAATTTAAATAAACTTAGAATATAGAAAAATACTGGTGCATAACCACTAGGAAGAAATAATATGAATTATTATTTCGGCTATAATGCATAAAACTAATAATTTCACCTAAAATTTTTAATGAAATGAATAAATCCCACATACTGAAACTCAACATAAATTGTTTTTCACAGAGAACTTTATTCTAAATAAAAAAGATCAAAATATTTTATGGTGCGAAAACGCGCTGGTAACACAGTGTTTTATTTTTGGCGATTCTGTTCAAAGCATAAAGTATGTAAATGATCATTTACACTTTTTACCAATGTGCATTGTGTGACTATTGCAGATTCTACATCTCTTCATAAATGGCATGATCAAGATTTCTTTGAATTATTACTTTATCAGAGATGAAGGTGAATACATTGTTTTTATCCCAGTAACATTGCTTTGGTAACATTCCTGACATTACCTAGCTAGAAACGATTGTTAGTATTTATACATTATATAACATTTATAATCAGTGCACCTTGGCACTACCTAGAGCTGATTAATAGTATTTATATTTACCTATAATGTTTGTGACCCAAAAGTACTTAACAGGTATAAACAAATTGTAACTATAACCGGCGAGCTTATTTATTTTCACCCTGTGCCAACAAGATTTGTTCAGAATGGAATTATTTAGATTTGTTTTACAGATAATACCAGTAGTTTTCGCACCAGTTATTATAAACAAAAAATAAACTGATTGAATTCATATTTTGGAAGTATTATTTCTTCTGCATAATTACATATTACAGCCTTACAAAAAACTACAACACATTCAAAACATAAACTACTTTACTGCCTTGGATTCACTTCAAGGTTTGAAACACAATTAGGCATAGTTTTTCTTGACTTTTGAGTTGTCATAAAACTTTTGTTTTGAAAAATAAATCAGAATGTTTGCTGTATTCAACATAATCAATCATGAAGTATATGGTGGGTTAGCGCACCACTTGGATAATATAAGTTACGAAAAAAATGAAAGTAAATACTACTACATTACTATATGTATTCAAAGCCTAGATAAATTAAGTATGCCACATTCATAAGGCAAATGAAAAAACATCCTTTAAAAAGTTGAATAATACTGATGAATTTTATATTAGTTGAGAATTCAGAGATGCTACTAGACTCCCTTTCAATGAAAAGCCCGAACAATCTTTTTCTGAAAATTATTCAACATGATAGGCGTTTGTCTTAGATCATTTGGTAGTGAATTGAACAACTTAATCCCCATGTATGTACATTCTTTGTCAGTTGAAAGTTTATGCTTGAGAAAAATGAATAGATTAGCAAACTATAGCTCTGTTTTTCTCTTAGCAGAAATTACAATAATCCTATTCAAAAAGGTCCACAAACCAGTGCAAAGGAATTTGTCCTTTACATGCTATTCTCATATCCTGCCAACAACTCGAGAAATGCTTTCTAGTACTTGAATTATTCTTAGACACTGATAATATTACACAGGCCTACAAAAAAAAAATTTTTTTTCGTGCCTAGAAATTTTGAGCTGATTTTAACTATATTTTTATTGCTGAATCTAAATATAATAGCAGTTTTTCTGTATCAGCTCTAGATTTTTAGATAAATTCACTTATCCATCAATGCTTTTTCCTATTTAATACTTTCAAGTATCAGTTTTGTAAAATTTATACAAGAGATAGATTCTTGTATATTTTCCTTATTGTCAGTCTTCATTTGTGAAAAATTGAATTTAAAATAATAATATTTATTATAATTATTATTTTAATTCATTTATTACAAATAGAAGACTAACAATATGAGATATATAACTGATTGGTTGACAAACTGTTAACAAGTGGGATTTAATCCTATTTAGTGTCAACCAGTTAACTCCATAGAAATCCGATATATGGAGCTGTCCAGTCTGAAGTGAACTTCAACTGCAGTTGAGAGTTGAGGTTAGTTTGTGAATTCCCGCGGTGCAGATAGATAGAATTTAGCGTCATATGAAATTTCTCTTTAGTAACGAGTTGTTGCAAAGTAAATCTAAAAAGTAGATTATTAATGTGAATTGTTGTATTTGTGTTGTTGAATAGAAATGAGTTCAAGTAGAAAAAGCTGTGTACATCATCCTGATATTTTTTGCTACATATGCGGAGAATACACGTTCTTGGAAAAACTATTAGTGACTTTGTAAAGAGGGCTTATCTTGGATATTTTGGTGTTAAGTTTGGTGATCAGGATAAAACCTGGGCACCACATATTGTCTGTAAAACTTGTACAGAGCATTTACGACAGTGGACTACCGGGAAAAGGAAAAGTCTGAAATTCGGAGTACCAATAGTTTGGAGAGAACCAAAAAATCACTTCAATGACTGTTATTTCTGCCTAGTAAATATTACTGGCATCAATCGAAATAACCGTAACAAGTGGACTTATGCAGATTTAGTCTCTGCAAGACGCCCTATCCCTCACTCAGAAGAAGTGCCGATTCCATCTTTTCAGCAGCTACCAGAACTCTGTGAGGACACATGTCTCTCTGATCAGAATTCTGACACTACTGAAGGTGACAGCGATTTTGAAACGATGTCATCAATTCACCAATGTTTCAACCGAGATGAGTTAAATGACCTCACTAGAGATCTCAACCTGTCGAAAGAAGCTTCTGAGTTACTAGCTTCCAGGTTGAAGGAAAAAAATTTACTTGAACCAGGAACGAAAATAAAATTTAACGCACAAGGGAGAAAGATCTGCTACATTTTTTCTCTGAAGAACAAAATCTTGTATTTTGCCATGCTATTAGAGAACTCCTGGTAAAAATGGGTCTTCCTGAATATTTTCCGGATGATTGGTGCCTATTTTTGACAGCTCAAAGCGAAATTTGAAATGTGTTCTTCTACATAATGGGAACAAATATGGCTCAATACCAATTGCTCACTCAACGGAAATGAAAGAGCAATATGACAACATAGATTTGGTTTTGGAAAAAATAAAGTATCATGAACACCAATGGGTGATTTGTGTAGACTTAAAAATGGTAAACTTTCTCCTTGGATAGCAAAGTGGCCACACCAAGTATCCTTGTTTCTTGTGCCTCTGGGATAGCAGAGACAAAACGCAACACTGGGTTAGAAAAGAGTGGCCTAGAAGAGAAAACATGGATGTTGGGGGAAAGAATATCATCAATGATCCTTTAGTTCTGCGAGAGAAAATCATGTTTCCACCCCTGCATATCAAGCTGGGTCTAATGAAGCAGTTTGTAAAGGCTCTTGATAAGAATGGATCATGCGTTGCATATATAGGGAAAAAAATGCCTCAGCAGAGTAAGGAAAAAATTAAAGCAGGAATATTTGATGGCCCACAAATAAGACAGCTGATTAAAGACCCTGACTTCATAATTTCAATGATTGAGATTGAACAAAATGCCTGGAATTCATTTGTTTCAGTTGTCCAAAATTTTCTGGGTAAACACAAAGCTGAAAACTATGTTGAATTAGTCAATGAGATGCTGAATAATTTCAGATCACTCGGGTGTAACATGAGCATTAAGGTGCATTATTTACACAGCCACTTAGACCGTTTTCCTGATAATTTAGGCGTCATTAGTGAGGAGCAAGGTGAAAGATTTCACCAAGATATCAAATGTATGGAGGATCGCTATGAAGGAAGATGGGATACTCACATGATGGCAGATTACTGCGGGTCTTTAAAACGGGATTGTTCTAAAATACATTCAAGAATGTCACGCAAAAGAAGTTTCCGAAATGTTTAGTGAGTAATTGGTTTAAATGATGACTTTTTCTGTTTTCTATAGTATATAATGAATAATATCTGTATTATCTGTGTAATATAATAAAACTTCCTTCATTAATTTGTTTCTTTAAACCATGGTTTTTTTTTTTAAATAGTGTAATGTATAATTCACAAAAATGTTGATATCTTAAAAATTCGAGCTGACAGGCAAAAACTAATAGCATATTTGAATTCAGGGCATCAAATACATATGAAATCACCTCCAAAATCTTCGGCACCAAAACCACTGTTGACCAGTGTTATCATAACAACTGTTGGTAAGTTGCTAGACCTCAAAAATATATTTTTATCATTTGAACAATAGCCCATGTAAGGAATTTCAACACTGAGATGTGGTACTTTTGGTTATATTGAGCATCCACAAAGAAGTATCACGTGATCCGGCTGGATATCCATCAATCCGGCCGGATCCGGCCGATCCGACCAGATTTATCTAGCCAGGATAACTTAACTTTGGACTGGTAAGGAAATGTTAAAAACGATATATATATATACTTTTTCTACACTTGAACAAGAAATGAGATGTATGAACTGAATTTATAACAATTTGGGGTGTTATATAAAACATCGATCACAGCTAATTGCAACCCATGTGCGTAGCAAAGTTGCTGATAGCACTTCATTAGCTTACCTACTTTGACCATGACACTTGCACCGTCAGTACTCATACCAATAATATCAGTATCTGAATCAAGTCCGAAGCTTTTTAAGCGGTTTTCTATTAGATTTATAGTATGTTCCGCAGTGCACGAACCGTGTATTCTAATCAAACCCAGATTAAAATGTTTTTCTTTGTGGTGTACATTTAGATTCAAATAACGGAAATTATCAAGTCGGCTTTAACGGTATTTGCATACCCTCTCCATTATTTTCAGTTAGAATTTTTTAATTAACAATGTTCAAATCTTTATCTGTTGATTCTCTCCAATCACCAGAATGTTGCCTTGGCATTCTCTCTATACTCACTCCTTCCATGGGTTATTAGTTCACTGCTTATTCGTGTTGGGTAGTATATGTCTTAAAATTGAGTATGTAAGAGGCGCCTTATTTTTGTACTGAAGCGGTAGTGTACTTTAAATGAGGCGTGGCGTTCTGGCCGATCATGACGCGATAGGGAACCGGGACAAATGATTTATTACTACAGATGCAGACTGACCACAGGTAGGTGAAGTGAGGTCTCGGTGACTCGTCATACTTCAAATAAGTTGATACAAAAGGAGAGTAACGTCGACAGAGTTGAAGCTTAATACATTTCTCAATAACCTCTGTCGATCTTGGCCTGGCCGCCGGGTCTTCATTACCTCTCTCTTTCAGATCAATTTGTCGCGTTCTTCTTGATAGATTAGCTATGAGACCTCATAAATCAAGGTGTAGTTGGACATTCGGATTAAGGTGGTAAGGTTTTTCCGGGAGAGATGCCTTACATAAGGCAAAAATTGGAGCACAGACTCAAACTATGGATTTTTTATTCTGAAAAAACACATATATATCACATATCCTATTCAAAATAAGGTAAACTGATATAAACTTTAACCGAAAATATAAATATTATTTATAAATCAGTGAAAAAAACAAAATAGAACTCAAAACTCTGCACATGACGATCTCACCCGGTTTCAAAAGTGCCCAGGTAGCACAAGAACATTCATATTATATTCATAGAAGCTCTTGTTGGAATGTTTGAATATTCCAAGAATATTACCAAAACACACTTAATATATTCTGGGTACATTCTATGGACATTAAAAGTGGACAGAGTTTCATATTCTATAAATGTTCCCAGAATATTCTTGAGAACTTTCCATGTACATTTACAGAAGATTCGTGAAATATTTCTCATACATTCTAGAAATATTCTATGAAGATTAAGATTTGAATTGAGAGCACATTCTATGAACGTTCATTGAATGTGCTCCAGAATTTTGGTTTAATTAATAAATAATAATAAATACAAAAGTAAAATATATATTGAAAAAAAACATAAAACTGATTTTTCAAAACCATAACATGAAATAAAAAAATAAAATATACATTGAAAAAAAAACATAATACTGATTCTTCAAAAACAACATGAAATAAAAGAATAAAATCTAACATTTTTCCAAAAAAATAATATTCTTATAATAATAATATAAATTATTTTTCTTTGGTGCATCGCTCCTTACACTTAACCAGCCATTGTTTGGCTGATGCTTCCACTTCCGCTGCATTTGAATTTTTATGCACAGCCAATACAGCATCTGCAAAAAATAATATTTTTTATTTTCTACTTCTATGACGGTCTTGAAAAGATGAAAGGCTTGTTTTGGTTTGCAGTTAGGGCTTTCCTAATTTTTTAAAACACTGAATTAGACATACTGCTTAGACAGTGCACCAAAAAAACATTGTTGCAATTTTTTAGACACTTTATATCTGTACTTAAAGAATTATCAAACTTTAAACCATATCTCTACTGCTCTGCATATTTAATTTCTTTTGAAGTCCATAAAAATCTCACCTATGAGTACTTTGGATATGAGTAAAACTGAGAAGTTCTTTTTTTTCTTAAATCCTATCCAACTGTACTCAACACCAAGTTGACTGCTTATAAGCTTCTCCATTAAACGTCGTACCATAATTTTCGTGGTACCACCACCAATTCTTGATAATTCCAATTGCTGAAAATTAAATAGATAGGTATATACATCTTTACCGCAGGGGAGCCTTGAGCCAACAAATAAGACGGTAATTGTTGCATTCTCTATACTCACCACTTGCTGGTACTTCTCGCTGTCTGCCAAGTGACTCTCAAAATTGTGCAGTTCTTCCTCAGTTGCTAATGGAAAATTGAATTTTGAAAATACTGATGGAGGAAGGTTTGTTGTTACAGTATTTTCTTTAAGCGCTAATCTGCCTATATCATCAGCCAACTGATCCAGTTTAAAATTTAAAATGGACAGATTTCACAGTACTTGCCGCTTAAACTGCTCATCTGCAAAGCAAATAAATTAAATTTCTCACTATAACGAATAAAGCAATCACCTTTCAAGTAATACTGTCTATTGTAGTAGCTCCCTTCGATCTCTGTTGTTGTACATTCTGCCTCATTTCTGTCTGGATTTCCTGGGACAATTCTGAGTGGATTTCCTAAACAGTTGGTTTTTTTAAGAACTTTGAAAACAGTACATTAAAGTATAAGTGGACATTATAAGGTCTTTAAAACAAGCGCGATTTTTCGATCATGACGACAAAGCTATTTTCTACAAGCTATTTATATAGAGGTAGTAATTGAATTTTTTTTCTCACCTGCATTATCAAATCCTGGGATGTTTGACTCAAGTCCTAAATCATCATCTGAATAAGGGTACACTGAAAAATACTAAAATCAGATATTGAAAACTGTAACATGCATACTTTGATGAAAGTACAGCGACTCAATGCAGGAGTGCAGCAATATTATTTAATTACAAGAAAAATTTTAAAGAATCAGAACTACTTTTCTCACTAACAGAGTAATTTCAGATAACAGGGATAATTTTTCCTCAAAATGAATCAGAAAAAAATAAAAATCTCACCAGCGCTTTCTTTATCCCTTCTTTTAAGGGTAGACATCACAATTTTAGATGCTTCACCTGCATTATCAGAGCCTAGGACGTATGACTCAAATCCTAAATCATCATCTGAAGGGGCCACTGAAGAAATACCAAAATCAGATATAAAAACTGTAATATACATATGAAAGTACAGCGACTCAGTGTATGAGTGCAGCTATATATTATTTAATGGCAAAAAAAAATTGAAAATAATCAGAACTACTTTTCTCACTTACAGGGTAATTTCAGATAACAGGGATTTGTCCCCAAAATAAAACAAAAAATAGAAACAAAAATCTTACCAGATGTTTTTTTCTCTCTTCTTTTGAGGGTAGGCATCATAATTTTAGATGCTTCTGGTGATAGACTATCCTCTTTGTCTTGTTCTGATGATTCAGAATCCTGATATTTTTTATTCATTCTGATTTTTCTATGTCCCAACCCTAATAGATCAGAATCAGAATTCAAATCAGAGGTACTCTCCGCTTCTAGAGCCTTCATTCGGGCAACAGATAAATCTCCTGTAATGTTATTTTGCTGTATAATCATTTTAAATTACTTCAAAAGTAGATTGGCGATTTTGTTTCACTTACCATATATTTCCCCAATTACTCGTGTTTCATGTACGTCCCAGTTTGAAGAAGGTGGCATACATTTATTGAACGCTGTCTTGAGCTTCAGCCTATTGAAGGTAGGCCAGTGACATTGGTTGGAGCCTCTCAACCAGGAGACTGGTACCGCTTCTACTGTATCCTCCTTTAGAAAATGGACCACTCTCCAAGCATTCATGATAATGAAGTGAACAAAAACTACTAGATGACAAAATTATATCCTGATAAAAACTTTATAACTTGTGACTGAAATTTATGAAAAATACAGTTTAAAATACAATTCATTTTTGTTTCTAATTCGAAAGCCAAACTGATTTCGATGTCTAATATCACTTAAGTAAGAGCACCATCTCACTCCAAGTTTCATTAATATTAGTTAGGTTCAAAACCTGGATAAAAAAAATAGCGACAGTTATAAAAAATGGTGAAAGTATCACAAAATCATTTTGAAATATCTAGTAATATAATTTTTTCTGAATAAATCAATAGATATCAATTCATTGCAATTACATCTTAAAAATTCTAATTATTCTGAAATAAAATATTTTTGGATATATTTCAGCAATCGTGCAAAAAGGGGAATACAATATATCCATCATTATGTGGAAAAGCTACCATTTTTTTTGAGACACTATCCAAAAGCCTGGTTTCTAATGAGCTTTCCTTTCTCACAAAATAAACAGCAATGTCAGATGAGTCACATGAACTATTTGGACGAGAAAAAATATCACTTGTTTCTGTAAAAACTTTTCCATATACATATATTTGTTCCTTCTTTGCTATGATATTGTATACTTTCATAATGTTGCCATCTTGCAGCAAAAATGTTTCACCTGACCTCTTTATATTAATTGTGAAATAGTCAAATCTGACCAACTCAAATTGTGTAGAGTATCCTTCTAGAGTAGGACCATCATTATGATGACGTTCATATTTTAAAACTCCAATGTTTTTTGTTTTTGGAACTTTCATCCTTTCAGACAATCTCTTCATGATTTGGGAAAGCGGCTTATCAGGTTTTCTGACCATGTTTTTTAATTTTCAAATGGGAATGCACTGTAGTGATCCAGCTTACCAAACATTTCTACATCATCAACAATATGAACCAGTCCATGAATGTTATGGAATATGAATTCTTGACCATAAATATTCCCAAAATCTTGAACAAAATATGTCAGAAGAGATTCAGCCAGTTCAAAATATTCCTTATCAGCAATATGTGTTTCATTACATAATATTCTGATGGCGATGTGCAGGCATATAAAATTTTGATACTGCGCTTGAGGTAGAAATTTTTCCAAAACCACTGGACCGGAATATAAAAGAAAAAAACGAAATTCAGTAGCTTTCCATCTTTTAACATCATCCAGCGAACGAGGTTTTCTAGCAAATTCTATGGCGTGTGATTTTGAAAAGATAGCAGCATACTGGATATTTCCCCAACTGCTGATGATCCTAATTTGAAAGAAGGTTTACCATATATCCATATATTAACAATGAGCTTTTTCATCACACCAAGACAAATTAAATGCATATACTCCAAGGGAATATCACTTACCATGTTGAAATCAGGTATATTTTCAAGGGCTGAAGTTCCTGTATGATGTTGTATCTGATTCTTTTGTCTGAAATCTTAATAAGTTCTTTTTTTAGAATTTATCTTGGGGAAACATGTACGATTTCTAATGAATTCTCCTTTTTGCACACATTTGGTGCACGAAAAAAATCCTGTGTGACCCTTGGTATAGGACAGGGCTTCCCAATCTTATTTTTACTGTGACGCCCTTGGCAATTTGACAGTCTTTTGCGACGCCTCTTCCCCGTAGCTAGCCAATAAGTAATCGTATCAGTTGTAGTACCTACTAACCTAGTAATAAATTGTAAGAAAAACTCGAAATACATTTATAGTTTTTTATTAGAAAATAAGAAATAACAAACTCAAGAAAGAAAATGAAAGGAAATAATTATTTGACTTTGTTGGCTGGCTATTAATGAGAAGGATGTGCTTGCTTATCTGAGCATAGCTTTTCAAATCGGGGCTCAAGTTTCTATATTGCCACTCTCATCTCTTTCTCTAAATTTAGTTTTGATCTGTACTTGTTCTTTATTACTGCAACTGCAGAAAACCTGTACGAAGTCGCAAATGGTAACAAAACTCTCAATGCTGCAGTGCTGATAGAGCGATATTCGGGAGAAACTGTGCCCCAAAATTGAAGCAGTTTGTCTTTGTTATATTGGAGCTTAAGGCTGGAGTCACAGGACAATTCTATTAATTGTTCTTCTTCCTCTGTTGACAGTGTTGATGGTGTGGTCGACTGGAAAGGGTTTCTAACCCAGTCATATCCAGTGGCGGATTAAGTATTTTGCCGCCCTAGGCCCTGTCTGATTAGCCGCCCTTTTTAAAGGATGAAATTTTCTTTGAGTCAGTTCATATTATTTAGATATAATATTTATTTCTTAAAAATATAATTGTTAAACAATACAAATAAATATTAACAACATAAATAACAGTCAGTTTTCTTAAACTATAATGTATAACTTAATTTTTAAATATCTTCTTTCTGGCTTTCGTCTGAGCAAAATCATCAACTATGTCGTTTTAATCAATTTCTTGACCTAGTTGAGCTTCAATTGACAATAGTGCTAAAGCATTGAGTCTCTCTTGGCCCTTACTTGCGCGTAAATACGTTTTTACTCTTTTCAACGCGGAAAAAGATCTTTCTCCTGAACAGTTCGTAGCCGGAATACTCAAAAAAATACGTAGAGCAATGTCTACATTTGGATAAACATCTTGAAGATTTTGAGAATGCAAAAAATTGTATATTCCTTGCGCCGAACCAATATCTTACGTGTTCATTAGTGAATCTTTGAGTTGACAGTGCAAATGAATACATTCATTCGCGAAAGTCTCTTCCAAATCATCAGGATACTTAGTAACTAATTCATTGGTATCTATTTCATATATTGTCAAAAAAATTAAATTTTTCGTAAAGATTATGATAAGCAGTTTTACGTCCTGTCAATTGTACACCAAAGTATCTAAAATTGGATAGTAAACGTTCGTTCGAAAATTTTCTTCTCCAGATAAAGCTGTTCTTTCATTTTCTCGTGACTCGTCAGCCTGAAGTTTTCGGGTTTTTTCTCAACGGCTGTCATAGTGGTAATAATTTTGAACTCCAGATAGTGCTTTGGCTTTTTTTTCATAGTCAGAAAATTGTTTATCTCTCATATCTTGTAGAAATAATGCCAAAGAACTATATATTCTTATCACAGATCTATATTTTTTCTTTCCTTACATAGAGGGCGTAGAGCAAGTAGCTTCTGTACATCCAGTTCTGTTGAATGATTTCACACTAAATGTCTTGAGAAATTAGAGACGGTTGATTCACAGAAGTAACAGAAGACATGTTTTTTCGAAACACCTTTGGAGCTTTTATCTTCATTGAGTTTTGTACTTCTTAAATTGATTTGAATATTGACATTCGAGGTCGCCTCAAGATTATATGAGTCTTGAAGGTTCATTGCGTCTTGTTCTACAGCTTCCTGGATTTCTGGTGATGAGGGTGGAGTACAACATAATTGCGGAGATGATGAGGCTATGCTCTGAAATTATTATTTTTGATTTCACTATATAATCGAATTCACAACTACTACTCACATCACAACTTTTATCTGATGGTACATAATTGGCGTCATCAGAATCAGAACTAATTTCCGAAGGCACATAGTCTGCATCAGCAACAGAATCATCAAATGGGGAGTCAAGGTAGGAGGCGTCTTGAATCTGAAAAAACCAAATTTTCTGTTAAGTGATGTGGTTTTTGTTTATGAGAATTGAATTTCGATGCAACTCACAATTTCGCTGACTGTACTATTCAAAGTCAAGTCATTAGAATCAAATCCGTCAACGACCTTGGATGTGCTTGGTGCTGGAGATAGTGGTTTGTTACAAAACCAGTTATTTTTTTTTTATTCTTGAAATTTGATGAACAAATGGAGTACTACAAATAATATGATTAGTCCTTAAGTTATTTTTCCTCTTATATGTAAACTTACATCTTCCGGAGGAAACGCAAAATGTTCCTGATTCATCCTGCAAAAAAATCTCATTAACCCAAACCTATTTCAAATTTGCCATTTAGTAACACATCATAAAAACTGCCAATATCCACATTTTTGCTCGTTTGTTCTTAACGACCTATTAGTCTAGTATAGTCAACATGTGCCTTCTAGGTCAACATTTTTGATTCGCCTCCGCGAAATACAAAAATTATAAACAATATAGTAAAAATGGTGGGTTTGGTTTTATCCGAAAATCTCAAAAAGTATTCCGAATTTTGGAAATTTGAAAAAAGATTCAAAAAGAGGAAGATACATCCAAAGAAATGACCCCATTCCGGATCAATATTTGTAATTTTTGCAGAGGGTTGAAAATACGGACGAAACTGAAATTTTCACTGGCATAACCTCCATTCGCTTCAGACTTTTTATAAACAAATCTTTATATATAACAATGAAACCCGTTTTTCGTTGTCACGGCATAATATGAAAACGGCTTGACTGATTTGGTTGGGTTTTTTTTGTGGCTTTCTAATACGCTGAACATGGTTCTTAGGAAAAAAAATATTAAGAAAATCTCTCGGAAAATTGAAAAATATACATTTTAATTGTTTAATCATTATTGCTTTCACTGATACAAACTTGAGATTAGCTGTAGATCAAATGGCCCATTCGTTTTTCGTTGTCAAGGTATAACATGAAAACGGCTTGACCGATTTGTCTTTTTTTTTGTAGTTTTCTATTACGATGTACGTTGTAGACTCTATGGTCTAGAAAAGGTCTGGATCAAAGTTAGGTTAATGAAGGGAACAACTTGAGATGTAGGTTACGGACGCATAGCGCTTCAACCCTTGCTACTACAACACTCACTCCCAAATTTTGAATAGGGATAATGGGGTGAGTGATACCTCATTTGAAAGGTATTTTTATACTGATTTCAGCACTGTAATTGTTTTTTCATTTTATGCATTAGTTCTCGAAATATTCTCAACTAAGTATTTGAAAATGAAGTGGTGTTTTCATGGCACTTGTAGTATTTTTTTTGTGAAAAATCGACATTTTGAGCTCCACAACGTCCATGACTGTGGCTTCCTTCGTTCAATCCAATGACATAGAAATCTTTAATCAAGATGATGAAATTATGTGGAAGATCAGATTGTGTTTCAGCAGGATGGAGCTCCTAAACACTACGCCTTACCAGTTCGAGAATATCTGGATCAAAGATTTCTAAATCGGTGGATTGGAAGAAGGGGTCCCACTGAATGGCCAGCCAGATTGCCAGATCACCACTGATCACCACTAGATTTCGTTCTTTGGGGCCACGTGAAGAGTAAAATTTACTCTACACAGCCCGATTCCATAGAAGATTTAAAAAGACGTATGGTGAACGAATGTCGTCAAATCACTCCAGAAATGCTGCAAAATGTGCGCCATCGTTTCGAACAAAACTTATGTCATTGTATGGAAGCTAATGGTGAACAATTTGAATATTTAATTAATTGATGTGAGTTTTTGATAAATTATTTACTTTACTTTGAAAAGTCTTATTTCTTAGAGCAATACTTCAAATCGTTCTGATACCGTACAGTTGGAGAATGATTTCAGTGAATAAAACAGCTAGTCGAACATCTGACCCTAGTAGCTTTAACACGTACGTTATGACTTCATTTGCCCAGTGGTAGATGTTTTGCAATTTCAAATACAAGTACGCAAAAAATTAATTCAAGTGATAAATTAACTAACGCATGAATATTTCGAGAACTAATGCATAAAATGAAAAAACAATTACTGTGCTGAAATCGGTATAAAAATACCTTTGAATTGAGGTATCACTCACCCCATCTTCCCAATTCAAAAATTGGGGGTGGGGATTGTAGCAGCAAGGGTTGAAGCGCTATGCGTACGTAACCTACATCTTAAATTGTCCCCCTCGAAACAAAAATCGACCTGTCCGAGCATTTCTATCGAAAAATCTTATTTCGTCTGTAATCTCGTCTGTTTCGATTTCAAATGGCCACCCTGTATATTTTGTTTTTATTTAATAAAATTAGTAAAGTCATTCTCAGGTAAGGCGAGACCAGGGAAATGAGAATTCATTTTTATATGGAGCGTATTATAGATTCCAGTTCAAATTGCATAGGTATTTACTCATACATAAGATATGTCAGCTATTCAAAATAAAGAGTGCTTCAAAGCAACGATGAGGCGGTATGAAGTTCGCCGGGTCAGCTAGTATTATTTAAACTTATAAAATATGAAAATAAAGAGCTGAAAAAGAAGTCTGCATGAGTTCATTGTATCTATAATAATCTAAAAGTTACAGCAATAATCAACAAAGAGAAGCAGAAGCGAAAGGTGATTTTGAATATACGATAATAATTGAAATTGAAAAAAAAATTGCAAAACAAATTTTCTTTTTCAACTGATACAAGGCTGGTTTAGTTGAATTTTGTAGAGTATAAAAAAAATTTGAATGAAAATGAAATTATTTTTCGGACATCGAATAGAGAGATGAATAATAATTCAAAAAAATGGTTTCTTAATTTTCATAATGAGTTGTAAAAAATTTATTTAACAAATGCATTTTTGAGCAATAAAAAAAATTTTTTGGTAATCGGTGTTTTTTTTGTTAAATCATGATTTACATCAGAGATTATGTTTAAAAAAATTTTCAATGCACCGAACGAGCGTCGATGTCTGTATTCGAATTGCTACCTCTTTCGTCTCGCACTGTCATATATCTCCAACATATGTTACGCGTCCATAGACAAAGAAATGAACATACGTGGGCCGCATGAAACGAACAAGCATTTTGGAACAGAAAATAAATGAACTTAACTAACAATAACGAGTTGCAGTAACATAACCGCCCACCTAAAATAGAATATTTTATGAAACAAAGCAAATAAAAATTGAGAAGATATCGAACATAAAGCGAAAAAAATATATACATATATACATCAACATATGTCATAACTATTGGAGAGGTAATGGACATAATTTAACCACTGATCTCTGCAGTACACCTTGAGTAGTCCGAACAGTAGCTACTCTAGCTATTTTATCAGCGCCAGGATGCAATTTCTCAATGCGTCCAAGTCGCCAGCGCAATGGAGGGAGTTGATCATCTTTTATCAAGACGAGTGCACCTATTGAATAAGGAGGCGAGTTACTATTGAACCACTTTTTCGTTGTTGCAGTGTGTTCAGGTATTCTAAATTCCATCTTTTCCAAAAATCCTGATGGGTACGAATTAAAAGCTGCCAACGCGATAATCGACCGATAGATAGGTGTGATAAATCAGGTTCAGGAATAGCAGTTAATGGAGCCAAAGTAAGAAAATGTCCTGGTGTTAGTGCAGATATGTCATTCGGGTCATTACTAAGCGGACATAAAGGGCGAGAATTGAGCACAGATTCAATCTGTGTGAGGACTGTATAAAACTCCTCATATGTCAGGAGTTGATGACCGATTACTCTCAATAAATGGGATTTGACAGATTTTATACCAGACTCCCAAAGACCCCCAAAATGAGGACTAGAAGGCGGATTGAAACTCCACTCAATTTTCTCTTCCAACACAGCGCCCTGCATATATTTCGAAAGCTCCCGATAAGCTCCCTGAAATTTGTTCCACCATCACTAAAGATGTGGTTACATCTACCCCTTCGAGCAATAAAACGACGCAATGCAGCAAGAAAAGCATCGGAAGTTAAATCTGACACCAACTCCAAATGCAATGCCTTCGTTGTGAAACATACAAAGAGACATATATACGCCTTTAACGATTTTGAACCACGAGACCTAGACATAGTTATGAAGTATGGGCCACCATAATCTACTCCGACGCATTGAAAGGGTTTGAGCTGATTAATTCTCAAGGGTGGCAAATTACCCATGAGAGGTTGAGACATTTTGGGATTGACCTTGAAACACTTGTTACAGCGAGAAATAACTTTGTTTATAGCTCGTCTGGCTGATAATATCCAGACCTGTTGAGATAGAAGGAACTGTAAAGTCTGAGCACCTGGATGCAGATATATTTTATGGAAATGCTGAATAAGGAGCTCCGTAAGTCGATGAGATGAAGGAAGCAAAGCTGGGTGTTTGTGATCATAGGCCAGACCAGAAAAAGACAGACGACCGCCCACCCTGAGAACACCGTCTTCTCCAATAAATGGATTCAATTTTCGAAGTGATTTAGATATGGGATTTCCCGAGATGAGATTATCGATCTGTTCCTTGAACACAACCCGTTGAACCTGCTTTATAATGAAGAAAAGTGCATCTTTGAGATGAACTGAGGAAAATCTATATATCCTAGGAGCTTTAGAGTTCTTTATGAAGTTAACGAATCTGAAAATGTAAGCTACCACTCTTTGAACCTTGGACGGAGATGAATACCTGGAGAGCAAATCATCAACAAACGATAGAGAAATGAAAGTTGACAAAGAGAGGTGACGCTCTTCTGTTTGTACAAGATGAAGAGAATTCTCTATTTCATCATTTGCGAAGGTGAGATGTTTGGAACGAAGCCAGTCAGGGCCTGTCCACCACAAAGAGCAGTTCAACAGTTCGGTTGGCGTTAAGCCGCGTGAAGCACAATCAGCTGGATTGTCTTTCGATTGAACATGATACCAATTTTCTGTTGAAACTAAGTCCTGAATTTGAGTAGTACGATTGCTTACAAATGTCTTCCATCGATGAGGAGAAGACTTAATCCATGTTAGAGCTACCATTGAATCAGACCAAGCAAAAATGTCATCTATTGTAAAGGCTGATTGGTAAACAGAGGAAACCACATTAATGAGTTTTGATAATAAGAGACAAGCACACAATTCCAGTCGTGGAAGTGAAATTCTCTTCAATGGGGAGACCTTTTTCTTTACCACCTACGAAAGAGATGTCAATGGAGCCGTCATAATTGAAAAACCTGAAATATACCACGGCTGCGTAGCCACGTTCACTACTATCTCCGAAACCATGAAGTTCGCAACGATAAAATGATTTCGATGCAAGTTTCCGAGGTATCTTTAATTTACCCAATTCGGTTAATTCGGATTTACACTGATTCCAGCGACGGCTAACATCGTCTGGAAGTGTATCATCCCACTGCAAACCTAATGTCCAAAGATGCTGGATCAAATGTTTAGCAAGAAAAGTAAATGGAGAAAGGAACCCCAAAGGGTCGAAAATTCGAGAAAGTTCTGAAAGTATGGTACGTTTGGTACATACCTGAATAGTAGTTTCCGCAAAATAAGAAAATTCGTCCGACGAAGGAAACCACCTCAAACCGAGAATTTTGACTATCGGATCTATATCAAACTCCAAAGAATGGTGATATTGATGATCTAGAGGTATGGTTGAGAGTAATTGAGAACTGTTACTACTCCATTTTCGGAGCTCAAAACCACCACAATTCAATAAGGAAATCAGTTCCTTTTGCAACGTTTTTGCGTCTTCCAAATCATCACAACCTGTAACGACATCATCGACATAAATGTCTGTGAGCAAAATTTTGGATGCTTTCGGAAAACGAGCTTCCTCATCCTTGGCCAACTGTGCCAAAGTTCGAAGGGCAAGAAAAGGTGCTGGTGCAACTCCGTACGTAACGGTATTCAGCTGATAAGTTTTATGGGTTCCGATGGAGAAAACCGCCACAATATTCTTTGAAAGTTTCGATGTGATTTTTGAACTAATATTTGACGATACATTTGTTTGATATCAGCTGTGAAAACGAACCGATGAACACGAAAGTTCATCAAAATGGCAATAATATCCTTTTGTAATTTAGGACCTATCAATAGAGCATCATTTAAAGATAAATGACCGGGTACATGAGCTGACGCATCGAAAACAACCCTCAACTTTGTGGATGGACTGTTTGGTTTGATTATACAATGGTGAGGGATATAAAAAGTATTTTCATAATCCGAACTCGTAGAAATTAATGACATATGATCTTCTTCTAGATATTCCTGCATGAAAGTAGAGTATTCCCTGTATATATTCTGGTTTTTAATAAGTTTACGTTCAAGGGATAAAAACGACGTAGTGCGAGAGAATATGTGTCACCGAAAGAAAGTGTTGACTGATCAGGTTTAAATGGTAATGCCACAGTGTACCGTCCAGATGTATTTCTAGAATAGTTCTGAGTGTATAAGTTCTCACAAAATTGATCTTCTGGTGATACAATGACATTCTCTGAAACTTCTTCAAGTTCCCAAAATCTTTTCAACGAGGAGTTTAAACCTGAATCAGACAATGACAAATGAAAATTGTTAACTGATATGTTAGGTGATTGAATCTTTCCCATGAAAACCCAACCAAACACTGTCTCAAGTGCTGTTGGTTCCAAACCGTTACCCTCGATACGACCCGGTCGAATTATTAAAGAGAATATATCCGCTCCGAGGAGAAGGTCTATTGATTTCGGAATGGAAAAGTTCGGATCTGTTAACTTCTTGTTTTGGACACAATTCCAAAACGAATAATTTACGAAAGAACTCGGCATCTCCGCACAAATCTTCGGAATCACGACGGCATCGAATGTAAAAGATGGATTTATTTGACCTGATGGACGAATAGTACATTCAGTGCTGCAATTAGCAGAAGATGAGCTTTCACAAATTCCATTTATCGAAAATGAAGCCTCACAAATTTTCAAGCCTAATCTATTTACACACGATTGAGTTATAATATTTATTTGAGAGCCTCCATCTAACAGAACTCGGACCTTCTGATATCTACCCCAAGCATCACGAATTTCGACCTCAGCGGTGGCTAAGAGAACGGTAGAATTTGAAGTAACATTGGTTAAAACCTGAGCTGAGCCTGAATCCGATGAATTTGCAGCATTGAAATGAAATGTCTCTGTTGAAGAATTATTATCCGCATTATTGCGCATGTGCAACAGGGTATGATGCTTTCCGTGGCAAGTACGACAATTTGACCTTGAAGAACAATTGTTAATCTTATGTCCAGAATGGAGGCAATTGATACACCAATTTTGTTCTTCACAATCTTGAACCGATCTTGAACAGTTTGTTCCAAAAATGATGGACATTTGTAAATACTATGAGCTAACTTGCAATAATTACAGGTTAAACGTTTCTTGAATGATTCAGTTTCCGTTTGAACGAGAAGAGTCGAATTTCTTTTATTCGTTGAGAGCGAACTAGATTTCAAAACTTGAGAATTCGAAACTGAATGAGTTTTCGACGGAAGAGAAAGAGCTACTGCCTCCAAGGCTATACACTGATTTGTCAGGAAATTTCGCAAATTGACAAACGACGGAATATCTGTTGAACATTCTTGTAATTCAAAACGTTTGATCGTTGCTGAATCTAATTTCTGAATGAGAATGTGAAATAAAACAAAGTCCCACTGGTCAACGAGTAAACCTAAATTCCTTAATACCGATAAGTTTTCCGCAAAAACTTCTAGAATTCGCCTAAGGTCTTTAGCTGAATCACCCTGTAGCTTTGGAACATTACAGATTTCCTTCCAACACGTATTAGCGAGAAGTCTTTTATTTTGATATCTTTCCGCCAATGTCTGAAAAGCGCTTTCATAATTTTCAGCAGTCAATGGAAATCCTTTAACTAAATTTAAAGCATGAGAAGAAAGTGAACTAAGGAGGTATTGAAACTTCTCTATTTGACTCAAGTTAGAATTTTCATGTACCAAACTTTGGAACATATCGAAAAAAGTAGGCCACTCTTTATAATTCCCATTGAAAATGGGCAATACTATCTTTGGAAGTTTAACATTTGGCGAACTGATAGAGCAACTGTCTTGGTTTTTTACTGGAATGTTTATTACAGGAAATAAATTAACATAAGTTGTTCTGATGGTGTAATAATTATCCATAAAGGCTGTTCGAATAACCTTCTCAGTGTTCAATTCGGGTTCTTCGGAAGACACTATCATAGAGACAATTGACGTATGTAAATTTTGAAAGTCCACGAGAATATCGTCAAGTATTTCACATCTTAATTTGAATCTTACATGGAGACTTTGATCAGTGACAGCGAATTGTGCTAAATTGAGAATTTCCTCGAGATCATCAATAACAATTTGACGACGAGCTTTGAGTTGTTTCAATTTTGTCGCCATTATTATTATTCAAGGTATACTGCAGAAAACAATATGAATTTCGTTTTGAGTAATTTCGAAAAAAGAGTAAATAGACTAAACGATTGAAAAGAACTAAATTAATTAATAAAGTAAATAATTAAGATTGAATCTATAGAATTGAAAATCGAGTTGAAAATAAACAAATGAAAATAATGAAATGTAAATAAACAAAAACAAGAATGTCAATCTTTGTTTATGTTTTGAATCAAGGTTATGAGCATAGATGAGAAAAACAAACGAAGAGTTGTCTATGTTCCGAAAATGAAAGCAGCTAAATTCTATAACATGCGCAGATATTAAAGGATTTATGAATGTGTTCGATATCTTATCAAGTTTTCGAGGTCACGTGAATAATGACAGATTGAAATAAATGCAAATGAAAAAACGAAATGAAAAAATTCCAAAATGCTTGATCGCAATAATTTTGAAAACGCGGTTCGAAAATATGCGGCTCAAGAAGGACCAAAATGGCACGACACGGCCTTTGAAATTAAATGAAAAAGAAAGAGAAATTAATAATGAAATTCCGGTGAGAAAAAATGACTCGAAAAGAAAATACGAAATGTTGGAGTATCGACTTCTGCGTACCTGTTGGTTTTACAGCACGGCTGAACGTGTCACTCACGAGCCAGAACAGTCACTTTTTCACCAGAGTTCTAGTTTGTAGAAATTAACGAGAAAAATAGCGAAGAAACGAAGAAAATTCTTGCACTGCACCGAACGAGCGTCGATGTCTGTATTCGAATTACTACCTCTTTCGTCTCGCACTGTCATATATCTCCAACATATGTTACGCGTCCATAGACAAAGAAATGAACATACGTGGGCCGCATGAAACGAACAAGCATTTTGGAACAGAAAATAAATGAACTTAACTAACAATAACGAGTTGCAGTAACAAACATTAAGGAATAAAAATCATTAAAAATCAATTTAAAGTAGCTTATAACCATAAGAAAATGAATCAATAGTATTATTAAGAAAAAAAAATTTTTTCAATGTTCAATCAATGTTACTAATTTTTAACTCAAGGAAATCATTAATAACAAACAGGAAATCAAAATTTTTAAAATTTTTTCAACAGGTGCTCTGTGCCCTTTCAAGATAGCTCCATAAAAGGAAAATATCCAGAATTGTAGTTCAAAAATTATTGCACTTTCAATGTTTATGTTCTAGCTAAAGGAATTTGTTAGTTAACTGATGGAAAACTAATTGAAAAACCGCGATAAAAATTTTTTTGTCGGCGGAATATTGATCATTGATCTATCTTGCAGACGCCTGATTCATTTCAGCTCTTGATTTTTATATTTTATAAGTTTACACACTATCTGTTTATAAAAAGTCCGAAGTGAGCGAAGCTTACGCCAGCGACAATTTTCGTTTTCGTGCGTATTTTTAACCCTGTGGAAAAATATTGATCCTGAGTTTCCGGAAAGGTTTCTCAGGAAATTTCTTCCTCTTTCCGTATTTTTTTTCAAATTTCCAAAATTTGAGATACTTTTTGAGATATTCGCAAAAACCAAACCCACCTTTTTATTTACTCTATTGTTTATAACTTCTATAGTTTTTGCGAGCGCCACTACAACTTTTTCAAAAAGTTTCTAGATGCCAAGACGAATCGAATAACACCTCGATCATACCTAATTTTTGGAGGCGAATCAAAAATGTTGATTCAAAAGACACATGTTGACTAGACTATATCGTTCCGTCCAAATATCAGTCATTTTCCAATACTGGTCCGAAAATGGTTTCAATCGGTTGGATTCAAATTCCTGATGGAGAATCCGAGGTCATAGTACCATTTCAAATGAACATGTTGCATGACAGAAAAATCAAAAATAGGTTAATCATTGAATCCGTCAAGTACCAGAAAAACTATGAAGAAAAGTACTGACTTGAGGTCAGCAGTTTTCGCGCGCTTGTTCTGAACATTCGAAAACAACCGACACAATGAGTGAAAAATTTGATGAACATCTTTCTCAAATGGAAAATAATTGAGAACAGTTATGCTTCATTTTCTCTCAAAATCACATAAGGTAATTTCAACGTCATCCTCCTATTTCGTTTGATTCCTACACATTTTTGTGTAAAATCACTTACAACCAAATAGGTAACCACCATGACAAAAAGAATGACATAATGTGGATAACCCGCACAGAAAATTTGTGCTCTATGGGATAACCAATTTGATAAATTGATAAATTTTTCCATGTTTTTCAATCAAACCAGATTTTAGTCAATTTCGAACTGGATCAATTTTTATTATTACTTTGTCTTGAAAGGTAATCAAGAATGAAGGGTCAAGAGCTTAACAATTATTGATTGCGGAATACCCACTCCAACGTTTATTTCATTCTGTGATTTTATCCAATTAAAACGCTCCTATATCCTCTCGAGATCACGAGCTACTATGGTCACTTTTCAGTATATGCGAAATATCATTAACTTCTATATGTGTACAAATTTTTTATGAGTTCTGACGAAGACATTGTGAGATATCGAGGATTGAAGTACCAACCAACCTCAATTTTTCCTGCTGATTTCATTATCGAAAAGTTTTAGATTTTTTTTTAAGATTTCCCAGTGCACAATTTCTTATATTCGGCACATTTCCTTCTCTCCTCTCAATGTTATCCAAAAATTTTTTAAGTAACAAATTGATCGGATTAATATTCTTACTAATTATTGCGAAAACAAATTCTAGATACTCATAACTGTTGAACTATTCGAAGGTATAGCCCAATAACGAACACGACCGAAATATTTAGTCCATCAACAAATTCTGAAGAATATGAAAACTCTAGGTCATCTCCTTCGAAATATAGTGAGTATACAGCCGGACACACTAAAATTTGACCACAGATTCGTCATCAGGAATTCGAACCTAATCGATTGAGAACATTTTCGACTCGATATTCAAAAATTGCAGACATTTGGGCAAAACAATAGTTCGCTGTTTCACTAGAAACAAGCGCGCAGAAATGTAACCTGGAACCATATTTCACGATGTTTCTTCATAACTTAAATCTACATAAAACATCAAAAAACATTTTACAGTACTTACCTACTTGGAATCTTTCAGAGCTGCACGATACACTGACCACAGTTAACTTAATAATGATTATTTTACGACTACAAAAATCCCTAAGGGCCGAAACGTAGAATAACGATAAAAAAGCGCGCCAAATTGTCGTGATCACAATATCATATGATTGAAAAGATGGCAACAATGTCGGTTGACCTAACCACTGTAAGGTGGATAATACAGGGTGGCGCAATAGAACGTGCATTTTTAAAATAATTATTAAAAAATAAATACAAAAGGTATAGTTAAAATAAAACTAAGCAATTATTAAGTGATAACTGAAGTTTATTTTTTAAAAATAACATCATCTAAATGATGACCCTCTCTACGTTGGCACTCCTCTAACCGCAAACGGAAATTACCGAAAACTTTCTTAAGTAGTGCTGGTGTGATTGCTGCCATTTCACCACGAATATTCTCCTTGAGCTGACTGATGTTTCTCGGATTATTGGTGTAGACTTTGTGTTTGAGGTATCCCCACAAAAAAAGTCAGGAGGCGTCAAGTCTGGACTGCGCGGAGGCCATGGGATATCACCTCTTTTCGAAATCAGTTTGCCAGGGAACATCTGCTTCACAACCGCCATGGAGTCATTTGATGTGTGACTGGTAGCTCCGTCTTGTTGGAACCAAGTCCTAGAGTTCTTTATTCTTGAATTTTCAAGTTCTGGGGCCAAAAAACCTTCCAACATCGCAACATAGCGTTCGATATTAACAGTGATGTTTTGCCCCCGTGCGTTTTCAAAAAAATAAGGACCAATTATTCCTTTGGCAGAGATTGCGGCCCAAGCTGTCACTTTAGGGCTATGTAACGGTTTTTGATGTTTGAGTCTGGGATTCTCACTATTCCAATAACGACAATTTTGGCGGTTTACGAACCCATTCATATGAAAATGTGCCTCATCAGAGAAAAGGATGTTTTCAAAATTTGAAAACCGATTGAGCATTTCATTAGCAAATGTGAGCCGTGCTATGAAGTCAGAGTCTTTCAATTCTTGAGTTAATTGCAGCTTGTATGGATGCAATTTAAGATCCAAGTTTAAAATTCGTTGCAAACTTCGTCGCGATATGTTTAGGACAGACGATCTCTTGCGAGTAGACATTTGTGGATCTTCTCGTACCGACTGCTTAACACTCTCAATATTGTCTTCGGTCCTAGATGTGCGTGGACGACCTTTTGCTTGTGGTTTAAACGTTGATCCAGTCTCTTCAAACCGCTTTATCCAGATTTTAATTAAATTAGCACTCGGAGCCTCCCTAATTTGCCGTACACCATACTCAGAACAAAATAGTCGCCTGACAACTACGTACGAACGAGAGTTTTCGTAAATGCGCGCACGCAAAATGCGCGACGCTTCCCGTCGAATTGATTCATAGTGTCTAAAACTTCATGAACCGCGCTACCCAACGATATCGGTCTCCCCACGCCCCTTCTACCCCTCAAAAAAAGATGATGCAATATGCACGTTCTATTGCGCCACCCTGTATTTACCCTCCGGAGGACCAACGGTATGCACTGTAGTAATGGAAGTATACTCGAGGTTGACCTACCTACTGTAGTTTGAATGGTTGACCTATGGATAGGAATCTTGAAAAAAAATGAATAAAAAAAATCACTGATATTTCGTCGGATTCGTATTAAGGACATTCAATTATGTAATATACTAAAGATATTTTTAATAAATCCACAATATTTTTAATTACATATAATTTAATAAGAATCACACACAGACACAGCGTCATCGACTACATATTATGAACTGAAAACATTTCTCTAAACAGTAACTTAATATCGCTGTTCTAAAAGAACAATGACACAACTGCTAAAAGTGAAATTTTACAGGAGACCAAAAAGAAGAAAAACATTTATTTGAAATACTTACCGTGAAAATAAATCAAGTGACTGAAAGTATTGACAAATGTGAATGTATAGCACATATTCTTTACTTTTATATTGACAGACATAAAATTAAAAAATATTAATTGTTAACCTTAATTATCAATTTTTAATCAATTACGTCGTTGTTCCTTCCAAATTTTTTCTTACTCTGGTGCATAACTGTCAACATTTTATTTCTTGTTTGTTGAAATTCCTTTTAAAAAGGCATTCATATTTATTGAATTATGTAAAGTAAAATAGATAACTGATTATTAGGCAGAACTAGGGTAAAAAGAAAAGAAAAATTAATAAAAAAAACCAAAATAATTTGTTTTATTTAATCTTCCAAGAAAAATGATACATTTTAAATTATATAAAAACTGTATAAAATTGTATAAAAACATGTGCATCTACAGTGCTTGGTAAAACGGTTTATAATAGTGGGGAATCATGTTGCTATCACACAAGCTAATTAAGTCTTTTTTTTTTGTTATCAGGCAGAGTGATTTTACTTGCGTATGCTGGTTTCAAACTAATGTTCCTAGTTTGTCCTGCCTTCACGCCTGACCGCCTTTCCTAGTTGGTTTGAATTTAACTTCACTCCAGTAGTTTTGCTTATACGTGTATTTATACAAAAACTTGTCTGCTCCTTTTTCAAATCGTAACACTTTCACTTCCGACAATTTAAAAGTATTTCCATCACAGTCTTTAGAAATGTTTAACGCCATCTCACTATATATTTTTTGAAGTCTAAAAAATCTTCATTACCTAATTCCCTAACTTGAAGAGGGTTTCCCTTTTTTTTCGCATTTCTGATCAACGAAACATATTGATCAGGTACATAAACTGGTCCAGATTTCTTCGCCCTATTAACGGATCTCTCTATAATGCTGTGGATTGCGTCTCCTTCGTTTTGTGTGTGTCCACGAATGAGATACTTATGACTGATTGCTTGTATATCAAGATGTTGGACAGCGTACAAATACATTGATATCATGTACCTAAAAAAGAAGACCATGCCTAAGTAAAATTATTTCTTTTTGAACAAGTTTATCAGCCAAACTAATGTATGTTCAAATTAATTATTAATTTAGTTTATCGATACAAATCATAGGCTCAATTTTGGAGTTGTTTTTACCCATTTTTCTGCTGTCCACCACAATTGTCGGAATAAAAACGATTTCTTGTCCAGGCTTGTTTTTGATAGCTCTTCAATATATTTGTAGACACCAGTGGCTATTTCTTGTTGACACCCCTATGTCCAAGTCCTTCATGCCAAAAAAAACAAAAGGTTGTGTCGTTTTCAATTTCAGTTATCTGTAACAAAAAAAGGAGAAATTGTTGATTGTGTCATGTTGGTGGAAAGTTGAATAAAAATGAATACTGATACTTACTGTAAAATTGAAACAGTTGAGACGTGATTTGTAGTAAAAGCAGATGTTTGACCAATTGGTGTTGGTAGGACTGCTTGCAAATCATACACAGCTAATTGTATTTCACCTTTTTTAGCCTTTTCTCTGTCCTCTGCTTTTTCTGTTCGACTCAATTCTTTTTTCTTCTTGATGCTCACGAAAGGTTTCTTCAAGCTTGGTCTTTTCCTCTCCCACTGCATTTTTAAAAGCTTCACACTGATCACATTGGTCTTTTTAGGCAAAACCAATGTTGAATCTCAGAATTGAATATGCGGGAGTAAGTCTCATAGCTAGCCACTGATTTATTAGCAGCAGAACGTTCAGCAGTATAGTGTCGATGCATCTCAGCAACAGTCAACCTTGTTGCGAGTAGCAGTGGGTTTAATAACCAAAAAGTCCAGAGGTTTTATTTTAAGTAATTTTATTTTAAACTTATTCAGCATTCAACTTACACTCATGTTCAACTGTCTACACTATCTATGACTATTTCATCTGCGCAATAGCGAATTCAAAACTGAATGTCAATGTCATAGAATTAACATAGACACATAGATGTTGACATTAAAATTAATTTTGAAATTATAATATTTTTATCTTGAACACCCTCTCCTAATTTCAAAATTCCAAAAAAATCAAAATTTTTCTAACAATAAATTTTCATAAGTTTACATGAACTTTGACTT